>CM068368.1:745352927-745970427 GCA_034769895.1 Magicicada septendecula | reverse complement strand
GTGTAACAGAACAGTGAAACAAAGCAATAAGGCGCAGTTGTTGTTGAGGAATGCGGCAGAGCATTTGCACCTCCACCAAAATTCTAAGAACTCTGTACATGTGTGGCAACGCTCAAGCGCAACTACACCCGCACGCGCTCAAAGGACGCTCTAACAAAAAACTCAAGATGGCCAGAGCGTAAAAAATATTCGTCGTCTTCTCTAAGACCTCACGGAAGTCGCATTAAACTCCGCCTACTGTTGGTGACATCAGCGGAACCAAGTCCAATATCGGCCTCTGGACACACACACATACCAGCTTTAATCCATATATAAAGTGGTTACTTCCCAACAAATGGGGCAGGAGCGACGAAAACATCATGGCAGTAGAGAACCAGTTTCCTTCCAGGAACAGGTACATGTACCTGTTACGTTCACCGTGACGGAACAGTCGACTTTAAGCAGAGACGCCATACGGTCAACAGGACGCCAACTACAGTAACAGACATCTAAAGTTTCGGTTTGGGCCCGGTTGGTCGAGTTTTCGCAAATGTATTTTACTCAATAAGACCGACCGGGACCCCAGAAGGTAACAAACATATCGGAGTGAGTAATACGGACAGTGATGTGGAGAGATTAAAGTGATAAAACAAATAGTGAAGTTACGGGACCAACCGCGTGTTCGGCCGGCATTGTGTTCGTGGACGGGCACCGCGGATAACAATCGGAATATTTAAAAAATTGAATAAATAAAGGGGAATGTATATAAAAAACAAAAGGTATGGAAGAGTGCGTGGGCAATATGGGCTGCCTTAGTCGTAAGTATAGTTTAAGGTAATTAAAACTTGATTGTGTAGCATTCTCATTCTGGTAATTATAACAATTAATCATGACTAATTCTTTTGTACTCATAGCAGTGAAAATTGACGTAATTCAGTAAAGTGATAGTTTACTTTGAAAATGTGTTAGACTAAGTTATTTCGTCATTGCCACTTCCTCATTTCTGTGTTAAAAATTCGTCTAAACGTTCCGGAATTTTCTGAATTATTAATTGGGTGGGTCAGATTGCTAAATTGTCCGTTTTATTTAAGGTGGAGTGTAAAGGTTTTCGATATTTTATCCTATATAAAAAATAATCGTGGCGACCTTGGTCTTCTGGTAAAATTTCAATAACAGGTAAGTGGATAGGATTGCGTGCAGGTAAGTCCTGGTAGTGGTATTTATTTATTTTATATATTTCGGCCAATCTTTTATTGTTACAAATATCGACGCGCTGCCAGGATGTTCGTATATAAATTTTATAGGAACTAGACCTATTTTAATACACAGAAAATAGGATGTGGTAATGACGTACTTGTGTAATATTATCGTATATAATTACGCTAAATAAGGTTATGTTTAGGTAGAGCGAGCGGGTGTTTACTTTTACGTATTAATAACTGTTTTCTGTATGGGGTATTTTGATTTAAGGGGACGCTATATAAAGGGTATATAAATAAATTTTGAAAATGACCGATGTACAAGATAAGAATAGACCTACCGCTAGCGTAGGGGTGGAAGAAAAAAAGGTGTCGATAGACGACCTGTTTAATCTAATGAAAACCATGTCTGAAAATATAAATAGCAATTATAAAGAGCAACAAATTGATTCCAATGTCAAATACAATAAAATGAATGACAAGTTTGACGAGTTGAAAAATGAAATACAAGAAATGAGTAAATGTGTAGAAAGTACTAACGAAATAATAAGATCTAATTTGAATAAGTTAGAACAGAGTGTTGAGCGAATGGGAGTACGTGTGATGAGGACAGAGAAAGATAATACAAATGAAACTTGTAATGACAAATACAAAAATGTAGTACCAGATAAAGAGGTAACAAATAATAACAATGTTGAAAATAATGAATGTAATATTGAGAATAATAATGTGTTTGAGAAATTGGTATCAGAAAGTGATACGGTAAAAATAAATAATGAGAGTACTAATGAAAGTGTAGAATGCAGTGATTATGAGATGTTAATGTGTGTCAGTGAGTTAGAGAGAGAGAGAAAAAATAATGTTGTAGTAGAGTGGGGACAGAGGGGAAATTTTCCTTTTATTATCTATGATGATTTAATGTGGTCACAAGAGTTTTTAAAGGGCAAGAGTCCCGTGTTAGTAGAAGATTTGAGTTTATTTTATTTGTATAAGTTTATACCCTCTGTGTGGAATGATTTTATAGGTATGAGATGGTGTTATGATGAGAGAGATTTAAATAGAGAATTGTATGTTGAGAGAGAGATAGAATTATATGAATTAAAGAGAGATTATGATGAGTTGAAAGAAATAGTAGAAGTGTATTTAAACAAGAATGATCTAATGGATAATACAAAAGTAACTAACCCGATATTGGAAATATTTACTGACGGAGATGTAACAGAAATACTTAACTTAGACTTGGTGAATGATTATTATGGTATAACGGATAAATTGAAATTGTTTGGTTATGACACACAAGAAAACAATATGTATGTCAATATAATTGAACAGTGCTATACAAAACCAAGATTAATCTTTGACGATGGAGGGTAGACTGTAAAACAATAAAAGACAATTAAACATTATGTTTTATGGTTTTTTGACGTGGCAGATTTGGACAGAAGTGTGGAAAAAATGGAATAATAATTAACAAGAGTTGTAAATAAAATAGAGTGAATTTATATGTGTGTATGTAAGATGATTGTTGCGATAGTAATATTGAAATATTTGCAATTTAAATAAATTGTAATCAGAGAATTATAATTGTTTGGATGGTAATGAATTCTATATTGTTAACAATTAATTTAATTAAAACAATTTGATATATTTTAAATATTTTAATTGATTATGTAAATGTTGTATAATTAATTTTTTTTTGTAAATTCAGTTTGTTTTACGAGATGCCAAGTTGGTAATGAATGATAAATTATTTAATTGAAGCTAATAAATTTTGTGAAATGTTTCAGAGATGGTGGTGATTATGTTTTGTGTGTATAGAGGAATTGTAAGTAGAAAAATTTTATAATCATGTATAATAAAAGCTGTTTACAGGCGTGATTGAGGTGTTAATGCAATAGTGAGATTTTAATGCAATCATTGTGTTTAATAAAAATAATAATTAAAAAATTTTTTTTTAATAAATGAAAAATGATAAATAATGATCATCAATAATGAATTTTGAAAAGTTCAAGAAAGTTAAACGGTAAAAGGTTATGAATGGGTTAAATGAGTGTTGATGCAAATATTATATGATAATGTATATACAAATTTTAATTAGTTGTCAATTATAATTAGTTATTATGTGGCTATCGAGGGGGTGGCCTGTGCTCTCTTGGATAGCGAAAAGGGTTGGGGGTAGCAGTGAGTGTTACCTCCATCGGAGGCCAAACTGGCGATAAATGTGCGGCACACCTTATCCGTGTAAAATAAAAATTTTACACACAATACTAAATGACAGTGTCGCACATAAAAATATTGATGTGAAACAGGCAGTGAAATTAAAGTTTAGATTTCCTCGACTTTTCGGGCGGTTACTGCCTTACCAGCACTAACCGTGGTTTTGGCTAGCGGCCAGCTATGGTCATACCAAGTCCCTTGACCATAGCTGACTTGAAATTGGTATAAGTTTGAAATTCAATGGGGGGACATTAGAGGAAATCTCCGGTACTATGGAACAGCGGCTGCCACTCTGTTCGAGGAGGAACAGCAAGACCGGTGGCAGATCCGTTTTTAAGGGTGCATGATTATAGTACAAGAACATGTTGATGTTCACTAACGTTAAAACTTAACAGCGGAAGCAGAGACACGGAGAGGTAAAAAACCTGCTCCAAAATATACAGTCTCTGTGGAAGCGAAAGGGCGGGACAGTCCTCCATAATCTGAAATAAAGTGTGTGGCTGGGAGTTGACGTAAAGGAGTCACGAATTTAAAATTTTATGACATAAAAGTTTTTGCTTATTCAAAGTTTAATCCAATCAAAAATGCTTGTGCTCTGTCCACATAATTATATGCTCAGACTCGTAAATTAAGGTGTTCATGCTATAATTTTAAGTGTATTATTTTATTGTTGTCTATTAGATAAGCATTGATAAGAATATGTAATTTTATTATGTGTGTATTTGTTTAAGCCAATAAGTAAATCGTCTGGCAGGCTAATATAAATAACCAGAATCAGAAAAAAGGGGAAACAATGAGGTGAGAAGTGAGAATAAATAAAAATAAATATGTATATTCCATGTAAATTGTTCAATTTTGAGATGTGTTTTTATTATGTTAGGATATCAGCTGATCAGCAATAACGTCACTGGTATATTGATTTGTAAATGTTACAAGTAATTAATGTTTAATGTACTACAGATATTTTGAAGTAAAGATAAAAAGAATATGAGAAATAAAATAACAATGATTTATGCAAATTAATAAAAGATAACTCATGGGTGATAAATGTTTTATGGGACACGTAAACCTGTCCAAATTGAAATCAAAGTTGAATTTGAAATAGGAGGTAATGTTGTTTTGAAGTAATGTAGTTTTGTGAAGTATTGATATGGACACAGTAGTTACGGAGATTTTATGTAGATTTTGAGTGACATATTGTTGTTTTTATAGTTAATGAGGTTATTTTGTGTATTTGTAGTAAGGAAATGAGATTGAGATTTTTGGGGATGGCAATTTTGTATTAGGGGGTAGTGTATTTGGGGAGTCCGCAACAAGGGTTGGGACGGGATAGGGATAGATTTTAGTGGGGAAGGGGCCGCCTTAGGTAAAATCAGGGCCGCCAGATAAGGGAATTGAGTTTTTTGGGGGCGGGGAAACACGTATCCTATATACAAAGGGTTGGAGAATATTTTTTTTTTGTATGTAGAGAAGGTAGCGATTTGTGTTAAATGATAAGTTGGGGCTTAGAGTGTTTTTGGGATAGATATTTTGGTAGAGATGGGTGTCATGGGAGTTGAAGTTGATGAATATTAGAGTCAGAGGGAGAAAGTTTATATATGTATAGAGATCTAATACAGTAAACGAGAATAAATGAGTTACAACACCCACAGTAATGTAGAATTAAACTAAAGAGAGGAATTTATAATAAAGAATATACAATTGTTTATTTTTTTTCAACCAGTGACAGAATTTTGATAGAAGTGAAAATAATGTAAAGTCAAGAAGTGTTTATTTTAAATAATTTAAATGTCAAGTTGATGATTAATTATATTAATATTTGTTCGTTTTAAATATTTTGTTTTATTATGTTTTGTAGTTCAAGGTAGGATATTACAGATGTTCAAAGTGTTTTCAGAAATCATACATAACATATGTAGGTCAAGGGTTTTGGACTTGACCTAGTTACGATCAGCTGATGGGGTCATACACCTACTAAGCTTGTGTATAGTAGGAATCCAATTTTAATCTGTTTGTTTAATTAAGTCAAACCAATATTTGAATAATTTTAATAAATATGTTGTTTAATAAACAAATTTAATAAAGTTTTTTAATGAATAAATTTTTTTTTGGAATTTTAAAATTTTGAAAAATTTTAATTTTTGTTTTGAAAAAAAAAAAAAAAACTTGATTTTTCGCCTGCCAGCGAGTGAATATTTTAGATAATGATTTTTTTTATTATGTGTGCATTAACCATGTTTATTTGATTGTATTGTATTGTATTGGTAGACTATAAGTGGTTCTCATGTTAGAGTAAGGATGTGTTTATATTATTAGAAAGGTCTAGGTTAAGTCATTTGAAACAAAAAATTAGAAAAAACCAGGAAGAGAATTTTTGATAAAAGATTATTTTTTTTTTGAATTTTGAATTTTTTAAATTTTTGATAAATTTTAAAAGGAAGTTTTATTTTTATGTGTTATGGTAATATGTAATGTTAGTGTGTGTGAGCCCAGTATTTGCTAAAGGCAGCCCAGCTTGCAAAAAGGGGATCCATATCGGCGGAGGAGCTGGAATAATTTTAGCCAGGGATTGAGGATTTTTGGGGGTAGCATGTTAGAAGGCGAGGTGCGCTGTGGTGCGAGTCTGATCGATTTCTCGGTGTTGGGATCTCTTACGGAGAAGTCCAGTGATCTCGTTCAGATGAGTCCATGGTCGCTGAGCCAGGGGGTCGTGTACCCATGAGATTAAGAACCAGGGGGTTGTTGGCACTAGTTCCTCACCGGTCCTCTTCGGGGTTTATCGATGAGATTTCTTCTGTTGTGGACAGCAGAATTCTCATCGAGGGGGTATTGTAGCGGGTCAAATTTTGGGTGTTTTTATTTTCAACAGTATGGGATAATTATATTTTTATTCATTTCATTTTTGGTCGGGAGCCTTATAAAATATGACGAAATAACCGTATTATTGTGCAACGTATAACAGTCAGTGTAACAGAACAGTGAAACAAAGCAATAAGGCGCAGTTGTTGTTGAGGAATGCGGCAGAGCATTTGCACCTCCACCAAAATTCTAAGAACTCTGTACATGTGTGGCAACGCTCAAGCGCAACTACACCCGCACGCGCTCAAAGGACGCTCTAACAAAAAACTCAAGATGGCCAGAGCGTAAAAAATATTCGTCGTCTTCTCTAAGACCTCACGGAAGTCGCATTAAACTCCGCCTACTGTTGGTGACATCAGCGGAACCAAGTCCAATATCGGCCTCTGGACACACACACATACCAGCTTTAATCCATATATAAAGTGGTTACTTCCCAACAAATGGGGCAGGAGCGACGAAAACATCATGGCAGTAGAGAACCAGTTTCCTTCCAGGAACAGGTACATGTACCTGTTACGTTCACCGTGACGGAACAGTCGACTTTAAGCAGAGACGCCATACGGTCAACAGGACGCCAACTACAGTAACAGACATCTAAAGTTTCGGTTTGGGCCCGGTTGGTCGAGTTTTCGCAAATGTATTTTACTCAATAAGACCGACCGGGACCCCAGAAGGTAACAAACATATCGGAGTGAGTAATACGGACAGTGATGTGGAGAGATTAAAGTGATAAAACAAATAGTGAAGTTACGGGACCAACCGCGTGTTCGGCCGGCATTGTGTTCGTGGACGGGCACCGCGGATAACAATCGGAATATTTAAAAAATTGAATAAATAAAGGGGAATGTATATAAAAAACAAAAGGTATGGAAGAGTGCGTGGGCAATATGGGCTGCCTTAGTCGTAAGTATAGTTTAAGGTAATTAAAACTTGATTGTGTAGCATTCTCATTCTGGTAATTATAACAATTAATCATGACTAATTCTTTTGTACTCATAGCAGTGAAAATTGACGTAATTCAGTAAAGTGATAGTTTACTTTGAAAATGTGTTAGACTAAGTTATTTCGTCATTGCCACTTCCTCATTTCTGTGTTAAAAATTCGTCTAAACGTTCCGGAATTTTCTGAATTATTAATTGGGTGGGTCAGATTGCTAAATTGTCCGTTTTATTTAAGGTGGAGTGTAAAGGTTTTCGATATTTTATCCTATATAAAAAATAATCGTGGCGACCTTGGTCTTCTGGTAAAATTTCAATAACAGGTAAGTGGATAGGATTGCGTGCAGGTAAGTCCTGGTAGTGGTATTTATTTATTTTATATATTTCGGCCAATCTTTTATTGTTACAAAGGCGCCATGATTACCATCACTTCCAACCGGAACCTTGAGAAACTATTCATAGACTTATGTGGGCCATTCCCCAGGAGCGGAGGAAGAGGCCGATACAAATATATTGTAATTATTTTTGATCACTTCTCTAAATTTACTAAATTATATCCGATAAGTAAGGCCACAACCTGAAAAATTCTCCACATAATCTATATCTATAAAAATGAATGTTTGTTTCTTTCTTTCTTTCTTTGTCCCATATGCGTTCCTATACCATTCATCCGATTGCGATGAAACTTCGGTGAGTTGTTGTGCGCACGCCCGCGAAGGTTTATGAATTTTTTTCGATGGGGTCCTATGGGGGGTTCTTGGGGTCTTCCACATCTCCTCCTAAACCACTGGACCGATTTCAACCAAACTTGGCACAAATATTTTATGCAACGGGAGAACCAACATAGGGTAGGTGTTTTTTCGATGGGGTCCTTTGGGGGGTCCTTTGGGGTCTTCCACATCTCCTCCTAAACCACTGGACCGATTTCAACCAAACTTGGCACAAATATTTTACGCAACGGGAGAACCAACATAGGATATGTGTTTTTTCGATATGATCCTTCGGGGGGTCCTTTTGGGGTCTTTCACATCTCCTCCTAAACCACTGGACCGATTTCAACCAAACGTGGCACAAATATTTTACGCAAAGGGAGAACCAACATAGAATAGGTGTTTTTTCAATGGGGTTCTTTTGGGGGTTCTTTGGGGTCTTCCACATCTCCTCCTAAACCACTGGACCGATTTCAACCAAACTTGGCACAAATATTTTACGCAACGGGAGAACCAACATAGGATATGTGTTTTTTCGATATGATACTTCGGGCGGTCCTTTGGGGTCTTCCACATCTCCTCCTAAACCACTGGACCGATTTCAACCAAACTTGGCACAAATATTTTATGCAACGGGAGAACCAACATAGGGTAGGTGTTTTTTCGATGGGGTCCTTTGGGGTCTTCCACATCTCCTCCTAAACCACTGGACCGATTTCAACCAAACTTGGCACAAATATTTTACGCAACGGGAGAACCAACATAGGATAGGTGTTTTTTCCGATGGGGTCCTTTGGGGGGTCCTTTGGGGTCTTCCACATCTTCTCCTAAACCACTGGACCGATCTCAACCAAACTTGGCACAAATATTTTACGCAAAGGGAGAACCAACATAGGACAGGTGTTTTTTCGATGGGGTCCTTTGGGGGGTCCTTTGGGGTCTTCCACATCTTCTCCTAAACCACTGGACCGATTTCAACCAAACTTGGCACAAATATTTTACGCAACGGGAGAACCAACATAGGATATGTGTTTTTTCGGTATGATACTTCGGGGGGTCCTTTGGGGTCTTCCACATCTCCTCCTAAACCACTGGACCGATTTCAACCAAACTTGGCACAAATATTTTACGCAAAGGGAGAACCAACATAGGATAGGTGTTTTTTCGATGGGGTTCTTTTGGGGGTTCTTTGGGGTCTTCCACATCTCCTCCTAAACCACTGGACCGATTTCAACCAAACTTGGCACAAATATTTTACGCAACGGGAGAACCAACATAGGACAGGTGTTTTTTTCGATACGATCCTCTGGGGGGTCCTTTGGAGTCTTAAAAAACTAACTTATTAGATCTGGTTACTATGGCAACCCAATGGAATAGATTCTGTTCTAAATATATTATCGCATTAAATTGAAGACCACGCGAACAAAGTCTTTATATATTATATATATACAAACACTTTCTTTCTTTGAGTGGCATTGCAACGCATGCCGGGTACTCGCTAGTAATACATAAATACATACCAGAGGTGGAAAACAGAATTACTGACTGAGGGAATTAAGACCTATAAAACATCAGTCTATCACCCCAGCAGTAACCCAGCGGAATGGGTCCTCACAGAAGTACGGAGGATCTTGAGAACGTATTGCCATGAAGAACACCGTAACTGGAAAGTATGTGGAAGCAGCAGAAAAATTTTTAAATCTAGCTTATCACTACACCATCGGAGCCAGTCCTTACCAGGTGATGTTTAACAGGCCACCACCAAGAGAAATAACATCGATGGTACAATTTCCCCCAATGGAGCAAGAAGAATTTGCTGTCACTGCACTGCATACTTCATAAGGCGGAACTACGAAGAAGGAGAGAAGATAAGAATAGGATGAAGATACTAAAATACCATGTAGGAGAGAAGGTGTTGATAAAAAATAGACAACTACCTAGTTCAGTTGAAGGCACAGCAAAAAAGTTATTATTATTATATAATGGACCCTTTTTAGTTACACAGGACAAAGGAAATAATAACTATGAAATAACTACACCAGAAACTAATAAGGTAAAAGGGGTTTACAACCAAGCTGAAATGAAAAGGTTCTATGAGAGTTGAAGAAAAATTTTTTTGAGCAGTTTATTTCAGTAACTTTAAAAAAACATATTACTGAAATAACCAGACTTAATGGGGGGTATTATGTAACGTGACATTTCACTCAACATAAAGATTATCATAAATATACTGAAGTACAAAACAATACTAAAGTAATAAACCTGTGTTATGAAATAGATGTACTGTATGTACAAGTAAATTTAAAATCATTGTAAGGAAGAATGTAAAACTAAAATATCAAACATGTATAGAATGAACTGAATAACAATTATTCCAGTAAACTGCATAACACATCATATACAGAATAGGTAAAAACCTATAATGCAGAGCCTAGCTGGATAACCAGTAACTGGAAGCATGGCAACATAACCTAAAGAAACCTAGATTCAGTAGTTATATCTGAGTGTAACTGAGAGACACTTAGACAATTCAAATAGAGACCATTATGTTATAAATGGGTGATAAAAGTTTTATTTTGTATAACAATGTTGTAATGTGTGGTAGAAAGGAAAGACTAATATTGAATGTTAAAAGAATGCTAAAGATGTAAAGAAGAATGTCATGTAAATAATTTAGTAGTAGAAAGTGTGACAGATAAACTGACTACTAGCTAATGAAATAGGAAATAACTATTGTTGGTTATGGACAAGATTATAATGTAGTTAGTAAGAAATAAATGTTACACAAAACCTGCATCTACTTGGTAGATAAAAAGAGACAATATTATGTATAAAAATTGTAATAGACAATGTCTAATATAAAAAGAAATAGTATATGTTATTAGATTAAGGTATAAGTAATCTTAAACAAAATATCACTATAATATTGACGACTCGGAACACTAATTTTTTTATAAGTAAAAACGTAAAGTTTTACCTTACAGCCTAAACCGGCTTTCACCTATAGAAGGCTTCATCAGAGGCTTCATCAACCTCTGATGAAGCCTTCTATAGGTGAAAGCCGGTTTAGGCTGTAAGGTAAAACTTTACGTTTTTACTTATAAAAAACTTAGTGTTCCGAGTCGTAAATATTATAGTGATATTTAGTTAAGTAACGGACACGTCATGGACAACGAAATCCAAGAATTTAATCTTAAACGTTTGAAATGTACTAGTAAGAATGTAGTTAGTAAGATGATAACTTAGACAAAAAACCTACATCTACTGTAGAAGGTAGACAGGGACATTACTATGTATAAATGTTATATTAGATTATGATATGTCCAGTAATAGATCATATGGTCTATAATGAGCAAAGAATAAATGTTAACTGGTATTAGAATTAAGCAATTTCATTGTAAGAAACAAAGAACAGTCCAATGTACCAAGACATTCCCAGGTCTATTATACAAGCCAAGGGTTTTACAAAAAGTTAAGGTTCATAATTGTAATTACTAGTATTAAAATGCTTGTTAGTAACATAAAATCATATGTACAACCAAGAAAACTAGTAATGTAACAAAAAAGATAAATTTTAAACATAATTTATTAGCATAGGCCAAACATTAAAATTGTTATTTTTAGAATGACTGCATAGAAACATATCTTGTGAGATCTTAAAATGATGAGGAGAAAAAAAGCAGTTCAATGGTAATAATATCTTTACAATTGTATATAGCATAAGGAAATTATGTTAAATTTAAGAATTTTTAGTAATTTTGATCTCAGAAAAGTGACGCCATCCACGACAATGAGTGAGATTTTGACCAATGGGAATTTTTCACTTTTGTGTGTATGAACCCGAAGACTGACGCCAAGGAAACCCAAAGACTGATGCCAAGCCAGGAGTCTAGTGTGGGAATTCATCGAGTAAAGAACGTCTCCTCCGCGACAGATATAGCCGCGAAGTTAACATCAGAATCGAACATCGGCTAGGTTAGGTGGAACGTAAACATCAAAACATAACAAAAAAAGTGAGAAAAGTGTCGTGAGAGTTTATACTAGCAGAAAGGAGTTAAAGTGCATTATTAATTTAACAGTGAATAATAAAGTGTGTTTACAAAGAAAAGGAAAGTATAGTGTGCATAGTTAAAGTTATAAACGACTTATAACGAATTAGCATAATACAACTATAACACTTAGTGTACACTTGAAACTATTCCACTACCACTAAACAAAAAACACTAACACTATTATAATTTTTCATGTTTAAACCATTATTTCTTTGTTTTGCTAAAAAATTTAACAAGCCTGGACAACTAAAATTAAGAAATGGTTTTTATTTTTATTTAAAAAAGAAAAGAAACGAATATAAAAAGGAATAAAAGAAATTGAAGAGAATTAATTGTGTATGGAATAATTCTGAATACTTAAAATTTGTTATCAGTTTCAGAATATTAGTGTGTTAATGAACATTCGAAGAATAAGTTGGTAATACCTATTACTTGGGTACCACATGCGATGTGAATTAAAGTAGGTAAGTGAATCCAATCAGCATAAAGGAAGGACTTAAAAGAAATTAGAGAATTTTAATTAATTAAAACATTAAATATACAGTCGACTCCCTCTCGTTCGGACTCCGATGGTTCGGACGCCGGATGGTCCGGACTACTTCTTGGAAATGAGTCATCAGCGCGCGCCGGGTTTCTCACGGCCGAAAACGACAGGATTGAGCGTGTCTGTTTATTTCCGGCCTACATGTAAACAAAGATCCTCAGTTCGGCTTACGATTGCGTTTGCTCCGGATCGTCATACAGTGTACTGTAGCTGTTTTTACTAATTACTACTGATATTGTTGTGTGTTTTAATAATTTTCAATGTGAGTTACATATGTTATTATAAGTGAGTTTATTTGTTAGGTGAAATTGTAGTTTCAGTAACTCTGATTATTTGACAGTAAAATTCTCAAAAATGAGTGAAAAACGGAAGCATAATACGGTTAAAATGCAAGACAGACTTAATATTTTACAACGTTTAGATAAGGGTGAATCAGTGCAAAGTATTTGTACGGAGTTTAATGTAGGGAAAAGCACAGTTTATGATTGGCGGAAAAACAGAAAATCGATCGAGGATTTTTGTATGCAAATTGAAGTCGAATCCGTCCTTTCTACTCGATCTACCTTGAAAAAACCACACCATGAACTTGTTGATGACGCATTATGGTTGTGGTTCATGCAGGAACGTAGAAGAGGGACTCCTATAAATGGGCCGATTTTGAAAGAAAAAGCCGTCATTCTTCATTCAAAACTTGGGGAAAAAGGAAACTTCTCGGCAAGCGATGGGTGGCTAACGAGATGGAAAAAACGGCATGGAGTGCATTTCCTTGGAGTTTGCGGGGAGAAGCTTTCAGCAGACCAACTGGCAGCTAATGATTTTTCTGAAAAATTGAAGCGTATCATTGAGCGTGAAAAACTAACCCCAGAACAAGTGTACAATATCGATGAGACCGGGCTTAACTATAAACTTTTGCCTAATAAAACCTTTGCCACTCCTCAAGAAAAGTCTGCTTCGGGCTTTAAAGTAAATAAAGAAAGGATCACTGTTGCACTATGCTCAAACGCAACTGGGACACACAAGATGCCGCTATTTGTGATTGGAAAGTCGGCCAAACCCAGAGTATTCAAAAACTTAAACATGTCTTCCCTTCCAGTGTATTACAGATCACAAAAGTCTGCCTGGATGGATTCTTATTTGTTTAAGGAGTGGTTCGTGGCTCAATTTGTTCCGTCTGTAAAAGAACATTTGACATCCTTGAAATTGCCAGTAAAAGCAGTTCTTGTGCTTGATAATGCCCCTACGCACCCAGAGGAAGGTCTCGAATGTGATAGTTACAGTGACATCAAGCTTTTATATATGCCTCCAAATGTAACAAGTATCGCACAGCCCATGGACCAGGGTGTAATCGAATGCTTTAAGAGAAAATACCGGAGGAAGCTTCTTTCAGAAATTTTGGATAAGATGGATGGTAATGACAATGCAGGTCTCATCCAGACGCTCAAGACAATTAACATTAAGGACGTCATTTATATCGCTGCTAAATCGTATGATGAAATCCCATCATCTACGTTTACCAAATCCTGGAGAAAATTGTGGCCAGATGTTGAAACTCTCGTTGAGAAGAGACAAGAAGACAACCCAAATACAATAGGGTTAAATATTCATGCAACTGAACCTGATGACAACCACTCAATTTTAAAGGATTTACAACGGCTGCCTGATTCTGCTAGTATTAATGAGAATGACGTTGTGGAATGGATTTCGCGAGCTGATGATGAACTGGCTAATGAAATCCTGAATGATGACGAAATCGTCGATGTAGTCCTTCGTCAAGAGGAAGAAAAAGAAGAAGACGACGACGAAGGTGATAGTGAAGCGGGAAATGGCGTGGGAATTTTGACTCATGCAGAGGGTAGGGCAGCACTGGAACTGGCAACTACCTACGTCGAACAACAGCCTGGCGCATCAGCTGTGGATGTTATGTTTCTAAGGAAGTGGCGTGATTATGCCTTCAAGAAAACAGCTGAAGTAAAGAAGCAGAAGAAAATAACAGATTTCTTTTAATATTGCAAAGCCAAGTTTTTCATTAGTTTTAGGTTTAAGTTTATTCGTTTGGGACAATTTTATGAACCTAAAATTGTGTTCCGTACACTTGAAAATTGTCTTAAAATGTGATTTATAAATATAGATACGCTATTACAGGTTGTAATTTACATAAGTAAAAAACCGCCGGATGGTCCGGAAATTTTTTAATCCGGACAGGGATCCGGTCCCGAGGTGTCCGGATTAGAGGGAGTCGACTGTATTAATTAATGAAAAATAACCTCAAAACTGGAACACTATAAGTACATATCAACAAGTAAAGGTATAAATTTAACCACAACTCAAGTCGAATACACCACTCAGTGATCATTTAATAATTTTTTTATTAATCTGAAAGTTTAATTGTTTATCACAAGTGTAGTATTTTTTAGGATATTACATAAATGGTGCACCAACTATGGGGCATAAAAGAATTAGCAGTTTATTAGATTAATAATTGTTTATCAGAAACACAAGCATCATAATTTTATATATTATATTACAAATTGGCATCCACAATGTGGGGTGTTTAACCAAAAAATACAACAACAACAACATACTGAAAAAGAGATACTGCAAGATCTTATATATTATTTGTAATTATGTTACAAATTGACGCAAACAACGTGAGGCCTGGCCAAGAAAATTTTATTTGAAAAAATATAAACGGAACCAAAATATCATTTTTTATAAGACTTAATACAACATCCATCTTATTCTAATTTGTAAGTACGTTACAAATTGGCACAAACAACGTGAGGCCCTTTATTCAAAAATTTTATTTTAAAATATATCAACCATCAACTCAAATCATTATATTATAAATATAACATATCAACTCAACAAGAATTACATTAAATACAAGAACATTTTATTTGAAAATTAATAGTAAAAATAAAAAATATTTTACATTCTTATTTGTAATTATGTTACAATATTTACCACATTAAAATTTTCACAAAAAATTGTTTTGTTAAATACTTTAAAAACACATAAAAATATTTTCCAGCAATTCTCCAGTCTTCTGAATATTCATTTTATGCATAGTTTAGCAGGTATTTATTTCCTTGCTTTGAAATTTCTCCCTCCACTTAGCGTATATGGCTGAAGATTTCTTTAATGTTTGAAATACTTATTTTGGGATAGTGACCAAGTCTGCTACAATTCTACTTTATTGAATCAACTGACTCAAAATGTTAGCCTTTCAATTTAATTTTCATTTTTGGGAACAATTTACTTGTGGTACTAGATTGGGTGAATGAACAGGATGTGGAGTAAAAGTAACTTATTTTGTACAACAATAATATACTAATGTGTTCTTAGAGATCTATAATTTTCTTCTGAGTATCTGGACTGTTTTTCTGATAGTTGCAAAAAGATGTTTCATGATCACAAATGATAGTCCCATGTTCACTGTCTTGTCTTATAAAAGAAATTCTTGGTGAACAAAACTCTGAGTAAAAAAAAAACTACTGTCAGAATGCTTTAATGTTTAATTATTTTACCTTGTTTTGGGGGATCTGCTAACCTTCTGATGTCTACTGTGATGTTTAAATTTTATTTCAATCAAACCAAATTTTTATTTAGTCATAATTCTTCAGATCTAGTAACATGATGGTCCATTTAAAGTTTTTATCCTTGTTACCTAGACTCAAAAAAAGAGCTCCGTCCATCATCCTAAATACTTGTACGTATTGTAACAGTACAAACTGTTCAATACAAATAAACCCCAAGAGAAGTAATAAACTAGCTGAGGAGCAAGAAGTGATGATAACAAGCAGTAAATCTACGAACAGCATTCTATGACAACACATGAAATAAAATGACGAATAGACTGAGACGTTGACAAATACTAGTTCCCCAATAGATTAGTTGAGTGAGAATAAATAACACATAGACCACGTAAAACACCACATAAATGAAAAGTAGAATAAATTATACTTAAAAATATATTAAAGTAAAGTAAACAGCATATTAGCTGAGCAATTGAAAAGAATAGCTAGCATAAGAAATAAAATGAAGTATCATGTTGATAATAATAAATAGTAGATGAATTAATTGATAAGATATGACAATTGAACAAATAGAAAGAGATTAACAAAGTATATCAACAAGGTGATAACTCAACCTTGAAAGAGAGGTATGCTAAGGCATAATAATTAATGATTAAAGAAAAATTAATGAAAGTATAAATTGTATATGTTCTAATTATAAATGATATCAAATGAAACCGGTTATGTAAAGAACTTTATGTATTTAAAATGTTAAAAGCCTGTTAACTTTGTAAAAAGATGTATTAGAATGTAAGGTGAACAAAACCTAATTATGAATTGTAAAGAGTAAGGGAATAACCTAAGATAAGTTAAAGTAACTTAATGTATAATAAATAATGTAGTAAAAGATCAGAATAATGACTAGGGCCAATATGCCAATTAACAATATTGTTGTGTAATAATAAGCACATGATTTATTAGAAAATCATGACAAATGGCAAAATGTCTATATTATATAAAGAAATAAAGACCTAATAAATAATATGACTCATAACGAACTATGCACAAAGCATACAGAAAGAAATGTTGTAATTATATAAAGAAATATGAAATGATAATACAAATAAATAATAATAAATGAGATTATGAAAATGAGAACCATACAGTAGAACCTCGTTAACCCGGACCTCTTTAACCCAGACGTCCGGATAACCTGGACCAGTTTTGGAAAAAAAAATTATGTTGTTTAGCGTAGTAAATGAAGACTTGTTTTACAGACGATAAATCGCTATTCTCAGTAGGTACATTACTCGAATTCACTTGCCAGCGGGCGAGTTCATTGCACTCACCCCACCTGCCAACCCTCTCCTTCCCCTCCCCACGCTTCCAGCGGGCGAGTTCATTGCACTCACCCCACCTGCTGTTGCTACGCAGCAAACTGGTGACTCAACCCTCTCCTTCCCCTCCCCACGCCTCGCAATTGACATTGACCTAGAAACAACATTCCTCAGTTGCGCTGCAATCTCGGTAGTGTTCGCGTGTTGTCCTAGTGTCACTGTTGAGGTACAGTATCGTTGTGCTGTTTCGTTAGCGCGTTGTTCGCGATGGCGACGAAACGTAAAAACATTGTTGTGACTATGAAAAAAAGGATGGAAGCATTGACAAGAACTGATAAGGGAGAATCGTTAAAGAACATTGCTGCTGAGTTTGGAGTAGGAACATCGACCGTATCTGATTGGAAAAAGAACAGAAAACGCTTTGAAGACTTTTGTTTCAAAATGATTTCTAAGGACAGTTTGGATAATCGGTGTAAAGCAAAAACTGCTAAACTAGAAACTCTGGATGAAGCATTGTTTGTCTGGTTTTGTGCTGAAAGAGAACGTGGTTTGCCGATTTCTGGACCCATCATCCAACAGAAAGCATTGAGTTTGAACAAACAGTTGCTCCATGGAGACCCAAGTTTTACAGCTAGCCAGGGGTGGTTGGACAGATGGAAAAAACGGCATGGAGTGCGTCAACTTACAATTACTGGAGAAAGCTTGTCAAGTGATGTTGAAGCGGCAGAAAAATTTAAAAAAGAGTTTGAAGACTTTATTAAAAAGGAAGAACTGACTGCAGATCAAGTTTACAATGCCGATGAATCCGGTTTATTTTACCAGATGTTGCCAAGTAAAACACCAGCCTCAAAATTAGGAGATTCAGCGAAAGGGTATAAAAAAGGGAAAGACCGCCTCACCATAATGGCTTGCAGTATTGCGTCAGGAAAGCACAAAATTCCTCTCCTTATAATAGGGAAGTCTAAAAACCCCCGTGCATTGAAAAATGGTAAACGAGGCTCACTGCCTGTCGTTTACAGCTCACAAAAAAGTGCTTGGATGGTTAGTGACATTTTCAAACAATGGTTTTTTGAGAATTTTGTGCCGTCAGTAAAAAAATATTTGAAGAACTGTGGCCTTCTCAACAAGGCGGTTTTGCTGATTGACAATGCGCCTTCGCATCCATCAGTCAATGAAGTAGTCAAAGATGACATTTCAGTGAAGTTTTTACCACCTAATGTAACTTCTCTCGTTCAACCGATGGACCAAGGAGTTCTAGAAAAAATAAAAAAAAGTGTACAAAAGGCAAATGCTAAGTCAACTGGTAGAGGACAAAGGAGAGCATGGTGTGGTAGAGGTGCTGAAATCTTTTAATGTAAAGACTGTTATTTATATGATTGCGGAAGTTTGGGACCAGGTTGGAAGAGAAACTTTGATAAAGTCATGGAAAAAGTTGTGGCCTGGTGTGTGTGACTTGCCAGAAAACAATACAATTGAAGAAGAAGAAAAAACAAGTGTGGAAGAAGATTTTATAGACATTTTTAAAAATATCGATGGCTGTTCCGATGTTGATGAAGAAGACATTGACAATTGGTTGCAAATTGACAATGACGGAGGTTATAAAGCGATCACAGAGGAAGAAATTATTGCATCATGCAGTGTTACAGAAAATGAAAATGAAAAGGATTCAGACAGTGTTGATGAACCAGCTGTGGTTATGACCCACGCAGAAGCAGTAGCAAACAGATAAATTGATGGTTTATTTCGAGAGTCAAGCCGAAACATCGCCAAATGAGCTTCTAATGCTAAAGCGGATGCGAGATCGCACTGCTCGTAAGCGATACACAAAACTGAGGCAGCAAAAGCTCACTGCCTTTTTTACTACCGACTAGTTTGTTCCTATACTGTGTACAGTGTAAATACATATTATGTGTTTTTAGGTGAAAGTGTGTCGATAATAATTTTTAAACTCCATTAAAAATATTTTTGGTAAGTACATATTCTTTTTTATCATTTTTCCCTCATTCTCTGGATAACCCGGATTTTCGTTAACTCGGATCGGCCCCGGCCCCAGTTGATCCGGGTTAACGAGGTTCTACTGTATGTGATAGTGAGACCATGCTCTACTGAGTAAAGAAATATAAATAATAACCAACAATTAAAAGGTGTAATATCACCAAATAGTTAATTTAATATGATTATAGGAAGTAAGATTGATTTTGAATGTTAATGATATAAGAACCAGGCCATTCAATGGTAATAATGAAACTATGTTATAAGAATTATTAATGTTTAGCTGAATACATCAATTTGTAGAATATTATGTTAATTTAAATATTATAATTGTGTTCAATGTTGTAAAAAAATTACTGTTACTTAATTGTTAAAAAAACACAGCAAAAGAAACTGCAAATTGTAGCAGAAGACGCTTGTAGTAAAGCTATGTTTTAAGATAGGCCATCAATAAGATGGATTTTATTAATAAAAAATGTGATGGATTTTATTAATAAAAA
Organism: Magicicada septendecula; assembly: GCA_034769895.1. Taxonomy (NCBI): domain Eukaryota; kingdom Metazoa; phylum Arthropoda; class Insecta; order Hemiptera; family Cicadidae; genus Magicicada; species Magicicada septendecula. The sequence continues at coordinate 745,950,585 of CM068368.1, read as the reverse complement.
ATGTATCAAAACTGGCCACTATTAATCTCAAACTAACCAGCAAGGAACGAGCAATACGATGCTAATAATAGTTTAAACATTGTAATTAGAATAAATGAGAAACTTATGTAAATAAGATAAAATTTGTGAATTTTGGAAATTGTGTGGGAATACTAACAACAACGAAAAACACGCTGAAAGTGATTATGTAAAAGTTATTTTTAGAATGACCGCATAATGACGTAATTTTGCACCAATCAGAAAATTAGATGCAAAAATTCACTGTCATGGCCACCCAAAATCTGAATGGACTATATAAAGAAAACGCGCAAGCCGCGAGGACACACTTTTTCATTCAATGTCAGTCGATTCAGCAGGAAACTCCACATCAAAATTTTACATAAAATAATTATTGAAGAATAGCAGAGCAGAAACTTACCTACAGTGTACAGTCAATAATAATATCGTTTAATTGAATAACGATAAACAGTGAATTCATATAATATCAGTATTATTTATCTAGAAGTGCAAATCAGTCAGAACGAGGTTAGGAGTAGTTTCTAACCAAAATAAAAACATCAAGACGTGTTAATCGTTTTCCGCGAATAGTGTAAGTTTACAATCAGTGAATTAAGATCGAAAAGTGCATTAAAAATAATCAATAAAGATTATTAAACAGGGAGTACAGTGTAAAACATAACTGAACAGAGTTCGATTATTATACTATTATTATTAAATATAATTCAGAGTGTACACACCTATGTACTAATCACCATACAATAACAAATAATCATTGTGAACACTTTTTTAAAAAGGAATTATTTAATTTCCATTCAAGGAATGATGATATTAGCTAACCGTAAATAACCTCAAAATTCGTAAAAGTCAAACGAACATTTTGTTATTAAATCTAAGTTTTTAATGGTGTCTAACCTACTAAGCAAATACTAGTAAAGCATCGTAATTCGAGGCATGTTAGTTTTATTCTGTAGAGCAAAAGGATTCACCCTTGAGATTTAAAGTAATTTGAAGAAAATAAGTTTTTAATAGGACTCAATATTGCCAACCTGCTGGGTTACCAGAGAAATAAGCCAGGTCAATTGTAATCAGAAAATAATTGTTTAGCTGTATTAATATAATTAGAAAAGCACTAAGTGAGTAATAAAACCAAAATATATCAATTAAAAACCAGTGTACTAACTTATTGAAGTCATTTTTAATAATTTTGTCTTGTTCAAAAGAGTTGTATTTTCAAGCCACTCAAATAGTTATGTTGGCAGCATGGACGTGTGAAGCGCCAACCGTTTAAATTTTCAAACCATAACAAGAGAATAATTATTGGATTAAATCAATTTAATATTAAATTCAAGTGGATAATTTAGCAATATTAACAAAAATTATTTCTTTTATTCATTTTAACAATAATTTTATGGAATAACAACATAGATTCCATATGGCGCCCAAACAACCCTCAACTAAGCTCACTTAATTTTAAACAGTGCAAATCGACTGTTTTGAAGTATCAATTGTTTTATGACATACCACGACAAACTGTATAACTATTTCAGACAGATAGACGCTACCAGTTCTACACAAAAGGTACGTCCAAGTTGTGATTGTGTTATAAACTATTCAAACCATATTATTACATTATAACTACAATTTAGATTGATGGAATTGCGACGGAACGTCAAGATTATTCCACAGTGCTACTGAAGAAATTAAAACAGATTATAATTAATGACACAGATTAATAATCACAGATTACAATTATTCAACACATTAATAAATTAAATAAAACAAATAACTTTTAAATATAAATTAAATCAAAATAACAAGATTTTAATAAGGGGCACGAAGCCGCTTGTCTAACAGTATTCATGCCTACACTGTTTTTGAAGTTTACCGGTCAAACTTTATATTCTTTTATGATTATTATGATGGGGAATACAGATGCGCACATATCATAATAACCATACTATTATATTAATTACAAAATGCAAAAGAAATAAAAACTAGTCTCATGCTGAATTCAATTGGTGCCCCAAGGTGAAGCACAACTTCTCCCACCAAGCTGCTACTTTACACAGTTCTCATTCATGTTAAGACAATTTGTAACGGGACAAAATGGGTTGAATCATTTTGTTTTAATAATATTCAATAATTATCAAATTCTGTAAGTCTTTTATAAAATCCATTGTGTGGAGATGTGTGGGAGTTAGAACAAAGCGTAGGTGAGTCACCGGAAAAGCATGTGGTACAACGCCTTAGTCAATGGCTGTATTTAACTGGATCACACAGCATGGGACAAAACCCTTACCGTATAAGGTAACGTATGTCAGTAATTAGTCTGACGTCACAATGGTACCATGAGAGAAACACGTGCTTTCAATATTACAACGCAGTTCTGTCTTCAATAAGCTTCCAGAATTTTCTGTGTCCAGACAAGGGATGAAGTGGGAATCCAGGGGAACCACGTGACTGATGCGTGGAAGGCTGGCATAGTATAGAGTTGCAGGCTGCAATTTCGGGGCAGTCGACAAACACCTTAAAGCCATACGGTCGTTGTGAACCTAGCCCGCGGGCAAATTAAGTGTAGGCCTACAAAAAGTTGTGAATATGAATCTAAACAGTTATAAATCTTTCTCTTTAAAGAAAAAGTGTAATCGTAAACTTTATTTAACAGTGTGGGACAGTTTTTTGAGTGTTGGAGTACAAAGTGAACTGTGAGTGATGGCGTAACATCTTGGATATCTGCTCCAGATAAGTACAGAGAACGACTAGCCAAAAAAGTTTAACAACAAATTAAATATTTCCTTAAAGAAAAATTTAAAATAAATAATTAAATATGAGTTCTCAAATTTAGGGGGGTATCAAGTGAGAGAGAGCGAGCATGTGTGAGAAGTACTGGTTTGTTATCTAAATTCCTTGTTAGATAAAGTATCAGTAGTTGTGTTTATTAAATTTTGTTTTATACTTTCAATAGAAAAGAATATGTTCAATAAATATAAAGAAAATGTCAATATAACCACGTGTTAAGAGTAATTATTACGCCATAACCAAACCTTATTTTCTGTGCTGGAAAACTCGCCTAGTCGAGTCTGTGAATTTTCTGAATTAAGGACGATAAATTATTTCTGGGGGAAGAGTGTAAATAGTTTCCATATTTGAAAATATTATCTACAAAATATGGTGGCGATCTTGAGGGCTGTATGGGAATCTTCTGATGGGGTTTTTTATGGTAAGTGCGTAAGATAGTCTGCGGTACCAGGGTAAGTAAGGCGATTAAAGTAAAAATTCTTCTTGGGTGATTGTAAAGTGTTTTTATAGTTACAAATTTATGTGACTGATTTAGATATTGTGCACCAGAAAGTGTAATTTTGTGTTCTACTAATATTTTAATTTAATTTTAGTGCTTCATACCTGTAAATTATTTAAAATGGCAATTACTAGGCCGGACATAAAAATAAAAAAAAGTTTTTAGTAGCCTATACAGGACCTTGTAACGACTCAGTGAAATGCTACAATAAGTGAATGTTTCAAAATAAATAAATCAACATTTCAAAAGCAACACCATCAGTATGTTGTTTGTCTCTCCTACCTGTTCAGTGAATGTCAGAACCAAATTTTAACTTAACAAATAACGCTGAAACTCCCACAGATAATACTTTTTTACCCCCCCCCCCCAAAAAAAAAAGGTCCCAAAAAGTGGATCACTGAGTTAGATGATTTCGATAAGAATTTTGTACAGTGTACAGTGGATGAGTTTATGATTGTGGTGAATATCCAAACTGTAAAACAAAAATTTGTTGAGAGAAAAGTAAGTTTTACTGGAGAGCATGGCTCTACATGGGAAGATTTTGAAGGAAATCGTTTTACGTTTTACAATGTAGCGATAGTAGATGGGTTGTAACAGAGTAAAACAACATTGTTGTGGCAAGAATGAAACTTGGGTCAACCAGAGCCATACAAAAAAATGTTAAGTGGTAAAATTCCATTAACAAAGTCAGTTCTTGAGTTCCAATTGGCAAGGACTCTATAGTCATAATTCTGTCATGCTGGTTCAACTTAACACTGCTTTTTGGAAGGAGCACAACTGGTCTTAAGTCAAACACACCAACAATTACCACACAGAAATGGACCATAAAGTTTTTATACATATCCTACACTTGGTTTGTAGATATGCTACGAGGATTAGAGAAGAGACATGTACATGACATGACAGCTATCACTCTGAACTTAAGTGAAAATACCTACCACCAAAACCAAAAATAGCAGATATTATAGAATTAGTATTATCTGACCAGCAAAGGTTTACCTCAAATGGCCACACAGCCAAGTGCACTTCTTTCATTTCATGGTTATAAGTCAAGATATTACAGACAAGAAAAATAAGCAAAACAAGTCATGAATCACTCAGCAAAGGCATGGCAAGGAATCAGTGTGATGGGGTGCAACACAGCTGCTTAATATTGGATAAATGATTATTTTCAGAAACTGTATAATAAGAGTTCAAAAATAAGAAAGAGATGTGTTATTCCACGACACATTAATTTCAATATTATTGAAATAGTCCATGTGAAGAATCAAGGTAACTTAAATATAAAATAACTTTACAGCATGTTCTTCACTTACTTGAAAATTCTTAAGAAATTATGGCTGATAACTTTGAACTGAAAGTACTGAATACAGAAAGTTATTGGAGTGTTAAGACTCATTATATTTATATAATAAAAAAATTAAATTAATTACACACTTGTTTAACATAAAAGGTCTGGACATAATAACAGCGTACACTACCTGCAATAAATATACTGGGAACATTTCTCTTTGCCTGAAGATCAGAAACAGAGCACACCAATGGTGTTTTCAACTGCATGAGAAAGAAGAGCACCAACCATGTGAGAGAGTAAGTGGTAAACATGGTTATATCAGCAATTTTTATTTCACGGGCCCATGTTTTTACAGCAACAACCAGCCACTTAACACGTTTATCATTTTGCAAGTATGCACTGTAAAATATTAATTTTATTAGTTGCACTGAAATACAAACTAAACTAAACTAAAATAGTATTTTGTCACGTATTTTTGTCTGACACTTGCATACACTTATTGTCAGATACGATGATTTACAACACATTTTAATTTACAAAAAAATTTTTATAGAATCTAGTGTTCATTTCATTTAGAAGTATATTTGTGTAAAAAAACGTCTAAATAAGATATATACAAGACTCTTAATGACAAAACACTAGTTAACATATTTATTTATTAGTGTAGTAATACACAGTGGCACTACACTATTTACATAAATTTAACTTATTTACATACATAAATTTATAAACTGATATAGAATAATATATTTCAACTGAATTATAAATAATAAGATAATCTGAAATGAATTATGTAAATTTAAAGTAAGCTGACAAAGTTTTTTTGTGTCCTTCACTTGTACACATAATATCAATACACAGAAGGGATATTCAATAAAGATTGAGTACTGCAAGTGTTACTCTTTTAAGAGTCATTGTCCACACCACCACTTGATGAGTGACTCAATTACATGCTCCACATGCATCCCTAGCAGTTTCATAGCCACAGCTTTATCAGACAAGTTGCAGCATTCGTGGAAGCGTGTACGTTTCCATCAGTATGCCTGATTTTCATAAGCACTGTTACTCTATTAAATTTTATGTTTGTTTGACTGTACTACTGCGTCTGTTTTCAATGGCACAAAGTGTTCAAAGATGGTCAGGAAAGTTGTGAGTTGCGTGGAGGAAAATGGAGTTGTGTGAGTTACCACCTTAACAGAGACAAGAAGTAACACTGGTGCTGTCATTATTCAACATGATTATTGTCTCACTGTTAGGCAGCTTACACAGATACTACGAACAGCAGTTGGTAATGTTATTAAAATTGTTGCTTGCCAGGCTGTAAGGCCGTGGTCCAAAGTTATTCGTCACAGATAAACGTCTGTGACGAACAACTTTGGACCACAGCCTTACAGCCTGGCAAACAGCAATTTTATTAACATCAATGCAGGCTGTGAAAGCCTCAAAACAAAATTTGATCAGCTGGGGACATTCTTATTCTTTTAAAATATCACTTCAACATGTCTGAGTGTTTTACATGATGGATACCATGACTGCTTACTCCGGAACAAAAGCAGAGTCATGACTATATATGCCACCACTGGCAGCATGCACTGAGGGCGAGGATGACCATACATTTTAAAGACTACACTATTAGAAACTTGGATCATTGTTGTAAACATATCAGTTGACTCTCGTAAAAAAGTATGATGCTTAGTGTCAAAACATTATCATACCAGATGAAACATGAATATTCTGTCAAGACCTCGAGATGACTCAGGGCACAAAACAGTGGGTGAAATGGGGTAAACAGACCTCGTATAATCAAATAAAATCTATAACTGAATCCAGAATTCACAACAGAAATGAAATAAACAGAAAGAAATCCCCGACTGCACTAAATATTATATAGACAAAAAATTATATGATAGCTCTCAAACAAAAACGTTTATTTGCCATAGGTATTTAAATCTAATTTAGCTTAACAAACATCATTTTCTAGAAATATGGGATTAAAGTAAAAGCTCTCCATAACGAAACTCTCTATAATGAAAATATTGGCTAGTCTCTTCACAAGCCAATATATTTTAGGACTTCTGTAACGAAAAAAATCGTAAAATTTTCTCTACAATGAAAGAAAAATGGCAACTGTTTATGAAATTAAAACAGAAATTTTTCAGTTATACAGTCCAAATACTGAAACTGTATGAATACAATGAAGTTGGTACATGAATAGAAATAGGTGTTTATGAAAACACCTGTCAGACAGACAATTCGATACTTTTAAAATAACTTGTCATTACTGTAAATCATACAGCTTTTATTCTTACTGTCCTTCGTGTTGTCTAATACTGAAAACAATAGCTGAATTCTTTGCAAATAAAGTAGGAATAACAACATTCAAAGCTTCCAACAGCAGGCTATATAAATTTAAACATCATATTCAGTAAAATTTGAGGTTAAGCAAAAGATGTTGACAAAAATGTTACAAACGACTGGATTTATATAAAGTGGCCTAAAAAATGTGAAGGTTTTGGGAAAACCAACATTTTGAATACTGCTGAAACTAGACTTTTGTTTAAAATGTTTCCAGATAAGACATTGACATGTACAACTGAAAAGTGCGTCAGTAGAAACTTAGCAAAACAATGGGTGATTGTTTTTTGTTTGTACTAATATGGCAAAAACTGAAAAATGACAGTTACTTGTTTTAGACAATACAAAAACTCTAGATGTTTTAAAAACATTAAATATTTACCTGTGAAATATCAAAACAATAAATCCACAAGGATGGCTGCTAAGATATTAGAAGAAGAAATACAGACATGAGACGATGACTTAATGAAAACAGGGTAGAGAGATTATTTTATTAGTCAGTAACTGTACAGCACATGCAGATATACAAGGACTCAAAACAAATTAAATTATTTTTTACTTGTGAATACAACCAGTTCATCGGTGTTTCAACTCACTGAAGAGGGAGAACAAAAATGAAATTAAATTTAATTTATACCATGCAGTGTGCCTTCTTGTCAAAACATGAGACTTAGTTACTCCTTCAACTGTAAAACACATATTTAAGCATTCTGGACTTGTACTACAAAGGCATTTTCTGATAACAAAGATTATGATAAAGAAGACGACTAACTCTAAGTGAATGGATAAAACAGAAAAATGTTCCACCGTCTCTTCAGTCTGCGCTACCTAATATCAATGAGTACCAAATGATGACAAGTTAACCACTGCAGAAGCATTTAGTTACAATGACACCATTGAAAATATTCTTACCCATGATAATAAAAAGAGCAAAGAGGAAGAAGAAATGGAACAAGAAAGCCTACCCCTACTTCGAAAGAGGCTCTGGGTGTAATGAGGCCTAATATCAACATATTTTAGATGCCATTATATCGATACTTCATTGCAGCAACAAGTAATAAAATACAGGAAATAAGACTGAAGACAATTATTACAAAAGAGATGCAGATAATACAATAATAATCATGCATTATTTTAGAAGTGAATAAAAAAAGATGAAATATAACTCAGTTTTGAAAAAAAAAGTGAAAAAAAAATCTGCTTGTAAATAGACAGAATATTATTGTAAGTATTTTTTAATACATTATAAGTAAGAAGTGTTTTAAAACAGCCGAGTAAGTCTAATTTAAAAATAGCAAATTTCCAGAAACAGCATCTTTTGAGCTGATTTTTTTTTAAACGTTAGGTTTAGTGTTTACCTAAAAGTTTATACAAGTTCCAGACTTCAGACCCCCCACTTTCCCCGAATTTTCACTTCCGGCAAACAGCAGCGAGTCACTGAAGTTTTCCTCAATTTTTCCGATAACTTTAATCAGAAAAATAAAAATACCAGCGTGTTCCCTGGAAAATTTCCTATCGATCTATGTTAGTCGTGCATTTTTTAAGGCAACATAACCTATAAAAAAAATTGAAACTTGCAAAAATGTGCATTTTCAGATTTTCGCTAATAATGAGTGAAATAATGATTTTTTTCTTCATCAAAAAATTGTAGAATATAGTATTCCAATAGACGAATTTCCATATTAATTTTTATCCCGAAATATTCTGTCATTAAGCCACAATAAACGTTTCAAGTTGAAAAGGGAAATTTCTCAAAATTAGGTCCAGTCATCATCACAGAAAGTTTGTTTTTAAATACTCGTATTTTCATGATCTATCAGCTAGCGAAAAAAGTTTTTTCTTTCATAGTTTCCCAAATAATAATTTTTACCTTTTTTTTGCGCTTGTACACAGCGAATGGCCGCATAGTACGTAATGCTCAGGCACGTACGTAGTACTGCCGCTTGGGGGCACATATGTATACTCGATTCAGCCCGCGCGTCCATTCGCTGTGTAAAAACGCGAAAAAAAAGGTAAAAATTATTATTTGGGAAGCTATGAAAGAACAAACTTTTTTCACTAGCTGATAGAGCATGAAAGTACGAGTATTTAAAAAAAAAACTTTGTCCTGTGATGTCAGGGTGTGTAACGGGGCAAAAAAGGGGTAAAACAAATTTTAATTATTTTAAACCAATCTTTGTATTATTCGGTAATCGTCAGTGCAAGGTACACATTGGGAATTGTGACAAAGAATATATGGTGTATGAACTATAGCGCAGAGACTGTCGCGTTGTGGTACAGGAATGCAGACTTTCAACGAGGGTGCGTACGCGCCTCCAAGTGCGCGCTCAGGCAGCCAACGTTCTCATGGTTTGGTCACGTATGAATACATTCTTTCTCGCCCGGTGTGGAGAGAACAAAGGCAGTCGGCAAATAACATCTCAACATGACGGACGCTAGTTAGTAGTTGCGTCCACCGGCTGGGCACAGTTTTCGTCTCGCCCGCATATCAAAATGTGAAAATAGAACGTGAAAAATGTTTTTTTGTTGTACGTAGCGGCGGCTGTTGCGAGGTTCTGTATATAGGCTCGCGAGCCGAAAACCTTTTAAAATTCATAAAAATGAGTTAAAAGTTTAATTGGAAGTGATCTAACTAACTTACAACACGAGAGTTAACCGTTAAATGTGAATAATTCGACTGTGACAAAATGTGGTGAACAGACAAAACATCCGAAGTGGGACATGTGATTGGAGGAGACACCGACGGCCATGTAACGTTATATAAATTTTAACTTAAAGAGATCTCTATAAAAGGGGGAAAATTTAAATATTGTGTGAATGAGCGTATGCATAAGTACTGGGCTGTCCTTACATAATCTAAGTAATTGATAACTTGTAGTTTAATTAACCAGTTGTATGTAATGGTAATTAATGAAGGTCAAAGAAAAATGAATGCTAAATTTTGTCGGTAGTAGTCATGTTTTTAATGTTCAAATCTGTTTAAATTTGGAAGACTATATAAAAGAGAAGTCATACGAGTTTTTTATAAAAAAGAATTAAATGCAGAGAATAAATAACTTTTTAAAATGAATAAAATGGATTAATAGCGTAACCATGCATTAAGTCAATTATTACGCCAAATTAACATCACCTATCCCGTATAGAAAATTTCGCTTAACGAACCTGGTAAGTAAGTGAAAGTGTTTTAAGGTCTCCATATCTGTCCTTTAAACATATTGGTGGCGACCTATGAGTAATTTGGAGTCTTCTGTTTTGGTAAGTCAGTGTAAAGTGTAATCAGGGCAGGTGCGTAAAAAGATCGAACACAGTAAGTAGAAGTGACGTGGTGGAAATTGGTAAGGTAAAGTAAGAGAAAGTAACAAATAGCGATCCCTGCCAGTATAACTCAGATGAATTTATTCATATGGGTTTAAGCCCGATTTGAAGTACGAAATAGGTGGTGATAATAGGAGGTTTTTTGTAATAGAAAAATTACGAGACTTGTGATTAGAGTTTAAGACGTAAAATACTATGAGTAAAAGTTATGAGATTTTGTTTAGATAATAACTAAGTAATTAATTATTTGATTAAAGAATAATTAAATTTATAAAAATGGAAAGTACAGAAAACGAAGTCAGTTTGTCTGACTCAACTGTTGTAAGTGAATCAGAAATTCAGTCAGAAACTCCTAGAGTAAATAAAGAAAGCTGGACAGAATCAGCTGTTATGGACGAGGTGAGAGTTCATTCAACTCCCGTCTCGTCTAGGGAAAGTAATATAACTGATGACGAAACGAGAAATTGGTTTCGTGAGATAATGGGGGAGATGAAACTGATGTCTAGTGATAATAATAGGTATTTTGTTGCATTAAATAATTGTTTTGACACTAAATTAAAGGAAATAAGTAGCGACATAAATTGTCGTTTTGATAATAATGATATAAAATTTGATGAATAGAGTAGAAAGTTTAACGAACTTAAAATTGATATTAATGAGGTACATAATAAATGTGAAAGTAATTTTAACGAATTAAAACGAGATATTGAGAAAATGGGAGAGTGGAGAACAGATGTAGGTAAGTGCAAAATAAATTAAAATAACGGAGATATAAGTGTTAATAGCAATGGTGTTAGTTTAAATGCAAAACAGGTGGCGGTAGACAAGGTGCGTAATAACGATAATTATAATAATGAGTTAACAAGTGATAACAATGATATAATTAAAAATGGTGATGTAATTGAAAATGTGGTATCAGAGAGTGATACATTGAATAATGATAGTGACGATGAGAGTTTAGTAGGAGAAGAAATTAGTGATGAGGTAGTAGTTGTTAATGAGATTGAGAGAGAGCGTGAAGAGAAGTTAGGTGAGTATGGAGGGCAGAGGGCAAATTTTCCCTGTGGTATAAGTGGAGTAAAGACTCCACATGTGTTTTATGAGGACGAAGGTTCCTCCAGAGGTTATGTGGGAGACATGGTGTCTCCAAATGGTCCCTTAAGTTTTTGTGGTGATGTACCTGGTAAAGCCAGGAAGTATTTTAGTGATTTTGTGTTGCCCTTTGCATGGAATGAGATAGTTCAAGGGGGTTGTGAAAGGTATTGTGATGAGAGAGAGAGAGAAAGAGCGAGATAGAGATTTTTGAGATTAATAGAGGTTATGAAATGTTAGTGCAGAGTTTAGATATTGAGAGAGGTGAGAAAATTGACTTACCTTGTGAAATAAAGATGGATGATTTTGATGATACCGCTGTAGATGATAACACTTACCTTGTACGGTTATGGATATAGTAGAAGAATATGATAACCTAAATTACCTTATGTTGACCAAAAATACTGACGGAGACAGGACGAAAATTACCAAGGTAGATGGGTTTTATTAAATAATGGGAAACAAATATGTAGTTAATTACTGTGTTAATATAATTACCGAAAGTGGTTATTACAATTATAATAAATAATGTAATGTACGTCGATAAGAATGAGTTGTATTATAAATACATCAGGTTAATATACGATGATGGGGGTTAAATAACAAAATCAGTGAATGGACATTTATTTTAGTTTATGGTGATGACCTAGCTAACTTATGAAATGAGGTGTGGTAAACAGAAAAATAATGACGAAGAATTGTAAATAAATTTATAGTGAAATTAATTGTGTGTTTTGTAAAACGTAGTTTAGGTAAACAATGTGTATATGTAGTAGAAAACAATTTGATAATAATAATATTTTATCAGATTAAATAAATAATGAGAGTTTGTAATAAATGAGTTGTAATTGTTTGGAAGAAGGTAATTAAATTAATGTTGTGTTTAAATAATTGATTGAATTAAAATAAATTGTGGCTGAATTAATTGATTTAAATGTGGTAGAAATAAATTTTGATAATGAATTTAAATGATTTTCTGAGATTTGAACTTTCAAAGAAATTGTAAATGAATAAATGCAAAATGTGTTTAGTTGTGGAATCATATGATTGTTATAATGTTTCAGAAGGTACATATGGTTGTACGTGATATTTATGGTGATGAATTGTTTATGTTTGGAATTAGTGACAGTAATCATGTGTTTATTCAATTGAGTGATGTAATGTAAGTATGAAGTTTGTAATGCAATTTAAATAAAGTAAAATGTTTAAATGTTTGAATAATAAATTTTAAATGTGTTTAAAAGGTTTTAAATTAAATGATGAAACTAATTTCAGGTAGTTATGAGTTTTCTAATGTAATTTTCAATGGTTAAATTAATGTAAAATGTTGTAAAAGAGAGAGTTTGGGTGACAATAATTATTTCAATAAGGCATTTGAGTCAGTCAGAGTTAATTTTAAATGGGTGTTAGACGAAATCAGATTTTTGGAGTATAAGTAATACAGAAACGGGTTAATAGTAGGGACACAGTAGTGATAGTGCAATATATAGAAAGTTGGAGTAATGTAATTGGAGAGTACATAGATGATGGTGAAATTTTGTAGTGAGGGTGGTGTGGTAAGGAGTCCTCAACGACAGGCGTTGTAGCGGGAGGTGAATAATTTTAAATGGGGTTTGGTGGAGTTACCTGGGAAAGGACCAGGAACTAATAAGGGAATGAGTATAAGGGAGGGAACACATCCTGAGTACAAAGAGGGTAGCGGGTATTTTGTTATAAGAGTAGATTGATTCAAGGTGAGTTAGAGTAGTAAGTTAATTGAGGTAAATTTTATTGAGAGATTGGTGTCACCCTATGTAAATCTGTTAGTGATTGTTAAAGGGAAGAAGGGAGGTAAGGTTAGATCTAAATGCCCATTCAATAAATCAAATCATTGTGAATGACTGAGAATCAGCCAAACGAATTGATAATGAAAGTAATTAATAGAAATTCATAATTGAAGTGTAATAATAAAATGTAACAAGACAAAGAGTTAATAGAATTTGAAACTAAACCTAAAATTGAAATGTTTGTAATTTTTATTCAGATGCAAAGTAGATGTTTATTGTAAGGGACATAGAGAGAGTAAAACCTTTTTATCAAATGGTCAATTAAGTTGTAATTAAAGATTCAATCATTAGTTGGTGATAGCCTATGTAAGTAGGAATAGATTAGTTCAGATGAATAAGTAAATATTTTGTTGTACTCACTATTTTAAGTTAATGAAGGAGTGTAGGGAAAGTTAAGAAAGAAATGTATGGTGTTAAAACACACAACCAAGACTAGAAATTTCATGCAATGTAAATTGTAAATTTTGAATGTAACTATATCATAAACCAATATATCTTTTACTTGTGATTCCCCAACTTTCGGGCGGTCACGGCCTCACCGAACCCTGACCGTGGAATTGGCTCAGCTTTGACAGCTATGGTCGGGGCTCATTGCGTCATGTTCTGCCTAAACTGGCCATAGTTGTTATCGTTGTAAGAGGTGAATATAGAAATTAACCGGGGGGTAAATCAGGGGAATCACCAGAACTATGGAACAGCGGCTATCCATCGAATGGGATGGTAGACCGTTTAAGGGCATATACGTAAGTTTAGTAGGATTACTGGTGTCCTCGGACATCAGAGGCAGTGTCTACCCCCAAAAAACTTCCGTTCTTGTGGAGGCAACTGGGCACCACAGTCCAGGGGGGGCCATAGTGTGTGTGGTAAGGAGGTTACTCAGGGGAGTAACGAATTAAAACCTTAAACTGAATGATGCTGATGAGCTAATTAAATGATTTTATTTTGAGTCAAGATACTATGCTAAAGGCAGATGATTACAGTAGATAATTTGTACGAAAGTAATTGATTTAAATATGTGTGGGTCTATATGATACTTTATAAATGACTTTACTGATTGAAAAGATTAATTCTAAGAGAGAAGGAGGTTATTATGTTTTATGATGTTGTACTATGTTAGAGTGTAAGAATTATAAACATGTGTTATGCCTTTTATATTGTATAATTTTTTGGAGTGTGTCTAGGGTAAGGTCATTCACCTGGTAGTAAGACATCAGCTGATGACTGGTGTGAACTGTATAACGTTCTTTTAACAATCAGTGTAATGTTATTTTTTGATTTTCTTTCTATTAATTGTCAGAGTATATGTTTAATAAAACATTATTACATTTTATTACATTATTGTTTAATTATGAAAAAAAATTTTTTGTTTTGAGGTTTTGAGATACAGTCTGTTGTGTTTTCATGTTCAAGATATATTGCTAATTAAGTGTGCTGATACTGTATTAACTGATTTATATTGTTCATATTATATGTTTGTAAACAGATGTAGTGATAAGGGCATTTATAATAGAAAGAAGTTGTTTGTTTTGTTTTGTTTTGTTTGTTATGATTGTTAATGTCTAGGTAAAATTAGATATAAAATAAATTCATTTGAAGAATTTTGGAATTTTAAAAATTATGATTAAATTCATTAATTAAAGTAAATAATATGAATTATCTTAGAAGGGGAATCTTTGATAAGTGACTTTGGTTTATTGCATTATTTGAACGAAATTTAAACACTTTAATAATTTGATTTGAAAGAATCAATATATTACAATCGATATTAATCACACAATTATTAGTTGAAAATGGAATTGGATTTAAAATATAAAATATTTCTATGGATTTTAGATCGAGAAGTTGGATGTAGATGTTGTGTTTAACATAATAATGAGTATGTGTATGCACCCAGTACTTGCTACAGGCAACCCAGTATGTATGTAAGGGGAAATATTTCGGTTGAGGATCTGGTATGGTATAAAGCCAGTTTTGGAATTTTTTCAGAATGTTGCAAGGTTAGGTGGTACTGTGGTGAGTACCGGTCCGACTTTACGGTGTTGGGATCTCGAATAGATTTTAGTTTTGCAAAAAAAAAAAAAAACTAATATCTGCTTGTAAATAGACAGAATATTATTGTAAGTATTTTTTAATACATTATAAGTAAGAAGTGTTTTAAAACAGCTGAGTAAGACTAATTTAAAAATAGCAAATTTCCAGAAACAGCATCTTTTGAGCTGATTTTTTTTTAAACGATAGGTTTAGTGTTAACCTATAAGTTTATCCAAGTTCCAGACTTCGGAGTTCCCACTTTCCCTGACTTTTCACTTCCGGCAAACAGTGGAGCGCGAGTCACTGAAGTTTTCCTCAATTTTTCCGATAACTTCATCAATCAGAAAAATAAAAATACCAGCGTGTTTCCCGGAAAATTTCCTATCGATCTGTTAGTCGTGCATTTTTTTAAAGGCAACATAACCTATAAAAAAATTGAAACTTGCAAAAATGTGCATTTTCAAATTTTCGTTAATAATGAGTGAAATAATGATTTTTTTCTTCATCAAAAAATTGTAGAATATAGTATTCCAATAGACGAATTTCCATATTAATTTTTATCCCGAAATATTTTGTCATTAAGCCACAATAAACGTTTAAAGTGGAAAAGGGAAATTTCTCAAAATTGGGTCCAGTCATCATCACAGAAAGTTTGTTTTTAAATACACGTATTTTCATGCTCTATCAGCTAGCGAAAAAAGTTTGTTCTTTCATAGTTTCCCAAATAATAATTTTTACCTTTTCTTTTGCACTTGTACACAGCGAATGGTCGCATAGTAAGTAATGCTCTGGCATGTACATAGTACTGCCGCTTGGGGGCGCATATGTATACTCGATTCAACCCGCGCGTCCATTTGCTGTGTAAAAGCGCAAAAAAAAGGTAAAAATTATTATTTGGGAAGCTATGAAAGAACAAACTTTTTTCACTAGCTGATAGAGCATGAAAATACGAGAATTTAAAAAAAAAACTTTGTCCTGTGATGTCAGGGTGTGTAATGGGGCAAAAAGGGGATAAAACAAATTTTAATTATTTTAAACCAATCTTTGTATTATTTGGTAATCGTCAGTGCAAGGTACGCATTGGGAATTGTGACAAAGAATATATGGTGTATGAACTATAGCGCCGAGACTGTCACACTGTGGTACAGGAATGCAGACTTTCAACGAGGGTGCGTACGCGCCTCCAAGTGCGCGCTCAGGCAGCCAACGTTCTCATGGTTTGGTCACGTATGAATACATTCTTTCTCGCCCGGTGTGGAGAGAACAAAGGCAGTCGTCAAATAACATCTCAATATGACAAACGCTAGTTAGTAGTTGCGTCCACCGGCTGGGCACAGTTTTTGTCTCGCCCGCATATCAAAATGTGAAAATAGAACAGTTTTGTTGTTGTACGTAGCGGCGGCTGTTGCGAGGTTCTGTATATAGGCTCACGAGATGAAAACCTTTTAAAATTCATAAAAATGAGTTAAAAGTATAATTGGAAGTGATCTAACTAACTTACAACACGAGAGTTAACCGTTAAATGTGAATAATTCGACTGTGACAAAATGTGGTGAACAGACAAACCATCCGAAGTGGGACATGTGATTGGAGGAGACACCGACGGCCACGTAACGTTATATAAATTTTAATTTAAAGAGATCTCTATAAAAGGGGGGAAAATTTAAATATTGTGTGAATGAGCGTATGCATAAGTACTGGGCTGTCCTTACATAATCTAAGTAATTGATAACTTGTAGTTTAATTAACCAGTTGTATGTAATGGTAATTAATGAAGGTCAAAGAAAAATGAATGCTAAATTTTGTCGGTAGTAGTCATGTTTTTAATGTTCAAATCTGTTTAAATTTGGAAGACTATATAAAAGAGAAGTCATACGAGTTTTTTATAAAAAAGAATTACATGCAGAGAATAAATAACTTTTAAAATGAATAAAATGGATTAATAGCGTAACCATGCATTAAGTCAATTATTACGCCAAATTAACTTCACCTATCCCGTATAGAAAATTTCGCTTAACGAACCTGGTAAGTAAGTGAAAGTGTTTTAAGGTCTCCATATCTGTCCTTTAAAGATATTGGTGGCGACCTATGAGTAATTTGGAGTCTTCTGTTTTGGTAAGTCAGTGTAAAGTGTAATCAGGGCAGGTGCGTAAAAAGATCGAACACAGTAAGTAGAAGTCACATGGTGGAAATTGGTAAGGTAAAGTAAGAGAAAGTAACAAATGGCAATCCCTGCCAGTATAACTCAGATGAATTTATTCATATGGGTTTAAGCCCGATTTGAAGTACGAAATAGGTGGTGATAATAGGAGGTTTTTTGTAATAGAAAAATTACGAGACTTGTGATTAGAGGTTAAGACGTTAATAGTATAGAGGTTAATACTATGAGTAAAAGTTATGAGATTTTGTTTAGATAATAACTAAGTAATTAATTATTTGATTAAAGAATAATTAAATTTATAAAAATGGAAAATACAGAAAACAAAGTCAGTTTGTCTGACTCAACTGTTGTAAGTGAATCGGAAATTCAGTCAGAAACTCCTAGAGTAAATAAAGAAAGCTGGACAGAATCAGCTGTTATGGACGAGGTGAGAGTTCATTCAACTCCCGTCTCGTCTAGGGAAAGTAATAAAACTGATGACGAAACGAGAAATTGGTTTCGTGAGATAATGGGGGAGATGAAACAGATGTCTAGTGATAATAATAGGTATTTTGTTGCATTAAATAATTGTTTTGACACTAAATTAAAGGAAATAAGTAGCGACATAAATTGTCGTTTTGATAATAATGATATAAAATTTGATGAATAGAGTAGAAAGTTTAACGAACTTAAAATTGATATTAATGAGGTACATAATAAATGTGAAAGTAATTTTAACGAATTAAAACGAGATATTGAGAAAATGGGAGAGTGGAGAACAGATGTAGGTAAGTGCAAAATAAATTAAAATAACAGAGATATCAGTGTTAATAGTAATGGTGTTAGTTTAAATGCAAAACAGGAGGCGGTAGACAAGGTGCGTAATAACGATAATTATAATGAGTTAACAACTGATAACAATGATATAATTAAAAATGGTGATATAATTGAAAATGTGGCATCAGAGAGTGATACATTGAATAATGATAGTGAAGATGAGAGTTTAGTAGGAGAAGAAATTAGTGATGAGGTAGTAGTTGTTAATGAGATTGAGAGAGACCGTGAAGAGAAGTTAGGTGAGTATGGAGGGCAGAGGGCAACTTTCCCCTGTGGTATAAGTGGAGTAAAGACTCCACATGTGTTTTATGAGGACGAAGGTTCCTCCAGAGGTTATGTGGGAGACATGGTGTCTCCAAATGGTCCCTTAAGTTTTTGTGGTGACGTACCTGGTAAAGCCAGGAAGTATTTTAGTGATTTTGTGTTGCCCTTTGCATGGAATGAGATAGTTCAGGGGGGTTGTGAGAGGTATTGTGATGAGAGAGAGAGAAAGAGCGAGATAGAGATTTTTGAGATTAATAGAGGTTATGAAATGTTAGTGCAGAGTTTAGATATTGAGAGAGGTGAGAAAATTGACTTACCTTGTGAAATAAAGATGGATGATTTTGATGATACCGCTGTAGATGATAACACTTACCTTGTACGGTTATGGATATAGTAGAAGAATATGATAACCTAAATTACCTTATGTTGACCAAAAATACTGACGGAGACAGGACGAAAATTACCAAGGTAGATGGGTTTTATTAAATAATGGGAAACAAATATGTAGTTAATTACTGTGTTAATATAATTACCGAAAGTGGTTATTACAATTATAATAAATAATGTAATGTACGTCGATAAGAATGAGTTGTATTATAAATACATCAGGTTAATATACGATGATGGGGGTTAAATAACAAAATCAGTGAATGGACATTTAATTATTTTAGTTTATGGTGATGACCTAGCTAACTTATGAAATGAGGTGTGGTAAACAGAAAAATAATGACGAAGAATTGTAAATAAATTTATAATGAAATTAATTGTGTGTTTTGTAAAACGTAGTTTAGGTAAACAATGTGTATATGTAGTAGAAAACAATTTGATAATAATAATGATATTTTATCAGATTAAATAAATAATGAGAGTTTGTAATAAATGAGTTGTAATTGTTTGGAAGAAGGTAATTAAATTAATGTTGTGTTTAAATAATTGATTGAATTAAAATAAATTGTGGCTGAATTAATTGATTTAAATGTGGTAGAAATAAATTTTGATAATGAATTTAAATGATTTTCTGAGATTTGAACTTTCAAAGAAATTGTAAATGAATAAATGCAAAATGTGTTTAGTTGTGGAATCATATGATTGTTATAATGTTTCAGAAGGTACATATGGTTGTACGTGATATTTATGGTGATGAATTGTTTATGTTTGGAATTAGTGACAGTAATCATGTGTTTATTCAATTGAGTGATGTAATGTAAGTATGAAGTTTGTAATGCAATTTAAATAAAGTAAAATGTTTAAATGTTTGAATAATAAATTTTAAATGTGTTTAAAAGGTTTTAAATTAAATGATGAAACTAATTTCAGTTAGTTATGAGTTTTCTAATGTAATTTTCAATGGTTAAATTAATGTAAAATGTTGTAAAAGAGAGAGTTTGGGTGACAATAATTATTTCAATAAGGCATTTGAGTCAGTCAGAGTTAATTTTAAATGGGTGTTAGACGAAATCAGATTTTTGGAGTATAAGTAATACAGAAACGGGTTAATAGTAGGGACACAGTAGTGATAGTGCAATATATAGAAAGTTGGAGTAATGTAATTGGAGAGTACATAGATGATGGTGAAATTTTGTAGTGAGGGTGGTGTGGTAAGGAGTCCTCAACGACAGGCGTTGTAGCGGGAGGTGAATAATTTTAAATGGGGTTTGGTGGAGTTACCTGGGAAAGGACCAGGAACTAATAAGGGAATGAGTATAAGGGAGGGAACACATCCTGAGTACAAAGAGGATAGCGGGTATTTTGTTATACGAGTAGATTGATTCAAGGTGAGTTAGAGTAGTAAGTTAATTGAGGTAAATTTTATTGAGAGATTGGTGTCACCCTATGTAAATCTGTTAGTGATTGTTAAAGGGAAGAAGGGAGGTAAGGTTAGATCTAAATGCCCATTCAATAAATCAAATCATTGTGAATGACTGAGAATCAGCCAAACGAATTGATAATGAAAGTAATTAATAGAAATTCATAATTGAAGTGTAATAATAAAATGTAACAAGACAAAGAGTTAATAGAATTTGAAACTAAACCTAAAATTGAAATGTTTGTAATTTTTATTCAGATGCAAAGTAGATGTTTATTGTAAGGGACATAGAGAGAGTAAAACCTTTTTATCAAATGGTCAATTAAGTTGTAATTAAAGATTCAATCATTAGTTGGTGATAGCCTATGTAAGTAGGAATAGATTAGTTCAGATGAATAAGTAAATATTTTGTTGTACTCACTATTTTAAGTTAATGAAGGAGTGTAGGGAAAGTTAAGAAAGAAATGTATGGTGTTAAAACACACAACCAAGACTAGAAATTTCATGCAATGTAAATTGTAAATTTTGAATGTAACTATATCATAAACCAATATATCTTTTACTTGTGATTCCCCAACTTTCGGGCGGTCACGGCCTCACCGAACCCTGACCGTGGAATTGGCTCAGCTTTGACAGCTATGGTCGGGGCTCATTGCGTCATGTTCTGCCTAAACTGGCCATAGTTGTTATCGTTGTAAGAGGTGAATTTAGAAATTAACCGGGGGGGGTAAATCAGGGGAATCACCAGAACTATGGAACAGCGGCTATCCATCGAATGGGATGGTAGACCGTTTAAGGGCATATACGTAAGTTTAGTAGGATTACTGGTGTCCTCGGACATCAGAGGCAGTGTCTACCCCCAAAAAACTTCTGTTCTTGTGGAGGCAACTGGGCACCACAGTCCAGGGGGGGCCATAGTGTGTGTGGTAAGGAGGTTACTCAGGGGAGTAACGAATTAAAACCTTAAACTGAATGATGCTGATGAGCTAATTAAATGATTTTATTTTGAGTCAAGATACTATGCTAAAGGCAGATGATTACAGTAGATAATTTGTACGAAAGTAATTGATTTAAATATGTGTGGGTCTATATGATACTTTATAAATGACTTTACTGATTGAAAAGATTAATTCTAAGAGAGAAGGAGGTTATTATGTTTTATGATGTTGTACTATGTTAGAGTGTAAGAATTATAAACATGTGTTATGCCTTTTATATTGTATAATTTTTTGGAGTGTGTCTAGGGTAAGGTCATTCACCTGGTAGTAAGACATCAGCTGATGACTGGTGTGAACTGTATAACGTTCTTTTAACAATCAGTGTAATGTTATTTTTTGATTTTCTTTCTATTAATTGTCAGAGTATATGTTTAATAAAACATTATTACATTTTATTACATTATTGTTTAATTATGAAAAAAAATTTTTTGTTTTGAGGTTTTGAGATACAGTCTGTTGTGTTTTCATGTTCAAGATATATTGCTAATTAAGTGTGCTGATACTGTATTAACTGATTTATATTGTTCATATTATATGTTTGTAAACAGATGTAGTGATAAGGGCATTTATAATAGAAAGAAGTTGTTTGTTTTGTTTTGTTTTGTTTTGTTTGTTATGATTGTTAATGTCTAGGTAAAATTAGATATAAAATAAATTCATTTGAAGAATTTTGAAATTTTAAAAATTATGATTAAATTCATTAATTAAAGTAAATAATATGAATTATCTTAGAAGGGGAATCTTTGATAAGTGACTTTGGTTTATTGCATTATTTGAACGAAATTTAAACACTTTAATAATTTGATTTGAAAGAATCAATATATTACAATCGATATTAATCACACAATTATTAGTTGAAAATGGAATTGGATTTAAAATATAAAATATTTCTATGGATTTTAGATCGAGAAGTTGGATGTAGATGTTGTGTTTAACATAATAATGAGTATGTGTATGCACCCAGTACTTGCTACAGGCAACCCAGTATGTATGTAAGGGGAAATATTTCGGTTGAGGATCTGGTATGGTATAAAGCCAGTTTTGGAATTTTTTCAGAATGTTGCAAGGTTAGGTGGTACTGTGGTGAGTACCGGTCCGACTTTACGGTGTTGGGATCTCGAATAGATTTTAGTTTTGCAAAAAAAAAAAAACTAATATCTGCTTGTAAATAGACAGAATATTATTGTAAGTATTTTTTAATACATTATAAGTAAGAAGTGTTTTAAAACAGCTGAGTAAGACTAATTTAAAAATAGCAAATTTCCAGAAACAGCATCTTTTGAGCTGATTTTTTTTTAAACGATAGGTTTAGTGTTAACCTATAAGTTTATCCAAGTTCCAGACTTCGGACTTCCCACTTTCCCTGACTTTTCACTTCCGGCAAACAGTGGAGCGCGAGTCACTGAAGTTTTCCTCAATTTTTCCGATAACTTCATCAATCAGAAAAATAAAAATACCAGCGTGTTTCCCGGAAAATTTCCTATCGATCTGTTAGTCGTGCATTTTTTTAAAGGCAACATAACCTATAAAAAAATTGAAACTTGCAAAAATGTGCATTTTCAAATTTTCGTTAATAATGAGTGAAATAATGATTTTTTTCTTCATCAAAAAATTGTAGAATATAGTATTCCAATAGACGAATTTCCATATTAATTTTTATCCCGAAATATTTTGTCATTAAGCCACAATAAACGTTTAAAGTGGAAAAGGGAAATTTCTCAAAATTGGGTCCAGTCATCATCACAGAAAGTTTGTTTTTAAATACACGTATTTTCATGCTCTATCAGCTAGCGAAAAAAGTTTGTTCTTTCATAGTTTCCCAAATAATAATTTTTACCTTTTCTTTTGCACTTGTACACAGCGAATGGTCGCATAGTAAGTAATGCTCTGGCATGTACATAGTACTGCCGCTTGGGGGCGCATATGTATACTCGATTCAACCCGCGCGTCCATTTGCTGTGTAAAAGTGCAAAAAAAAGGTAAAAATTATTATTTGGGAAGCTATGAAAGAACAAACTTTTTTCACTAGCTGATAGAGCATGAAAATACGAGAATTTAAAAAAAAAAACTTTGTCCTGTGATGTCAGGGTGTGTAACGGGGCAAAAAGGGGATAAAACAAATTTTAATTATTTTAAACCAATCTTTGTATTATTTGGTAATCGTCAGTGTAAGGTACGCATTGGGAATTGTGACAAAGAATATATGGTGTATGAACTATAGCGCCGAGACTGTCACACTGTGGTACAGGAATGCAGACTTTCAACGAGGGTGCGTACGCACCTCCAAGTGCGCGCTCAGGCAGCCAACGTTCTCATGGTTTGGTCACGTATGAATACATTCTTTCTCGCCCGGTGTGGAGAGAACAAAGGCAGTCGTCAAATAACATCTCAATATGACAGACGCTAGTTAGTAGTTGCGTCCACCGGCTGGGCACAGTTTTTGTCTCGCCCACATATCAAAATGTGAAAATAGAACAGTTTTGTTGTTGTACGTAGCGGCGGCTGTTGCGAGGTTCTGTATATAGGCTCACGAGATGAAAACCTTTTAAAATTCATAAAAATGAGTTAAAAGTATAATTGGAAGTGATCTAACTAACTTACAACACGAGAGTTAACCGTTAAATGTGAATAATTCGACTGTGACAAAATGTGGTGAACAGACAAACCATCCGAAGTGGGACATGTGATTGGAGGAGACACCGACGGCCACGTAACGTTATATAAATTTTAATTTAAAGAGATCTCTATAAAAGGGGGAAAATTTAAATATTGTGTGAATGAGCGTATGCATAAGTACTGGGCTGTCCTTACATAATCTAAGTAATTGATAACTTGTAGTTTAATTAACCAGTTGTATGTAATGGTAATTAATGAAGGTCAAAGAAAAATGAATGCTAAATTTTGTCGGTAGTAGTCATGTTTTTAATGTTCAAATCTGTTTAAATTTGGAAGACTATATAAAAGAGAAGTCATACGAGTTTTTTATAAAAAAGAATTACATGCAGAGAATAAATAACTTTTAAAATGAATAAAATGGATTAATAGCGTAACCATGCATTAAGTCAATTATTACGCCAAATTAACTTCACCTATCCCGTATAGAAAATTTCGCTTAACGAACCTGGTAAGTAAGTGAAAGTGTTTTAAGGTCTCCATATCTGTCCTTTAAAGATATTGGTGGCGACCTATGAGTAATTTGGAGTCTTCTGTTTTGGTAAGTCAGTGTAAAGTGTAATCAGGGCAGGTGCGTAAAAAGATCGAACACAGTAAGTAGAAGTCACATGGTGGAAATTGGTAAGGTAAAGTAAGAGAAAGTAACAAATGGCAATCCCTGCCAGTATAACTCAGATGAATTTATTCATATGGGTTTAAGCCCGATTTGAAGTACGAAATAGGTGGTGATAATAGGAGGTTTTTTGTAATAGAAAAATTACGAGACTTGTGATTAGAGGTTAAGACGTAAAATACTATGAGTAAAAGTTATGAGATTTTGTTTAGATAATAACTAAGTAATTAATTATTTGATTAAAGAATAATTAAATTTATAAAAATGGAAAATACAGAAAACAAAGTCAGTTTGTCTGACTCAACTGTTGTAAGTGAATCAGAAATTCAGTCAGAAACTCCTAGAGTAAATAAAGAAAGCTGGACAGAATCAGCTGTTATGGACGAGGTGAGAGTTCATTCAACTCCCGTCTCGTCTAGGGAAAGTAATAAAACTGATGACGAAACGAGAAATTGGTTTCGTGAGATAATGGGGGAGATTAAACTGATGTCTAGTGATAATAATAAGAAATTTGATGCATTAAATAATTATTTTGACACTAAATTAAAGGAAATAAGTAGCGACATAAATTGTCGTTTTGATAATAATGATATAAAATTTGATGAACAGAGTAGAAAGTTTAACGAACTTAAAATTGATATTAATGAGGTAAATAATAAATGTGAAAGTAATTTTAACGAATTAAAACGAGATATTGAGAAAATGGGAGAGTGGAGAACAGATGTAGGTAAGTGCAAAATAAATTAAAATAACAGAGATATCAGTGTTAATAGTAATGGTGTTAGTTTAAATGCAAAACAGGAGGCGGTAGACAAGGTGCGTAATAACGATAATTATAATGAGTTAACAACTGATAACAATGATATAATTAAAAATGGTGATATAATTGAAAATGTGGCATCAGAGAGTGATACATTGAATAATGATAGTGAAGATGAGAGTTTAGTAGGAGAAGAAATTAGTGATGAGGTAGTAGTTGTTAATGAGATTGAGAGAGACCGTGAAGAGAAGTTAGGTGAGTATGGAGGGCAGAGGGCAACTTTCCCCTGTGGTATAAGTGGAGTAAAGACTCCACATGTGTTTTATGAGGACGAAGGTTCCTCCAGAGGTTATGTGGGAGACATGGTGTCTCCAAATGGTCCCTTAAGTTTTTGTGGTGATGTACCTGGTAAAGCCAGGAAGTATTTTAGTGATTTTGTGTTGCCCTTTGCATGGAATGAGATAGTTCAGGGGGGTTGTGAGAGGTATTGTGATGAGAGAGAGAGAAAGAGCGAGATAGAGATTTTTGAGATTAACAGAGGTTATGAAATGTTAGTGCAGAGTTTAGATATTGAGAGAGGTGAGAAAATTGACTTACCTTGTGAAATAAAGATGGATGATTTTGATGATACCGCTGTAGATGATAACACTTACCTTGTACGGTTATGGATATAGTAGAAGAATATGATAACATAAATTACCTTATGTTGACCAAAAATACTGACGGAGACAGGACGAAAATTACCAAGGTAGATGGGTTTTATGAAATAATGGGAAACAAATATGTAGTTAATTACTGTGTTAATATAATTACCGAAAGTGGTTATTACAATTATAATAAATAATGTAATGTACGTCGATAAGAATGAGTTGTATTATAAATACATCAGGTTAATATACGATGATGGGGGTTAAATAACAAAATCAGTGAATGGACATTTAATTATTTTAGTTTATGGTGATGACCTAGCTAACTTATGAAATGAGGTGTGGTAAACAGAAAAATAATGACGAAGAATTGTAAATAAATTTATAATGAAATTAATTGTGTGTTTTGTAAAACGTAGTTTAGGTAAACAATGTGTATATGTAGTAGAAAACAATTTGATAATAATAATGATATTTTATCAGATTAAATAAATAATGAGAGTTTGTAATAAATGAGTTGTAATTGTTTGGAAGAAGGTAATTAAATTAATGTTGTGTTTAAATAATTGATTGAATTAAAATAAATTGTGGCTGAATTAATTGATTTAAATGTGGTAGAAATAAATTTTGATAATGAATTTAAATGATTTTCTGAGATTTGAACTTTCAAAGAAATTGTAAATGAATAAATGCAAAATGTGTTTAGTTGTGGAATCATATGATTGTTATAATGTTTCAGAAGGTACATATGGTTGTACGTGATATTTATGGTGATGAATTGTTTATGTTTGGAATTAGTGACAGTAATCATGTGTTTATTCAATTGAGTGATGTAATGTAAGTATGAAGTTTGTAATGCAATTTAAATAAAGTAAAATGTTTAATGTTTGAATAATAAATTTTAAATGTGTTTAAAAGGTTTTAAATTAAATGATGAAACTAATTTCAGTTAGTTATGAGTTTTCTAATGTAATTTTCAATGGTTAAATTAATGTAAAATGTTGTAAAAGAGAGAGTTTGGGTGACAATAATTATTTCAATAAGGCATTTGAGTCAGTCAGAGTTAATTTTAAATGGGTGTTAGACGAAATCAGATTTTTGGAGTATAAGTAATACAGAAACGGGTTAATAGTAGGGACACAGTAGTGATAGTGCAATATATAGAAAGTTGGAGTAATGTAATTGGAGAGTACATAGATGATGGTGAAATTTTGTAGTGAGGGTGGTGTGGTAAGGAGTCCTCAACGACAGGCGTTGTAGCGGGAGGTGAATAATTTTAAATGGGGTTTGGTGGAGTTACCTGGGAAAGGACCAGGAACTAATAAGGGAATGAGTATAAGGGAGGGAACACATCCTGAGTACAAAGAGGGTAGCGGGTATTTTGTTATACGAGTAGATTGATTCAAGGTGAGTTAGAGTAGTAAGTTAATTGAGGTAAATTTTATTGAGAGATTGGTGTCACCCTATGTAAATCTGTTAGTGATTGTTAAAGGGAAGAAGGGAGGTAAGGTTAGATCTAAATGCCCATTCAATAAATCAAATCATTGTGAATGACTGAGAATCAGCCAAACCAATTGATAATGAAAGTAATTAATAGAAATTCATAATTGAAGTGTAATAATAAAATGTAACAAGACAAAGAGTTAATAGAATTTGAAACTAAACCTAAAATTGAAATGTTTGTAATTTTTATTCAGATGCAAAGTAGATGTTTATTGTAAGGGACATAGAGAGAGTAAAACCTTTTTATCAAATGGTCAATTAAGTTGTAATTAAAGATTCAATCATTAGTTGGTGATAGCCTATGTAAGTAGGAATAGATTAGTTCAGATGAATAAGTAAATATTTTGTTGTACTCACTATTTTAAGTTAATGAAGGAGTGTAGGGAAAGTTAAGAAAGAAATGTATGGTGTTAAAACACACAACCAAGACTAGAAATTTCATGCAATGTAAATTGTAAATTTTGAATGTAACTATATCATAAACCAATATATCTTTTACTTGTGATTCCCCAACTTTCGGGCGGTCACGGCCTCACCGAACCCTGACCGTGGAATTGGCTCAGCTTTGACAGCTATGGTCGGGGCTCATTGCGTCATGTTCTGCCTAAACTGGCCATAGTTGTTATCGTTGTAAGAGGTGAATTTAGAAATTAACCGGGGGGGGTAAATCAGGGGAATCACCAGAACTATGGAACAGCGGCTATCCATCGAATGGGATGGTAGACCGTTTAAGGGCATATACGTAAGTTTAGTAGGATTACTGGTGTCCTCGGACATCAGAGGCAGTGTCTACCCCCAAAAAACTTCTGTTCTTGTGGAGGCAACTGGGCACCACAGTCCAGGGGGGGCCATAGTGTGTGTGGTAAGGAGGTTACTCAGGGGAGTAACGAATTAAAACCTTAAACTGAATGATGCTGATGAGCTAATTAAATGATTTTATTTTGAGTCAAGATACTATGCTAAAGGCAGATGATTACAGTAGATAATTTGTACGAAAGTAATTGATTTAAATATGTGTGGGTCTATATGATACTTTATAAATGACTTTACTGATTGAAAAGATTAATTCTAAGAGAGAAGGAGGTTATTATGTTTTATGATGTTGTACTATGTTAGAGTGTAAGAATTATAAACATGTGTTATGCCTTTTATATTGTATAATTTTTTGGAGTGTGTCTAGGGTAAGGTCATTCACCTGGTAGTAAGACATCAGCTGATGACTGGTGTGAACTGTATAACGTTCTTTTAACAATCAGTGTAATGTTATTTTTTGATTTTCTTTCTATTAATTGTCAGAGTATATGTTTAATAAAACATTATTACATTTTATTACATTATTGTTTAATTATGAAAAAAAATTTTTTGTTTTGAGGTTTTGAGATACAGTCTGTTGTGTTTTCATGTTCAAGATATATTGCTAATTAAGTGTGCTGATACTGTATTAACTGATTTATATTGTTCATATTATATGTTTGTAAACAGATGTAGTGATAAGGGCATTTATAATAGAAAGAAGTTGTTTGTTTTGTTTTGTTTTGTTTTGTTTGTTATGATTGTTAATGTCTAGGTAAAATTAGATATAAAATAAATTCATTTGAAGAATTTTGAAATTTTAAAAATTATGATTAAATTCATTAATTAAAGTAAATAATATGAATTATCTTAGAAGGGGAATCTTTGATAAGTGACTTTGGTTTATTGCATTATTTGAACGAAATTTAAACACTTTAATAATTTGATTTGAAAGAATCAATATATTACAATCGATATTAATCACACAATTATTAGTTGAAAATGGAATTGGATTTAAAATATAAAATATTTCTATGGATTTTAGATCGAGAAGTTGGATGTAGATGTTGTGTTTAACATAATAATGAGTATGTGTATGCACCCAGTACTTGCTACAGGCAACCCAGTATGTATGTAAGGGGAAATATTTCGGTTGAGGATCTGGTATGGTATAAAGCCAGTTTTGGAATTTTTTCAGAATGTTGCAAGGTTAGGTGGTACTGTGGTGAGTACCGGTCCGACTTTACGGTGTTGGGATCTCGAATAGATTTTAGTTTTGCAAAAAAAAAAAAAACTAATATCTGCTTGTAAATAGACAGAATATTATTGTAAGTATTTTTTAATACATTATAAGTAAGAAGTGTTTTAAAACAGCTGAGTAAGACTAATTTAAAAATAGCAAATTTCCAGAAACAGCATCTTTTGAGCTGATTTTTTTTTAAACGATAGGTTTAGTGTTAACCTATAAGTTTATCCAAGTTCCAGACTTCGGACTTCCCACTTTCCCTGACTTTTCACTTCCGGCAAACAGTGGAGCGCGAGTCACTGAAGTTTTCCTCAATTTTTCCGATAACTTCATCAATCAGAAAAATAAAAATACCAGCGTGTTTCCCGGAAAATTTCCTATCGATCTGTTAGTCGTGCATTTTTTTAAAGGCAACATAACCTATAAAAAAATTGAAACTTGCAAAAATGTGCATTTTCAAATTTTCGTTAATAATGAGTGAAATAATGATTTTTTTCTTCATCAAAAAATTGTAGAATATAGTATTCCAATAGACGAATTTCCATATTAATTTTTATCCCGAAATATTTTGTCATTAAGCCACAATAAACGTTTAAAGTGGAAAAGGGAAATTTCTCAAAATTGGGTCCAGTCATCATCACAGAAAGTTTGTTTTTAAATACACGTATTTTCATGCTCTATCAGCTAGCGAAAAAAGTTTGTTCTTTCATAGTTTCCCAAATAATAATTTTTACCTTTTCTTTTGCACTTGTACACAGCGAATGGTCGCATAGTAAGTAATGCTCTGGCATGTACATAGTACTGCCGCTTGGGGGCGCATATGTATACTCGATTCAACCCGCGCGTCCATTTGCTGTGTAAAAGCGCAAAAAAAGGTAAAAATTATTATTTGGGAAGCTATGAAAGAACAAACTTTTTTCACTAGCTGATAGAGCATGAAAATACGAGAATTTAAAAAAAAAAACTTTGTCCTGTGATGTCAGGGTGTGTAACGGGGCAAAAAGGGGATAAAACAAATTTTAATTATTTTAAACCAATCTTTGTATTATTTGGTAATCGTCAGTGTAAGGTACGCATTGGGAATTGTGACAAAGAATATATGGTGTATGAACTATAGCGCCGAGACTGTCACACTGTGGTACAGGAATGCAGACTTTCAACGAGGGTGTGTACGCACCTCCAAGTGCGCGCTCAGGCAGCCAACGTTCTCATGGTTTGGTCACGTATGAATACATTCTTTCTCGCCCGGTGTGGAGAGAACAAAGGCAGTCGTCAAATAACATCTCAATATGACAGACGCTAGTTAGTAGTTGCGTCCACCGGCTGGGCACAGTTTTTGTCTCGCCCGCATATCAAAATGTGAAAATAGAACAGTTTTGTTGTTGTACGTAGCGGCGGCTGTTGCGAGGTTCTGTATATAGGCTCACGAGATGAAAACCTTTTAAAATTCATAAAAATGAGTTAAAAGTATAATTGGAAGTGATCTAACTAACTTACAACACGAGAGTTAACCGTTAAATGTGAATAATTCGACTGTGACAAAATGTGGTGAACAGACAAACCATCCGAAGTGGGACATGTGATTGGAGGAGACACCGACGGCCACGTAACGTTATATAAATTTTAATTTAAAGAGATCTCTATAAAAGGGGGAAAATTTAAATATTGTGTGAATGAGCGTATGCATAAGTACTGGGCTGTCCTTACATAATCTAAGTAATTGATAACTTGTAGTTTAATTAACCAGTTGTATGTAATGGTAATTAATGAAGGTCAAAGAAAAATGAATGCTAAATTTTGTCGGTAGTAGTCATGTTTTTAATGTTCAAATCTGTTTAAATTTGGAAGACTATATAAAAGAGAAGTCATACGAGTTTTTTATAAAAAAGAATTACATGCAGAGAATAAATAACTTTTAAAATGAATAAAATGGATTAATAGCGTAACCATGCATTAAGTCAATTATTACGCCAAATTAACTTCACCTATCCCGTATAGAAAATTTCGCTTAACGAACCTGGTAAGTAAGTGAAAGTGTTTTAAGGTCTCCATATCTGTCCTTTAAAGATATTGGTGGCGACCTATGAGTAATTTGGAGTCTTCTGTTTTGGTAAGTCAGTGTAAAGTGTAATCAGGGCAGGTGCGTAAAAAGATCGAACACAGTAAGTAGAAGTCACATGGTGGAAATTGGTAAGGTAAAGTAAGAGAAAGTAACAAATGGCAATCCCTGCCAGTATAACTCAGATGAATTTATTCATATGGGTTTAAGCCCGATTTGAAGTACGAAATAGGTGGTGATAATAGGAGGTTTTTTGTAATAGAAAAATTACGAGACTTGTGATTAGAGGTTAAGACGTAAAATACTATGAGTAAAAGTTATGAGATTTTGTTTAGATAATAACTAAGTAATTAATTATTTGATTAAAGAATAATTAAATTTATAAAAATGGAAAATACAGAAAACAAAGTCAGTTTGTCTGACTCAACTGTTGTAAGTGAATCAGAAATTCAGTCAGAAACTCCTAGAGTAAATAAAGAAAGCTGGACAGAATCAGCTGTTATGGACGAGGTGAGAGTTCATTCAACTCCCGTCTCGTCTAGGGAAAGTAATAAAACTGATGACGAAACGAGAAATTGGTTTCGTGAGATAATGGGGGAGATTAAACTGATGTCTAGTGATAATAATAAGAAATTTGATGCATTAAATAATTATTTTGACACTAAATTAAAGGAAATAAGTAGCGACATAAATTGTCGTTTTGATAATAATGATATAAAATTTGATGAACAGAGTAGAAAGTTTAACGAACTTAAAATTGATATTAATGAGGTAAATAATAAATGTGAAAGTAATTTTAACGAATTAAAACGAGATATTGAGAAAATGGGAGAGTGGAGAACAGATGTAGGTAAGTGCAAAATAAATTAAAATAACAGAGATATCAGTGTTAATAGTAATGGTGTTAGTTTAAATGCAAAACAGGAGGCGGTAGACAAGGTGCGTAATAACGATAATTATAATGAGTTAACAACTGATAACAATGATATAATTAAAAATGGTGATATAATTGAAAATGTGGCATCAGAGAGTGATACATTGAATAATGATAGTGAAGATGAGAGTTTAGTAGGAGAAGAAATTAGTGATGAGGTAGTAGTTGTTAATGAGATTGAGAGAGACCGTGAAGAGAAGTTAGGTGAGTATGGAGGGCAGAGGGCAACTTTCCCCTGTGGTATAAGTGGAGTAAAGACTCCACATGTGTTTTATGAGGACGAAGGTTCCTCCAGAGGTTATGTGGGAGACATGGTGTCTCCAAATGGTCCCTTAAGTTTTTGTGGTGATGTACCTGGTAAAGCCAGGAAGTATTTTAGTGATTTTGTGTTGCCCTTTGCATGGAATGAGATAGTTCAGGGGGGTTGTGAGAGGTATTGTGATGAGAGAGAGAGAAAGAGCGAGATAGAGATTTTTGAGATTAATAGAGGTTATGAAATGTTAGTGCAGAGTTTAGATATTGAGAGAGGTGAGAAAATTGACTTACCTTGTGAAATAAAGATGGATGATTTTGATGATACCGCTGTAGATGATAACACTTACCTTGTACGGTTATGGATATAGTAGAAGAATATGATAACATAAATTACCTTATGTTGACCAAAAATACTGACGGAGACAGGACGAAAATTACCAAGGTAGATGGGTTTTATGAAATAATGGGAAACAAATATGTAGTTAATTACTGTGTTAATATAATTACCGAAAGTGGTTATTACAATTATAATAAATAATGTAATGTACGTCGATAAGAATGAGTTGTATTATAAATACATCAGGTTAATATACGATGATGGGGGTTAAATAACAAAATCAGTGAATGGACATTTAATTATTTTAGTTTATGGTGATGACCTAGCTAACTTATGAAATGAGGTGTGGTAAACAGAAAAATAATGACGAAGAATTGTAAATAAATTTATAATGAAATTAATTGTGTGTTTTGTAAAACGTAGTTTAGGTAAACAATGTGTATATGTAGTAGAAAACAATTTGATAATAATAATGATATTTTATCAGATTAAATAAATAATGAGAGTTTGTAATAAATGAGTTGTAATTGTTTGGAAGAAGGTAATTAAATTAATGTTGTGTTTAAATAATTGATTGAATTAAAATAAATTGTGGCTGAATTAATTGATTTAAATGTGGTAGAAATAAATTTTGATAATGAATTTAAATGATTTTCTGAGATTTGAACTTTCAAAGAAATTGTAAATGAATAAATGCAAAATGTGTTTAGTTGTGGAATCATATGATTGTTATAATGTTTCAGAAGGTACATATGGTTGTACGTGATATTTATGGTGATGAATTGTTTATGTTTGGAATTAGTGACAGTAATCATGTGTTTATTCAATTGAGTGATGTAATGTAAGTATGAAGTTTGTAATGCAATTTAAATAAAGTAAAATGTTTAATGTTTGAATAATAAATTTTAAATGTGTTTAAAAGGTTTTAAATTAAATGATGAAACTAATTTCAGTTAGTTATGAGTTTTCTAATGTAATTTTCAATGGTTAAATTAATGTAAAATGTTGTAAAAGAGAGAGTTTGGGTGACAATAATTATTTCAATAAGGCATTTGAGTCAGTCAGAGTTAATTTTAAATGGGTGTTAGACGAAATCAGATTTTTGGAGTATAAGTAATACAGAAACGGGTTAATAGTAGGGACACAGTAGTGATAGTGCAATATATAGAAAGTTGGAGTAATGTAATTGGAGAGTACATAGATGATGGTGAAATTTTGTAGTGAGGGTGGTGTGGTAAGGAGTCCTCAACGACAGGCGTTGTAGCGGGAGGTGAATAATTTTAAATGGGGTTTGGTGGAGTTACCTGGGAAAGGACCAGGAACTAATAAGGGAATGAGTATAAGGGAGGGAACACATCCTGAGTACAAAGAGGGTAGCGGGTATTTTGTTATACGAGTAGATTGATTCAAGGTGAGTTAGAGTAGTAAGTTAATTGAGGTAAATTTTATTGAGAGATTGGTGTCACCCTATGTAAATCTGTTAGTGATTGTTAAAGGGAAGAAGGGAGGTAAGGTTAGATCTAAATGCCCATTCAATAAATCAAATCATTGTGAATGACTGAGAATCAGCCAAACCAATTGATAATGAAAGTAATTAATAGAAATTCATAATTGAAGTGTAATAATAAAATGTAACAAGACAAAGAGTTAATAGAATTTGAAACTAAACCTAAAATTGAAATGTTTGTAATTTTTATTCAGATGCAAAGTAGATGTTTATTGTAAGGGGCATAGAGAGAGTAAAACCTTTTTATCAAATGGTCAATTAAGTTGTAATTAAAGATTCAATCATTAGTTGGTGATAGCCTATGTAAGTAGGAATAGATTAGTTCAGATGAATAAGTAAATATTTTGTTGTACTCACTATTTTAAGTTAATGAAGGAGTGTCGGGAAAGTTAAGAAAGAAATGTATGGTGTTAAAACACACAACCAAGACTAGAAATTTCATGCAATGTAAATTGTAAATTTTGAATGTAACTATATCATAAACCAATATATCTTTTACTTGTGATTCCCCAACTTTCGGGCGGTCACGGCCTCACCGAACCCTGACCGTGGAATTGGCTCAGCTTTGACAGCTATGGTCGGGGCTCATTGCGTCATGTTCTGCCTAAACTGGCCATAGTTGTTATCGTTGTAAGAGGTGAATTTAGAAATTAACCGGGGGGGGGGTAAATCAGGGGAATCACCAGAACTATGGAACAGCGGCTATCCATCGAATGGGATGGTAGACCGTTTAAGGGCATATACGTAAGTTTAGTAGGATTACTGGTGTCCTCGGACATCAGAGGCAGTGTCTACCCCCAAAAAACTTCTGTTCTTGTGGAGGCAACTGGGCACCACAGTCCAGGGGGGGCCATAGTGTGTGTGGTAAGGAGGTTACTCAGGGGAGTAACGAATTAAAACCTTAAACTGAATGATGCTGATGAGCTAATTAAATGATTTTATTTTGAGTCAAGATACTATGCTAAAGGCAGATGATTACAGTAGATAATTTGTACGAAAGTAATTGATTTAAATATGTGTGGGTCTATATGATACTTTATAAATGACTTTACTGATTGAAAAGATTAATTCTAAGAGAGAAGGAGGTTATTATGTTTTATGATGTTGTACTATGTTAGAGTGTAAGAATTATAAACATGTGTTATGCCTTTTATATTGTATAATTTTTTGGAGTGTGTCTAGGGTAAGGTCATTCACCTGGTAGTAAGACATCAGCTGATGACTGGTGTGAACTGTATAACGTTCTTTTAACAATCAGTGTAATGTTATTTTTTGATTTTCTTTCTATTAATTGTCAGAGTATATGTTTAATAAAACATTATTACATTTTATTACATTATTGTTTAATTATGAAAAAAAATTTTTTGTTTTGAGGTTTTGAGATACAGTCTGTTGTGTTTTCATGTTCAAGATATATTGCTAATTAAGTGTGCTGATACTGTATTAACTGATTTATATTGTTCATATTATATGTTTGTAAACAGATGTAGTGATAAGGGCATTTATAATAGAAAGAAGTTGTTTGTTTTGTTTTGTTTTGTTTTGTTTGTTATGATTGTTAATGTCTAGGTAAAATTAGATATAAAATAAATTCATTTGAAGAATTTTGAAATTTTAAAAATTATGATTAAATTCATTAATTAAAGTAAATAATATGAATTATCTTAGAAGGGGAATCTTTGATAAGTGACTTTGGTTTATTGCATTATTTGAACGAAATTTAAACACTTTAATAATTTGATTTGAAAGAATCAATATATTACAATCGATATTAATCACACAATTATTAGTTGAAAATGGAATTGGATTTAAAATATAAAATATTTCTATGGATTTTAGATCGAGAAGTTGGATGTAGATGTTGTGTTTAACATAATAATGAGTATGTGTATGCACCCAGTACTTGCTACAGGCAACCCAGTATGTATGTAAGGGGAAATATTTCGGTTGAGGATCTGGTATGGTATAAAGCCAGTTTTGGAATTTTTTCAGAATGTTGCAAGGTTAGGTGGTACTGTGGTGAGTACCGGTCCGACTTTACGGTGTTGGGATCTCGAATAGATTTTAGTTTTGCAAAAAAAAAAAAAACTAATATCTGCTTGTAAATAGACAGAATATTATTATAAGTATTTTTTAATACATTATAAGTAAGAAGTGTTTTAAAACAGCTGAGTAAGACTAATTTAAAAATA
This sequence comes from Magicicada septendecula, assembly GCA_034769895.1. Lineage (NCBI taxonomy): Eukaryota > Metazoa > Arthropoda > Insecta > Hemiptera > Cicadidae > Magicicada > Magicicada septendecula. The sequence goes on along the minus strand of CM068368.1, from coordinate 745,913,810 downwards.
GCAAATTTCCAGAAACAGCATCTTTTGAGCTGATTTTTTTTTAAACGATAGGTTTAGTGTTAACCTATAAGTTTATCCAAGTTTCAGACTTCGGACTTCCCACTTTCCCTGACTTTTCACTTCCGGCAAACAGTGGAGCGCGAGTCACTGAAGTTTTCCTCAATTTTTCCGATAACTTCATCAATCAGAAAAATAAAAATACCAGCGTGTTTCCCGGAAAATTTCCTATCGATCTGTTAGTCGTGCATTTTTTTAAAGGCAACATAACCTATAAAAAAATTGAAACTTGCAAAAATGTGCATTTTCAAATTTTCGTTAATAATGAGTGAAATAATGATTTTTTTCTTCATCAAAAAATTGTAGAATATAGTATTCCAATAGACGAATTTCCATATTAATTTGTATCCCGAAATATTTTGTCATTAAGCCACAATAAACGTTTAAAGTGGAAAAGGGAAATTTCTCAAAATTGGGTCCAGTCATCATCACAGAAAGTTTGTTTTTAAATACACGTATTTTCATGCTCTATCAGCTAGCGAAAAAAGTTTGTTCTTTCATAGTTTCCCAAATAATAATTTTTACCTTTTCTTTTGCACTTGTACACAGCGAATGGTCGCATAGTAAGTAATGCTCTGGCATGTACATAGTACTGCCGCTTGGGGGCGCATATGTATACTCGATTCAACCCGCGCGTCCATTTGCTGTGTAAAAGCGCAAAAAAAAGGTAAAAATTATTATTTGGGAAGCTATGAAAGAACAAACTTTTTTCACTAGCTGATAGAGCATGAAAATACGAGAATTTAAAAAAAAAAACTTTGTCCTGTGATGTCAGGGTGTGTAACGGGGCAAAAAGGGGATAAAACAAATTTTAATTATTTTAAACCAATCTTTGTATTATTTGGTAATCGTCAGTGTAAGGTACGCATTGGGAATTGTGACAAAGAATATATGGTGTATGAACTATAGCGCCGAGACTGTCACACTGTGGTACAGGAATGCAGACTTTCAACGAGGGTGCGTACGCACCTCCAAGTGCGCGCTCAGGCAGCCAACGTTCTCATGGTTTGGTCACGTATGAATACATTCTTTCTCGCCCGGTGTGGAGAGAACAAAGGCAGTCGTCAAATAACATCTCAATATGACAGACGCTAGTTAGTAGTTGCGTCCACCGGCTGGGCACAGTTTTTGTCTCGCCCGCATATCAAAATGTGAAAATAGAACAGTTTTGTTGTTGTACGTAGTGGCGGCTGTTGCGAGGTTCTGTATATAGGCTCACGAGATGAAAACCTTTTAAAATTCATAAAAATGAGTTAAAAGTATAATTGGAAGTGATCTAACTAACTTACAACACGAGAGTTAACCGTTAAATGTGAATAATTCGACTGTGACAAAATGTGGTGAACAGACAAACCATCCGAAGTGGGACATGTGATTGGAGGAGACACCGACGGCCACGTAACGTTATATAAATTTTAATTTAAAGAGATCTCTATAAAAGGGGGAAAATTTAAATATTGTGTGAATGAGCGTATGCATAAGTACTGGGCTGTCCTTACATAATCTAAGTAATTGATAACTTGTAGTTTAATTAACCAGTTGTATGTAATGGTAATTAATGAAGGTCAAAGAAAAATGAATGCTAAATTTTGTCGGTAGTAGTCATGTTTTTAATGTTCAAATCTGTTTAAATTTGGAAGACTATATAAAAGAGAAGTCATACGAGTTTTTTATAAAAAAGAATTACATGCAGAGAATAAATAACTTTTAAAATGAATAAAATGGATTAATAGCGTAACCATGCATTAAGTCAATTATTACGCCAAATTAACTTCACCTATCCCGTATAGAAAATTTCGCTTAACGAACCTGGTAAGTAAGTGAAAGTGTTTTAAGGTCTCCATATCTGTCCTTTAAAGATATTGGTGGCGACCTATGAGTAATTTGGAGTCTTCTGTTTTGGTAAGTCAGTGTAAAGTGTAATCAGGGCAGGTGCGTAAAAAGATCGAACACAGTAAGTAGAAGTCACATGGTGGAAATTGGTAAGGTAAAGTAAGAGAAAGTAACAAATGGCAATCCCTGCCAGTATAACTCAGATGAATTTATTCATATGGGTTTAAGCCCGATTTGAAGTACGAAATAGGTGGTGATAATAGGAGGTTTTTTGTAATAGAAAAATTACGAGACTTGTGATTAGAGGTTAAGACGTAAAATACTATGAGTAAAAGTTATGAGATTTTGTTTAGATAATAACTAAGTAATTAATTATTTGATTAAAGAATAATTAAATTTATAAAAATGGAAAATACAGAAAACAAAGTCAGTTTGTCTGACTCAACTGTTGTAAGTGAATCAGAAATTCAGTCAGAAACTCCTAGAGTAAATAAAGAAAGCTGGACAGAATCAGCTGTTATGGACGAGGTGAGAGTTCATTCAACTCCCGTCTCGTCTAGGGAAAGTAATAAAACTGATGACGAAACGAGAAATTGGTTTCGTGAGATAATGGGGGAGATTAAACTGATGTCTAGTGATAATAATAAGAAATTTGATGCATTAAATAATTATTTTGACACTAAATTAAAGGAAATAAGTAGCGACATAAATTGTCGTTTTGATAATAATGATATAAAATTTGATGAACAGAGTAGAAAGTTTAACGAACTTAAAATTGATATTAATGAGGTAAATAATAAATGTGAAAGTAATTTTAACGAATTAAAACGAGATATTGAGAAAATGGGAGAGTGGAGAACAGATGTAGGTAAGTGCAAAATAAATTAAAATAACAGAGATATCAGTGTTAATAGTAATGGTGTTAGTTTAAATGCAAAACAGGAGGCGGTAGACAAGGTGCGTAATAACGATAATTATAATGAGTTAACAACTGATAACAATGATATAATTAAAAATGGTGATATAATTGAAAATGTGGCATCAGAGAGTGATACATTGAATAATGATAGTGAAGATGAGAGTTTAGTAGGAGAAGAAATTAGTGATGAGGTAGTAGTTGTTAATGAGATTGAGAGAGACCGTGAAGAGAAGTTAGGTGAGTATGGAGGGCAGAGGGCAACTTTCCCCTGTGGTATAAGTGGAGTAAAGACTCCACATGTGTTTTATGAGGACGAAGGTTCCTCCAGAGGTTATGTGGGAGACATGGTGTCTCCAAATGGTCCCTTAAGTTTTTGTGGTGATGTACCTGGTAAAGCCAGGAAGTATTTTAGTGATTTTGTGTTGCCCTTTGCATGGAATGAGATAGTTCAGGGGGGTTGTGAGAGGTATTGTGATGAGAGAGAGAGAAAGAGCGAGATAGAGATTTTTGAGATTAATAGAGGTTATGAAATGTTAGTGCAGAGTTTAGATATTGAGAGAGGTGAGAAAATTGACTTACCTTGTGAAATAAAAATGGATGATTTTGATGATACCGCTGTAGATGATAACACTTACCTTGTACGGTTATGGATATAGTAGAAGAATATGATAACATAAATTACCTTATGTTGACCAAAAATACTGACGGAGACAGGACGAAAATTACCAAGGTAGATGGGTTTTATGAAATAATGGGAAACAAATATGTAGTTAATTACTGTGTTAATATAATTACCGAAAGTGGTTATTACAATTATAATAAATAATGTAATGTACGTCGATAAGAATGAGTTGTATTATAAATACATCAGGTTAATATACGATGATGGGGGTTAAATAACAAAATCAGTGAATGGACATTTAATTATTTTAGTTTATGGTGATGACCTAGCTAACTTATGAAATGAGGTGTGGTAAACAGAAAAATAATGACGAAAAATTGTAAATAAATTTATAGTGAAATTAATTGTGTTTTGTAAAACGTAGTTTAGGTAAACAATGTGTATATGTAGTAGAAAACAATTTGATAATAATAATGATATTTTATCAGATTAAATAAATAATGAGAGTTTGTAATAAATGAGTTGTAATTGTTTGGAAGAAGGTAATTAAAGTAATGTTGTGTTTAAATAATTGATTGAATTAAAATAAATTGTGGCTGAATTAATTGATTTAAAAGTGGTAGAAATAAATTTTGATAATGAATTTAAATGATTTTCTGAGATTTGAACTTTAAAAGAAATTGTAAATGAATAAATGTAAAATGTGTTTAGTTGTGGAATCATATGATTGTTATAATGTTTCAGAAGGTACATATGGTTGTACATGATATTTATGGTGATGAATTGTTTATGTTTGGAATTAGTGACAGTAATCATGTGTTTATTCAATTGAGTGATGTAATGTAAGTATGAAGTTTGTAATGCAATTTAAATAAAGTAAAATGTTTAAATGTTTGAATAATAAATTTTAAATGTGTTTAAAAGGTTTTAAATTAAATGATGAAACTAATTTCAGTTAGTTATGAGTTTTCTAATGTAATTTTCAATGGTTAAATTAATGTAAAATGTTGTAAAAGAGAGAGTTTGGGTGACAACAATTATTTCAATAAGGCATTTGAGTCAGTCAGAGTTAATTTTAAATGGGTGTTAGACGAAATCAGATTTTTGGAGTATAAGTAATACAGAAACGGGTTAATAGTAGGGACACAGTAGTGATAGTGCAATATATAGAAAGTTGGAGTAATGTATTTGGAGAGTACATAGATGATGGTGAAATTTTGTAGTGAGGGTGGTGTGGTAAGGAGTCCTCAACGACAGGCGTTGTAGCGGGAGGTGAATAATTTTAAATGGGGTTTGGTGGAGTTACCTGGGAAAGGACCAAGAACTAATAAGGGAATGAGTATAAGGGAGGGAACACACATCCTGAGTACAAAGAGGGTAGCGGGTATTTTGTTATAAGAGTAGATTGATTCAAGGTGAGTTAGAGTAGTAAGTTAATTGAGGTAAATTTTATTGAGAGATTGGTGTCACCCTATATAAATCTGTTAGTGATTGTTAAAGGGAAGAAGGGAGGTAAGGTTAGATCTAAATGCCCATTCAATAAATCAAATCATTGTGAATGACTGAGAATCAGCCAAACCAATTGATAATGAAAGTAATTAATAGAAATTCATAATTGAAGTGTAATAATAAAATGTAACAAGACAAAGAGTTAATAGAATTTGAAACTAAACCTAAAATTGAAATGTTTGTAATTTTTATTCAGATGCAAAGTAGATGTTTATTGTAAGGGGCATAGAGAGAGTAAAACCTTTTTATCAAATGGTCAATTAAGTTGTAATTAAAGATTCAATCATTAGTTGGTGATAGCCTATGTAAGTAGGAATAGATTAGTTCAGATGAATAAGTAAATATTTTGTTGTACTCACTATTTTAAGTTAATGAAGGAGTGTAGGGAAAGTTAAGAAAGAAATGTATGGTGTTAAAACACACAACCAAGACTAGAAATTTCATGCAATGTAAATTGTAAATTTTGAATGTAACTATATCATAAACCAATATATCTTTTACTTGTGATTCCCCAACTTTCGGGCGGTCACGGCCTCACCGAACCCTGACCGTGGAATTGGCTCAGCTTTGACAGCTATGGTCGGGGCTCATTGCGTCACGTTCTGCCTAAACTGGCCATAGTTGTTATCGTTGTAAGAGGTGAATTTAGAAATTAACCGGGGGGTAAATCAGGGGAATCACCAGAACTATGGAACAGCGGCTATCCATCGAATGGGATGGTAGACCGTTTAAGGGCATATACGTAAGTTTAGTAGGATTACTGGTGTCCTCGGACATCAGAGGCAGCGTCTACCCCCAAAAAAACTTCCGTTCTTGTGGAGGCAACTGGGCACCACAGTCCAGGGGGATATAGTGTGTGTGGTAAGGAGGTTACTCAGGGGAGTAACGAATTAAAACCTTAAACTGAATGATGCTGATGAGCTAATTAAATGATTTTGTTTTGAGTCGTGATACTATACTAAAGGCAGATGATTACAGTAGATAATTTGTATGAAAGTAATTTATTTAAATATGTGTGGGTCTATATGATATTTTATAAATGACTTTACTGATTGAAAAGATTAATTCTAAGAGAGAAGGAGTTTATTATGTTTTATGATGTTGTACTATGTTAGAGTGTAAGAATTATAAACATGTGTTATGCCTTTTACATTGTATAATTTTTTGGAGTGTGTCTAGGGTAAGGTCATTCACCTGGTAGTAAGACATCAGCTGATGACTGGTGTGAACTGTATAACGTTCTTTTAACAAGCAGTGTAATGTTATTTTATAATTTTCTTTCTATTAATTGCCAGAGTATATGTTTAATAAAACATTATTACATTTTATTACATTATTGTTTAATTATGAAAAAAAATTTTTTGTTTTGAGGTTTTGAGATACAGACTGTTGTGTTTTCATGTTCAAGATATATTGCTAATTAAGTGTGTTGATACTGTATTAACTGATTTATATTGTTCATATTATATGTTTGTAAACAGATGTAGTGATAAGGGCATTTATAATAGAAAGAAGTTGTTTGTTTTGTTTTGTTTGTTATGATTGTTAATGTCTAGGTAAAAGTAGATATAAAATAAATTCATTTGAAGAATTTTGGAATTTTAAAAATTATGATTAAATTCATTAATTAAAGTAAATAATATGAATTATCTTAGAAGGGGAATCTTTGATAAGTGACTTTGGTTTATTGCATTATTTGAACGAAATTTAAACACTTTAATAATTTGATTTGAAAGAATCAATATATTACAATCGATATTAATCACACAATTATTAGTTGAAAATGGAATTGGATTTAAAATATAAAATATTTCTATGGATTTTAGATCGAGAAGTTGGATGTAGATGTTGTGTTTAACATAATAATGAGTATGTGTATGCACCCAGTACTTGCTACAGGCAACCCAGTATGTATGTAAGGGGAAATATTTCGGTTGAAGAACTGGTATGGTATAAAGCCAGTTTTGGAATTTTTTCAGAATGTTGCAAGGTTAGGTGGTACTGTGGTGAGTACCGGTCCGACTTTACGGTGTTGGGATCTCGAATAGATTTTAGTTTTGCAAAAAAAAAAAAAAACTAATATCTGCTTGTAAATAGACAGAATATTATTGTAAGTATTTTTTAATACATTATAAGTAAGAAGTGTTTTAAAACAGCTGAGTAAGACTAATTTAAAAATAGCAAATTTCCAGAAACAGCATCTTTTGAGCTGATTTTTTTTTTAAACGATAGGTTTAGTGTTAACCTATAAGTTTATCCAAGTTCCAGACTTCGGACTTCCCACTTTCCCTGACTTTTCACTTCCGGCAAACAGTGGAGCGCGAGTCACTGAAGTTTTCCTCAATTTTTCCGATAACTTCATCAATCAGAAAAATAAAAATACCAGCGTGTTCCCCGGAAAATTTCCTATCGATCTGTTAGTCGTGCATTTTTTTAAAGGCAACATAACCTATAAAAAAATTGAAACTTGCAAAAATGTGCATTTTCAGATTTTCGTTAATAATGAGTGAAATAATGATTTTTTTCTTCATCAAAAAATTGCAGAATATAGTATTCCAATAGACGAATTTCCATATTAATTTTTATCCCGAAATATTTTGTCATTAAGCCACAATAAACGTTTCAAGTTGAAAAGGGAAATTTCTCAAAATTGGGTCCAGTCATCATCACAGAAAGTTTGTTTTTAAATAGTCGTATTTTCATGATCTATCAGCTAGCGAAAAAAGTTTGTTCTTTCATAGTTTCTCAAATAATAATTTTTACCTTTTCTTTTGCACTTGTACACAGCGAATGGCCGCATAGTAAGTAATGCTCTGGCATGTACATAGTACTGCTGCTTGGGGGCGCATATGTATACTCGATTCAGCCCGCGCGTCCATTTGCTGTGTAAAAGCGCAAAAAAAAGGTAAAAATTATTATTTGGGAAGCTATGAAAGAACAAACTTTTTTCACTAGCTGATAGAGCATGAAAATACGAGAATTAAAAAAAAAAACTTTGTCCTGTGATGTCAGGGTGTGTAACGAGGCAAAAAGGGGGTAAAACAAATTTTAATTATTTTAAACCAATCTTTGTATTATTTGGTAATCGTCAGTGCAAGGTACGCATTGGGAATTGTGACAAAGAATATATGGTGTATGAACTATAGCGCCGAGACTGTCACACTGTGGTACAGGAATGCAGACTTTCAACGAGGGTGCGTACGCGCCTCCAAGTGCGCGCTCAGGCAGCCAACGTTCTCATGGTTTGGTCACGTATGAATACATTCTTTCTCGCCCGGTGTGGAGAGAACAAAGGCAGTCGGAAAATAACATCTCAATACGACTGACGCTAGTTAGTAGTTGCGTCCACTGGCTGGGCACAGTTTTCGTCTCGCCCGCATATCAAAATGTGAAAATAGAACAGTTTTTTTGTTGTACGTAGCGGCAGCTGCTGCGAGGTTCTGTATATAGGCTCGCGAACTGAAAACCTTTTTAAAATTCATAAAAATGAGTTAAAAGTATAATTGGAAGTGATCTAATTAACTTACAACACGAGAGTTAACCGTTAAATGTGAATAATTCGACTGTGACAAAATGTGGTGAACAGACAAAACATCCGAAGTGGGACATGTGATTGGAGGAGACACCGATGGCCACGTAACGTTATATAAATTTTAATTTAAAGAGATCTCTATAAAAGGGGGGAAAATTTAAATATTGTGTGAATGAGCGTATGCATAAGTACTGGGCTGTCCTTACATAATCTAAGTAATTGATAACTTGTAGTTTAATTAACCAGTTGTATGTAATGGTAATTAATGAAGGTCAAAGAAAAATGAATGCTAAATTTTGTCGGTAGTAGTCATGTTTTTAATGTTCAAATCTGTTTAAATTTGGAAGACTATATAAAAGAGAAGTCATACGAGTTTTTTATAAAAAAGAATTACATGCAGAGAATAAATAACTTTTAAAATGAATAAAATGGATTAATAGCGTAACCATGCGTTAAGTCAATTATTACGCCAAATTAACACCACCTATCCCATATAGAAAATTTCGCTTAACGAACCTGGTAAGTAAGTGAAAGTGTTTTAAGGTCTCCATATCTGTCCTTTAAAGATATTGGTGGCGACCTATGAGTAATTTGGAGTCTTCTGTTTTGGTAAGTCAGTGTAAAGTGTAATCAGGGCAGGTGCGTAAAAAGATCGAACGCAGTAAGTAGAAGTCACGTGGTGGAAATTGGTAAGGTAAAGTAAGAGAAAGTAACAAATGGCGATCCCTGCCAGTATAACTCAGATGAATTTATTCACATGGGTTTAAGCCCGATTTGAAGTACGAAATAGGTGGTGATAATAGGCGGAAGTAGAAGTCACGTGGTGGAAATTGGTAAGGTAAAGTAAGAGAACATAACAGGTGATGACTGGACCCAATTTTGAAAAATTTCCCTTTTCAACTTGAAAAATTTATTGTGTCTTACTGACAAAATATTTTGGAATAAAAATTAATATGGAAATTCGACTATTAGAATACTATATTCTGCAATTTTTTTATGAAGAAAAAATCATTATTTCACTCATTATTAACGGAAATCTGAAAATGCACAGTTTTGCAAGTTTCAATTTTTTTGTAGGTTATGTTGCCTTTAAAAAATGCACGACTAACACAGATCGATAGGAAATTTTCCGGGGAACACGCTGGTATTTTTATTTTTCTGATTGGTGAAGTTATCAGAAAAATTGAGGAAAACTTCAGTGACTCGCGCTCCGCTGTTTGCCGGAAGTGAAAAGTCGGGGAAAATGGGGGGTCCGAAGTCTGGAACTTGGAATAAACTTTTAGGTAAACACTACACCTATCGTTTAAAAAAAAAGTCAGCTCAAAAGATGCTGTTTCTGGAAATTTGCCTTTTTTGCCCTTTTTTTCGATAGTCTTACTCGGCTAAAATTTAATCTTAATAATAAGAGTGGAATTACATAGTATGTACTTAATTCAAGCTTGTTCTCTCCAAAAGACCTTCTGGACAAAAACCAATAAATATATTTACTTTCATTATTACCATTATTCCTTTGTAGGTAATTCATTGAGTTTCCTGCACGTCTCCCATGTAATATCTTCAAATAAATACAACTACAAGTTGTAAATACTTGCAGTTGTATCTACTTGAAGATATTACATTATTTCTATTGTATAAAAACAGAAAACCGCTTTAAGTATGCTCTAATTTCACTTTCATTATTTTAATGGTAAGTTTGACAGCAGAAACAGAAAGAAAATTGTCATTTTGCTGACTTTCCCAGTAACATACATTTCTCTAAAACGAAAATGGTATCTTGAATTTTGTTATACAGAGCTTTTACTATATATGCTTAAACACAATAATAGGCCTACTAACAAAATACATTAATTACAAACAATACAATTTAAAAGTACACGAGGCAGATTATTTAAAATTTTAAATATTATAACTAATTCTAAAACTAAACAAATACTAATATTTTCAAAATAATGCCACAACAGGAAATTATACATACAAAGGAAAATGCAAAATGGAGTACAAAGATCAACATTTAGGAGGAAAAGTTGTGCACTCTACAAAAAGAAGTACAGGTGAACTCAAAACTGAACATGACATCAGGCTGTATGAGTATAATTATCTTCATGTGACTCTTTGTGAAGATGACAGACATACAAAATAGATATTAAAAATAGAAATAACACAGCCCAGGATTGCGATGAAAAGACTTGATCGAATCTAGTGAAATAAAAATACATCAGAAATGTAAAAAAGAATATACGATCCCATAATAAAAAGTATAGATATTTATGAAACAAAAGCTTGGTGGTTGAACACATAAGATGAGAAGAAAATAGAAATGGTGGATGTCTTGAGAAGGTCTAGGAAGACAGTGGAATACAGTATGAAATAATACTCTTGGAAATATCATGGGAGGTAGGAAACTATAATGGAAACTACTGAGTGATGCCAATCAATATGAATTAAAGCATCCAATGAATGGCCAATGGCAGGTTACCAAATGCAGTACAGATAATGGACACCAATAAGAAGGAAAAAGAAAGGAAGACAGCGAAGGATTTGGGATATAATATTAGAAGGGTTCTGAGAGAGGGGACTGGCAGTAGAGCAAGCCCTAAATAGAGAAGATTCGGGACTCAATTTGGAAAACGGATCATCACAGAACCATTTTGACTCTCTCTCTCTCTCTCTCTCTCTCTCTCTCTCTCTCTCTCTCTCTCTCTCTCTCTCTCTCTCTCTCTCTCTCTCTCAATTGACTGTACAAACCAGCAGCTTCCAACTTAAAAGCATCTGAGGGACACAATTAACTCAGTAAACCTATCAGCAGGCTACATCATAAGCAATCAATTTTTGACATGTAATATAGAACTAAACAAGGCAGTACATAATTGTAAATAAATAAAATAAATACATCTGACATATTTTACTACATATACTTTAATGTAAATCTTTATTGTCAGTATGATAAAGAAGATATTAAACAATGTATACTTCCATAAAATTTCATTGTGAAAACTGAGGTCAATCTGCTGTATCCGCCAAAATATAAATGTCCACACTATGCTTTTAAAATGAAATAAAACCTAGCATACAAATTTCTAATATCTCACTTTAAACGCTGTACTGCATGGACACTGTTCACTGTTTGTGTTCTGAAGTTATCAATGTAATTGTAGTGTGGTAGGGTGCTCACTTGTCTCTCCTATAGAGCGTGTTAATGAATTCCAAGATGTGTTTCGGTTTTCAAAAACTAAGTTAGTGGGGTTTGCCTGTGTGTGTGTGTGTGTGTGTGTGTGTGTGTGTGTGTGTGTGTGTGTGTGTGTGTGTGTGTGTGTGAGTGAAAACATTTAAATGTAACTTTGAATAACAGATGCGACTCATTACAAATCAAGGATGAAACATCGGCCAAGAATGTCTGTTTTGCCTAGCCAATGTGTGGAAGAAAATAGACTGGATCTTCTAATATTATGAAAAAAAAGAGGACGAGAGGAAATACATATTAAAGAAATAAAGAAATCTACTGCATGTTTATTTGTAAATCAGTGACCACAAGACCATTCTCAATTTAAAAATATTTTACTATTTGTTAACTTATTAAATTAAATATAGTAAACAATAAAGTGGATCTGCAAGATAAGGTCGCAGGCTGCATAAAAAGGGGTTTGAAATAACTGGTATAAACAATCATTTAACACTAAAAAAATGAAAATTCAAAAATATTTTAGCTCTAAGATACAGGAAGATATTTAAATACTGTAGTACAAATCCTGTTGCCACACAATGGCAATTTTAATTTAACATCTTGTGAAATAAACACCAGGCAACTGCTACATAGTACAACCAACAAACAGCAATTACTTTTAAAATGCTTACTTACACACAAACAAAACATTCTTACAATTTATACAGATAGTAATTTCAAACTGTATTAATATAATTACCAGATTAATTTAGTGTTCTCCACTGAGAGGCCATTCATACACGATATATCACAATTCAAACCTGACAGGTTATGCGTCAGCTTAATAATAGGAACTCTTGTGTTGGTAATACGCTGAATATCTGAAAAAGTGTCTATAGCTCGTGAAGAAAAGTAATCACCCAGCTGGTCAATCAGTGCAGCCTGCTGTTCTGGCTCCTGTTTAGTGTCACCATTGTACATCCTGTGTCCTATTTAATAACAATAATGCTTAGTTTATAATTTTAATTGACAAACCCTCAACATGAAAAAAAATGGTTGTTAAACAAACCATTGGAATAATTTTAATAATGCAGAGAAGTTAAGGAGCGTGCAAATGAATCACACAATGATATATTCAATAAAAACTACTATTAACATTTACATTGTTTGTATGAAGTCATTTACAGAAAATGGTACCGAACGTGCAATAAAAAATCCTATTGCATACGTTTTATGGAATTTATCTTCTTCTTCTGCTTCAGGGGTGCGACAACAGATTACTGAGTCAAGGCCTCCTTCTTTTATAGAATTTTATTTATGTGATGAAAATAAACTATATGACCACATATGGAATATACCACATTAAGGGAATATATGAAATGTGTAGAGTTGCATGTGGGAGGAGTCTGTATTTTAGTTTGTATGTAACTTTGTTGTTTAAACTTATAAATAAATTATTGTAAGTGCAAATGTATAATGCGATATATGAGAATATGCGAAATGATGTAAGTTCGAATTACGATAGTCGAGTGTGTGGTGTGCGTGGATGCTACTGAACAAATATTAAAGATTAATTAAGATTTTGAGATGGGACTTGAACGTGAATATATACTGTAGTTTAAAATTTTCACTAATTATGTATACTATTCACTGGGTGTGAATACATACACACATACAGTAGACGCCCTCTCGTCCGGCCACCTCGGGACCAGACCCTAGGCCGCATTACAAAATGGGCGGAAGAACCGAAAATACGCTATAATGATGAAATAACGCTCTTTAATAAATGATCCATACAATAAATGACCCAATACAGTATATATAAATTACTAATAATTATAATTACTCACCCTTACTCCGTGGTAGTAAGTAAAAAAACAAACAAGAAAATTATTACAAACTCACAGAGATATTACTGTACTTGGCAAAAATAACAACTCTTTATAGAATATGAAAAACACATGAACATTAAAAGTGTTACTACAGAACGTAAAACTTAGAAATGAAAATTAAAAGCCCTGAAGATCTGGTTCATCTGCTTTAGGGTTGTCCTCTTTATTCTTTTCAATGAGAAGAAAAAAATTTGACGATGCTTTTCTCCAAGACTTCGTAAATGTAGATGATGGCATTTCATCGTATGCCTTAGCTACCATATAAATCATGTATTTCATGTTGATTGACTTTAATGCCGCAATGAGACCTGTGCTGCCTTCATTGTCCAGTTTACTTAGAATTTCCGAAAGAAGCTTTCTGCGGTACCTTCTCTTAAAAGACTCAATGACCCCTTGGTCCATTGGTTGTGTAAGACTTGTGACGTTAGGTGGCAGGAATAATAATTTTGTATCACTGTAACCTTCACATTCAAGTTCTTGCAGATGGGTAGGTGCATTGTCTAGCACTAAAAGTGCTTTAACTGGTAACTTCAAACTCATCAAATGATGTTTCACTTTAGGAACAAATTCACTTTCGAACCACTCCTTAAACAGATACGAATCCATCCAGGCTGATTTTTGTGCTCTGTAGTGCACTGGAAGGGATGACATGTTTAAATTCTTAAAAGCTCTGGGTTTTGGTGATTTTCCTATTACAAACAAAGGCAGCTTGTGGGACCCTGAGACATTTGAACACAAAGCCACCGTGATTCTCTCTTTACTGGCTTCAAATCCTGGGGCTGAAGTTTCCTTAGACATAGCAAACGTTTTCTTGGGCAAGAGTTTAAAATTCAACCACGTCTCGTCAATATTATGGACTTGTTCTGGACTGATTTTTACTAGCAATGATATCAGACAGTTTTTTTGAAAAACTGCTAGCTGTTGCTGGGTCCGCCGACAATTTTTCACCACAAATGCCAATGAAATGGACTCCATGACGCTTTTTCCAGCGTGATAGCCATCCATCACTTGCCGAGAATGTACCGGCATCTTGAAGTTTTGAGTGTAGGATAATTGCTTTTTCTTTTAAAATTGGTCCACTTATCGGAGTGATGCATCACATCGAAAGCACTTTTTCAGTTTCAATTTGAGTGCAGAAAGTCTCAATCGATTTTCTGTTTCGGTACCAGTCATTAACAGTACTCTTGCCTACATTAAACTCTTGGCAAATACTCTGGACCGATTTGCCCCTATCGAGACGCTGAAGGACTTGTAATTTTTGGTCCATAGTCACGAACGTGTTTTCTTTTCGCACTCATGTTGGAAAACGTTTTTAATTATACAGATACATACAGTATTACTATATACAAAGATATATTTACACAGACTATATACACAGAACTAACAACATAAGACATGCAGTTATATTCACAACATATTCACATGAACAAAAGCACAAGTCAACTGAGCTACATATATTTTCCATTTAACAATATGGGGCCTGTCGCTGGAGGCTTGTCTAGACTGTGTGACTCACTGTATGGCTGGCCGAACCATCTGACGGCTGACCCAACTGAGGCTGGACTAGAAGGTGTCTACTATAAATAGTTCTGTGTAAAAGCCATAAAAAGAACATACAATTTAGATAATTCTGCTGCAGATTTAGACCAACTATTGACCAAAATAAGCTAAACTTGACATAAGAGTGTGATTACCTCACTTATATTAAATATTGACCAAAGAGTACTTTAAAATTTCATTAGTCAAGAATTCACATCATAATCATACAAGATTAATTCATATTGGTTATTCAAATGTAATACACATGAGTTTCTCAACACACAATACGTTTCAAGGAATAAGTCCACAAATTCAATGCACTGAATGCTGTTGATCTCAGAGAGATAATCTGAAGTTATTTAAATATTTTAAACAAGTGTTAGTTCAATCGCAGTTTCAATCCAAGTGCTTTCTGCGGTAGTGGAAGATTCTCTGCCTAGGCTTGGAAAGACACTTCAAGCATACTGGAATTGGTGTAAGACCAATACTCTGTGGGCGTGCCAATTTAACTCGTAAAATTTCAAACTCAATAAAAAACTGAAAGCGATCCTTAGGAACTCTTACCACCGACAATATTAAGGACACACCAGAGCACTATCAGAGATCAACTGTAGATCATCAGATCACTGGACTCCAAATACAGACCTCATTTTTCAGATTACAGTCAAGTGAAGCCCTAAATTTAGTAGTACTATACAATCTTAAACTTTAAAGTACTTTCAAGACTAAAAATCATGTAAAACAAACTCTTAAAAGACAGTTATTTTAGTTAAATTCATGGTGGTCAACGGAGTAATTTGCCAAATAAACAGGAGTGAGAACACTTTAACTTTCACCTATTGTTTAATTAATTTGTAATAAACCATCATTACTTACATTTGTCTCAACAATATTACTTAATCTATACTCATCTAAAACATCCTAAACATCACATACGCGTGTGTGTGTTATAACAATAAACAAGCTTCCTAATCACACTCAATACAAAGATCACTGGGCATGCTGAAGCTGCAACCAAAATACACATTCCAGAAATAGTCTGAAGAAAGGTAATGGTGGTGGGATTAATGTTATACCCAATGAAGATTTATTTGAACAGGAACAAAAATTGATTATATAAATGATCTGAGCTGTTAAGATAAAAATAACATTAAGATGTAGTATACTTTGAGAGAACATAATGATGGAGAGCAAGAAATCCTCCCACTTCTATGTTCGCCATCCTTTCTTCCATGAATTTATGGCACCACGTTGAGACATTTTGTTGATACATAATGTCACCATAAGCAATTGTGATCTGTCTATAAATTTTTTGCTGAGTATTTACCTTACGCATTCAGGAAATTTATCACAGACAAACTTTGCACTTGGCAGGATTTTGGGTGCAATTTTCAAAACGAGTAACATGAACTACTTTACCATTCTCTTACTGAATATAAGGAATTGACACTGGCTAACAATAACAACAATGTAATCATCACCACAAATGTATCTTTATTTTCTGGTCATGCCTCATACCATCTACAAATAGATTATCAAAAATATATTTATTCACTGTTATGAATATCTTTTAATCTGATGTTACAAAGGAAACTGGTTAGTGTTAGTACAGGAAAATCTCAGCACTACACAAGTAAGCTACCTGAGCTGCAAAACTTGACCACTATTTTGAATGGAATACACATATTAAAGTCAGTTAATTCAAATTTTTTCAAAATTCAAAAACCAGTTTTCTGCCTCGATTCCTTATTCAAATTAGTATAAACATTTTACAGTCAATTCAAACTGTTTACATACAAATTTGGATAATTCAAAGAGAATATTTCTTGTATCATAACATAATTTCTTCAAAATTAGTCATTTTGTTTGTCAAACTGTAGGTTATGAAAAACAAAACAACATTAAAAGTAGCCGTTAGCTTTGAGTAGTAAAACTCCACATACAGACCAATGATTGATGAGCAGTAAACGGAAAACGTGTTTTGAGTGCTACAGTTTTAAGCATTTTAAGAATTGTACCGTTTGAAATTGTGACGATTTTAAATGTATCAAAAAATCGCACAGATTAAAATTTTTTAATTTTAATAAGTAAGAGTATCATACACCCTTACCTATACCCAGATTCCTGTATCAACTTGAAACTTTCCAGTACCAACACGCCAAGAAACGTATTAAGTAGTAAATAATAATAATAATTACTTAAATAATTAAAAATGCGACTAGAGAAATAAAGAAATCCCTAAGTCATAATAAAATAAACATAAAGTATTTATCTTCTAATTAATGAATAAATAATAATAGGAAAAGTACGAACTATTTTCTTAGCGCGTAAATACGCACTAGCTTACTGAGCCCTCTCCCCTAAACCGTACGCGCATTCGGCCGTAGAACGTCGCAATGAGTAGACGCGAGTTTTGGTGTTGTACACATATACGTATGTGTATGTTCTCTAGAAGTATATCCAGCGTGAAATCTTGTTATTGTGAATAATGTAGTGTCTAGAGTTTGTGAGAAAATATATAAATAAAATAGAAAAAGGTAGCCAACACATCTCTTAAAAACAAAATCAAATGTAAGTGTAACATAGTTAACTACTAGACTGTAGTACTGCAAAGTGAGAACTATAACTGTAATTAAAATAAAGAAAATGTGAACTACAAGAATCTGCACTAAGAAAAGTGAAATTACAACATTTGGAATTTCAAGTAAACAACCTATCTTCGAGAGCTTCAAGTAAACTAAAAATCAACCCGATGTAGATACACCAAGAACAACGTACTCAACCCGTAGAAGACGACTGGAGATGTCCCAAGAATACAACAACAACCTCAGGTGATATCAAACCACAACTTTTGTAAATTTCCCTTAATAAGAAGTAACAAAGAACTTTAAAGAACTTTCGCAATGTAATGAACAAATTATCAGATTTGTATATTTTGTAATTTTGTAAGAAGTAATAGTAACCGTAATGTATATATTGATAAATTAATAATTTTGAGAAAATTGAGACCCGGATCCGTGGTATTAAAAGCAACAGTTATATGAATAAATTTTGATATAACAAGAATAATATAATTAAGATCTTTGAAGCAGTAAAAGCACTATTTACAAAAATAACTTTCTTTAAAATCAGGAATAATGTTGGATTAATATTTCAATAGCAATAAAGAGATGTTTTAGCTAATACCTAGTGAGTGAATAAGTTTATGCAAACCTTGTCAGTTTCCTATATCATACTTGTTTTGTAATTTGTTAGTAAGAGTTTTACTAACAACGGCAGCTGGTTTAGTTTACTGGTAAAGAATTAAACTAGTTCCCGATTTTTGTGTTGTCTTGCCAAGGGGCGGCACAAAATTGCGCCACTCTGCTGAATTTAAAATTGTGTAATTTACTTGGTAAAACAAAATATTGTTTACAGAGTGTCACGTACAGAAAATTGCAACATAATTATGTAATTGTTGTTGTGTAAGTTTATAAGTCGTTAACGATAACTAGGACAAACATAAATTTATTCACTCAGAAATAAACAAAAATAAATGAGTAAAATGTTAATTATATTATAGTAATATTGGTATCGCTAGTTTGCCGTATTAAGCAAGTCATAGCTGGTAAGGATTCCATTCCAAACAAGTTGATAGAAGCCAGTCTGTTCATGTTAAATACGTGTTGTGGAATGTAAACTCTCCCCTTTGTAGACACCATCTCATTCATAACCCCTCCTCCCCATATGAAAACAAAACCATATTAGACAAGCTCTTTCCTGTTTTTGTATTGTTCTGAATTACCACCCTACGCAACTCGACGACACCCCAAAACAGCTGACTCTTTGTGCTGTTGTTAAAGCAATGAACTTTCCGTATATGAAATTTCTCTCTACTAAAATAGTATTATCGTTTTGTTTTGATTAATTATATAGGTCAATACTGAGAATTTAATTGTTGTGAAATAAGTTATGTTGATTAATTAAGATAAGATAACATACCAAAGCTTAATATGAAATAAGATATATGTGTATGTGTTTAAATGAATTAATGTTATCTATTTTTTAAACATTGAGAAAACGAAGTAAAGTAAGTGACATAAGATTTGTCGTTCGTAATACGTCGTGTGTTTAAAGTGGTTATTATCAAAAATGACTCAATTTAACCCCGATTTCTTGTTGAAAGACGAATTAAGTTATGAAGGATTATTGCGTGGTCTCCCCTACTCTAATGTAACTGTCGCGGAACTTCGCAAGACGTTACGCGAAAATAAACCGGACCAACCCTCACTGTTAAAGTGTATTAACGATTACACAAATCGTTTGAGTGTTTTAGATTTCAATAGCGAAAAAGAAACGTGTTATCGTAAGTATACAGAACTAACTTCGTACGCACAAACCCTGCGTGATGAAAAATCCCCCGCAGTAATATTACGCACCACCCAAAGAATTGAGCATCTATGCCGTCGTATCACCAATTTGTTGACCTGGCCCGGTGATAAAGATATCCCTCCTGATGTAAAAAAATTCGCCGAGGAAGCATTAAAACAATTACCTGAGATAATACGCGAATTACGTAGACGATCCGAATTGTTTAGATTAGACGAAATCGAAGAAGCAATGACGAAATTAAATATTTCACCTACCCAATCGCCGACTCAAGAACAACCAAACGGTACTGCAAAAATTCAGATTCTGCAGGAATCCAATATAGATCCATTCAAGGAACGGTTAAGTGGTAGTCAAGTAAATATTCAAGCAGTAAACGTTACGTCACTCCCTAATGAACTAGAAAATATGACCCATACCTACGAATTACCTTCTCATTCGCGGACTAATCAACCTGCGGAAAATCCTAGAATGATGAGCCAAATAAATTTAACTCCCGAGCTCTATGGAAAAATAACCCACCCTGTAGAAAGTATTTTGTCCAATATACAAATCACTGATGGGCTGAATATTACAAAGCTCCTTAATTTTATCAAACATATCTTAGAATTAAAGGAACTGCAACAACTAAGAGATAACCAGATTTTGCAAGTTATTTTACCTAAGTGTAGATCTCCATTAAAAGATAGAGTGTTAGAATCCCTAAGGTATAATCAATCGGTAGAAGAACTTCATACCACACTAATAAGACATTTCATTCCCACCGGTATCTACGAAGAATTGAAGCGAAACTTAGTACTTCGTGCACAAGGTACATACGAGAGACTAGCTCATTATATTTCTGAAGTAAGAGAATCTGCTTTATTGTTACAAGTTAAATGGAGCGAACAACAGTTAGTAGACACTATCATAGTAAGACTATCCCCCGAGGAGCGATCTCGACTAGCACTCGTGAAGCCACCTACAACTTTTACGGAACTAGAACTATGTTGTATACATTCGTCCGACGTCTGGTATTCTGACCAGAATAGAAGTGTTTCTATGTCCCAGAGTCAACAAAGAAATTCATTCCAAACTAGACCTATTGGAAATGATACCCGAAACTACCGCGATAAGCGATTCGTAAGTACGCATAAAACCCAAAACTATCCCCATGTTTCATACTCTAAACCAAAATCCCGACAACCTACGAGCGAAGTAAGTGAGGAAAGAAGATGTTATAACTGTGGAAAGGCCGGACATATTAGCAAGTTATGTAAACAAAAGCGCTACAAACAGAAAACCGACCAATCAAAAAACATGTGAAGCTGGAAGACCGAAAATCCTACGTCTTCCGAAGCATCAGAAGGAAAGGTAACAACAATACTAAGCGTCAAATAAAGATGAGTAAAAATAAACGCAGAGATCCTTATTTAACAAAATTTATCGAGAAGTGCAACTCTATTGGTGCATGAAAACAAGTATATGCCAACTACCCTATGTACAGATAGACCTTGGAGCAACGAAAACCCTTGGTTTAATTGATTCAGGATCTACCCGTAGTATAATTAGTAAACAGTTAGCCACCTTATTAGCTAATCATAAACTGATTAAACGTAGCCAAATGGTGAACATAAGGTGTACCACCGCAAATAAACAAAACCTAAAGATATCTCACAGTATTACGGTGAAATTAAAAATTCAGAATTTTACTTGGTACATTCCCCTACTAGTAGCTGAAGAGTTAGGACAGAACTTAATATTAGGCGCGGATTTTATAAGAAAAACTGCTTTAATCCTTGATATATATGCAAAACAATATTTTTTCAGATTTGATCGTACTCAAAAATATCAGTTCGACTCCGAATTAAGTAACGACACTGTTAGTGAAACCGCAAATATTCATTCAGAGCCTAATGAATCGAGTCTAAGTCATTTAAAAGGAAATGAGAGACTAAGAATCCAAAAGTTAATAAAAGATTTTTCTGCTGTACTCACCCCCAAGTTAGGATTAACTCATTTAATTGAATATAAAATAAATCTTAGTGACAACAAAGTAATACGACTCCACCCATACAAACTATCTCCGCCCAAGATGGAAATCATGAGAAACCACATTAACAAACTCCTCGATCAACACGTCATTGAACCATCAACGTCTCCATATTCATCGTCTGCATTCCTAGTACCAAAAGGAACTGACAAACATAGACTAGTCGTGGATTATAGACAACTAAATAAGAGTATAGAATTTGAATCGATACCACTGCCAGACATACACAGTGCGTTTCACTATTTTACAAAAGCGAAAATCTTCACCATAATGGATCTTAACCAAGCATTCCATCAAATTCCACTAGCTGAGGAATCAAAACATTTAACTGCTTTTGCTGTCCCATTTAATCTATATCAATTTACGAGAGTACCATTCGGTATATCACAAGGAAGTTCAGTATGCAGCCGACTATTAGAAAAAATTTTCCATGATGTTAAATTTAAATTTGTATATCATTATCTCGACGATATAGTAGTATATAGTGAGTCAATGGATCAACATATTGATCACTTGCGTGAAGTATTATCCCGGTTAAAGAAAGCCGGACTGACCGTAAACCCTAGTAAAGTTAATTTCGCAGTGAAACAATTCTCATTTTTAGGTCACATAGTATCAGCCGAAGGTAAGGTTACCATCGATCCCGAACGTACACGCGCAATCCGAGAATTTTTACCTCCCAGAGAAGTCAAAGGTATAGCTAGATTTTTAGGTGTGATTAATTATTTTCATAAGTATATACCCCACTTAGCGGATATAGCAGCCCCATTGAATGCCTTAAGAAAGAAAGGAACGAAATTCGAGTGGACTACTCAACATCAAGAAGCGTTTGAAACACTTAAAGAAAGTATTATATCCCCACCTGTATTGCAGTTAGCGGATTTCAGTAAACCATTTATCGTACAGACCGATAGTTCAAGTGTAGCATTAGGAGCCGTAATATACCAGGAAATAAATAATACTAGACTCCCGATCAGTTATGCATCCCGGACACTGACCGAGCAAGAAAGGAAGTTCTCAGCCTATGAACTTGAATGTTTAGCCGTAGTATTTGCTTTTGATAAATTCAAACCATTTTTGGAACACAAAGAATTTCTACTAGAAACCGATAATCAAGCTTTATCATGGTTATTAAATCACCCAAAGCAATTAGGTCGTATCGGACGATGGGTGTTAAGATTAAATTGCTACAAGTTCAAAGTGCAACATATTCGTGGAACTCAAAATGTAGTGGCCGATACTCTATCCCGCATGTTCCAACTACCCAATACAAGATCTGGAGAAGACAATATTGAAACCACTACCGTTAATACACTAATTACTAATTTTCCCCTTGCATTTAAGGATATAGCATATCACCAACAACAAGATCCGAAATTGTGTAAAATAATCGAACAAATAGAAAAAGGAAATAACTCTGATAAATATATCTTGAGTAAAAGAGTACTTTGTTTTAAGAAGGCAAACGGAAAATTACTAAGAATAATCGCCCCGGAAATAATCAAACCCATGTTAATGGAGTACTATCATTCATCTACAATTGGAGCTCATATGGGAATTAGGAAAACGATACATCGTATTCGCAAGGAATACCACTGGGAAAACATGAATAGTGAAATAAAAAAGTTCGTGAAAGAATGCGAAATTTGTGCCCTGAGCAAACCAGCAAGAACCAGTCAAGTCGGAAAATTAATCTCCGAAATACCTACCACTTCCTTCTCGAAAATATACATCGACTATTCTGGACCTTATCCCCGCTCTAAATCCGGAAATACTATGCTGTTAATTTGTGTAGACTCATTCACTAAATTCGTGTGGATGTATCCTATGCGTCGTGCATTAGCATCTACGACAATTAAAATTCTACAAGAACAACTATTTAAAAACTATGGCACACCTTTAAGCTTAATATCTGACAATGGACCCCAGTTTAAATCGAAAGAATTTAATGACATGTGTTTTAAATTAGGTATAAATCATATTACCATGACCGAGTACAGACCGCAAGGAAATATAGCAGAAAGATACTTGCGTAACTTAAAATCAGCATTAATATCTTATCATGCTAAAGACCAGACAACCTGGGATCAAAATATTTCGTGGATACAATTTGCATTCAATTCAGCGTATCATGAAGGTCATAAATCAACACCATTTGATTTACTGTACAAGTACAAACCCAACCATCCTTTAACCACAAAGTGGAAAATCAATGAGTTATTACCCCGCGACGTGAATGGGAATAACATACGAAAAATATGGAACGAAGCTCGTGCAAATCTGAGAGCTAATTTACAGAAATCAAGGAAGTATTATGAGAATAATAATAAGCTAATAAAGTATAAAATAGGTGATTTAGTCATGTATAAAACTCATCCTATGAGTAAAGCAGTTGATAAGATCACTTCGAAACTATCTTATCGATGGTGTGGCCCCTACCAAATTCGTAAGTTCATCACCCCCGTTACTGTAGCTCTGTATGAACCCAATACAGAAAATTACGTTCGCAGAAGTCATTTGTCTCAAATAAAAAAAAGTTTTTCGTGTCAAGATACAGAAGGAAGACTACGAGAAAGATAGAAAACCTAGAATACTATCTAAGTATTAAGAATAAAATATGTTGTATAGACTTATACCGAAATAGGATAAGATTGTGTAACATCCTATACTATAGGTAACTATAAACTCAAAACCCCCTCGTACGAATACAAGCGAGGCCTGATCAACCTTAGCTAATGTCCTGCGAGAATGGTATTATACATGAGAAATCTGATGACAAGTATAATGAAGATGAAGAGAAAGAAAGAAAGAAAAATAATCTTTAGCGCTGTAAACTAAAAGTAATTCTATTGTTCTTACAATACGGTATTATTATTAGTAAAATACTCATGAGTATAACTCCGTAAAACGAGTGAGCAATTCAAGAAAAAACCGGTAGTAGATATAAGAATTAAAATAAGGTAGATTTACGTTTTGTGTATTTTATATAGTAGATGTAGTAGAATTTAGATGTGACATAAGTATAAGATAATCGATTGATGAATAGAAATAAGCTGAGAGAGAGAAATTTCAGTATGAAATATAATTGTTTATTAGAATTATATTATTACACTCCCCCGTTTTTCATAGTTAAGTGCAGGAGGATGTGACAATTTTAAATGTATCAAAAAATCGCACAGATTAAAATTTTTTAATTTTAATAAGTAAGAGTATCATACACCCTTACCTATACCCAGATTCCTGTATCAACTTGAAACTTTCCAGTACCAACACGCCAAGAAACGTATTAAGTAGTAAATAATAATAATAATTACTTAAATAATTAAAAATGCGACTAGAGAAATAAAGAAATCCCTAAGTCATAATAAAATAAACATAAAGTATTTATCTTCTAATTAATGAATAAATAATAATAGGAAAAGTACGAACTATTTTCTTAGCGCGTAAATACGCACTAGCTTACTGAGCCCTCTCCCCTAAACCGTACGCGCATTCGGCCGTAGAACGTCGCAATGAGTAGACGTGAGTTTTGGTGTTGTACACATATACGTATGTGTATGTTCTCTAGAAGTATATCCAGCGTGAAATCTTGTTATTGTGAATAATGTAGTGTCTAGAGTTTGTGAGAAAATATATAAATAAAATAGAAAAAGGTAGCCAACACATCTCTTAAAAACAAAATCAAATGTAAGTGTAACATAGTTAACTACTAGACTGTAGTACTGCAAAGTGAGAACTATAACTGTAATTAAAATAAAGAAAATGTGAACTACAAGAATCTGCACTAAGAAAAGTGAAATTACAACATTTGGAATTTCAAGTAAACAACCTATCTTCGAGAGCTTCAAGTAAACTAAAAATCAACCCGATGTAGATACACCAAGAACAACGTACTCAACCCGTAGAAGACGACTGGAGATGTCCCAAGAATACAACAACAACCTCAGGTGATATCAAACCACAACTTTTGTAAATTTCCCTTAATAAGAAGTAACAAAGAACTTTAAAGAACTTTCGCAATGTAATGAACAAATTATCAGATTTGTATATTTTGTAATTTTGTAAGAAGTAATAGTAACCGTAATGTATATATTGATAAATTAATAATTTTGAGAAAATTGAGACCCGGATCCGTGGTATTAAAAGCAACAGTTATATGAATAAATTTTGATATAACAAGAATAATATAATTAAGATCTTTGAAGCAGTAAAAGCACTATTTACAAAAATAACTTTCTTTAAAATCAGGAATAATGTTGGATTAATATTTCAATAGCAATAAAGAGATGTTTTAGCTAATACCTAGTGAGTGAATAAGTTTATGCAAACCTTGTCAGTTTCCTATATCATACTTGTTTTGTAATTTGTTAGTAAGAGTTTTACTAACAACGGCAGCTGGTTTAGTTTACTGGTAAAGAATTAAACTAGTTCCCGATTTTTGTGTTGTCTTGCCAAGGGGCGGCACAAAATTGCGCCACTCTGCTGAATTTAAAATTGTGTAATTTACTTGGTAAAACAAAATATTGTTTACAGAGTGTCACGTACAGAAAATTGCAACATAATTATGTAATTGTTGTTGTGTAAGTTTATAAGTCGTTAACGATAACTAGGACAAACATAAATTTATTCACTCAGAAATAAACAAAAATAAATGAGTAAAATGTTAATTATATTATAGTAATATTGGTATCGCTAGTTTGCCGTATTAAGCAAGTCATAGCTGGTAAGGATTCCATTCCAAACAAGTTGATAGAAGCCAGTCTGTTCATGTTAAATACGTGTTGTGGAATGTAAACTCTCCCCTTTGTAGACACCATCTCATTCATAACCCCTCCTCCCCATATGAAAACAAAACCATATTAGACAAGCTCTTTCCTGTTTTTGTATTGTTCTGAATTACCACCCTACGCAACTCGACGACACCCCAAAACAGCTGACTCTTTGTGCTGTTGTTAAAGCAATGAACTTTCCGTATATGAAATTTCTCTCTACTAAAATAGTATTATCGTTTTGTTTTGATTAATTATATAGGTCAATACTGAGAATTTAATTGTTGTGAAATAAGTTATGTTGATTAATTAAGATAAGATAACATACCAAAGCTTAATATGAAATAAGATATATGTGTATGTGTTTAAATGAATTAATGTTATCTATTTTTTAAACATTGAGAAAACGAAGTAAAGTAAGTGACATAAGATTTGTCGTTCGTAATACGTCGTGTGTTTAAAGTGGTTATTATCAAAAATGACTCAATTTAACCCCGATTTCTTGTTGAAAGACGAATTAAGTTATGAAGGATTATTGCGTGGTCTCCCCTACTCTAATGTAACTGTCGCGGAACTTCGCAAGACGTTACGCGAAAATAAACCGGACCAACCCTCACTGTTAAAGTGTATTAACGATTACACAAATCGTTTGAGTGTTTTAGATTTCAATAGCGAAAAAGAAACGTGTTATCGTAAGTATACAGAACTAACTTCGTACGCACAAACCCTGCGTGATGAAAAATCCCCCGCAGTAATATTACGCACCACCCAAAGAATTGAGCATCTATGCCGTCGTATCACCAATTTGTTGACCTGGCCCGGTGATAAAGATATCCCTCCTGATGTAAAAAAATTCGCCGAGGAAGCATTAAAACAATTACCTGAGATAATACGCGAATTACGTAGACGATCCGAATTGTTTAGATTAGACGAAATCGAAGAAGCAATGACGAAATTAAATATTTCACCTACCCAATCGCCGACTCAAGAACAACCAAACGGTACTGCAAAAATTCAGATTCTGCAGGAATCCAATATAGATCCATTCAAGGAACGGTTAAGTGGTAGTCAAGTAAATATTCAAGCAGTAAACGTTACGTCACTCCCTAATGAACTAGAAAATATGACCCATACCTACGAATTACCTTCTCATTCGCGGACTAATCAACCTGCGGAAAATCCTAGAATGATGAGCCAAATAAATTTAACTCCCGAGCTCTATGGAAAAATAACCCACCCTGTAGAAAGTATTTTGTCCAATATACAAATCACTGATGGGCTGAATATTACAAAGCTCCTTAATTTTATCAAACATATCTTAGAATTAAAGGAACTGCAACAACTAAGAGATAACCAGATTTTGCAAGTTATTTTACCTAAGTGTAGATCTCCATTAAAAGATAGAGTGTTAGAATCCCTAAGGTATAATCAATCGGTAGAAGAACTTCATACCACACTAATAAGACATTTCATTCCCACCGGTATCTACGAAGAATTGAAGCGAAACTTAGTACTTCGTGCACAAGGTACATACGAGAGACTAGCTCATTATATTTCTGAAGTAAGAGAATCTGCTTTATTGTTACAAGTTAAATGGAGCGAACAACAGTTAGTAGACACTATCATAGTAAGACTATCCCCCGAGGAGCGATCTCGACTAGCACTCGTGAAGCCACCTACAACTTTTACGGAACTAGAACTATGTTGTATACATTCGTCCGACGTCTGGTATTCTGACCAGAATAGAAGTGTTTCTATGTCCCAGAGTCAACAAAGAAATTCATTCCAAACTAGACCTATTGGAAATGATACCCGAAACTACCGCGATAAGCGATTCGTAAGTACGCATAAAACCCAAAACTATCCCCATGTTTCATACTCTAAACCAAAATCCCGACAACCTACGAGCGAAGTAAGTGAGGAAAGAAGATGTTATAACTGTGGAAAGGCCGGACATATTAGCAAGTTATGTAAACAAAAGCGCTACAAACAGAAAACCGACCAATCAAAAAACATGTGAAGCTGGAAGACCGAAAATCCTACGTCTTCCGAAGCATCAGAAGGAAAGGTAACAACAATACTAAGCGTCAAATAAAGATGAGTAAAAATAAACGCAGAGATCATTATTTAACAAAATTTATCGAGAAGTGCAACTCTATTGGTGCATGTAAAACAAGTATATGCCAACTACCCTATGTACAGATAGACCTTGGAGCAACGAAAACCCTTGGTTTAATTGGTTCAGGATCTACCCGTAGTATAATTAGTAAACAGTTAGCCACCTTATTAGCTAATCATAAACTGATTAAACGTAGCCAAATGGTGAACATAAAGTGTACCACCGCAAATAAACAAAACCTAAAGATATCTCACAGTATTACGGTGAAATTAAAAATTCAGAATTTTACTTGGTACATTCCCCTACTAGTAGCTGAAGAGTTAGGACAGAACTTAATATTAGGCGCGGATTTTATAAGAAAAACTGCTTTAATCCTTGATATATATGCAAAACAATATTTTTTCAGATTTGATCGTACTCAAAAATATCAGTTCGACTCCGAATTAAGTAACGACACTGTTAGTGAAACCGCAAATATTCATTCAGAGCCTAATGAATCGAGTCTAAGTCATTTAAAAGGAAATGAGAGACTAAGAATCCAAAAGTTAATAAAAGATTTTTCTGCTGTACTCACCCCCAAGTTAGGATTAACTCATTTAATTGAATATAAAATAAATCTTAGTGACAACAAAGTAATACGACTCCACCCATACAAACTATCTCCGCCCAAGATGGAAATCATGAGAAACCACATTAACAAACTCCTTGATCAGCACGTCATTGAACCATCAACGTCTCCATATTCATCGCCTGCATTCCTAGTACCAAAAGGAACTGACAAACATAGACTAGTCGTGGATTATAGACAACTAAATAAGAGTATAGAATTTGAATCGATACCACTGCCAGACATACACAGTGCGTTTCACTATTTTACAAAAGCGAAAATCTTCACCATAATGGATCTTAACCAAGCATTCCATCAAATTCCACTAGCTGAGGAATCAAAACATTTAACTGCTTTTGCTGTCCCATTTAATCTATATCAATTTACGAGAGTACCATTCGGTATATCACAAGGAAGTTCAGTATGCAGCCGACTATTAGAAAAAATTTTCCATGATGTTAAATTTAAATTTGTATATCATTATCTCGACGATATAGTAGTATATAGTGAGTCAATGGATCAACATATTGATCACTTGCGTGAAGTATTATCCCGGTTAAAGAAAGCCGGACTGACCGTAAACCCTAGTAAAGTTAATTTCGCAGTGAAACAATTCTCATTTTTAGGTCACATAGTATCAGCCGAAGGTAAGGTTACCATCGATCCCGAACGTACACGCGCAATCCGAGAATTTTTACCTCCCAGAGAAGTCAAAGGTATAGCTAGATTTTTAGGTGTGATTAATTATTTTCATAAGTATATACCCCACTTAGCGGATATAGCAGCCCCATTGAATGCCTTAAGAAAGAAAGGAACGAAATTCGAGTGGACTACTCAACATCAAGAAGCGTTTGAAACACTTAAAGAAAGTATTATATCCCCACCTGTATTGCAGTTAGTGGATTTCAGTAAACCATTTATCGTACAGACCGATAGTTCAAGTGTAGCATTAGGAGCCGTAATATACCAGGAAATAAATAATACTAGACTCCCGATCAGTTATGCATCCCGGACACTGACCGAGCAAGAAAGGAAGTTCTCAGCCTATGAACTTGAATGTTTAGCCGTAGTATTTGCTTTTGATAAATTCAAACCATTTTTGGAACACAAAGAATTTCTACTAGAAACCGATAATCAAGCTTTATCATGGTTATTAAATCACCCAAAGCAATTAGGTCGTATCGGACGATGGGTGTTAAGATTAAATTGCTACAAGTTCAAAGTGCAACATATTCGTGGAACTCAAAATGTAGTGGCCGATACTCTATCCCGCATGTTCCAACTACCCAATACAAGATCTGGAGAAGACAATATTGAAACCACTACCGTTAATACACTAATTACTAATTTTCCCCTTGCATTTAAGGATATAGCATATCACCAACAACAAGATCCGAAATTGTGTAAAATAATCGAACAAATAGAAAAAGGAAATAACTCTGATAAATATATCTTGAGTAAAAGAGTACTTTGTTTTAAGAAGGCAAACGGAAAATTACTAAGAATAATCGCCCCGGAAATAATCAAACCCATGTTAATGGAGTACTATCATTCATCTACAATTGGAGCTCATATGGGAATTAGGAAAACGATACATCGTATTCGCAAGGAATACCACTGGGAAAACATGAATAGTGAAATAAAAAAGTTCGTGAAAGAATGCGAAATTTGTGCCCTGAGCAAACCAGCAAGAACCAGTCAAGTCGGAAAATTAATCTCCGAAATACCTACCACTTCCTTCTCGAAAATATACATCGACTATTCTGGACCTTATCCCCGCTCTAAATCCGGAAATACTATGCTGTTAATTTGTGTAGACTCATTCACTAAATTCATGTGGATGTATCCTATGCGTCGTGCATTAGCATCTACGACAATTAAAATTCTACAAGAACAACTATTTAAAAACTATGGCACACCTTTAAGCTTAATATCTGACAATGGACCCCAGTTTAAATCGAAAGAATTTAATGACATGTGTTTTAAATTAGGTATAAATCATATTACCGTGACCGAGTACAGACCGCAAGGAAATATAGCAGAAAGATACTTGCGTAACTTAAAATCAGCATTAATATCTTATCATGCTAAAGACCAGACAACCTGGGATCAAAATATTTCGTGGATACAATTTGCATTCAATTCAGCGTATCATGAAGGTCATAAATCAACACCATTTGATTTACTGTACAAGTACAAACCCAACCATCCTTTAACCACAAAGTGGAAAATCAATGAGTTATTACCCCGCGACGTGAATGGGAATAACATACGAAAAATATGGAACGAAGCTCGTGCAAATCTGAGAGCTAATTTACAGAAATCAAGGAAGTATCATGAGAATAATAATAAGCTAATAAAGTATAAAATAGGTGATTTAGTCATGTATAAAACTCATCCTATGAGTAAAGCAGTTGATAAGATCACTTCGAAACTATCTTATCGATGGTGTGGCCCCTACCAAATTCGTAAGTTCATCACCCCCGTTACTGTAGCTCTGTATGAACCCAATACAGAAAATTACGTTCGCAGAAGTCATTTGTCTCAAATAAAAAAAAGTTTTTCGTGTCAAGATACAGAAGGAAGACTACGAGAAAGATAGAAAACCTAGAATACTATCTAAGTATTAAGAATAAAATATGTTGTATAGACTTATACCGAAATAGGATAAGATTGTGTAACATCCTATACTATAGGTAACTATAAACTCAAAACCCCCTCGTACGAATACAAGCGAGGCCTGATCAACCTTAGCTAATGTCCTGCGAGAATGGTATTATACATGAGAAATCTGATGACAAGTATAATGAAGATGAAGAGAAAGAAAGAAAGAAAAATAATCTTTAGCGCTGTAAACTTTACTTTGTGTTGCTAAATGCTGATTATGAGAAGTATGCGGAGAATAGGCTACGTATTGTCTATTGTAGTTTCATTTTGTCAATTCGGAATATTTTGGGTGAACGTTCAGTGAAGTCTTAAATGGTTATTAATACTGTACAGTTTCAGATCACGAGTGCAGAGTGATTTTTGTGAGTGAGCATTCTGTCAAGTTTTACTTGATCCGTAACAATTATTTAATTTACTTGTTCCATAGCAATTGTAAGTATTAATTCTAATAGTATTCTGTAATGTCCAAGCCTTTAATAAAAAAAGTTGAAGTTATTAAAGACAGGTGTAAAGGGTGTCAAAAGAAAGAGTGATATGGCAAAGAAATGTGGAATATTGCCAAACACAATGTCGACTTACTTAAAGAACAGGAAAAAAATTATGCATAGTGAGAACCCATGAGATGGAGGAAACAGGAAATAGGTAAAAAGTGAAGAGTATCAAGAAATGGTTGTGTAATGGATGAAACAAGTGCGAGATTGTAACATTCTTTTAAGTGGTCCAAAGATGTGTGCTAAGGTGGAAGAATTCACAGAAAAACTTAAAATTAAAGAATTTGAAGTCAGTACAGATTGGTTTGAAGGTTTTAAAGCCAGATATGACATTACATTCAAATGGTCTGATGAAAATGCATCAGTGGATCTAGAAGAAACGAATACATACAGAAAAATGAAACAGTTGTGAAGCAGAGAGCCAAATAAAATGTAGTAAAAATGCCATTATTACTGTCAAAATCTGTATAATATTTCTTCCGTCGTGTTGCGTTTGATTTGATTTACACGTTTCGAAACATATGTTTTGTCTTCAGAAATATATAAAAATTCACTCTTAGCGAGGTCGTTACATATTAAAATACAAATATTGGAAAACGATTACACACATATCCGCTTTACATGAGTGCGGACTCATGTAAAGCGGATATGTGTGTAATCGTTTTCCAATATTTGTATTTTAATATGTAACGACCTCGGTAAGAGTGAATTTTTATTTTTTTTTATTTTTTTCTGAAGACAAAACATATGTTTCAAAACGCGTAAATCAAATCAAACGCAACACGAGTCACACGACGGAAGAAATAAGGTAAATATTATACAGATTTTGTCAATAAGTGACTTGGATACCAATTCAAACATCTCTTTCATTATTACTGTATTGATTTTCAGTTAAAATTTATAACCATAATGCCTAAATAACAAAAACATTAGTCATACATTTAATCACAAATATATATAACTGTTTCAATATTTTTCTTTTTTTTTTTTTTTTGTAAAGGCAGCTTACAAGCTTCTTGCAAGGAGTGTTGAGAGATCAATTCTGTCAAGTTATTAAAGATACCACATTTGTATGTTGAATAAAATGCCTTATAATCTGGTGCCATACATTGTAAGACTTTTACAATTTTCTTAAAATGTTGAGTTCCAATTCCTAAAGTTAAAAAAAATTCATAGTAGGTTAAAATTCCTAATAATTTGACACACGTGGATTTTTACAATTTTTTTAAATTCTGCATCCCTTTTTTGAGCCCTGGTGTCTTAAAATTTTCAAATTGACAAAACTAGAAGGTGTATAAAGATTTTGGTTAAATTATCTTTAATATGATCCCCCCACATGGTTTTTGCGATTTAATCAAAATTTTGCCCCTCCTTTTGGGGCCTGGCATTCCATAATTTAGAAATTTCCAAAACTAAACACTATATTTAGAGTCTTTTTAAAATTGCCTTTAATTTGATGCCCACAGAATTTTAAGTTTTTCACAATTTTGCCCCCGCTCCTATTTTGGGGCTATAAATCTTTAAAGCTAAAGAGGTCTGTAGGGTAAAAGTGTGGACACTTTCATGCCAAGTTTTATAAAAATTGGTTGTGTTCAAAAGTTATCATGAGACATACCCCAAACAGATAAAAGCAAAATGGTCAAGTTAAAATTGAGAACTTACTTCACTCGGTCAATAAATTTTATAAATAAATTGTGATATTCTCACACACATACTGCGACAAAACATATATTAGGCATGGGTATATTCGAAATAATATAGTCTGTTATCTGGAGTAAGGTTGTATATTTTAAACATATTTAAATATGGTCAGTAATTTTACAAATACTTTATTTTAATCGAATAATGTCTATGAATTTATCTGAACTGTTTTGTTTTAAAATGTCTATTGTTACTTGTTGATGATATCCTTTTTACGGTCGTTTCATAATACTTCTGCTGTCCTGTGGTCCGTTGAATCTGCACCCACGCCGCCAGCTGTTCTCAGCAACACTGACGATCTGTTGGACACTCCTCTCTCACGCACGCACGTCGACACACAGATAGTATTATTTCTTTAACTCAGGGTTTGGAACTGGGCTGTACTTTATGTTTATTTTAATATGGTGTATTGAGCGTACACCTTCCCGCGTCTTGAGGTGTCCTTGCGTTAACACAGGCGTATCCCGGTGGATAAACCTCCCCTAAACGGATATCTTGCCTCTCGCGATACTAGCACTGTTTTAATAATTATTTTATATTGTATTAAATTGAGTTTGTACACCAATATAAGGTATTAGCAAACAGGTAACTCGTCGCTAAGATTCCCTTAATAACCCTTACATATGAACGTCTTCTGCACGAAAAACTCGCACAGAGAGCACGTCTGTAATAGTCGAGCTGGTAGATGGAACTGCCTGAAAAATCTCGGACGGAGACCCAATCTTAATGAAAATTGGGGTCGCTGATTGGTCGAAACCCTTGACACGTGATCGATGGGTAGAACTGATAGACGGAAGTCCTGAATAAATCGGTAAAAGTCTGCAGAAGCATTTTATCTAGAAATTTTATTACTTTTAGAAGATAAGGAATCTATAGAAAGATGATTTTTGCTAAAAAATACCTATTTAAATAGTCAGTTTCGAGTCTCTGACACCAAGAAAATATAGCGCTAATTTCGATGCATGCACTATCCAAGTCTCGATTCAATCCGTTAATTATTACCAGAGTTATTCCACTAAATATGAATAACACGCGCCCCGCACAGTAACTCCGCACATGACATGATAGTAAATAAAATTATGGGCATTTTGACATATAATAGTTTTTTACCCAATTCTTAATTCAAAACTTATCTCTACTTAACATAATTTAACAAAAATCAAATTCTAACATGTCTACAACGTCATAAAATGATATAGAAGCCTGTAGTCCTGGCTACAGATTCCTTTACTGCAATGTTCTAGTGCAGGAATATCCCCTCCACGTATAAAAAACAATTTGTTTACACAATCACAATTTTTCCTTTTAAACATAAAATAATATCATTTCCCTTTTCATAAACATATAACCAAACTCAAAATAAATAAATAATCCTTGTTAAACTAAAATCTTTCTATTCCAATAAATTTTGACATCTGTCATTTGCATGTAAATAAACACAAACACGTGGCTGATAATCTCTGTTATCTTGGGCCTAGATAGATTAGCTAGTATAAACAGTTCATTATGTCATACTACCTACTGTCCAGTCGAATATTTCTCAACACATTTACTAACATGATTCAAACACACATGAATTTACACAATTTATTTAATTTAACAATTACCTTATGACATTCATTCTTTATATACCCAGATATACGTGAACACAATTAATTTTTGACATAATATTTGCGTAATGACGACGCATGGAATTTCCCAATAGTTTTGTTTGTATTTGGATTCGTAACAATATAGGTATGTTTTCCCACCTGTTCAGATAACATGAATGGGCCATTATAAAGTCTATGGAATTTAGCTGTGGTATTATCAATACTACTACTCA
The DNA here is from genome assembly GCA_034769895.1 of Magicicada septendecula. NCBI lineage: Eukaryota > Metazoa > Arthropoda > Insecta > Hemiptera > Cicadidae > Magicicada > Magicicada septendecula. Next base: position 745,878,168 of record CM068368.1, on the reverse strand, counting down.
CGTTCAAAGCTTTGAGTAAAATTAATTCGCCTACTCTGAAAGATTGCAGCTTATGTTCAGAATTAAATTTTTCTGTTCGCTGTTCGGCAAACTTCCTTATTCTCTCCTTCGCATCCAAACGCTTAACCTCGTTTGGCATTGGCAAATTCTGAGTAGCTACCCTTTTTATGTATTCACTCCGGACATGCTTTGGTTGGACATCTGACTGCAGTTCTAATGGTGTATATCCAGTCGTGGTATTGTAACTACCATTTATGGCGTTCTCGAAAAACTCAAGATACTCAGGCCACTTGCTTTGGTTAGTGTTACAATAAGTTTTGAATAAACGACCGAGCTCTCTATTTACTCTCTTGGCAAGATTTCCTTGAGGTCTTCTAATGGCTGTCAGTACCGCTTGAATGTCCCTCTTCTCCAATTCAGCTTTCCATTTTTTATTCTGGAATTGCGTGCCTTGATCGGACAGGATCTTCTTTATATGACCATACTTTGGGATGTACTTTTCTAAAATTATTCTAAGTACCGCATCTGTTGTGGGTCTACCTATAGCATAAAGACTTACATTCTTTGTGAAGGCATCCGTACACACAACCAGATTTCTTATCCCCCTAGCCCCACGTGGTAATGGACCAAGGAAATCGATACACAGTAACTCATTTTTCCCATGCATAACGATGTTTCCCATTTCCACATGTGTGTTGGTTTGGGTATTTTGCTGTCTGGCAGGTGTGGCAGATACGAAGTATTGATTTGACTTTCCTGGCCATGTTCACCCATATAAAATCTTCCCACAGAGTCAAGTAGCATTTGTAGGCACCAGCATGAGCAAGACTTTCATGGCATGCCCATGTTAGGTCCTCAACGAGATGGTCGGGAACCATTATTTTCCATTGTCCGTCGATCAGCTTGTACAAAATATTGTTAGCAATCTGATACTTGTGATTTTCTGTTACTTGTATTTCATTTATTATTTTTTTAATTTTGTCATCATGTTGTTGCTCAATATTTATGTTTTTAATAAAGTTTAATATTCATGTTTAATATGGTAACCAAATCACTTGTACGAATTAATAAATAGCAACCGCTCAGTAGCAGCATGAACTTGAACGGGTGTGCACCCAAATCCGCGTACAGTTCATATGCATATTTTGACGTTTTAAATTTTTAACGATCTCGTATGAGTGACTGTTTTAATTTTTATATCTGATGATGGAGTATATGCTCCGAAACGCGTCATAGACGAAGCATAGGAAATCACACGGCGGATAATTAAGGTAATTAATTTATTAATTTTAATAAAGCTTTAAGCTCGTTAGGTAACGCATATTTTATCGCCAAGATTTGGATTTCACTTTTATCCGCCGAATGAGTTTCCTGATGCACAGGTGGATAACGACTTAGAGTATCCGCCATCTTGTTGTCGCTAACTTTACAGTACTTAATGCTGAAATCATATTCTTGCATAGCCATTATCCATCGTGACATTCGGGCATTTGCAAGTTTACATTTTAACAAAAACGACAAAGCTTGGTTATCAGATAAAATTTCAAAATGCTTACTTACTAAATAATATCTAAACTTTGTACACAATAAACAATAGCTAAAATTTCTTTTTTTGAAGTAAAATAATTGCACTCAGCACCTTTTAATGACCAATTTACATGCGCAATAACTTTAAGTTCACCATTATTATTTCTCTGATACAGAATTCCACCAATGGCATAATCCGATGCATCGCAGTTCAGCACATATGTTCCTTCCTTCTCGGGGTGAAACACGTGTAGATTTTCTTTAAACAATTCCTTCACTGCGTTAAATGCCTCTTTGTGTCTTACCTCCCATTGCCATTTGGTATTCATCCTAAGTAGTTCCAACAGTGGTTGTATTGTTTTCGCATACACAGGTGCGAATCGATGGTAATATCCAGTGAGTCCTAGGAAAGCTCTAATATCCTTTGTTTTTTTAGGTGTTGGAAATCCCGTGATGGATTGTAGCTTTTTAGGCTCCGTACTAACACCCTGGGCCGATATAATATGACCTAAAAACTTTATTTTGGACTTTCCGAATTCGCACTTCTCGTAGTTGAGCACCAAGTTGGCCTGACAGAGTTTGCTGAATACTATGTCAAGATGTTTTAAATGCTCATCAATTGATTTGGATGTAACTAAAATGTCGTCGACAAAAACACTCACAAAATCTTCCACCTCAGGACCAAATGCTAACTTCAAGCATTTTACCATCACCACGAGGCTGGTTACCTAACCAAAGGGCACTACCTTGAATTGATAGCATTTATTTTTATATAAAAATTCTGTAAACATTCTGCTATCTTCAGCTAATGGTATTTGCCAAAAGCCACTTTTAAGGTCCAACCGAGACATATATTTTACACCCTGGCATTTAGTAAATAAGTTCTCGGCATTAGGTGCACAGTCAAAACATTTTTTAGTTATGCTGTTTAAATTTCACATGTCCAAACATATCCTTATCTGGTTATTATTTTTGTTTAACAATTACCATGGGATTAAGAAAATGACTGTTGGACCGTTCGATGATGTTCTCATCCAACATCTTATTAATTTCCTCATCCACCAGTTTCTGATAATGAAGTGGGATTGGATTGGATATGTCTTGCCCACGAATTTATTTTCGTCTGTTACTTCGATGTCATGCGTGTATACATGTGTGGTAGTGTGGGTGTTTTGAAATGTTTCCGTATGTTTCTTTATCAGCTGGTTTAGTTTGTCCTGTTGAATTGAGGTTAACTGATCTGTATTATTATTACTATAATTGTTATTGTTGACAACTAGCTTGGCCGCTGGCTTGGTTATGTGAATGTATTTCGCTTCCGATTGCTTATCAATGTCCATATTTCCTAATACTATACTATGCTGCTTATTATTAACTGTACATTTTAATTTATTATTACTAAAATCAATAATGGCATTTATTTCTTTTAGAGTGTCTGTCCCTATAATGACATCGTAAATTAAATTCTTAACAATTAATACGGGTGTTTCAATCTCCATACCTTGAGATGAAATTGTTATGTATGCTTGTTTATTTACCTTCTGTACCTCGTTAGTGGCTGTTTTAATAGTTGTATTGTTAATAGGTAATATTGGTACCTTTCTAAATTCCACTATGATCTTGTTTACAAAATTTTCACTAATCAATGATATCTGAGCACCACTGTCTATTAATACATTCCCCTTACAATTATTTATTCTCGCTTTTAACACATTATATCTACTATCTATCTTATCACTATATCTAGGTATATTAGCTACATCGTCATTACTGTCATTCATAACTTCACTGCGTATATCATCAGAGTATACACCAGATATGCAGTAGGTCATAATCATGTTATTACTTTCTATGTTTCCATTGAATTTCTGATTCTGACTGGTACCTTTATTATTATTATTTTTGTTTGTTTTGCACGGTCCCACACCGTGCAACATTACGTGTTTTTTGGACCGTTTTCATTATCTGTGTTATCTTTAGCTATAGTCGCGACTTTATGATTACCTAATTTGGAAAAATTGTGTTCGCGATCCGGCTTTTCCATTGTTTATTTTTGTATTAATTTTGTTTAGGCGTGTTATTTATGTTTACTTTTGTATGTGCACTGTATGTTTCGGGATTCTCGTCGACATTTTCCCATTTTGCCAGCAGCAAGAGCAGTTCTTCGAACGTTTTAATTCCCTGTGTGATTACTGCTACTTGTACACCCCTGTTAAAATGATGGGCTAGCTTGTTGACAATTTCTGCTTCTGATATATCAGGTTCCAGGTGTTTCGCCTTGGCCACGTTGGGCGCCATATATACTATGCGACAAAACATATATTAGGCATAGTATATTCGAAATAATATAGTCTGTTATCTGGAGTAAGGTTGTATATTTTAAACAAATTTAAATATGGCCTGTAATTTTACAAATACTTTATTTTAATTGAATAATGTCTATGAATTTATCTGAACTGTTTTGTTTTAAATGTCTATTGTTACTTGTTGATGATATCCTTTTTACGGTCACTTCGTAATACTTCTGCTGTCCTGTGGTCCATTGAATCTGCACCCACGCCGCCAGCTGTTCTCAGCAACACTGACACTCCTCTCCCACGCACGCACGCCGACACACCGATAGTGATTATTTCTTTAACTCAGGGTTCGGAACTGGGCTGTACTTTATATTTATTGTAATATGGTGTATTGAGCGTAAAGTAGCCGCACTCAAAGCGTTTCTAGGCGGAACGCTTCGATTCTCACTCCAAGGAAACCAAATGGTCTTGTCCCTAGTGTCACTCAAAACAAGCTGACAATGTTGCCAAGTTCTTCTCCCACCTATAGTGAAACTTAGCATGAAATGATTCTCCTCTTCATTGTTATTATTATTATACGTATGATTAATTCATGTAGTAATAATAATAATAATAATAATAATACAACTCAAGACTTCTCAGAAGTTTCAGTTTTAAGTAAATAAACCTGACGTTTACATTATCTATAAAGAATAAAAATACAACAAAACTGACAAAATATAGGTCTATACCTTTTCGACATAACTTTTGTAAAGTTACTTACTTACTTACAATTTTACTTTACATTGTTTACTAAAATCATCTGTGTTTTGCGACTACTTTGAGACTCCATCTTTAATGTTTGCCAACTATAAAAAAATTGTTACTTACCAGGAATTCGAGTAGACGTACTGGAGAACAGAATTGGTTTTTCAAATAAAACAGATTGGTTACCTTCATACATATCTTATTCTTTTTATTCATCAATTCAATTCAAATTCATTTTAAATAAACAAAAGAAAAACCCATTTAAATTCTTTTCAATCCCATCATAAATAAAATATTCCTTCTCCTTCTTATTTTTGATACTATCTTTTAACGATAAAAAATACAATGATTACATGCTTGTATATATTGATACTACATTGATTACAATAGAAATATTTAAAAACATAGAAATAGTTAAATTCATTTTTTACACAAACCAGCGCCTCTTACTTTTGTTATATAATTATGACACACGCACACACACTCTCACACGGTACATGTTTTAAATTTCCCCTTTGAGCTCATATTTAATTTTGACAAGTTTTAATTTTGGATGGTTTATTTTACTCTCCCCGTTTGTTACTTATCTGACATTTTAATCTAAAACTGTTCGGTCTCCTCAGGTATTTCCCGTCACTCCGCACATTTCACTTTCTTACACCGTTTTTTCTTTTTCTTTTAAACAAAATAACAGTTACTCCAATCTAATCAATATTTAACTTTGTGAATTCACATTTTTACATTTTATATGTGCGGGCGAGACAATAACTGTGCTCAGCCGGCGGACGCGCGAATGGCTCGCGTCCGTTGTCCTTAGATGTTCATGGCCGACTGACTTTACAAACCAAGCATTGACAGACTGCTGGCGCCGACACACCTAAATTCCAAAGTGATGTATTGGGCTGACGTCATATAGCGTGACTTGATTTCATAGGTCAAAGTTCATTTGGCTAAATGTAACTGTTTTTCTTTGCATCCTGATGTTGACCTTGACACTATTTCACTCATTTCATATTCCGTCATTATAATTTGTGAATATTTTACAATTATTATTTATACTTTTGTTTCCAATAAAATTTACCCTTATTATATATGTATGTTTATGTTTCCCAAAATATTAGGTGGGCTGAATTGTACCGTTACAATACCCCCTCAATGAGAGGTTTTATGCCGAAGCATAAAAACTCTCATTGACACTCTCATACTTCCTAAAGGGATCAGTCAGGATATGTCGCCACAACCCCCTTTTTGTTTTATTAAAAAATCGTGGTTAACTTACCCCCTGGTCCAGTGATTGTGACCGTACCTGAATGACCTTACTGGACTTCCCTTTTGAGATTCCAACACCGCAAGGCCAGACAGGCACTTGATGCTCCTGCTCTGACACGCAGGCCAGCACAGGACCACTGGCACAGCATCACCAGACACTGAAACATCATATCAAAAATATCAAATAGTGGCCTTGTATAATACCATATCCCTAACTGATCTGGTTCCGCTTAGCTGTGCTGGTTTGCGTTAAGAAGCACTGGTTTTTCTTAACTTATAACATATATCTGTATACATACTTAACATAATATAAAACACTTAAACTTCAATACCCACATTCTGAATGCATTTCTCTTGTTAATTCTTGTTCCAAAATTCAAATATTTCTCTGATTCCCATCAGAATTTAAATAAACATTTCCCATTACAACATTACAAATACCTTCCATTATATATTCTTGGATTTCGTTGTCCATGACGTGTCTGTTACTTAACTAAATATCACTATTGTTTGACGACTTGGAACACTAAGTTTTTAATAAGTAAAATCGTAAAGATTTACCTTACAGCCTAAACCGGCTTTCACCTTTAGAAGGCTTCATCAGAGGCTGCCGTAGGTAGCGCTGTCCGTCTTGTTGTTGGCGGCGGGATAGTTTTTCGAAAGATCGAAGCTGTGTGTGTGTGGTGAGATGTGTTCGAATAATGCGTGCGATTTGAATTGTGTCTGTTCGTTTAGGACGTCGTTTTTATTTGTTTTTGTGTGTTTGTATATTTCTAATTGTTCTAGAGTGTCTAGTTTTCGGCCTTTTGTGTGTACGTGTAGAATGTTCATGTTATTGTCGATGTTTTTATATGTGTGGTTTGGTTCAATGAGGTGGTTTGCAAAGGTGGATTCTGTAGTGGTGTGGAGTGCCTTTGTGTGTTCAATGTATCTCTGTTTGAAGCTACGTCCTGTCTGGCCTATGTAGAATTTATTGCAATTTGAGCAATTTAGCTTGTATACACCGGGTAGATTGAATTGGTTTTGTGTTTTGTGCGTGCGTTTTGATAGTGTGTGTTCTGTTTTGTTAGTAGTTTTGTAAGCGATTCTGTATCCTGCTTTTTTGAATTTGTGGGCAATTTTTTCAGTTTGTTTGTTGATGTATGTTAGTGTTATGAATTTGTTGTTTTCTGTCTTTGTCTGTTGTTTGTTTTGTGTTTTGTGTAGGAGTTTACTGACTATTGTTCTGTCATATCCGTTAGATTCTGCTAGATATTTTATCGTGTTTAGTTCGTTTTTGTAGTCTTTTTCATCTAAGGGGATGTTGTTAAGTCTATGTATCATGGTTCTAAAAGCAGCTAGTTTGTGTTGTGTTGGGTGATTGGAGGTGTTGTGTATCAGTGTGTCAGTTGTAGTTGGTTTTCTGTATATACTGAATTTGTGCTTGTGTTCTAGTTTTGTGATGGAGAGGTCTAAGAAATTTATGGTATTGTTGTGTTCGTATTCGGCAGTGAAGGTTATGTTTTTATGTATTTTGTTTACGTGCGTAAGTAACTGTTCACATTGTCTTTTGTTCCCCTTGTATAGTATTAGAATGTCATCAACGTATCTGTGCCAATATAGTATTTTATGTGAATGCCTGTCATTGTTTGTGAGTATTTTTGTTTTTTCTAAGTGTTGGAGGAAGACTTCTGCTAGGATGCTGGATATGGGGGAGCCCATGGGTAAGCCATCGTTCTGTGTGTAGTATTTATTGTTATAAGTAAAGTAGTTTTGTTTTGTGATAATGTTCAGAGTTTCTGTTATTTCGTTGATAAGTTCGTCTGGTGTGTTTTGTTTGAGTTTGTTTTGTAGGATGGTGATTGTTTCAGAGATGGGGATGTTTGTGTACAGGTTTTTAATGTCAAAGGAGGCTAATTTGGCATTATGGGGGATGTGTATGTCTTTTATTTTTGTTACTAGGTCAGTGTTGTTTTTTACTGCAATATTGTTGTCTATTTGTGTGTGTTGTCTAATAATTTTGTCTAATAATTATGGTGTACACAGGCTATAAACGCAACGCGAACACATCATGTTGTGACAGTGCGTGCTCCTCTGTGTTTTTAGTGTGTTTTAATATTTTTGATGCTTTAATGTTTTAACTATTGATTTTAATTTTAATCTATTATATTTTGATCTAAATGTCTGATGTTCTTTAAGGAGAAATTATTCTGAAGATGGGGCATATGCCTCGAAACGCGTCAAGTTAAGCGAAATTACAAGTAAGTCACTCGACGGATTCGGTAAGCAATTATTTATTTAATACAAGTGACTTGGATACTTTAAAAATGAGTATAGTCAAGTCGCCCTTAGTATGATTTGCCACAATAAGGTAAGTTATAATTTCATCATTCTTATCATCTGCTGCTATAACAGTTTCATCACAAAGTAAGTACTCAATATCATCAACCTTATCATCATTTGCTGCACTAATTACGTCACAAGGTAAGTATTCAATATAATCATCAACTCTCTCTCTCTCAATTCTTTATAACTCCTACTAATCTCAAACAATTCTATCTTCCTATCAAAATACAACTCTCTCTCAAAATATCTCTCATCATAACGCCATTTCACACTTTCTCTATCATTCCATGCAGAGGGTACTACTACATTAAAACACCTCCTGGCTTTTCCAGGAACACCACAAAAACTCAGGGAACACTTCGAAGACACATCGTCTTCCACTAAGGGACTCTCGCCCTTCAAAAACAACAGTGAACACCTTGGTTCACAATAAACCCGGGGAAAATTTACCCTCTGCCCTATTTCCACAAAATAACTCTCTTCATACTCTCTCTCTAACTTATAAACACTGATTTCTACCCCTTCACAACCTCCTACTCTCATTTCTCTCTCACTCTCACTTACTATCTCTATATTCTCATCATCACTATTAATTTTCATTATATCACTCTTAAATAGCTTGTTTTCAACTATCTTACCATTACTATTTGTTAACTCGTTTTTATAACTATCACTTACCTCGTTCATTATTTCTTCATTATTATTCGTTATCATATCACCATCATTATTTTTGATACCGTTACACCCACTTACCTTATTATATGTACAATTTTCTACCCCCACTACGCTCTCATCATTATAATTAACCCAATTACTACCACTTACCTGTTTTGATTCACCTGTATTCTCCTTTAATCAATATCTATCTCCTTCCCACTTCTCGTCTCGTTTATTCATCTTTGTGTTTAACTCATCAAAATGTTTATTCGTCATATCAAAAACCTCATTCATCAGTTACTTCCTTTCTTTAATTTGTTCTTTCAATCCATTAAACTGTTTTATTAAAAAACTCATTACATCTTTTTCAAATTTGCTATTACATTGAACTCCCCCCACGACAGCTGACTCGCTCATTTCAATCTCATCGTTACTTAGGCCTACCTATTATCTGCTACCTGATCGTCTTTATTTTCGTTTAATTGATCTTTCTCTCTACCATTTTCTACCACCACTACACTATCAGCAATACCATTATTCACTGTCTTATTCTCTACCCCTATCACTTCAACTATTTTACCTTTATTATTTGTCATCTCACTACCAATAATAGTATCATCACTATGCTTTTTAATTTCAGCGAATATTCCCTCTTCTTGTTCTTCCATTTGTCTCAAATTATCATCCAGATTACGCCACTCATCCTCCGTCATTTTATTCGCAATAATTCTGAATTCGTCTTCCCATTCGTCCCACGCGAAATCTATTTCGTTTACTTGTGCCTTAGCCATTTTAATCAATTAATACTTAATCATAACTTATAATATAAACATAAACAAATAATAACCTCCTCAGCCCTTTACATTACTACTACATCATTCGTACATTTATTTGTATTTTAGTTTGTTACCTTAAATAACCCTTCTGTTCTTCCGAGTAGGCCTATATTTACATAACTTTAATTATGTAAACATCTACTGTTCGAGCGCCAATTGTAAAGTTATTTACTTACTTACAATTTTACTTTACATTGTTTACTAAAATCATCTGTGTTTTGCGACTACTTTGAGACGCCATCTTTAATGTTTGCCAACTATAAAAAAATTGTTACTTACCAGGAATTCGAGTAGACATACTGGAGAACAGAATTGGTTATTCAAATAAAACAGATTGGTTACCTTCATACATATCTTATTCTTTTTATTCAGCAATTCAATTCAAATTTATTTTAAATAAACAAAAGAAAAACCCATTTAATTTCTTTTCAATCCCATCATAAATAAAATATTCCTTCTCCCTCTTATTTTTGATACTATCTTTTAACGATAGAAAATACAATGATTACATGCTTGTATATATTGATACTACATTGATTACAATAGAAATATTTAAAAACATAGAAAAAGTTAAATTCATTTTTTACACAAACCAGCGCCTCTTACTTTTGTTATATAATTATGACACACGCACACCCACTCTCACACGGTACATGTTTTAGATTTCCCCTTTGAGCTCATATTTAATTTTAAAAAGTTTTAATTTTGGATGGTTTATTTTACTCTCCCCATTTGTTACTTATCTGACATTTTAATCCAAAACTGTTTGGTCTTCTCAGGTATTTCCCGTCACTCCGCACATTTCACTTTCTTTCACCGTTTTTTTCTTTTTCTTTTAAAAAAAAATAACAGTTACTCCAATCTAATCAATATTTAACTTTGTGAATTCACATTTTTACATGCGGGCGAGACGAAAACTGTGCTCAGCCGGCGGACGCGCGAACGGCTAGCGTCCGTTGTCCTTAGATGTTCATGGCCGACTGACTTTATAAACCAAGCATTGACAGACTGCTGGCGCCAACACACCTAAATTCCAAAGTGACGTATTGGGCTGACGTCATATAGCGTGACTTGATTTCATAGGTCAAAGTTCGTTTGGCTAAATGTAACTGTTTTTCTTTGCGTCCTGATGTTGATCTTGACGCTATTTCACTCATTTCATATTCCGTCGTTATAATTTGTAAATAATATTTTACAATTATTATTTATACTTTTGTTTCCAATAAAATTTACCCTTATTATACATGTATGTTTATGTTTCCCAAAATATTAGGTGGGCTGAATTGTACCATTAAACTTTCAAAATGATTTTCATTATTAAAATATCACAAAGCTTTGGGATAAGCAAATCCCTGCAATATCAGAAGGAATGCTATAATAATAATAATAATATCAGAAATTAATAAACCTGAGTAAAACAAGACAAAATCGCAAATAATTAATACATAGCCTGGGAGTAAACTAATCACCGTTTAGTTGGAGTCGCGGCCTGAGTCATCATCACTGTCATCTGCAACATGAATGATGAGGCGGTCTTCTTCTTCCCACAGGTCTGTATAATATCCCTGTTCTACCTTCATAGTTTTTTCCACACATTTCCTTCAGTATTCGGCATCTATATTCTCAGTACAGTTCCTTAGGGCTTCACAGACAATTGCACTTAACTGAGGAGTGCTCTTCCTGACGTTAGACTTTAACCGTGCCCAGACTAATTCGACTGGATTTAATATGCAATAATAAGGGGGAAGTCGTAACACTTCATGACCTGCCTTTCGTGCCATCTCATAAACTGCGTACATTTTGTTTATATTCGCCGCTTTTATTCTTTCGAGCAAGATTAATTTAATGGGGACTGGGTCCGGTACTGGTAAATCAAATTTCTTCATAAATTCAACAATTTCGGACTTGTTTGACGATTTAGTTGGGATTTTGATAAGCTGTCTAGAATGGTAACTCGCATTGTCTAAAACTATGACATACTTCCTGTCTTTTGAAAGATTTTGCAGTAACGAGTTTTTAAACCAATTCTCAAAAACTGTAGCAATCATCTCATCGTGGCTGTCAGCTTTAGCATCTGAAATATTTTTGGCAGACAAATAAAGACAATTAGGAGCCCACCCCTCAGCTCCACCAGCATATAGCACCATGATGCGCTTCCCTCTAGATACAGGGGCGTTAATAGCGCAGCCACATGTTCCATCATCCCATCCCTTCTTCTCGGTGTCATGTGTGTCGAACCAAGTTTCGTCTAGATACACAACATCATAACCCTGTGAACGCAGTTGGTGTAGTCTATGGAGGTATTTGTATCTCCAGACACAATTCTTGCTGACTCCATTATAACACGTCTCTTATTAAGTGTCCGAAATCGAAAGCCGAGCTTCTTCACAAGGGATCTTAGAATTGTTTCTTTATAAGGAAAACTTGAAATGTTCTGAAGATGATGGAGTAGTTCGGAAATTGTGGGTGGCTGTCCTTTCTTGTAAAAATTGTAAATTTCTTGGCGGATAATGTCGCAAACAAAAATATCAATTTTATTAAAACACGCTCTTTTGTTACCTGGCTTCTTGGGAGTCACGGGACCTCTAGAAACAATTTTACGAACAGTCGGGCGGCTTAATTTCACAATTTTGGCTGTTTCAGTAATTGAACCATTACCTACTTTGTTATTTACAACATATTCATGCACGTTACACACTATAGTTTGGCTCTGTTTCAAAATTGTTCTAATCGAATTTTTGATTGGCCTACTAGTGCCTGGAGTGGCCGAGATTTCCCCATCGTTCGAAAACTCCCCATTATTGTCACTTACATCACCACTATCACTGTTGCTAACTACATCAACAACGATGGATTTCTTCACTATCACTATGACGATGACTCCCTTCTTCATTATCAGCGTGCTGAGGATATGGTTGTTCTCTCTCCCAAGGTCTCCACATTTTAAACACGTGAACACGGAACAACACGGAACAACACGGAACCGAAAATTACAACTATAAATAAAGTAAAGCAGTATTACTGTGATATTTAAATATAAATATACTATGTGCTGTAAGAAGGTAACAAATTAATAATTCCTAAAGCAGTGGTTTCTTTGGCAACGGACTCGAAATGCAGACAATCGGGCACTTCCGATGTCACGTAAAGACTGGTCCACATTGCATTCAAGTAAGTAAGTCAAAATACGTTTGGCAGCATTGGACATATTTCCAGAAGCGGCTGACAGCTGTCAGCAGCAGGGGGTGCCTTCGCTAATTGGGCTACCTAACTGGTCTTTGATGCCACCTGGAAACACATTCAGCGAGGCTACTATACACCTTCCCGCATCTTGGTGTCCTCGCGTTAACACAGGCATATACCGGTGGATAAACGTCCCCTAAACGGATATCTTGCCTCTCACGATACTAGCACTGTTTTAATAACTATTTTATATTGTATTAAATTGAGTTCGTACACCAATATAAGGTATTAGCGAACGGGTAACTCGTCGCTAAGATTCCCTTAACGTCTTCTGCATGAAAAACTCGCACAGAGAGCACGTCTGTAATAGTTGAGCTGGTAGATGGAACTGCCTGAAACATCTCGGACGGCGACCCAGTCTTAATGAAAACTGGGGCCGCTGATTGGTCGAAATCCTTGACACGTGATCAATGGGTAGAACTGATAGACAGAAGTCCTGAATAAATCGGTAAAAGTCTGCAGAAGCAGGTATAGATTTTATCTAGAAATTTTATTACTTTTAGAAGATAAGGAATCTATAGAAAGATGATTTTTGCTAAAAAATACCTATTTAAATAGTCAGTTTTGAGTCTCTGACACCAAGAAAATATAGCGCTAATTTAGATGCATGTGCTATCCAAGTCTCGATTCAATCCGTTAATTATTACCAGAGTTATTCCACTAAATATGAATAACACGCGCACCCGCACACTACCTCCGCATATGACATGATAGTAAATAAAATTATGGGCATTTTGACATATAATAGTTTTTTACCCAATTCTTAATTCAAAACTTATCTCTACTTAACATAATTTAACAAAAATCAAATTCTAACATGTCTACAACGTCATAAAATGATATAGAAGCCTGTAGTCCTGGCTACAGATTCCTTTACTGCAATGTTCTATTGCAATACATAAAATATCTATTGATACTTAGAGACATCCTACTAAACAGTATTTTACTGTATACCTATAAACCTATAAAATATAACATACCAATGTCAATATATACATCCAAGTCACTGGCACTAGTTGCTATACCAGTCACACATGATCCAAATGGATATACAGAACATGCAGGGAGTAGTGACTTAATGTCATTTATAAGAAGAGCAGTCTTTTGTTTCTCTACATTACTACACTCTTCTATTGTTTTTAAAAGTCCATCCATAAATGTTCTCACTATTTCTTCAGACTTTAAAAATTTAATCACAGAATCTGGTAGGACATAATCCTCTTCATACTTTGGTAAGCATTCTGAAACATATTATGAAATTTATTAGACCAAATAAATTGAGACATGAGTGGACTGATATAATTGGACAAGTACTGTGAAACAATAGTCGAGATAGCAAAAGCATGTTCTGTCATGTGTGTACTGTAGTTTTGCAAAAACATCTGCTGTTGGATTATTTACACTATTAACTTTCAAGTTAATATTAATTACAATTAATCATTATTAAGCTTTTTAATTTTACAGTATCATAAGTACACAAAACCAAATTATGTGTAACATGAGCAGCATACTGTGACATGCTTTAGAAGAATACATTCACACACTACTATAAATATATTTCATCTCAGCTGTCAATTCTCTCATAACTTCCCAATACCACTCAGTGCATACTACATGCTACCCATACCATATGTGTCACCACATTACTACTAACAACATTCACTACCAACAAGTCATTCTCTGACATATGATTTATCATGCCAAAACTGCAGTTATATAATGGTTATGGACTACATATTTGTGTACAAATTTACAAGTGAAAAAAATGCTGGCTGTACATTCATTTTTATTTAACTTATTATATGCATAATGGAACCTGATTAAATTATATTCAATCGATTGAAGATTTTATTATCTCTTCAACTTTTATTGACACATATTCAAATACATCATAACATATTTTAGAATCTACGAAAAATCAAGGAATTTAATGTTTAAGATAAGTGATGTAGTAATCTGCTGGTGATGTAGTTACCAATCCGTGCTGAAAATTAAAACCTAAATCTATTCTGTTCTGTTGGGGAATGAAGATGTAGTTTAATCGGTCGATGTAGTAAAGACACCTTTGCTAGAAATAAATTTACTAAATGTAATAATTTAAAAAAAGCTTTGTTATTTTTAATGCTATGTTTTTAAAACAGCAACTTTATCAAAACATTTGAAATGGAATTTTGTGATCCCTTGTGACCACTATTTTCAACATGAGAAAGCAGTTGGATATAATTGGAAAATTTATTCTTTTGAAAATATGGTTTAAAAATTGGAAAAATGATTATGCCGTGATAATATTTGTAATAAAAATACTTTATAAAGGCTTTTAGAGAAGGCTGCCAGATGAAACAGGGCATCATAAAAAAAAAATCATGCCGCATGTGACAAGGCCAGTATGGGTATTCACCTGTTTGTAACGCAGAGCAAAATTAAGCAAAAAGAAACTAAATACAACTATTACATTAACGACTCAGAACAAAGTGTTTTACATAATTCTGAGTCGTTAATGTAATAGTTGTATTTACTTAAGTAACGGACACGTCATGGACAACAAAATCCAAGAAAAAGAAACTGTTAAAAGTCAGCTAGTGCGTGGGAAGTTTACCGAAAGCATGTAGTTGTCAAGAAACAAACTGAGTGACTAATTGAAACTGTGAATGTCATAATAGCAAATGGAATGTAAAAATCATAGTATGACTGGGAAGTGTTTCGTGGCATCGTTGTATGTATATGCAGTGATTTGGGGAAAATTACTTGGAACAGTAGTTGTAAAAATTTTAAATCATTACAAAGGATTGTGTAAATTAATCAAAATTTGGGGTAGGGGGGGAGATGACCAATACCTTACACTGGTTACAAGTAATATTAAATTTGTGTGTATAAGAAATTATTACAGGTATGACTAGTCACTAGAATTAAAATTATAACAAACTTAGCAAAAATGTAATGGCCACTTAAAAACATATTCGAACAAAAAGTTGGTGTGTATGTGTGCGTGAGAAGGGAAAAATAAAGGATCATAAATTAAAACTAAACTGTTGGTGTTACTCTGAGGATTCTGGCATACAAGTTTTTACTTTTGTACTTCGAAAAATAATGTAGTTAGAAAAGTTTAAGTCAACTGTAGAGAATTTTGTAAAGGCAGTGCCGGGGTAAGTAAGTAGAATGAGTTTTTCATTGTAATTTTAATGATTGTAATGGGTTATTATTGTAAATTAAATTGTGTGCCACAATACAAAGTCAATGATGCTAGCTTAAGTGTACTCATTTGTCACCTGACCACGACTTAACCTGGACTCGGCGACTCGCCTAAACAGACTTGGGTAATTCCATCTTCTGGTAAGTAGTTTTTTTAACTATCCGTTATTAGTTGGGATTATGATACGGCTCTCACACGCCATCTGTTAAGTGTGAGTGGAGACCCGGAGTATTTATTTCTGTTACTTCACAAGTGGCAATGGACATGTTAAGTGGTTCTTAGAGCTTTCTTAATATCGGTCAATTAATATGGTGCCCCTATCCCACTATTAGCCGACACCTCCTAAAACTAGGATGCTTTCACAACCTCGTTACCAGATTGTCAGCCAACATCATCACATGCTCCAGCAACTCATGAGTTATATCAAGTATACAGTTGTTACATTCCATTGTTTCTTTTACACAAAAACAAGTGTACCTCAGACGTTAGCTTTTAAAATTTAACATTACATTCCACACTGCAGTCAATAATATTCAATTAGTACATACAGTAATAATAAAATTTACAAGACTTTATCTTTAATACAATCATAATGGATGATAATCACAACACATATTAATCCTTTGGTGATTACTGTTTAAGTAAGTAGTATGAATAGTACTATAATTACAAATGCTCATCTCAAAAAGCTATCAGTGACCCTTGAATTTGTGTACATGCAATACAGATTACATTTATCTATTCCGAATAAACTGAACATAATCAAAATCAAACAATATATGACCAGAGGTCTTAGTGAAATGACTGTAACCGTGCTGTGTTCAACTAGCTCAGTTGTATAAGTACGGATCGTACAGAAATATATCACTGACCTTTGAACCTATGTGCAAACAATGCAGTTTATATTTGTGTAAACAGCATTAACTGAATACAATCACAGTTAAACAACATGTGAGGAGAGGTCTTAATGAAATAATTGTACAAGTGCTGCTTAAGTACTACACAATAACAGTATTTCCTTACTTCTCACAACTTTGCATGGCCCTAAATATTCAAATACATAAGTCACTTACATTTATATTACAGGCTTAGTAATAGTTTCATTACTGTCTGTATGACTACAAATAAATGGATGTGTATACAAAGATCAACTGTATAACAAAATGAAACATTAAAAAATCTGTTACTTTTTTTTTTAACAATAAACCAGCACAGTGATCATGCTTGGTGTCCACAGTATGAATGCAGTTTGGGTGGTTCATGCCATTTACTGATTCACTCAGTGGCGTGGCATGGGTATATAACTGCTGTTGCCGGTTGCTGTTCAGCCTAACATGCAGGCAGAAAAATTAATTATTTGTACTTTATCTTAAGAGTTGTATTTGTAGTCTCCTTGTACTGCAGCTCAATTCAGCAATCTTCTCTAAAAACAGGTTTATAAAACAGTCATAAAATGCAGGCATTTTCTTTAGGTTCTGTAAAAAAGATTTTTCAACTGAGATAAGGGGTAGTCCAGATAGTCTGTTCTGGCAAGTACGTATTCGCTGCAGTGCTGAAAAATTACCGTTTTGCAGAAGCACTTTTAACAGGAATTGTACGTAACAAGGCGCACAGTTTTGTAATTTTCTATAATGCTGTAGTGCATGGGTTCTCAACCTGGGGGGCCATAGGAGAATTTCAGGGGAAGCGTGGTAAGCAATGAAAATATAGATAAATTAGCCAAACAATAAAAAGTTGTAACAAACACAAACCACTCATGCACGTCCTTAGAAAAGGAACTTCTACAAATAGTTCTCTCCGTCACCACTAGATCTAACTGCATTCAAGCACACATCTTATTTACACTGGCCTATACCCAAATAGTTCACCCAGATACCGCTAGAGCCCTCTGCATCTCTGTTGGAAGCAGACAAACAGTGTTTCTAGGGAAAACACTACTGTGGCTAGGGTAATTTTACTACCAGTTGATGGCTACACAGCACAAAACAGACCATTGATGATTGTTATTGAGTTCCTGTTGTTTGTGCGAGTGATTGTCGTGTGTAGTAGTGCTAAACATGGCTAAATCATTACCAAAGAAAAGACTGTACAGTGATGACTATATAAGGTTCGGCTTTACGTACATTCAGAAGAACGATTTTCTTTTACCTCAGTGTATTATTTGTCACAATGTTCTGAGTACTGATGCAATGCAACCAGGGCGTTTAGAACGCCATTTGACTACCATTCATCCCGTCTTGAAAGACAAACCAACGGGGTTTTTTGATGAAAAGAGAAACTCTCTTAAATGAATGAAACTCGATTCAACTGGAAGTTTTCAAGTGGAGAAAGAAAAGGCCGTTGAAGTTTCTTACAAGCTCGGTTTGCTTATAGGAAAAGACAAGAAACCACATACCATTGGTGAGTCACTTATAAAACCATGTTTACTAACTGCATGCAGTACTTTACTTGGCGAGGAAAGTTGCAATAAAATTGAAAAAAAAAAGCTCTCAAATGACTCAGTAATACGTAGAATTGATGAAATGGCACAAGATTTAAAAAAACAAGTAATAGAAAAGTTAAAGAAATCTCCGTTCTTTTCTCTGCAATGTGATGAAACAACTGACATTTCAAAGCACTCTCAGTTGTTGTTTTACTGTAGATATATTGACGGAAAATGCTTCGTAGAGGAAATATTATTTTCCCAAACTCTTCAGACAACCACAAAATCTGAGGATGTTTTTTCTGCTCTGTGTAACTTTTTGACAGCTAATAATCTTCCTTGGGAGAATGCTGTTGGAATATGCACTGATGGGGCACAAGCCATGACAGGATGCCGTTCTGGATTTGTTGTGCTTGCAAAAAAACAGAACCCTAATAACATTGGTTCTCATTGTATCATACACAGACAAGACTTGTAAGACTCTGCCTGAAACACTTAATACTGTTTTGAAATTGGTAATCAAAGTAGTAAACTTTGTCAAATCTAGTGCTCTGAATACTACACTTTTTGAGGTTTTATTTTACGAATTGAATAGTGACCAACAAACTCTTCTTTACCACACTGAAGTTTGTTGGCTCTCAAAAGGTAATGTGCTCGCTAGGCTATTCAATCTGAAATCAGAAGTTGAAATCTTTTTGATGAGTTCAAATGAAGAAGATCTGTACATGCAATTTACAGATGAGAAATGTATCCACCACTTGGCATATTTATCAGACTTCTTTGAATCGATCAACCTTTTTAATTTGAAACTGCAAGGAAAGAAAAACATTTTGAAAACTTATGATGCAATGAAAGGTTTCCTGGAAAAAATATTTTTGTGGCAACATCGCCTTCAGAGTTCAGAACTCAACTTTTCGTCCTTCCCACATCTTAACGACCTTCTTGATGACACACAAAATCTTCCATTAAATTTGAAAAGTGAATTGAAGAACATGATTTCAGAACATTTGGCATCCTTGAAAACCGAAATTGGACGCTATTTTCCAGATCTTTCTTCAGATAGCTGGCAATTTCAGTTGGCACAAGATCCGTTCAAAATCGAAGTGGACTTGCTTCCTGATTCCCTTCAGGAGCACGCAATCGACCTAAAATGTGATACTCAAGCAAAAGCAGAGTTCCCAAACATGACTGTTGAAGATTTTTGGTTAAGCTATTTTCCTGTGTACCCAAAAGTTGCTACGGAAGCTACAAGGTTGTTGGTGAGTTTTCATCAACGTATCTACGTGAGTCTGGGTTTTATACGCTGGCTTACATCAAATCAAAATACCGAGCACGGCTGGATGTTGAAAGTGATCTGAGGTGTGCATTATCACAGTTGGAACCAAACATTCAAAAACTTCTGAAAGAAAAACAGTGCCAGCCCTCTCATTAATTGTGTTCTTAAGAAATAAAACCAAATAATGTAGCCTGAAATTTTAACTCCAGTGAGGGCAGAATCCTTTGTAATGTAGTCCTATTAAGTACTTTTAATTAATTAAAATGTTCTCTCAACAAAACAAGTATTAGTATTTTTTTTTATATCTGTAATAATAAAAGCATTGTAAAACATTCTTCGAGTTAGATTTATTAACCCTAATAGCATGGTAGAACTTTTTTACTTCAATTCATTAGGTCTAGGGGGGGCGTGGCCTAATCGAGGACACAAAGGGGGTCACAGGCCCAAAAAGGTTGAGAACCACTGCTATAGTGAGTATACTGGCATGTAATTATAGATTTACATCATATATAGACTTGTCTCCAAATTGTCGGAAACGTGTAGATACAAAAATCATTTTTCAAACGGGCCATATTAAAGATTCTACCTTGGTTTTTTTAATAACACTTGGAATGCTTTGTTTGGAAATTGCTTTTTAAAAATCATCGTATTTTGTTGCAATCTAGTACTGCAAGAGATTATAGTTTATCAATATCTGAAAATTTAACTGTAATCTGGCCTTTCACAATGTTAATTATTTCATGTAAAAGCCATCTGGAGGAAGCTTTGTCATCAGCAAACATACTAATTTCATTTACTCAAGTCCATTTTGTGTATGGTGCTTCGTCCAGTTCATTTAAAGTTTCAATCTTGTGCCAAACTTCATCAAAACTATCGTGCACAGATAATGAATAGCTTAAACATTTACAGGTTTTCTTGTTACACTAGCCTGCATCTATTATTTCATGTGAAGTATTGAACAAAACATCAGATTTCGGAAATATAGCAGAAAGCTTTTCAAGCAAAAATGTCACAGATTTCTGATAATAACCAACTTCACAAGTTAGTGTTTTGGCATTCCACTCCTCACTGTCAACTATGGACATTCCTAAGATTATCTGTGTCACCATCATCATCACTATTCCACGCACTTTTTTTGTGTTGAAAACAAAATACAGCAGAAAAGTTTCATCAACTTAGTACACCCACATAGCCAAGAATATTCCGTGCATCATGAAGTGTTAAAGTGCCAATGATAACCGCCAGATCAATTTGATTTTAAAGCCTTTATATTAGGAGTAAATCTACCATTATTAATAATATCATATATTTCGATAAACATATGCTAACCAAACATTTTTTTAGTGTGGTATATTTTTCATCACGCAATTAATTCACTGGCAGAAGAAGAGGATCCTGGTTCAACGGAATCCAGAGACCATTATACTTACACAAAATAAATCAGAATACAAATAATACAGTAACACAGAGAAACATAACTAAATGAACAAAACAGAAATGGGTGCAAGTAGTAACTGAGCACTTTGCCGGTTTATACAGCGGCAACACATCGGGCGGACAAATCTGTCTGCTTCACTAGTATGTACAGTGACAACTACTACAAGGTCAATGACCACTCGTAGTCTAACGTAGCCGACATCTGATCCGGCAACACAACATTAAAATGACAGCGTAAGCACCCAGCAGTGCTAAAGCAATACTACGCTTTTCTTCAAGTTTCCTTACTAATATTGTTCACATTTCAAATTAATCAATAACTAAAGTATTTACTCTCTGATATAATTAATTTTCTTTTCTTTTATTTCCTGTACTGTTGCTGCCGGCAACAGCGGTTACATGGATGCCATGGTACTGGACTCTCTAGCACACAACATTTTAAAAACCATTTAAGTATTATTGTTTGTCACAGCACTCTGTCATATACCTTGATGTTTTATTCTATTCATAAGAAAAAATAGTATTTGTACGCCCATGGGCAACTGGATAGGAATATTGCTGAGGAAAGCCACTGGCCACTGGCGGCAGACTGCAAGGATGTGACTGGTCATGGATAAATATTCATGCTTCAATGGGTTCTGAGGTATGCATACAGGTCAGTTAGTACATGTGATTGTAACTGTTCAGGACTTGATAACAGTGAAGACACAGAAAGGGTTAAGCCAGCATAAAACAACCAGACGTTCAGCAAGAAGTTACAATAAAGATGAAATTACAAAAAAATTATTACACAATTAACCTGGCTCAAAATAAAAACCAGCTGCTTGTAGAAGATTGGGTGAAGATGATATGGAGAAGGCATGGGTAATATTTAAATATTATAAATTTAGGATGGCTATTACAAATTTAGGAAGAAATAGCCAGAGGATCTTTGAAGGCAGAACAGGCAGCACCTTGTCTATGCCATGTTGTGAAGATAATGACAAATTTAGGCAAAATGTATGAAAACTCTTAGCAAAATATGATTTAATAAATAGTGCATATATAAAGATATAATACCGAATTATGTGAAAATTAAGATAAGTAATAACAGTGATGTAGCAATAAAAGTACCAAAAAAAAATTTAGGAAAACAAATTATGGATAAAATTGTAAAATGAGACGTTTCTAGAGAAAATTAACTATGGTTAACGAGTTATTTAAAAGACATCTGCAATTATAAAAAAAATGTGTTTATCAAATTCTGTGTGAAACTGGTGAGGACTGTGTTCATAAGAAGGTAAAAATATAAATGATATATTCAGGCCCGTATTTAGGTATTGTGTGCCCCTGTGCTCTAAGTAATATGCCGCCCCCCCATGCACCACACCCCCACCCACACAAACTTACGACTCAAACAAGGAAACAAGCCGTGATTTTACAGACATACCAGCTCAAGTTGAGTACATTATAATAGGTAAACATATGATGGCAGTCTGTTGTAGCATTGTAGGTATTACAAGTTACAATCTAATTTTAAATGGCGTAATTCTCTCGACACTGACATATAATTCATGTAGGATGTAGTCTACAGAAAATTTATTCTTTTTACTCTTAATCACAGTTATGTCATATTTTTTATATTTCACAATTTCACTTAAATTATGATGGTATTTCTTAAATATTTACTCTTAACATTGTAATAATTAGACATGGAATTAAAAAGTAGGCAGTGTTTTTGACATTGTTTATTTTTAATACATTACAGAATTACAGTAAGTTCAGTGAAAAGCATTTAACTAAAACCTGATATATAAAAATGTATCTTAGCTTACATAATGAACGGTTTTCGTCTGGCTTGACTGTGAGTAAAATCATTGATTATTTCGTCAAAACTTAGCCTGTTAGTTATATCTGACTCAATACACAGAACTGCTGCACTCACAAGTCGCTCTTGTCTTTGCCTTGACTGCATGTAGTTGTTCACTCTTCTTAGAACAGAAAACGATCTTTCAGCTGAACAGTTGGTTGCAGCTGTGCAGTTATAAATTTTCAGCGCAACACAAATATTAGGATAAACTTCTTGTAAGTTTCTTTCAACTAACATTTTATTGAAACTTGGCAAAGTCCAGCGTTTTTCTACTGTTTCACCTTTCTTCTTTAGCACTTCACGTTTAATATTTTTGATGAAACCTTTAAGATGGATACACTCATTTATTAGACTATCCTCCAAATCCGTATTGTACAGTTCACACAGTTCTTTTGCTGAATTCATTATACTAGTAGGTTCAAGATTTGTAAGTTTGGAAATCAAATCAAATCTAGATGCAAAATATGTGTACACAGATATTCTTTTTTCCAAATCCTCCTTCAATGTGTCAATTACAGCAAAAAAACTTGACTTGAGCTTTTTTTCATTTAAGTGCTTTTTTTCATCCTTTATCTTCATGTGTAGATAAATTATCACCTTTCTCTTCACTCGTGTCAGAGTCAGACTGATCAAAAAATCATTTCTTTTTCCTCTTCCTCTTAGGTGAGGTCATATTAAGTTCTGATGATGTTTTATTTAGTTTTATAGAGTATTGAAACTTTCAACTTGTGAAACTTACTTGTCTTTTCTTCTCGTACGCGTTTCAGCATGGTGTTCGCCTTCGTCAGCTTTGAGACAGACTGCCATTAACTTGTAACGGTTTTTATTTTGAAAGGTATAGTAGGGGTGGTGTGTGGAGGAAGGGAATTGCGCGGGGATCCAAATTATTGTTAATTTTATGTATAATTGTGTCAAAAAGTGTGTGTGATTTATACTGTAATTGGTCGTTAAGTATGTTGTTTGGTTGTGTTGAGTGGTGTTTGTATATTTCATATTGTTCTGCTGTGTTAAGTTTTCGACCTTTGGGTAAGTAGTGTAATATTTCAAGATTGGTATCTATGTTGGTGTAGCTGTGGTTTTTTGTGTGTATGTGTGTGGCAAATGCGGAATGTATATTGTTGTTGGATAAAGCTTTTAGGTGTTCAGAGTAACAAGATGAAAAAGATCTTCCCGTCTGGCCTATGTAGAAACTATTGCAGTCATTACAATTTAATTTGTAAACACCTGTTTTGTTGTATTTATCTATGTCCGTGTTTGTATCATTGATGTGTTTTTTGATGGTATTGTTTGTTCTGTATGCTATTTTGTACTTGTGTTTTCTGAATGTGTTGGCGAGTTTGTGTGTGTTGGAGTTATGGTATGTGAGTGTGATGTATATAGTTTGTAGTGTGTTGTTGGTATTTTGTGTTTTGTTGTTTTTGTTTATGATGTGTTTGTGTAGTTTGTTTATTAAATTAGGGTTGTATCCGTTTTTTATTGCTATGTATTTGATTGTGTCGAGTTCGTCATTATAGTCCTGTTTACTTAATGGTATTTTAGTTAATCTATGGAGAATATGGTTGAAGGCCGCATGTTTATGTTGTGTTGGGTGGTTTGATGTGTTGTGTATAACCATGTCGCTTGTGGTTGGTTTTCTGTATATTTTATACTTGTGTGTATTGTTAGTTTTGTTAATTGTTAGGTCAAGAAAATTTATACTATTGTTTTGTTCAATTTCCAGTGTAAATTTTAGTTTGTGGTGTATTGTGTTTATGTATTTGTGGAAGTTTTCAACCTGTCTTGTGTTGCCATTGAATAAAAGTAATATATCATCTACATACCTGTGCCAATAAATGATTTTGTTGGTGTATTTGTTGTTGTTTATTATGTGGTTCTGTTCTATGTTGTGTATATATATATTTCTGCCAGTATTCCTGATATGTGGGATCCCATCGGGAGACCGTCTTTTTGTGTGTATATCTTGTTATTGTATGTAAAGCAATTTTGCTCAGTTATTATTTTGGTGAGTGTGATGATCTCATGTATGTGTGTTTCGGGCGTGTTGTTTTGTCTGAGTAAATGTTCTAGTGTTTGTATGGTTTCTTGAATTGGTACATTGGTGTATAAATTGGTTATATCAAAAGATGCTAGTGTTGAATTGTGTGGGATGTGGATGTGTTCGGTTTTCTTGACTAGTTCGATGTTATTTTTGATAGAAGTATTGGTACTGAGATTAATGTTTTTTCTGATTATTTTGTCTAGGTGTTTTGCGATTTTGTGGGAGGGAGCTTGTGTGTTGTTTATTAATGGTCTGATGGGAATGTTAGTGTCATTGTCTCATTTATCTTTTTTACAGCTTGGGATTTGTATTCATGATACAGTTCCCTAATTTCTTCAAGATAACCAATCAACGATTCATAAAGTTCCTTGGCAGCAGAGACATCCAAATCTTCTGCTTGTAGCTTTTCCATTGTCTTCCCAAACTGTTGGAATATGGCACCCCAAAGGCTAGACATAAATGCTGTGTCAATATGAGTTAACTGCTTAAGTAAACCTTTAGCTTTGTTTCAATCCAAACATTTTTGGGTGGCATCTTCGGAAAATGACTTAAGAGCATTGAATATAGCTGTCCCATCGAAATTTAGACTTTTACACGGTTTTTCTCGTGCACTCCAACGAGTCTGACTTAATGATTTCAATGTTGAGCTTTTTTGGACTAAAAAATGATAAAAGCAAATTCCATCTCTGTGTCGAACTAGAAAAAAAAATTAAAAATACTCTGCAAGAAGTCAAAAAATTTTACAGACTGCCGACAACACTCTGCTGCTCGAGAACCACTCAAATTTGCTGAATGGGCAGCACAGGGAATATAGAAAGCTAGTGGATTGATTGCCTTGATTCTGGCTTGCAAACCAGAATATATACCTGACATGTTTGAACAATTGTCATAAGTTTGACCCCTACAATCAGATATCTCTAGATTTATACTTTTTAAAATCTCCAATACTGCGTCTGCAAAGTTTTCACCTGTGTGCCCAGGATTTTTGAAGAAGGTTAAAAATCTCTCATGTGCCTCCCCTATCTCATTTACATAACGAACAATGAAGGTTAATTGGTCGTTATGAGTAATGTCTGGAGATGAGTCAACTATTACTGAATAATATTTACACAACTGGACCTCTTCAACAATCTTAGAGACTACTTTCTCTCCCATAATTTTAATAAGGTCATCACAAATTACTGGACTCAAATATGACGTCCTTCTGCTACCTGGATTTCCATAGCGTGAAATGTAAGCAGATAGAAAGGGGTCATACTCATCTATTAATTCAAGGCACATCATAAAATTGCCATTATGCTCTGACCCAAACACTTCGTTATCTCCTCGGAATGCTAGTCCTCGAGAAGACAATTTTTTAAAGACAGAAATTACCCTCTGTAGTACATTCCTCCAATACTGGACCTCTTGCTCAGAAACAGTTACTAACTTTTTGTCAATTCTAGATAATTCATTTGATCGGGTTTTAAATTTAATTGCACAATCTCTGTGAGAGGATGAGTTTTCATGTTCAGAGATACGTTGTACAGCATGAATCCAATCATTAAACCCTGATTTTGAAGCAAACCCAGATAGGCCTCCAAAAAGCATACAAGGAGCACAATATAGAGACCCCTGACTTGGTGAATAAACTAAATATTCTTGTTTTACAACATTCCCATTCAAAAGCTTTCTTTTAAATAAACCATCAGTACAGTACCTCTTTCTACCATCATGATATAGACGAACTGACTTTGAAAAATCAGAATCGTCATTTTGTTTTATACCCTGTTTGATTAAGAAATCAATGGTTTCGTCAGTAATGACCCACTGATATGGATCATTGTCTGGCAAACATATTATACCGTCATTATTTTTGTCTAGACCAGGAGATGCCGATGTTGAGGGTTCTGGATGAATCACATTATTTTCATCAGAAGTGCTAGAACCTTGGTTGGTTGTTTTGCATTCATTACCAGTACTACCAGTATTACTATTACTTACATGAATTTTTAGTTCTTCAGAAATTTTGTTTTCAGTTTTTTCATAACTAAAAAACGATTCTAATTTTCTTACTTTTTTAAGGGTGTCATCTTCTTTTTGTTTCTTTTCTTCTGCCTTCCGTCTATATGCCGCCCCACTTAGTCTTTTTCTTCCGTCCATTTCAATTTTATACTTAAATATCGATTTGCAATCCAATGAAGAACTAAAGAAGTAAAAAATAAACTCGTACTTTTTTTTCATTTCACATCACAGTTTAATAAAAACTAACATAACCTAGTTGAATAGAATAGGCAAACAGTAGCACAGAGCGGCGCGCGAGCCAGACCAGAGCGGCAGCCAACAGCGGCAACAAAAACCTTCCCTACCTCATTTATACAGACTAGTAGCACTACCAGAACAGCAGTGGAATACTGGATTTGGAATGGCAATATGACATATGAGTAAGCGGAAATAACCAAGTAACAGACAGGAAAGCAACGTTTGCTTCCTCAACAGTATACACTGCTCGCAACAATCTACATGAATGGCATTGATTATTTGATTTCATAAATCGTTGCAATTACATTGGAAATTATTTTAATAATTGATTCCTTCAATAGTTGACCAAATGTTATAATTATTGGTGACGAGATGATTAACTGCCAATTATTCGTCACCAATAATGATTTTAGTGCATTGGAAATATCCTTTCATTGTGAATCTAAAAAATAAAATGCCCCCCAAATCTTGCCACCCTATGCGCGAGCACAGAAAAGCACGTGCCTAAATACGGGCCTGGATATATTACACTTTCAATCTGAAAATTGTTAATAATGAGAAAGTCAACAAAGGGAATAGAAAACAAATTTATATGGAATAAGCTGATAATCTTCTCAAATATTGTCTATACAGTAGGAGAAATTAAAAAGCTGCTGGAAAAGGGTTTGAGGTAACTTTGAGTATTAATTGGGAAAAGGCAATTACCCAGCAGCGTAGCATCCATGTAACCACTGTTGCTGGCGGCAACAGTACTGGAAAAAAAGAGAAAATAATATTAATTATATCACAGAATGAATACTTTGGTTATTGAATAATTTGAAATCTGAACAATATTAGTAGAGAAACTTGAAGAAAAGCATGGCACTGCTGGACACTTACATCATTTTGTGTTACCGGCTTGGACATTGGCAATGCTTTACTGCATGTGGTCATTGACCACGTAGTTGTTGTTGCTGTATTGACTGCGGAGGGGGGAGCACATTCATCTACCCAATGTGTTGCCACTGTATAAACTGCCAAAACGCTCAGTCAGCAGCTATGTTTGTTTTCGGAACCAACGTGCAGCAGTTACTATGTACCTATTTGTGTTTTGTTCATTTAGTATGTATCTCTGTTTGAAGCTACGTCCTGTCTGGCCTGTGTAGAATTTATTGCAATTTGAGCAATTTAGCTTGTATACACCAGGTAGATCGAATTTGTTTTGTGTTTTGTGCGTGCGTTTTGATAGTGTGTGTTCTGTTTTGTTAGTAGTTTTGTAAGCGATTCTGTATCCTGCTTTTAGGATTGTGTTCTGTATACATTGAACACACAAAGGCACTCCACACCACTACAGAATCCACCTTTGCAAACCACCTCATTGAAGCAAACCACACATATAAAAACATCGACAATAACATGAACATTCTACACGTACACACAAAAGGCCGAAAACTAGACACTCTAGAACAATTAGAAATATACAAACACTCAAAAACAAATAAAAACAACATCCTAAATGAACAGACACAATTCAAATCACACGCATTATTCGAAAACATCTCACCACACACACACACAGCCTCGATCTTTCGAAAAACTATCCCGTCGCCAACAACAAGACGGACAGCGCT
Organism: Magicicada septendecula; assembly: GCA_034769895.1. Taxonomy (NCBI): domain Eukaryota; kingdom Metazoa; phylum Arthropoda; class Insecta; order Hemiptera; family Cicadidae; genus Magicicada; species Magicicada septendecula. The sequence goes on along the minus strand of CM068368.1, from coordinate 745,849,204 downwards.
ACCTACGGCAGCCTCTGATGAAGCCTTCTAAAGGTGAAAGCCGGTTTAGGCTGTAAGGTAAATCTTTACGATTTTACTTATAAAAAACTTAGTGTTCCAAGTCGTAAAACAATAGTGATATTTAGTTAAGTAACGGACACGTCATGGACAACGAAATCCAAGAACCAAATTTTAAAATGAGTGATTTTTTATGAGCAATGAATTAATGTGAAATTTTCTGTTAAACTACGAAAATCCTTCACAGAAACATTTGTAATGTTACAAACAGCATGTCAGGATGAGCCGGATACAAACGGATGAGTGGTGGAAACATTTCAATAATAGTCGAACTTCAAATGATGATGATCCTCATTAAGGCCAACCATCGACATGCAAAACTGATGAAATTGTTGGAAAAGTTAGAGCAGTCGTTCATTCTGTCATTTAACTGTTCGTGAGGTAGCTGAAGAAGTAAGCATTTCAAAAACTGTGTGCTATGAAATTATTATGCAAAATTTACATCTCAATCTTGGAAGTCAAGCTAATTATGCGGCCGCGGCCGCGGTGGAGTGGAGAGGAGAGGACTACTCTGAAGGTGAAAAGGCTGAATAACTTCTACGGTATGTAGAGCATTTTTTATTTAAAAAGTTCAGAAATTTTTTGAACAAACCTTGTTTCAGATCACTGTTATCTCCGATAATGGCCAATGTTTATACAAAACACACTGTTAACAGAAACAAAATATAAAGATAATAAACGGATATGGATAAATATGTGGGCAATATTTTGATTGTCTGGGACAGAACCAACAACCATAAGCGTTATCAAACGAAGTTCATAGGATCTATATCATAGAAGAGAGAGATACACAAAGAATATAATAAAATGCTTTGGAAAATATGACACTGATATAGCAATAAAAAAGACAAAGGCAGTTTTTGATCATACTAAGAATAACAATATCGAAGAAATACCAATATTATGTATGAGTGGTGTGTATAAATTAAATTGTAGAGAGTGTGATAAGGTGTATGTAGGTGATGAAACAGGATTGGATTTGAAGTTAGACTGAGACAGTATGTGAAAGGGGAATGCTACAGGACCAAAACTCGATTATATACTAAGCAATTCATAGAAACTGGACATACACCTACAAATACTACTGGAAATGTTAAGAAATGAAAGTAGAAAATAACATAAGCAAACAAAACATGTTCATGGGACCGGATATATTAAAGGGGGGAAACAAAAATGCACTAGAGAGCATTAAGATAAAATTTAATCATGAAGAAGCATTTTACTATACTTTGCTAAATAATATGTCAGAAGCAAAAAATCACGCCTGATAAGTGGTGACAAGTGGTGTTAAAAATGTTGACAAAGGTGGGCATGGCTGGGTATTTCTTGCTGTGTAACGGGACAAAGCAGAGGGTTTTAATTTCATAATTTTCTTGTAACAATTTGTAGCCAATCATGCTAGGCAACACTTTTAGATCACCAAATGTGTGACTTTTGTGAACACCCGGTAGTCAGTTCGGTGCCGTGCTGTGCAAAGTACAAAGCAAATTAGAACATTGGAATGTGTAAGAGCGCGCGTGTGTGCCGCCTTTTGCGACATGTGCTCAGAGGACACGAAAGGGCATGAGAAAGTATGTAATCTCCAAACGAAAATTCATCACGGAAGTAAGGCGAATTATTTCCGCTAGCCACACTTGAACTAATCACAGAACAAGTTAACGCCATGCGGCCAATGCCTAACGCCAGGCATGTGGGCAACCCAAGCGGACGAGGTTCGCCCAGTTCGTCACCATTAGTCAAACAGTGCAGTCAAAAGTTCAGCACCGTCTCAGTAAAAAAGTGACGGGAGGCCCGCGCGTGTAAGTATGCGCGGCCTACCCCAAAATTATATAAAGTAAGAAAATAGGGAAGAGTAAGTGGAAGTGACATAAAAAGAAAATGTAAACTGGAATTATAACAGTGTCAGTGAAAGTTAGAGTGAAAGTCAACTGAAAGACGGCGGAACCATTTTGGATAGCGTGGATAGTTAAGTACCGTGAATATATATTGGCCAAAAGGGTGTTGAAGATTTAAATTAAAGAGCTCATTAATTAAAGGGGGAAATAAATATCAGAAATAAATAGTAAGAGAGAGTGAGTGTGAGAAAATTTGTATGAAAAGTACTGGTTTCATCACATAATTGTATGCTTAGAATGGTGAAGAGTATTTTGTAAAAGTAAGAAAAATAATAGAAGGACGTTAAATTAAAATATATAATAAATCAGAGTTGCTTTAAAAAAAAGAAACATGTGTTAGGCTTAGTCATTTCGCCTGTAACCATTTCCTATAATTTGTGCTGAAAAACTCGTCTAACGTTCCGGGGAATTTTCTGAATTATGGGAGGTCAGATAGAAAAATTGTCCAAGTGTGTTTTTTTTTAAGGGAAAGATTGTAAAGGTTTCCATATCTATCCTTTTAAAGATATTCGTGGCCGCCCTGAAGTTCTGATGGTGTTTTAAAAAAGGTAAGTTTGCAAGAAGAGATCGCAAGGTAGGTAAGATTCTGGCAGGTAGTATTTATTAAATAAGTTTGTTTCTTTACAGCTGAATCTGAATCAGGCATGGATGCTTGGAGGGTGGATGGGGGAATTCCCCACACCCCAATTGGTCACTTCAGATGAAATGTTTTTAGTCGTTTAGTGACTGAATATTTTACAAAATTTATTTTAAAATGATGTAGGTTCATGCTTTTATTCTAAAATTACTTTAATTGTAAATGTACCTTACAAGTATGTTACTTTTTGTTTGATACAAATCATATATGAACAACGTGTATTTTAAACTGTGAGTGAATATTATTATGATAACAAGAAACTGACAAACAAAGATCTGATTTTATACTTGGACATTAATAAGATTATTGTGCTGATAAATAACTTATAAATATAAGTTATATTTATATCTTCACAAATTCCTATCATTTACACTTTAGACCTTTAAAGAACAGCCAAATTTTTTATAACCCCCCCCCCCAAATTGCTTGCTAGATCCGCCCTTGCTCTGAATGGACAGGGACGAAGGTCCATGAAGTGCCCAACCAATAGGAAGTGTGAAAGGGGCATCACCACCTGGAACTGAACAAGCAGCAAAGCTACTAGGGGCGAGGCGCATGGATTTGACTGATCCTACAATAATGATGTAGACACTAAAAGGTTTTGTCCGGTACAAACCAACTAACAGACCTGCAAGAAGTTAGGATACAGTTAGAATTACAAAACCTGCTAACAATTGTACTTACTACAACCAAACTTTTGGATAACACTTTCTGTTGGGGAAATAGGACAATAGTGCATTTCTTATCATAACCTCATTGAAGTTTTATGGTATACATTTTATTTGTAAACAGGGTTATTGTGCTTACTGTTACTGTGGCATCAACTATGGCTCCTAAAAGGCGCAGAAACAGTATTGTATATTATTTTATTGTAGTAATACTGTTTGTTTAAAAATCCAAGCAAATTTAAAATTTGAACAGCTTTTGGTCCCAAAAGTTTAGATTACCAACCCCCTACTGAGTGTCTAACAAGAACTAAAGCGTGCAAACAAAACAATTCTGATTACCAAAACGGTTTCAGGGAAATCATCAGTTTTAATAAGATATATTATAGTCTAACACACACATTTATATTACAACAGCTAAATAAAAAACACATTAGTGATAAAGCAAACATTTAGCTGTTCAAATTTTACGGTAACAATCAAGACATGAAAAATGACAGTAGCCAGAGGGTTTCTAAAGGCAGTTTTATGATATAGTTATGGATAATGTTACCAACAAAAATAGGAACTACAATGTGTGAAGAATTTGTATCACTTAAGTTTATAAAAACTGTGCACACAAAATTAAGATAAAAAGTGTACATAGCAGGATATGAAATCTAGTAAAATATCAGTTTTGTTTTCATAAAAACAGAGTCAAAAGGAAGGTTACATTGGGTCTGCATAGAATTTGACATGAAAATTAACAGAAAAAAAACCAGGAGCGATAGTATTGCAGAAAGCACTCAACAGTATGGTACAGTTTAGTATTGTACACTTAATACTCAACTAAGAAGTATAAAATTGAGTCAGTTACAGACTTTTTCAAATACCTGGCAGTTACAGTCCCAGTCAATGGAAGAGCCACTAAAACATAATGTTCTGGAAAGCTGTTATGAAAAAGAAGAGGTTACTAACTTCAAGAAACATTTAACTCATAACAATGTAAATTCTTAAAAAGTCTATAGTATAGAATGTGGATGCCACTGAGAAGAGCGAGAGGAAATGAAATGTGCGGACACACACAAGTAATGGTATATAATGTTATGAGCATTGTATGGATAGCAATCTTAAAGCAGTGGAATAAATTATTCAACACAGAGAAATATATACAATTTTTAACCATACCTCTATGTAACAAAAACAAAGTCCTCCCCTACATATCCAGCAATCACTATACATGAGAAATTCAAGTTAAATAGAATTCAGTAGTCCGCCCAATAACACTTAATGCCTTTAGCAAAAGTAACCCATTGCTACTGTAAATACACCACTGTTGTTAGTATTACTCGTATAACGCTATCAGCTGCCAACACCACAGAGTGTATGATTACCTGTGTGGTATTCAATGAAAAGATTCCACAATGTACTATATTAGCTGGGCAATATGAAGCTTTTGCAAGCATCAGCTAGCCTTACTAGACAGCTCTAGAAACAAAAAACTGACATCTGCCTGCTAATTCAGCAGAACATGACCAATTTCCCACAGACCATGCACGTTACTTACAGCATTGGAGTATCAACATATATCATCCATTATGACTGCCAACATGAACTCTCAAAGTATATTAAATGTGTATGCTTAAGTAGTTATGTTAGTTACAAAACACTGTTTTCTCAAGTTTCTTTCATTGGGCAAAAAAAGAGAAACAATGCATTCTCAGATTTACTAACACACCTTTTATTTAAATTAATAAAGAATACTTAAATTAGGATTGCTTAACTTATATGAGCTGATACATGTTTCCACATAACATGCGAGTCAATGGAATATCAACTTTGTAACAGAAAGTAGTAATGTACTGTTCTCTATATATACTTTCCTATCTCCTCACTAATTTCAACAACTATTTAACTCAACTATCAATAACACAGATTAGTCTTCAATAACGTTTTACCATATATATTAATAATTCAGTGTAATGCATTACACCATCATATATTAAACATTAAAATTTCTTTATAACTTTTCCAATAATTAGAAAGTGATGTGTAGCTTTTAGAATAATTAGAACATTTTTTTTTTGTTTTAATGCAGCAGAAAAAAACATTTACTCAATCTCTCTCTACAATCAATACACGGCACAAATAGAGAGATATCATATAAAAATCAAGTAACACAAAAATATCAAATTAAAGAATATACTTCTACAAGTTTGAAATTACTACAATTTACATTGCTACAATATTTAAATTAATGAAGTACATCACTTACCTGTTTTTACAATATCCATAACTTTTAATGAATGTCCATTAACCATCAAAGACTCACTATCTCTGACAATTCTGTCTACAACTGATCTGTAAACAAATATAATTTTTTGCGTGAAGAGAATAAGAATATAGGAATGGTTATGCAACAAAAAATGAATAACCCTACATACTTAATATCTTGCTACTATTAACATCATCATATAAACCATACAGATATGTACAAATTTGCAACTGAATAATCTGGTGTTTGTTGTTGTGCCGGTTGGTAAACAACAACAAGACCAAAACTTTATGAGAGTTGTTCAAAAAGTAACCTTAATTATTTGCCACAGCCTGTCTACGCGTTCTTTGAGGCCTACGTTTTTTCTCTGATTGCGAGGATGATATTCTAACATCCTTCTACGCCATCTCTCATTGTTCATTCACTGTATGTTTACATACCTCATTAACCTACGTTGTTCAACGATTCCATGAATACTTTCTTTAACATTTACTCACGCCTTTCACCAAAATAGAAATAAATATAACTGAAAATGCTGCATAAGTTTTCAACATAATTCCGCAACATTCAATGCATGCGTGCATCACTTCACCAATGCTTTGATTCCGTATTAAAAAATTCTTTTGGTTGACTACAGTTAAGCATGTACCATCATTTTCATCTTGTCATCCATAACTGTGGATTGTGTTTTTTACTCCAGAACTGAGTAAAGCACAAAATTTGGACTGTATTGTGGGCTTCACATGGTTTTGAAGGTCACAAACTGACCTCGGTATTCACTGTTGATCCTCTGGGCATATAATGACTTTATACCCTTATGATCCTACAAAACCGTGTGCATTCCCTTACTGACAACGGAGTTGCATGAAATTTTTTGGTTTTTGTGATGCTGAATGTCGCCATTTCTTGCTTGCTCATTTAGTTTCTGTTTTAAAATAATGAACCCATGTGTTGCAGAAAGTTATCTCCCTCAGATTCATACCACTGAAACAACTATTCACATGAAGATCTTTCATTCAGATGGTTAGCTGCCTCGATATACATTGAGAAAGACTTTGTTAACACTTTAATGACCATGCCGGGCGTATACGCCTGCTACTCATCTGTCCGTAAGGACCGCACAATTGTTTGAACTTTGTTTAGAAACCTGTCATTGTAGCCCAGGTTACCGCTTTCTAGCCAATTTCTCTATAAGACATGATCACTATAATCACTGTGAACACAAAAACATATTTGGTTGGACTCGCATTTTTTATCTTTATAAAATTCTTATGCTAGATGTTTGTTGGTAACAGGTTGTTTTTCGATTCTGAATATTATTTTCTTTGTCTCTCATTATAAATCCCTTTAAGTATAATGGTCATGTTTTTATATCTTTCATAAGTCATAAGTATGTTACTTTAATTACCCTTTCGATACAATTAAAATCATAAAAGTATTTATAAACTACTTTTTACACTTACCTCGTTTTGCCCTCTTAGCCCAGAGTTCGTCACGTGAACGTTGAAATGCAAGAGTGATTATAAGGTTGTGTTAATAACAGACGCAACTCGCATTTATAAAGAGAAACAAATTAAATTTTATTAAATTCTTTTCTTTAAAACTTTCAACATGTTTGTTATTAATGATTCTTTTTTTTTTTAAGCTCAATTTCTTTACATCAATCTATTACTTCTTGCCAAAAATTCAAAATAAATAAAACTTTTTAATAATATTTATGACATGATTAGATATACTACAATACTACAATTAAACATCTTACCTTAAAGTGGCCGCCCAGCCTGCTCACACACACATTCATTCCATTACAAAAAAACCCCTTTGATTTATTTAAAAAAAAAAACATTATTGAATACCGCTCATTGAGCTTAAAAGGAATTAAATTGGTAACCTGACTTGAAATGTCCCTCTCGTCGCCGCATGCTGCACTAGTTAGATTTACATGTTCCGTTGGTCATATTCACGTTAAAAGTTTTCCATCAGCTCACTGGCTACACTTCAGATATCGATTCGCTTTGTAAGCACAAACTGACACTTTTCTACCAAAAATTAATAAATTTAGAAATGCGCGATTTCGTAGCGCTCCCGGCCGGGAAATGGAGGTAATTTAACTGAGAGCGAGCGCCCCTAACTCATCTCCCACCAGAAGTTAGGCATAGCGGAACTTACAATGCTTTAGGATCGAATCGTCCGTCGCTGTTCATTCAACAAGGGTTACACTCGTGTGTTGGACGTCGATGAAATTTGTTGTCCAGTGGTTTACGTCACTGTAAAGGTGTGGTCTAGTTATGTTTCCGTCGTGTTTCTGAGCACATGCTGGACAAAATTCGCACATAGCCATTTTGTTTTAAACAACTCGGCGTCGGCTGCACGCCTGCTGGTGTTTGCGCGCTTGTGTGTGTGTGTCACACAGTCTCAAAGTTCTAAGAATTGTACCGTTGTCGTCAACACGCATATTCCATTGTACTGCTACCTCTCACAGCTCCTTTGTTTGCTACGATTTATATTGCCCTGGGATGGACCACGCAGATGAAAATGAATTGTTACAAATTTTTAATAAAATAAAAACCCTTCCCTTTTAGCCCCGTTACAAGTAAAGTTACAAATTTAAAAGTCATAAGTAAAGTAAATGCTTCCCTTGAAGTAAAAGGCAATTTCCTTTTCTGAATGCCAGAAATATCAGCCTTTGAGTACAAGAAGATTAATTAGTCGATTTGTTTTATAAAAACAAAACTAGGCAAACAACAAACTATAATGAAGGACAACATTTGACAATTTTTAACTGTAATCTAATAACTCCAGTGACACATATTCCACTATTAAGAAAACACTTTCTTCTTGCACAACGAAGTAAACGTGGCAACATTCAAAAAGCAAAATAAGAAAAAAATCATGTTTGACATTGTACGTGTATACTGAAAGGAAACATGAATGTGAGAAGAGGAAATGACTAATATTTCTTTTTTTTTACCGCAATGTGAATCAGTTTGTTGTCAACAGACTTACATGTTACAGATATTATGTAATGGTATTGGGCAGCAGCCGCCACTTATCGTTTTTCAAAGGGCTAACTGTGAGGAAAACATCAGACACAACACAAACATATACAGAAAGCTATGAGTAATCAAATATTATTCCTTCAGTAGGTTCCCATGACTGGCCAAGAGCTTGGATAGGCTGGGAGAATTAGACTTCGACAAAAATGAAGCGTGCGTATATGCCCACTGTGGTTCATTCATGGCAAAACTTATATCAACTTGCTACGAGGGATCACAGCGGGCGTATATGACTGCTTCCTATTTTCTTATATTATTAGACTCAAAAAGGAAAATGAGTGACTGATTACTATTTTTTATTTGATTACAAGGATAATCCAGTTGAAAAATAGACTTGGTCTCACGGGAAGAAAAATGAACTTTTCCATGGTCGTTAAAGTGTTAAATAGTAGTTACCTTGAGTGACAGGTTGCTCATGAACAAGCTGGTTCTTGTGACATGGTTCTTTACAATGAATGAACAACATGGGACCCAATACCCAGTAAGAACTGGCTTCAAGTTAATAAAACACTGACTCAGAAAAAAATATTAATTCTTGTTTTGGTCACATGCTGACTAACATGAAGTTACTAACAAACAGTTTCTTTAAAGAAGCAATAAAGTCACTGATTCACATAACTGGGACACTTCTGGATATTATAATTAACTTTATATTTAATAGTGAATTTTGTTGGTTAACCTAACAAAGAAGTTAAGTGCTCTTAATAAGTTATTCTAAATTAATCCACATGTATTCTATACATCATTTTAAAGATCAGGAGTTACTAAAAGTGCATACTAATTAATGAGAAAATTATATCGTAATTATAATAATTGTTTTTGAATTTTGAATTTATTTTAATGCAGATGACAGAAGTATGATATTACATTAAAATACACAATTATCTTGTCTATTTTCTAGTGCAAAGGAACACTTTATCTTTGGGACTTTCAAAATTCTAAAACTTTTGTAAATGTAAGACTCATATATCCAATATTATCTGTGAGCTGCAAACTTGCACGAGGAAATCCTTCAGACATATAATGGTAACTATTTTATTCCTGTGCAAGGTAAACAAAAGCAAATAAAGCTGGGTATGCGTTTAAAAATAATATATTTGATTTCCTGTTTATTTTTTGTAAATAGACCTGCATTTATTCTCGTGTATAATGGCATTGTTGTGTGTAACTGTATCACACACACACACAGCGTTCACTCAACATATTGCCAATGCAAAAATATCTTCAGTTTTGAAAAGAGAAATTTTGTAGCAGCTACAAACAAAGAAGACAAATTGTCACAATAATTGACAAATGTAAATAAATTATGATGAAACTTAACAAATACTAAGCTGTCAATAAGTATTCCAAACAGTTTTTATAATTTATTATAACGACAGTACAAATCCGACAGTTAGCTCATTTTTCATCATAGTCCCCTTGCTTTTCAATACACTTGGTCCATCTAAGCACAAACTTCCTGATGCCTACAGAAAAAGTTTGTTGGTTTAGCAGCAAGCCACGTATGCACTGCTTCCTTCACTTCTTGGTCTCTGGAGAATCAATGGTCCCTTAAGGCATCTTTAAATTGACCGAAGAGATGGTAACCCGATGGGGTAAGATCGGAGCTGTATACAGGATGCTCAAACACATCAAAACACAATTTCTCAAGGGTTTGGACAGTATGGCATGCGTTGTCATGCAACAAAAGCACAGACAATAGGCCTTGGCATTTGGATCGAATTTCAGGCTTCAGTTCATTGGACAGCATCTCACTGTAACTTGCACTATTTGCTGTTGACCCCTTCTCCAAGTACTGTTGCAGTAGTGGCCCTTATGAGTCCAGAATACTGTGAGCATTATCTTTCCTGCAGAGGGTTGAATCTTGAATTTCTCATTGATTTGAGATTCGGGGTGTTTCCACATCATGCTCTGGAGTCTGCTTTCAGGCTCAAATCAGTGGATCCACATTTCATCTCTAGTGACTATTCGCTTTAAAAAATCTTCACCTTAACATAGTGGTCAAGTAAGCGTTGACTGGTGGCCACACGTTGCACCTGTGCTCTTCAGCAAACTGTTTTAGGACCCATCTTGCACAGACTTTACAAAAGCCAAGCCTGTTATGGATAATTTCATATGCAGAACTGTGACTAATTTGCAGATGGTACCCCGCTTCATTGATAGTCACTCTTCAGTTGGTCTGAATCATGGCATTAACTTATTCAATAATGGCATCAGTCCCAAATTTAAATAATTTACCTTATATTTAATCTGCTAAGCGATCTTCTGTTATATGTTTTTACAACATGTTTCGGGGATAAATCCCCATCATCAGGTAAAATGTTTATTCACCCTAATGCATAGGGGTCGTCGAAAATGTTAACGCACATAAAATGTAACACATAAAACTAGATAAAATCACATAAAACACATACGACACACAAGCGCGTGATACGTGACCCAGTGCACTGGACGGTTTCCGGTTGTGGACGATCGGAAACCGTCCAGTGCACTGGGTCACGTATCACGCACTTGTGTGTTGTATGTGTTTTATGTGATTTTATCTAGTTTTATGTGTTACATTTTATGTGCGTTAACATTTTCGACGACCCCTATGCATTAGGGTGAATAAACATTTTACCTGATGATGGGGATTTAACGCCGAAACATGTTGTACAAACATATAACAGAAGATCGCTTAGCAGATTAAATATAAGGTAAATTATTTAAATTTGGTTCTAACAGCGGTCTGGAGACTATACATAAAATGAACGGCATCAGTAGTGGAAGAGGTTGGCCATCCTGATCTTTCCTAGTCCTTGACACTTGTCCAACCATTTTTGAATTGTTTTATCCATTTATATACACTTCACTATGTTAAAACATTATCCCCATATTGTTTTGAAAGTCGTCTATGGATTTTGGCTTCTGATACATCATCAGACCACAAAAACTGGATCACTGTATGCTGTTCTTTGTTGGTGCAAATGGAGAGAGGGGCAGCCAAGATTATTGTGCAACAGTCCACAGATGACTGACAGTCTAGTGGATAGTCTAACAGTCCACAAGTGAAGATAACAGCACTATCTGTTCGTGTACAAAAGCACTAAGTAGTACTGCCAATATACAGACAATTATAACAAAATTGTGGATACTTATTGACTAACCTTCGAATGTTGAGCTTTTGAGTTACCTTCTAGATATACAGACACCTTGTAACATGCAAAAACATACTTTAAGTTGTACTTACCCTCTTCTGTAAATTACTAATGCTCCATCCTTTTTTCCATATTTAATGTCTACATACTGAACATGCCCATAATTTTTGAAAACATGAAAAATTTGTGAATGTGTTGTTCCTTGTTTCAGACCTAAATTGAAAACGAATTAGTATAAATAAATTACATTATTTTACTTCTAAATCATTTGAGTATTTTGTTTTCTGTATCAAATATTTATATCAAGTTCTTAGTTTGAAAGCAATAAAAATGAAGTTCTACTCTAATTCTACTGGAAGACGTTATTATAAATATGGCTTTTTCCTTACACTTGCAATAATTTTGTACATATTTTCAAAGATAAAAAATAATCAGTAATACAGACTGGTGGCACACTAATTAGTCCAGATTACTGACACTGTACTGTAATTTAAATCGGTATGTAAATCAGCACAACATACTATCATGTCAAAATATATTTTAACAACAGGAATAATAAAAAACTAAACTTCTGTGGTGTGTACCTATTTCTACTATTATATAATACAAAAGTTATTACCTGTAATATAAAGTCCTTTTGGCATGTCTCCCCTTTCGGTTTCATTTCCCTTTACTTTTATTTTTTCTGTTCCTTTCATTTGTTGTACATATTTATTTTGTCTGGACAACTGCTCAGATGAAACAGAATATGAATCTGAAGTAAAATCATCATACGAAACATTACTATTAACGTCATCAATATTATCTTCTTCATCCAAATTATCTGAGTCTTCCACATTACCTTCTTTAATATTATTGTCTTCTTCTACATCATCATCTGTTTCAGAATGTTGTATATCTGAGCCATCATCGCAACTTGAAATTTCAGTTTCGTCTGATTCTGATTGATTATCAGAATTTTCATCCCCACTACCATCCTGAGGATTAATACTGTTTAATTTTTCATTCAATCTTAATTGGTCTTGATGGTACAATGAAGACTTGTGTTTTTTGAAAGCGCTATCATCGCAGATAAAAACAATTTTACATGAGTAACAAAGTTTTGGATGTTTTAATTTTGAATTCTCCATCCGTTTATGATGGGCTCGGCTTTTTATATGAGCATTCCAGTCTTTTCTTGCTTGTACAGTAAATGCACAAGGACTGCAGAAATAACCATTCATTTGGTAGCCACTGTCAAACAACAAATTTTGCATGTTTTCTGAACTAGTTGATAAATGAGAAACCCCTCTCTCAGCATTGCTACAATTTGTTTTATTATCAAACAGTAAGTTTTGTATGTTTTCTCCAGTGTCTGATGAATAGGAAAACTCTTTTTTAGTGTTTGTATGGTATTTTTTATTTTTGCTAATATTCTGGCTTTTTGTTTCTACTTTACTCTGACTCTCCAGTATCTCCAACACAGAAATACTTTTTTCGTCTGTTCTAATCTCACTTCTTTCACTGCTAATTTTTGTACTCTGTTTTATATCTGTATGTACCAATGAATCTGACACTTCATTATCTGACAGAACTGTAGTATCCATAACGTTCTTTAAGAAGGAGTTGCAGGCTTTTTGGTTCACCTGTTTGGTAATCATTAATACATGGTATTTTATTTCATTATGCTCTGAAAGTATTTCATTATCACCATACAGGTAGACATGACAACTGTCACAATAAAACTGTTTACATGACTGGGGATCATTGCAAACTTTCTGTTGGTGTTTTTTTGTGTAACAATGCAACCCTTTTGATTCATAAGAATACGCATAATTGTTACATGGTTTACAGTAATGACCTTTTACTCCGCTACAAGAAAACTTTTTTTCAAAAAGACATTTCAAAAAAAATACATGTTTACTAAGTCTCACTTTCACATGTGAATCAGAACATATGACCTTATTAACCTCTCCTACACTATCGTTAACATCACTCTCATTAGAAGCCACTTTTTGATGTTCCACGTATTTAATAACTCTTTCAGAATGTTTAGGTAACTTTTTATGTTCATTTATAGTAGCACTGTCACCACAGAGATACAATCTACACACAGAACAATAGCACATTTTCATGTCCTCCAAAAGACACGTACTGTTTTCATGGTTTTTGGTGGCAACATGCGCTTTCCAATTTTCTTGTTGGTCACAGACAAAATCACAGGTAACACAAAAATAATATGTTCTTTCTGGCTTCAGTTCACATCCTAAATTCCTGTTTCTATCAATGGATTCCATTAAGAGTCTATAATTGTCTGACATAACACTTCTATTCTGAACATCATCCTGATTATTCTCAGAAATACTTTCATCTTCTGTAGTCTTGTTACATTTACTGTTTACATGGGTTTCAACATCTGTATACTTACTAATGTCTGACTTACAAAAATTACAATGAAGTGAACACTGTTGCTCCACCTCACCACACAGTTCTAATAATTGCCCATTTTCATTCCTTGGATTGAAACTCACCTCTGGAAGATATGTATCTGATTCATCTTTTTTTATTCTTTCTTTGTCGAATATCAACAAAATCCTGTTAAGTTTCTTTGTTAAAGTTCTGACCTCACATGTGATGTTTGATCTGAGAGAATGTATTGATAACTTTAACAGGCTGTCAGCAAAGTTATTTATACCTTTGAATCGTTCAAGAATTACATTTTCAGTTTCTTTGGATAGTTTATTTTGGCCATTTTCATTCAAAACCATTGGTACTTCAGTTATCAGTTCAGTATCAATGTTATGTCTTTCAATAAATGAAATTTCTAGTAATTCTTTTTGCACATCACTATATGCACTATTCTTTAAGTTCCTGCTCTGATTTAAGTCATTTTTCATGAAAGAATACTGTAGTTTTTGTTCATGTGGATAGGTTAAATCAATGTCTTTTACAAAATCTGAAGAAAAATAATTTGTTACTGTTGTTTTATCACTAGTTTTTGATGTTGCATTCAGAGAGATCATATCATTTGAGCTGTCACTATGTTTGGTTACATCGCAGTGAAGATGAGAATCTCTTTTATTGCTGCTGTTTTTATTGTCCACACCAACAGTCTGTAAATTACTAAGTATCAAGTTTTGAGTGACACCTGACTCTGTTACCTGAAATGATTCTGATGAACAAATGTCCAGTTTCTTTTCAGAATACAGACCATCTCTTTGCAAATTCTTCATATTTTCATTCCCCTCTGAAGGACTATTATTATTTACAGCTGTCTTAAAAAATTCTTCGAATGTTAACTCATCTTTTTTTAACAAATCACTACCCGAGTTCTGTTTCCCAGAAACATCACCAGTTATATTAACAGAATCATCTTTTGTACAAGGTATAACAATCTCAACTTTCTGTTCACCTCTTACCATACCTCGATGAGATAACAAGCTTTGTTCATTATGCCGAATGCCAATATTTTTTCTTGTATTATCTCCATTATAACCCCAATTTTGACTTTTTTCATTACTATAATTCTTTAGATTTTGCTTAACTGGATGTCTGATAGGTGTAGGTATGTCTTCTCTGCTTCTGTCTTTTTTAAGGCCACATGTTGGGGACCGAGAACGTAACATAGAACCTTCATTTCCAGACGACACATTACTTGGAATATTACTATTCACATTGTCATGTCCTGAATGTCTCCTATTTGAACTCATGTTACTACACGAAATGCTACTGTTTGTTCTTTCAGCTGTGCTATGCTGAATTCCATGCTTATTCTCAGTTTTAATATTGCTTCTAATAGCTGAATTTGCAGTACTGTTGTTCCCATTGTCATATCCTGTGTATCTGCTATCTGAAGTTGTATTGCTATATGAAACAATCCTATTTGTTCTTTCGACAGTGCTCTGCCGAACTCCACACATATTACTACTTTTGTTATCACTAGTATTAGGTGAAATTGTATCCGGAGGTTTTCTCTTTGATTCCTCATTACCCATGATGCTTTCCTGTAGAAGTACAAAACATATTATTTACAATGACTTCTTGAACACAATGTACTATAGTTATATAACAAAATATAAATATAAATGTAACGAAAACATTATATAAATTTTGCTGTAATTTCTGTGTAATGATTTTATATTTTAATTATTTAAAACATAAAACTCACAACAGCATGTGTAAGTTTGTAATACCCATTTATCATATACAGTTTTATTAATCCATACAACTTGCTTTTCCTTATTTTACAATAAAAAATTTTACCTCACAGTGACTAACTATAATCTACCTTGGGCCAGAGTTCTTTTATAACTAAAAAAAACTCATTTTATTTGCAAACATTAAAACCAAATTTAAAGTTAACAAGAAATATATTAATTTGTGACATACTGATCCAATGTGACTGTAGTCACAAGGCCATTCTCTTCCTAAAAACAATAAGAGCCTAATATACCATATGATGATACAGCACACCACACAGGAACTCTGTTGCTGTGCAAATGACGTTGGTGTAGCTGAGTAGGATTTTGTGTGCCCAATAACAAAAATTTTGTTTATTTACAAATCTATTAAGGTGGAAATGGGCTTTGTCCAACATCCACAGGTTGATAACAAACTCATTGTCCTCATTTATCTTCTCAACCATTCGTTCACAGAATTGTCATTAAATTAGGTAGTCGTTCGGTTTCACTTCCTGGACGATATGCAACTTTTACAGATGGTAATATAAGTCCTGTACCAATATTCTTCAAACACTTGAATTATGAAACCATGAAGACACTGCTCAATGACGGACTGAATGATGTGTGCTTCTGATCTGATCTTAAACAAATTGAACAGCTTCAATATTGTCAGTGTGTACAAATGTTTCACACACTGCCTGGAGGACAAGTTGTTTTATATTGCTGAACCTGTTTTCTCACAATTACATATCAATGTGTTAATTGCACATGCTACTGGAACAAGACCTTCACAGCCTCCACACTGTCATTGTTTTTGTAAAAAGCTTTGATGGCAAAAGCATGTTGCACACCACTCCGAGTGTCCACAATAACTAAATGGCATGATGATGTGAGCTGGTTTCTATATATTAGCCAGCACTAAGAATCACCCAGGGCTACCAACAAAAATATAAAAATTTCCCATTTCCCTGAATCAGCCTGTACAACTGAATGTTTCAGGTCTGTGTAAGAATAAGTTAATTTTTATACCTTAATTGTACTTTTAAATAGTTACTCGATCAGTAAATCTTATAAAAACTGTTGCTTAATATGATATATAATCTCTTATTGTGTACAGTTCTCGGTCTTATTAACAATTCCACCTCGCCTTTTTACAATCTTGTCTTTTCTTCCTTAATTTTAAATGATTTCATAGAGACTTACCTCTATACATGTGGTTTCTTCAAGACTTATTATATTTTCCATTGTATAAGAGACACATTTTTTCTATACTAAAAACACATTCAAAGTCTCAATTTTTAACCAAAATTGGAATGTTTTGTTGATTTTTATTGACTTTATGTACACCATTTTTCTCAGAATTAAATTCTTTACAAGTTTTGTTTTTAACTTTTGTGCATTTATTAATCATTTAACAAAGTTATTGTACTTCTAACCTAAAAAAACGTGTTTTTAGGTATTGTTAAAAACAATACAATACATTTTTAGGCAAAGATTTTTCTGTTTTACGTCGGATATCATGAAAGTTATGGGAGATACAATTCTGCGACCTGTTTTAATCGATTTTTCAGGTCAAAAACCATAAGAAACAACAGAATTCGCCCCTTAATTTACCTTCCCAGAATTTCAGAAAGTCTTCATTTACCGAAACCCGGGCGAAATCTTTCGCTAGCCGTAACTCGCTTACAAAGCGTTTCCGGACATATGTTTATATGAACTTTTTTTCTTCTTTTACACTATAGAACCATTTCTCAAATTATTTCCCTCTCCTCCCGGGACACCCTGTATATGCACAGTACTCCCTGATTAATAATCTCAGTGATTATTTATTAACACTCTCATGATCTGGTACACTGATCGTGATTACACTTCACTTAATTTCGCACATGAACGATTTTATTTTCTTCTTGAATGACTACTTAAATGGTTATGTATGATACTTAACCTCGTTCTCTAACATGCACTTCTAGTAAAAGTATCACTACTGTTATCGATGCACTGTTATTTAAATACACTTCTTACTTCTGGTTGATTATAAAATTTTGATGAGAATTCGTGCTGGATTAGTTGTTGTTGATTGAGTGGAAAGAGACAAAATGCTTCTTTGTTTACAATTGCGATCGTATATATACTAAATATCACTATAGTATTGACGACTCGGAACACTAACTTTAGTGTTCCGAGTCGTCAATACTATAGTGATATTTAGTTAAGTAACGGACACGTCATGGACAACGAAATCCAAGAACGTATATATATATATACTTTCCTTAGAAGGCCGCTAGGCAGTGTTGGCGGGTTTCTAAAGTCGTTCGCGATTGGTAGAAAATGATGTCATGATGACGTAATTCTATTTATAGCCATTACATAATTGTATTGGAACCACCAATGTCGTTTTTGTTATTATTTCATTGTATTTATTCTAAATTCACCAAATTTATGATGCTAACGTTAATATCTCAGTTATTACAATTATAATTCAGGTTCTATTATTAGCATTGTAAAGCTTGTTTATTTCCCTTTATTTTGACATGTCTTGGTGACAGTTTGGTCATACCTTTCATTAACAATTCTTTATTCTAAACTAAATAATGCGTGGTTTACAGGCGTCGTCTGCTACATGTTGCAGATCCAACTATTAACTTTTTTCTTATTCTTCGTTTAATTACTCTTAATTTCTAATTTGAACATGATTATTTAAATGAAAAGAACACATTATTATACTTAAATGCTGTATCCAGCTGAACAATATTAATTATTAGTATACATTTGTTGATTTTTTAACATAAACTTTCATATTTAGCTATTCCTACTTCAATAGGTCTTTCTTATTTCTTATTTTTATAACATCACTCAAGTAGTGGTGCTTTACATTCTTTTTGTCATTATCATTATTTTACTTCCCTATGCTTATGAGGGTCTCTACCTGATTCTTACTTTTATGACTTAATTGTGTCATTTTTGGTTTGTTATCATTCCTTTACAATGTTTTGTTTCTTGGCTAATATTACTTTTCTTTACATATTTTCTCTACTTCTAATGTTACCTGAATAAATTCAGTGATTACATTTATTGTTATCTTTAATTCATTATAACATATATCATTGGTTTTCTTATTATCTTTTATTGTTTATGACTAATCACAGGATCGTTCTTTATATTTGTCCTTTTAAATCAGTACTTTGATATGGGTCAGCTAATGTGCTGTTTCTATTTACAATACATGATACAAATATCATTCGTGACATCTTTTATCTTACTTATTTTATTTGACTTTATTCATCAAACGTTTTATTAAGCTCACTTAACAGTTTATGTGGGAAACATGTCTTGTCAATTCGTCTTTATCATTCTGTTTGTTTATGTTGTAGTGTCTTATTATGCAGATAGTGGATTTACCACTGTTCACTTGAATTTCTTCTCTCCTTTCATTCTTTAATGGTTCATACTATTTACTGTTACATTCTTCCTGGTTACTCATTTATAGTTATCTTAGTATCATTCACCCTTCTGGTGTTCATGATTATTATGGAACATTTTGTGACGTTACAAGGTCCAACTGCTGGGAACAATAACGAATGGAGGTCGCCGGATTTTCATGGACACTGGCATTCACTGCAGCGATATTTGTGAGTGACCGGCCACTACGAGGACGTACTGGTCTTTGCACATCCAACACTGACCCGGTTCTATTGAATTTTTTGATTAAGTTTTTAACCGCGGCACGAGATGGACGTTTATGGTTACCGAAGTCATTTCGCAGTGCGCCAATCGTATTAGTTAATTTTCTCCACTTCAAAAATAGGTTTTAACAATTAAAATATGTCTTGAGTCGAATACTGCTCCATAGCAACAAATGTCAATACTTAACAATGACTAATTTCAAATATCAGCTGTTCATCTTTCACAAGAAAACAGTACTGCCAACTTAAAATTTTAACCTCCAACTGAATCACCCTATATAATCATGAGTTCAGATGAAGAGTTGTTAGTACCTAAAAAACAGTGTAATGTGGTGCTGATCACTCATTCTGTTTGTCACAACACAAATTTTACAGATGAGAAAAAAATACGGGTGGTTTCAAATTTACCAGATGAAGTTAAAGCAATTCTTATGGAGGTTAGGTAAAACACTGACACCTTGTTACAATTTATGTTTACACCATTATCTCTACTATACTGAATATTACGAAAATAACCAAAAAAGTGTTTGCGACCCAAGAATGTCCACAAAAAGGTCATCAAAGCAGGTTTAAGACCAATATCTCTTAAATATGCTAAAGAAGTAAAAAGAAAAAAAGGAATAATATTAATTCCTAGAAAAAAGATTTGTGACAACTGTAGAAAAAAATTGCCGTATAAAGATCAGACTTGTAGACCAGAAGAAATGTTCAATATTTGTGACCAGCATTTTTCAAAAATAACATTTCAATTCATCAATACAGACAATATAAAAAATGTAGAACCTATGTTAACTTTGCGTTTTAGTGATCATAAAACTGGCACAAGGTCCTTCCATTATTTCCAACCACTACCCAAAACCGAAATAGCAGCAAAACGTATCAGCAGTGACAAAAGATTTTTCCTTAAGATATAGCTTTTCGCAAGAACTGCAACTTCCAAATCTCCAACCAAATACCTATGTAGGCTGTGTCTATGAAGAAAATGTTATATCGGACTAATTTTGGAGCTAGATGATGACAACCAAGATGCTTACATCAATTTTATGCATCCTCACTGGCCATCAAAAACATTTTTTTGGCCAGAACACAGAAATGTTGGGAGAGAGGATAAGTGCTGGGTCCCTTTTACAAACATAATTTGCTGCATAGATGTACCTGAATTAAGTGCTTAGGTGGGCCGAATGCTTTTCAGACTATCCAAAAAAAGTATTCAAAATATTGATGCTGCCTGGGCAAGGAAAAATTAAGTTTCACATCAATCAAGAAGCACCTGTAAATATTACATATATATCCTGTAATACCATTTAAGACTGAAAAGGTAAGCTAACTCAACAAGTAAATACCTAAGCAAGATATTATTTTTAAAATATGGACAAATCTTCTTTAAAATCTATATTTTTTTAGTTTTGACAGGTAGTTAGGCCTTGTTACACTGATAAGCCTAATTTTAACTGAAGGTTTTAGTACAGAAAAATATAAGCATACCTTAAGTAAAAAAATCCTCATTGGCCACACAAGATAGGGTACTATGCAAAATATTTCAATGAAATATCAAATATAAACTTTTTACTTAAATTATAAAATGATTCATTAAATACCCATGACTTTTATTTTACGCTTGTGTATTAAATTTCATCCTCTTTCAAGTGAGATCTTTTTCAGCTTCATAGGACCAGACAGAAAAAAGTTATAAACATTTACATAAAAGCCTGGACGAAGAAAAAAAAAGAGAATTGCCAACTTTGAAGTACACAAACAAGTTTTATATGAGTCAAACTGTTATTTTTGACTTTATATTTGAAATCCTTGTGAAATTTCAAGTATGTATTGTGAGTTTCATAACTTAATATTAAATAATAACCATACAAGTACAGTTTTTATTGAAACGTGCTCTTTAGATCTCGCTCCACAACTAACAAATCGGCTAAAAATTGACTTTATCATTTAAAACAAACTAAAGTGAATTTGGCAAAAATGAAAAATATGGGTTGTTGTATTTGTCCATAGATGTTGCAAAAAAAATTTCATGAAAATCTGAGAGGGTGGGGTGAAAAATTTTGTTCTGGCTGGATGATTTGATTTGGAATGACCCGGCTGTAGACATAGACGAGAGGAAAAAAAATGTCTTCCAAATTCTGATCCTGTATCACGAAATTGTACGGACTACCAAAAATACGCTAGGAAGAATTACCAATACTCAGTTCCACAAACTCAGCAATGTACCAACCGACAGAGTTCGTAGCATAAACAGCTGGAGGTACATGTGGGCAAAGCCAGCTCTTACGTAAAAGATTCAAGACACTTCATCCTGATTGTTAAGTCACTACATTTGAAAATGGAGATTTACTGGTCAGTTTTGATGGGGAAGCTTTTTTCAGCAAGGTACCTGCACTGGAGGCTACAGAGATGATAAAAACGTTTTGGATCATCTAGCATGGATGGTACAAGCTTGTCTAAATTTCACTTATTAATTGTGTGATGGAAAGTTTTATGAGCAAACGGATGGAGTGGCTATAGGTTCTTTTCTATCATCGCTTGCAACAAATTTGTAGATGGAGCATTTTGATAAAGTGGGTTAAGAAATGGCAGAACTGTATGTATGGCTTCATTATGTGGATGATGTGTGTGGGCATTGTGGCCTCATGGGGCGGACACTTTGGGCATGTTTTTGGAGCACCTAAATAGTATACACCCAAACATCCAATTCACCATGGAGTTAGAGTTAGACAGGTCGCTTTCATTCTTAGATATGAGGATGGCAAGAAAGCCAGACAGAACATTGGGGCACATTGTTTATAGAAAGCCGACACATACAGATCATTACCTAAACACCTAAATTACATCACCATCTCAAGGAGTCCCAAACTCATGAATAAATAGAGCAATATACATAACAGATGGGGGAACTGGACTATGGAACAAGGTGTGTTAAGGAAAGTGCTTTGTAGTAATGGGTACAATGACACAGAAATCAGGCAATCCTTCGGAGCAAAAATTGAAGTCGACTCTGCACACACACAAGCCAAAGTATGAAGTCGAAGTCGACTTGCTGCATGTATGCAGGATCCCGGACAAAATCAGCTGGAATTTGAAGAAACAACATTCAGCCTATTTTCAAGCTGATTAGAAAGGTAGGGCAAATGTTTCCATTGGCGAAATACAAGATATCTCTTTCAACTCCTTGGGTCTACAGGTCCCATGGAGTTGGGGTGATGTGTATATGGGCAACACACGAAGACAGGTGGTAACAAGAGTGAAAGAACATATGAGGCAAATGAAGAAATGAGACACAGAAATCTGCAAAAGGGGAACACAGCTGTGAACATCACATTTTGTTTGCCGGAGTGGTGGTTATAGTGAAAATTTGTAACTATTTTTTGCAGGTGATAAGAAAGACGATAGAAATTTACAAAAAGAAGCACAAATTAACAGAGATGGTAACCATTAGTTGCCAGGAGTTGGAAACCTAATTAAAATAAGCTGACAGAATAATTATAATAAACAAAAGTATAATATTTGTTGATGTCTGAGGCTTTCACGGCCAGCGTTATGGTAACTGACTGCAATAACTTGGTCAGTGTAACAGCCTTTGTTCAGACTTCTTGGACTAATGATGATCATCGAAGGTATGGCCGAAACGTCTGCCACCAAGCCACATGCTCTAGAACATGGCCTTACAATCCTTCAAGCCAGTCTTCTAATATAATATTTGTGTTGTAAAAATTGTAAAATGTGATTGTGGTTAAATATTTCTTTTGTGTATTATGTTTTAATTTCTAAAATAATTTATTGCAACTTTTTGGGTTATTGGGCGGGAATGCTTTGTTGTAAATTATGGGCTTGCTTGTAAGATTGTAGGTGGGGCTTACTGCACATATAGGGGTGGGTTAAAGGTTTGTGTTGTGTCTCAGTTGAGCCACTGAGGATGTCTCTTCATAGTTTGGTTTCAAAAGAAATAAAATGACTTGTGTTCTACCAAAAGACAGTGTTATTACATGAGTCCCACACTGTACTTTTGAACAGATATTAAATATAGAGCTGTAATAGTCTTTTTATATATTTTGGAATGACATATGAAAACAGTTGAATGTTTTGTATAAGTTTTATTTTATTTCTTTCTCTATTATGGCACATACCACTGCATACCTGCTCCTCTGTATTGGATAACAAAGAGGTTAATATACTCTACTTCCCATTTATTTTATTTCTCTCTCTATTATTCAATCAATGGTAATTGTCACTCTTAGTTATTATAGTTTTGCATATATTGTGTGTGCGTGCGCGTGCGTATGAAAACTCCCCCCCCATGATAATATTCATTTTTTGTCATTATTGTTTATTATCAACGTTAAGATATTCTGGTTTTCCATATTTGTGTTTCATCAAACTTTCTCGTAGGATTGTGTAAGCTTATTGATTTTTTTTTCAGCCAGAAGTTTTTCGTAATTAATTGTAATGAGTGACAAAGAACATTTTAGCTGCCTGTTGTCATTTTTGTAGCATATGGAGTGGTTGTGATAACAAGCAGCTGTCTGAGCTTGTGTGTTTCAGGTGTGTTATTTAGTTTTAGTAACTGTTCTAATGTAGTTATAGTTTCTTTTATGGGTACATTGGTGTATAGGTTTGTTATGTCAAATGAAACTAGTGTTGAATTGTGTGGAATGTGGACATGTTGAGTTTTATTCACCAGATCTAAATTATTTTTGACGGTGGTGTTGTTTGTTAAATTTATGTTATTTCTGATTAATTTATCTAAGTGTCTAGCTATTTTGCGTGCAGGTGCTTGTGTGTTGTTTATAAGTGGTCTGATGGGGGATATTAGGTTTGTGTAATTTTGGTAGTGCATTCAGTGTAGAGGGGTTTGGTTTAATTTGTTTAAGATATTTGATGTTGTCAGGTGAGATTATGTGTTTTGTGTTATTTATGATTTTATTTATTTGTTTGTGATATTTTGGGGTGGGGTCTTTATTTAATTTGTTTATGTTGTTTTCAGTAAAAAATATTTCGATTTTGCTATTTAAATCCTGTTTTTCTATTATGACGTTTATGTTACCTTTATCTGCTTTGAGTATGGTTAGGTTGTGTTCTTGTAATTTACGTTTTATATTTTTTAGTGTTTGGATTTCGTTGTTATGGTGTTTTTGTTCGTATTGTTGTGTGTGTTGTAATTTACGTTTTATATCATGACGTATAGTGTCATGGTCTTTTTTATGCGTGTGTTGTATGGCCGTTTCAGCATCTGTGACTATATACTATTTCGGCTGCCGAAATAGTACACCTGGACAACATAATCAAGGATTTATACTACACAAAAGATACACTAAACAAAACAGCATATAACCTACACGTAAAACTTACACAAATATTACACCACATAGAACTCGAAAACATAATACAACATACATGGAACAACATAGAGAAACTGGAGTGGAAAAACAAGTTTTATATGAGTCTAAATGTTATTTTTGACTTTATATTTGGAATCTTTGTGAAATTTCAAGTAAGTATTGTGAGTTTCATAACTTAATATTAAATAATAACCATACAAGTAGAGTTTTTATTGAAAAGTGCTCTTTAGATCTCACTCCGCGACTAACAAATCGGCTAAAAATACTTTTTTCAAAAAATCATTAAAAAAAGTACAGCGAATTTGGCAAAAATGAAAAATACAGGTTGTTATATTTGTCCATAAATGCTGTAAAAAAAATTTCATGAAAATCTGAGAGGGTGGGGTGAACACCCCTGGAAGATTTGACTTGGAATGACCCAGCCATCTTTATTAATCCTGACACCATCTCCTTTATTCTGGTAGAGTTACAACCCTTTTATAAGGCCCTTCCTCTAGCATCCATGTCTCTTTGTGTTGTTGCTTTGTCACCATAACTGTCACAGTTCCTTTGGGAGTTCCTCAGCTGGGAGAATGATGAGCGAGTCATCTGTCCTCAATTTTCTAAGCACCTCCTCTTTCTTCCCTGGATAAGTTAGCCTTCAGTTTTCCCAACTTCCTCAACTAGGAAGGTTACAACTGTAGCAGAGACTACATCTTGACATACCTCCTCCGCAACTGTAGATGAGGTAATGTTTGGTTTAAAAAAAAAATCAAACGTCATGTGTTTAACTGAAGAACAGCGTTATCTTTTTTTTTATGAAACAGTCAAAGAATAATGTATAAAGAATTTTTTAGTACTTACAAGTACACCTCTAGGTATTCCAGTTGGTGATTTTTTAGTTTTTTATAAAAGATGCATTTCGGAATCGTTGTGTTCCATTTTCAATTGGACGATTCCATCCAAACGGACGATTTGAAAATCGAAGCTGGCCAGCACTTGTTGCCTGCACGTCATACGGAAGCCGACTAACGATAAATTACCCGACGCACGACCTTTGCGCGTACTCTTCGAGATAGTCTAATATTTTAAATGTAACTAAATCTCTATAATCCTCTTTTCTGTTAAGCAGTGTTTTTTCACCGGCTCTGTGTTTGTATTTGTAAATATGGTATTGCTCGTATATTTTTGATGCTTCTTTGTTCGAGCTATACATTAATACTTCTAATGAGGTGTTGAAATTGATGTTGTGTTGTGGGTGGCTTTTTAGGTGTTGCACCACAACTGACGAAGGTTTACGGTGATTTCTGGCAGCATGTTCATTGAACCTTTTACGAAAGGTGCGGTTGGTATAGCCGATGTAGGTACTTCTTATTGCAAACTTCTTCCCCTGCATTACAAGTAATCATATAAACGCCTTTGGCTTCTTCTTTTGGCGTAACTTGTGTTTTCTTGTTTAAGTTGTGCCTTTTAATTTTACAGGCTGGATTGAAGCCAAATTTTTTGAAAATGTTTCCTATTTTTAAGGAATTTATGTCTTTGTAGTGCAGTAAAAGGAAGTTTGTTTTTGTTCTATTGCTAATGGATTCTGAGCAGTTGTTAGTTGTAGGCCTATTGTTTTTATTCTTCATCCTTGTTATTAAATTATCTAATAAGTATTGGTTATATCCATTATTCAGGGTTCATACTGAAATTTTGAATTTGATTTCCCTGACTTTCAATGACCAAATCCGCAAATTTTCCCTGACCAGCGTATGTGTTATTTTTTGCATACAATACCAATTTTTCAATATATAAATTACCTATTAAACATTATTGTAGCCTATTTACTCAGTTTAAAATATTAGTTTTTAGTGAAATTTATTTTTATTTGTAAGCAAAAACATTCATACATTATCTTATTGAAAATTTACTTTAGTATGCTTAACATTATAATCGTCCATCATCATGGATGAATTTAAATAAATATTTATTTTTTTAGTAATCAGCCTCCACCTTCCCCATTACCGTCCAACGCACTCCTTTTTATTTTTTCCAAAAAGTAAGTTGTATTTATACAAAAAACAATAACAAAATTAATTAGCTTACATTAAAAAATTACAATAAATGTACATTTTATTAGGTTAAAATATCACAAAAACTACATAAAAAATCTAAAGGAAACATACAAAGCAACAAAGAGATTGTATTAGTCTTTAAAACTAAAACACTCTTTGATACAGGTAACCTAAAATTCCATACCTAATTTTAATAGATACATGAATACAAATTTAATTATCATAGCCTAGATAAATAAAGTCGACCGTTTTCATAAAAGTTCTAAATAGGGAGATTTAGCCTAACTTTTTCTTCTCAAGAATCTGAATTTTTGATTTTATGTTGTCTTCTTCTTTCAAAGCTTGCAGTTTTAACATCTTTCTCTGCTCTTCAAGTTTCTTGAGCTCTATGGATAATTTTCTTTTTTCAACCTTTTTTCTTCTCTTCTTCTTTTTGGTTCTGTTTTGACTCTTTGAGATGTTCTTCATATCTCCTATGGGCAGTCAACATTGTTTGAGTGATAGGAACTTTAAGAATACTTTCATGATATCTTATAGCATTTTCCACTGTTCTTTGAGCGAAAAGACTATGTTCTTGCAAATTGTCCACTGTTTTATTTACAGAAAACCCTCCTTCTACTGTTGCATTTCCATGTGAAAATATCAGTCCTAATTTAATAATTTGCCACAATTCTAAATAACATTGATTCCCAAGTAATAAAGAAGAAACAAATCATCAAGCCTCTTGGAAGGACAATCACCATCCAAAAATATTTGAATTGTAATTGAAGGGTAGAATAAGCTTCACTGCAAAGTCGAGTGTATTGTGCTTTTGCTTTCTCAGCAACAGAATCTGTGATTCGGTTATCGGTGTACAATGCCTCTAGCAATAAACCAAATCTTTGTTTCCCTAGTTCTGGCTGATGAAAAATTATACTAGGATCCAATGATGAGAGCCCTTGGACAGGCTTGTACTTCTGAGGACATCTTTCTAATATCTTTTCTGTCATTTTGACTAGCACAGTCTGGCATTCAAGTTTTAATTTTAGGATATCACTTTCTTTTGAAGTGGCTTCTTTGAGAAGTTTTTTTGTATGAAATCCGAGATCAATACTTTTTACATCACGCAAATTTTCTTTGTCATGTAAATCTAATGAAAAAAGCTTAGTTGTTGTAGTAGGCATTTTACTGGATTTAAGAAATCTCTCCATCAAATTTTGTACGAGACTTTGCAAATCTGTGAACAGGAATGGACCAAGTGGGTCTGAGGTTTGGAACTTTCGTAAAAATGGTTCACATTCCAAGGGAAGCATTTGAAAAAAGCCAGTTTGCATTTCAGAAATATATCTTTGGTTTGAACAGAAACATTTTACTTCCATATTCCTTAAGGAATGGAAGTATGGTGATGGCAAAAAAAATCGTGTTCGAGATTATTGCAGATTCTGATTATACTACACTCAAAACATGAAAAAAATTCGTTTTCCGAAAAGTGTCTGTGTGTGTGTCTGTCTGTCTATGTGTAGATTTTTTTCTATGGCAAACGATAACTGTCGCAAATTCAAACACAATCAAATAATTTTTTGCATACAGCCCTGATTTGTAGAGTACTCAAGACCTATTGATTTTGGTGAAGATCGGTTAAGGGAAAGGGGTAGTTTACCTGTAACATTTTATGTTTTAACAAGGGTATTTCCTATGGCAAATGATAACAGCCGCAAATTCAAACAGAATCAAAAGATTATTTGCATACAGCCCTAAATTGTAGAGTTCTCAAGACCTGTTGTTTTTGGTGAAGATCGGTTAAGGGAAAGGGGTAATTTACTGGCAACGTTTTTTTAACAAGGGTATTTTCTATGGCAAACGATAACAGCCGCAAATTCAAACAGAATCAAATAATGTTTTGCATACAGCCCTGATTTGTAGAGTACTCAAGACCTATTGTTTTTGGTGAAGATCGGTTAAGGGGAAGGGGTAGTTTACCTGCAACATTTTTTTATCAAGCGTATTTTCTATGGCAAACGATAACAGCCGCAAATTCAAACAGAATCAAATAATTTTTTGCATACGTCCCTGAATTGTAGAGGTCTCAAGGACTTTCGAGTTTGGTGAAGATCGGTTAAGGGGAAGGGGTAGTTTACCTGCAACCTTTTACGTTTTAACAAGAGTAAAATACTTGAAAATTCATTTAAACTTTTTGAAACAATGGTAATTGTTAAAAATAAAATAATTTTGTTGCCAGGCAATAAAATTATAATTTTTTCATTTTAATGCAAATTATGTATGAGTTAATATCTTTATATATATAATTCTTCTGTACGTGTGTATGTCACTGAACTCCTCCATGTATAAAATAATATATCCTTCGTGGCAGGTAAGCATATCTCAGTTATGTAATGTTTACGTTTCCATTTTATTATTATGCCTACAGCAATAAAAAGGCAGGTAAGACACACACACACACACACACACACACACATAATTCACGTTATTTCTGGCCTCACTCATGTTTATTTTCTTACATTTGCACGCTTTTTAAATGGAAAGTGCCGAAACCCACACCAACATAACGCGTGCAAGCCGAAAAAATGGACATCAATTTGCTTACTGGCGAAGCTAGTAGTTAATGAATGGGTAGGCAAAAATCTTATCTTAAATTTTTTTTAAGAAATCACTAAAAGGACGGTGGTTCAAATCGGACGCTGAGGTAGAGTTTGCTGTAACCGAATGGTTCCACAAACAGCCGTAAGAATTTTACTGGCAGGGAATCTACAGGTTAGCGCAACAGTGGAACTCATGTCTTAATGTTATTGGAGACTTCTTTTAAAATCGTTGAATAAAAAATGCTTTACAGCTCTATACGTGTTTCTATTGAACAATCCTTGTATTAGTCATACACAATAATACAACTGATTGAAATTCAAATTTTTAAACTTGATTAGTTTCTATATATATGTTTAATGTTACAAATAATTCAAATAACAATCTTGATCATTTGTTAGTTTAGCGGAATAACAGTGACACTTTTAATAACCGCATAAAATAAACACTTAGAAACAACACAGGGGCTTTAACTTAACTGTTTGGACCACAGAAGTGAGGCATGCCTCAACGCTCTATGTGTACAGCACGGGACAATCCCCCCTCCCTTCACTTCCCTATCACACCACTACATTGCTTACATACGATGTATACAAAAAACGCTGAGGCAAGTTCAGGTTGCCTCATTCGCTTTAAACGAACTATGTCATTCACCTGTCACCATCTAGCGGTCGCTCAATAAAGCACGTTTCGGTTTAATAAATTTGACAGTCGCAGTAACAATGTATAATCTTTACGTTATGTAGTTCATACGTATTTATAATTTTTATTCTACAGAATTTTTTAGGGTAGGCATTGCCTCAATTGCCTCCATGTAACTTCGCCACTGGTATATATGTGTACAATGTTATCGGCAACAAAGAAGTAGTTTTTGTTAAAATTCCTTCCCGGGATATTTGGCCGTAGTCCAATGTTTTCTACAAAACCAGACATTTCGGCAATGCCATCGACTTCCATCATCAGTGAAAATCGAGTGCGATAACGTGAGGTGGTATACGTTAGTGACCACAGTACTGTGGTTAAGGCTGAAGCAGTAAGTAGAAAGAAATAGTTTCTATGGTAATATTTCATTTCGAAAATGATTTTAAATATAAATCTTAGAATATGGAAGTCATGTATGGTTCTCCATACCGATTTTTTTAATGGTTTTGTATTGAGATATTTTTGGCTGTCAACAAATTTCTTTATATCATCAAAAATACTTAAAACTCTGTAAATAGAAGGCACATTTTCAAGCCATCTAGTTGTACAGTGTTTTAAAGGAAAAATAGATCATCTTCATACGTTTTGTGTGACTGGTCGTAGTAAAAAGTTTCCCTGACTTTCTGAAAAATATACTTAATTTCCCTCAATTTCAGCATATCTTAAAATGTTTCCCTGACTTTCCAGGCCCGTATGAACCTTGTTATTTCTTGCTATTGTTTTTATTGTGGCTATTTCTTTTATGTATTCTGTTTTGTCCAGTTTATAATTAAATAGGAGGAAAACCATGCTTCGAAAGGCTGCCAGTTTGTAACTATAGGGATGGTTTGAGTCATAAGGGATAACCAAATCTGTCTGTGTGGGCTTTCAGTATATTCCTGTTTTTATTTCCTCATTCGTTTTGGTGAAAGTAATATCTAGGAAGTTTATTGCATTGTTATTCTCAATTTCGTGCTTGAATTTAATTTTTGAGTGGCAGAAATTCAGATATTTCAAAAATGAATTAATATCTTCTGCTGTACCCTTTATTATGACAATGGAATCATCCACGTATCGGCCATAAAAAACAATGTTATTTAGAAATGGATTGCTTTCTGAGAGTATATATTTCTGTTCATAATCTTCCATAAACAGCTCTGCTAACAACGCGGACATCACATCTCCCATGGGGAGGCCATGTTGATTGTAGTATGTGTTGTTATTGTATTGAAAACAACTTTGATTGATAATTATTTTGGTCAGTTTTATGATATCACCGATTTCGTCTTCACTGAAACATTTCGACTCACGTGTTTTCCTTTCTAAAACTAGTAACGCATCTGTATGTGGTATGTTACCATACATGTTGTCAACATCGAAAGACACCATCATGTATGTTGTATAAAAACTCACTTATTTATACATTTATTTCATTTTTTCGTACTTACCGTTGTTCCTAAGGGTCCCCCCAGAGCTCTATAAGCGAGATCAGAAACAGTGTGAGGTTACGAAATAAGTATGAATACACATTTTGAATGAAGAGAATTTAACTTTTCTTTTAATTTTGAATCATTTAAAAATTTGTTTATAAATTTTACATCTGAAATAATTTTGTGAGAATATATATATATTGCCTGGTTATACGAAGGTCATCCTTAATCTATTTTACTCTACGGCTTACCTTAATGTTTTACACACACACACACACACACACACACACACACACACACACACACACACACACACACACACACAAGACTGCCCAGCCTGCATATTTAGTACACACCCAAACACAAAAAAAAAGTTATAAATCCCTGAACATTTTTTAAATGATATTTCCCCCCGTCAGCCACGCGGTCTTCTCACACGCACTCATTGTTCCGGTAAAACTTCTTATTATTGTCCGAAAATTGCACAGTTACGTTCTTTATTCTTTTTACTGGACCACGGTCACACCAAATTTTTCTACTATTGCACTGGATGTCAGTTTAGAAAAGTTTTATTTCTGAGCCCGGTTGACGGGCGGCCTGCGCAGGCGAGAGTCGACAAAAGACTGACTGCGTCTCTCAGTTCCCCACTCCAGGAGCATTTTAGTCAAGACGACGGACATCAATGCCTTGTATGTAGTCGTCACAGTTTCGACTCATGCTAGTCATGTAGTTGTTGGAATGACGATAGCAGACGATTTCAACTAGGCACTGGCTAATGTCATAAAAGTGGGTGGGACTTAAAACAGCACTTCCGCAAAGTTTTGGAGAAGGCGATGAATATTATTCTCTCTAGCCATCTTGGTTTTTCAACATCGCTTGGGTAGGCGCTCATGCGCGAGTAGTGACGTGTGTGCACTGCCACACCAGTACAGATTTCTGCGAATTTTTAGGGTGGCGCGAATTCTCTGCCGCATTCCTCGACAACAACTGCGCCTTACTGCTTTGTTCCACTGTTCTGTTATACTGACAAATACGTTGCACAATAATACATTTTTACATTATTTTATACAAGTCCGCCCGAAAACGAAATAAGTAAAAATATAAATGCCCCAAACCGTTAAAATAAAAACACCCAAAATTTGACCCGCTACAATACCCCCTCGATGAGAATTCTGCTGTCCACGACAGAAGAAATCTCATCGATAACCCCGAAGAGGACCGGTGAGGAACTAGTGCCAACAACCCCCTTGTTCTTACTACTTATGGGTACACTACCCCCCTGGCTTAGCGACCATGGACTCATCTGAACGAGATCACTGGACTTCTCCGTAAGAGATCCCAACACCGAGAAATCGAACAGACTCGCACCACAGCGCGCCTCGCCTTCTAACATGCTACCCCCAAAATCCTCAATCCCTGGCTAAAATTATCCCAGCTCCTCCGCCGATATGGATCCCCTTTTATGCAAGCTGGGCTGCCTTTAGCAGGTACTGGGCTCACACATACTAACCTTATATGTTACCATAACACATTAAAAATAAAAGATTTCTTTTCAAATTTATTAAAAATTCAAAAATCCGAAATTCAAAAAAAATAATATTTTATCAAAAAATTCTCTTCCTTGTTTTCTAAATTTTTGTTTCACATGACTTAACCTAGACATTTCTACTAATCTAAACACATCCTTACTCTAACATGAGAACCACTTATAGTCTACCAATACAATGCAATACAATAAAATAAACATGGTTAATGCACACATAATAAAATAATCATTACTCAAAAATATTCACTCGCTGGCAGGCGAAAAATCAAGTTTTTTTTTTTTTTTTTTTCAAAAATTTTAAAATTCAAAAAAATTTAAATTTATTCATTAAAAAATTTTATTAAATTTATTTATTAAATAACATTTATTAAAATTATTCAAATATTGGTTTGACTTAATTAAACAAACAAATTAAAATTGACTTCCTACTATACAAGCTTAGTAGGTGTATGACCTCATCAGCTGATCGAAACTAGGTCAAATCCAAAACCCTTGACCTACATATGTTACGTATACTCTCTGCACCTACATTAAACATCTGTAACAATCTAACTCAAAGCACAAAACATAATAAAATAAAATATTTAAAATGAACAAAATATTAATATAATAATCAAATTGACTTTTACATAATAATAAAATAAACAATTCTTAACTTTACATTATTTTCAATTCTACCAAAAGTTTGTCACTGGCTTCGAAAAAATAAAAATTTTATATCTTTATCATAAATCACTCTCTTTATTTAACAGTTTAACTCTGCATTACTGTGGGTGACGTCAACTATTTATCTCATTAAATGTACTACTTGAGCTGGATACCTATATAATCTTTCTCCCTCTGACTCTACTATTAACTTTTACTACATGACACCCATCTCTATCAAAACACTCTAAATTCAATTTACCTCTGGCACCGCTCATCTTTGTACTAGGATGTGTGTTCCCTACCTGGCTATAACCATACGAGCCAATGCCCCTCCAAAATATCGGCAAACACTCACGCGAACTACTCTATTCTCGCCACAACGCCGCACGTTGCTCACACCTTACCACCTCACCCTTACTACAAAATATCATCAACAACTACGTTTATATCTCATTCACATTACTCACCTCTACATATACTCACTACTACTGTGTCAACATCAATACTTCTCAAAAAATACTATAACATGTATAAACCAAAACAACATTACCTTATATCATCTCTACTAATTCAACTTTAACTTTGACAGGTCTATATGTCACCTAAAATATTTATCACCCAAAAACTCTCTTTTATTTGCTTTCACAACTCGTTACTTCATTTCTCATTATCAAATTATTTTTTATCGTTACATTAAAACGTCTGTAATACATCAAACATTACATTGAACATCAATTACTTAAAACATTTATCACTAATATACCAGTGACATCTTATTACTGATCAGCTGATCTCCTAATACAATTAAAACACATCTCATAATTGAACAACTTATATGAAATATATATTTATTTATCAATACTCAGTCCTATTATATTAATTGCCTGCCAGGCGTTTAATTATTGGCTTATTTTAAAGCATACACGTATCATGAAAACATATATTCTTATCAATGCCTATACCTAACATACAACAATAAAA
Organism: Magicicada septendecula; assembly: GCA_034769895.1. Classification (NCBI taxonomy): domain Eukaryota; kingdom Metazoa; phylum Arthropoda; class Insecta; order Hemiptera; family Cicadidae; genus Magicicada; species Magicicada septendecula. Next base: position 745,814,413 of record CM068368.1, on the reverse strand, counting down.
TAATACATTTAAAATCATAGCATGTAATGAACACCTTATATTACATATCTGATCAGCTAGTTAATTGAACAGAGCATAAGCAGTTTTATTCAATCCAACCTTGAATAAAAAAATGTTATGTTATTAAACTTTACATTTGTGACTCCTTTGCGTCACCTCCCAGCCACACACACTATTTCAGATTATGGTGGACTGTGGCGCCCATTCGCTTCCACAGAGACTGTATATTTTGGAGCAGGTTTTTACCTCTCCGTGTCTCTGCTTCTGCTATTAAGTTTTAAACGTATTGAACATCATCATGTTCTTGTTCTATAATCATACACCCTTAAAACGGTTCTGCCACCGGTCTTGCTACCCCCAAGCGGGCAGAGTGGCAGCCGCTGTTCCATAGTGCCGGAGATTTCCTCTAATGTCCCCCCATTGGATTTCAAATCTGTACCAATTTCAAGTCAGCTATGGTCAAGGGACTTGATATGACCATAGCTGGCCGCTAGCCAAAACCACGGTTAGTGCTGGTAAGGCAGTAACCGCCCGAAAAGTCGAGGAAATCTAAACTTTTATTTCACTGCCTGTTTCACATCAATCTCATTATGTGCGACACGGTCATTTAGTAAGGTGTGTAAAATTTTTACTTTACACGGATAAGGTGTGCCGCACATTTATCGCCAGTTTGGCCTCCGATGGAGGTAACACTCACTGCTACCCCCAACCCATTTCGCTATTTGCGAGAGCACAGGCAACCCCCACAATAGCCACTTACTAACTAACTAATTACTTAATAAATGAAATTAATCTTTCTACAAATGCAGTTCAACACCCCATTGTTTCATCACTTCATTGCACCAATCAACCCCCTAAAATTACCCTTTACTCTTGTATAATAACAAGTTCTTTTATTTACTTTTTAAAAGTTTTCACATAGACACTTCTGCAAGTCCAATCTTTCACTTTTCACTAACATTTTCTTTCTGACAAAATAATAAGTACCACAATGAATCATCTTATACAGTTACATCAAAATAAAATACATTTGTGTTGTTTTCTGAGGGAAAACAATTATTTGAAAATTTAAGTATTCAAATTCCAAATTTTTGGTTGTTTCATTTTACAATTTCTAAAATAAAACTAAAATATTTCGTGAAAAGAGGAAAGAAAGAAAAAAAAATATATATATATACTACCTTTCCACGAAACTATGGGTCCCCCTCCCCGTTCAAAGTGTTGTGAGTTTTCTAATTTTAACCAATTTTGGTGGAGCCGGACCATCGTTGCGTTCACCGCCCGAAGGAAGATCCTCCAACCATGGCCCGCCTCCGAGTGCCGAATACCACGGCCAGGACTGGTAAGATCGTGACCGCCCGAAAATGGGGGAGACTCCCTTCTGTAAACATATAAAATCAGATTAAATTTCATTCACTCAATAATAATTAATAACAATCATGATACAATTCCTATGATGACCAATACAATTTCAAATTTGTAGCATTGTGTGTCCCTACTATCTCCATTGTCTCTCTGTTCTGTAATACATACGAATTCTTCATCTTAACTTCTATTACCTCATACGGTCCTTCATAGAGTAAGAAAAATTTCTTAATCTCCTTGTCCTGAGCGCTCGACAAATCATGTCTCCTCACCAATACCAATTGTCCTACTTCATACTTCATCCACTTACCTTTTGCGTCGTGCCTACGTTTTCTTTGTTCTCCTTTACTTAATAAACTCTCATTTGCCAACCTGATTTTTATACTCACATCTGCTTTCTCACTCTCAGGTGGGTAATCAAACAACTGTTCCAAAATTCTCGGGGGGCGTGTTCCTTTGATCAACTCGTGAGGTGTATAGCCGGTGGACTCGTGGGTGGTACTGTTCAGCCAAGTCTCTACTCTTCGGACGTACAACGGCCACTCGCTGTGTTTAGCGTGACAATAGGCTCTAAAGATCCTGCCTATCTCTCTCATTACACGCTCAGCCTGGTTGGACTGGGGATGGTACACAGCCGTATGTTTCGTGATGATTCCTTCCCATCCTAGAGTCTGACGCCATCTCCCACTGATGAACTGCGGACCATGGTCTGATAAAATTACTCTCGGCTTACCCACGTGAATCATGTAGTCCTTTGTCACCTTCTCACTCAATACCTGACTGGTAGCTCTTTTAACGCTATACAATCTCACATATTTAGAAAAAGTATCAAGCATCACAAAAATATACATCACTCCGCCTCTACCCTTTGGCAATGGCCCAAACAAATCTACCGCAACTAAATCAAAAGGTCTATTCACTTTTATAAAATTCATCTCCCCTTCTACTCTATAATTTACTACCTTTGATTTCTGACATAAATCACAACCCCTTAACAATTTTCTAACCCTTCTTTCCATATTTTTAAAAACACATGACTCTTTCAAAACATTAACACACTTCTTCGCCCCAAAATGACCATATCTTAAATGACAATCCCAAATAATCTTATCAACTAACCCCTCTGGCATAACTAGTTTCCAATCACGCTCACCCCCTACTACTTTCTTAAATAATAACCCCTGATAAATCTGAAAATGCTGATTATATTCTGACTCTACTAATTCGGTTTCTAAACTATCCATAATCTTACCTGACTTACCATCTGCTCTTTGCATGGCTCTGATGTCCTTCAACTCTTCACCAAAAATTCTGTCTTCCCTGCTAATCTGAAAAATTTCAATTTCCTTTAAATCCCTACCTGTCTTATTGTCTAACATGTCTACCCGTGAAAGAGTGTCAGGTATCTTGTTGTCTGTTCCCTTGATGTACTCCCATTCAAAATTATATTCCTGTAAAACAAGTACCCACCTGGTTAAACGGCTGTGAGCAAGTTTACATGTATTTAAGAAGGATAGTGCCTTGTGATTGGTGCGGATCACCGTCCTATTTCCCAAGATGTAAGTGCGAAATTTGCTGACGGCGAACACAATACTTAATAGTTCCTTTTCGGTAGTGGTATAGTTCTTCTCAGCCATCAACAAGGATCGGCTCGCAAATGCGATGGTTAAGTGTTCCCTCTCTCCGTCTTCTTGGTAGAGTTCCGCACCTACGGCCACGTTACTAGCATCTGTCTGTAAGAAAAATATTTTATTAAAATCAGGGTGGTTCATCATTATCATTTTGCTAAATTTCTGTTTAATTTCGTTGAACGCTTCTCGTTCCACTAATCCCCATCTCCATTGTTTATTTTTCTGTAGTACCGCACTCAATCTTGCTGTCACATGGGCGTAGTTCTTCTGAAATTTTCGATAAAAATTACACAATCCCAGAAAACTCTGTAGCTGCTTGATGTTCTTTGGCTCAGGGAAGCGCATGATGGAGTCCACTTTATCCGGATTTGCGGAGATTCCTTCTGGTGTGATTATAAATCCTAAAAAATTTATTTGTGTTTGTAGAAATTTTGATTTGTCCCAATTTACAGTAAGTCCTCCTTCCTTTAGTTTGGCTAGCACATATCCTAAATGATCTAAATGGTCCTCAAAAGTTCTTGACGCAATTAAAATATCATCTACATAGACCGTTAAAAAATCTAAATCTTTAGGTTTTAAAATTTGGTCTAAGCACTTTATGAAACTGGCTACACTGGTATTTAATCCAAATGGCAATCTTTGAAATTGATAGTCCTTACCGTTAAATAGGAAAGCTGTATATTTCCTACTCACCTCCGCCAATGGTACCTGCCAATATCCTGCTGTTAGGTCCAGTGACGTCATATATCTCACCCCTCTGAATTTCTGAAATATTTCATTGATTGACTCTGGTGATTCACGGTCTGGTATTATTATCTGGTTGATTCTCCTGGCATCTAAACATAACCTAACTCTGCCATCTTTTTTAATTACTACAACTAATGGGTTTGAATAGTGTGATACTGACCTTTCTATTATCCCTCCTTCCAGCATCCTGTCCAGCTCCTCTTGCACCGCTCGTCTCTTGGAATAAGGCACGGGATAACTTCGCTGCATGAAAGGTGTGTGTTCCCGTATCTGCAATGTACATACATAATCCTTTGCCCTTCCTGGAATATTGTTTGCCCTTCCTGGAATATCGGCAAACACTCCCTTAAACTCCTCGATCACTTGCCACAGCGCTGCACGCTGATCACTCCTTACCACCTCACCTCCACTACAAAATTCATCCGCCCTTATCTCCCATACTGCATTATTAATGTTACTCGTTTCATTCTCACAATCATCAATATATTCACTCTCTCTACATAAATTTACTCTAGTATCTGCACCACTTTCACCTACTCTCTTTTGTAATATTTTTACCCCCATTGTTCTAACTTTATCTATTATTTGTTCAAAATTAACCTTTACAGACCGGTCACCCCCGTCTAATTCTACTATTTTCTCCTTAAAGTTTACAATAGCTTTATTTCTTTGCAGGAAATCATTACCCAATATAATGTCTAAACTTAACCCTTTAACTACCAAAAATGTGTTCTCAAATTCTATGTCATTTATCAAAAAACTTAAGTGTATCTGTTTTGTTATTCTCTTGCTGCGTACGCCTGTAACTCCTACTACTGTAACCCCAGCTACTGGTAAAATTGGAATATTCTTTATACTTTCTTTTAACTCTCCTAAAATGTTTTCAGCAATAACAGAAATTTCACTACCTGTATCTACAAGTGTTCTATAATATTTATTAGCTACATTTACCTGTATTTCTGTTAGTCCCGCTCTCACCTCGATTGCCTTGTTTTCTTCTTCCAGTAGATCTGCAACTATGTCTGTTCTAATTACATTACTCGTAACATCTTCTAATGGTTGGACCTCACTTGCTTCCCCGTACAGTGGTCTGGTCCGTGCTACCACTGTATGCTCTAGTTTTCCGGTTGTTGTCTATGGTTGCTTGTTGTGGGTATCTGGTGATCCCGCGGCGGTCCCTGGTGATAGTTATTTGTTCCTCGGTACGGCCTGTTTTCGTTTCTCCTCCTCTGCTCTTCTCTTGGTAAATTACATTTATAACACTGTTGTCTGCTGGCGAAATTCCCCCATTTGCACCTGGAACAACTCCACTCACCTGGTTTGTTTACATTATCTCTATGCACATTATTATTATACCCACGATAATTATTACTCCTATTTTGATTATATTCAACATGATTATGGTTATTATTCGGTTGTATTCGCCTACCCCCTTCTCGATCTCTAATGCTCTGTAATATATCTAGTATTCTCTCCAACTCGTTCATATCTTCAATTTCTTTTGTCATCAAAATGGTTTGTACATCTTTCGGTAAGTGTTTACTTACATGTCTAACAAAAGATTTAAATGGTATCTGCGGCTCTAAATATTTCGCTTCATTATATAACTTGGTCACGTATATTGTTAAATTATTATTATTAGGGTGTCCCAAAAAATCGCCCGTTCCCATTATACGGCTTCTTAGTATTTCTTGTTCATCTTCGGTCCAATATTTCCCTTTAAATGCTCTTTCGAATGTCTCATAACAATCCCATTCTGACCGATGTGCTTCCGCCCACACTACTGAACTACCCCTAAAACATTTAATTATTTTGGTTAATTGTACCTCCCAATTACTGTTATTGAAACGGTTGTATTCCCGGGTTTGGTTTATGAATCTCATTGGATGTATTGTTCGGTTTTCATAGCTAAATGTTTCTAATTCAATTTCATTGTGTAGATCTCTAGTTATGATAACCCTTTCAGTAACCCCGGTAAATTTCTTGTTAATTTCCCCCCGTAATTCATTTTTCACACTCATTAAATTGTTCTCAATTACAGTACATTTGTCATATATATTATTACTAGTTTGTAAACTGAACTCATCTATTTCTCTAAGCTTACTTTGTATTGTACTTATTTTACAGTTGGTATTATCTGCATGCTCTGAAATAGCTTTACTTACTGTTTCTATATTCTCTGCTATACTTATTACATTTGACTCAAAATTTTCTAACTGATCTTGTAAAACAGTTGTTTTAATGTCTATTTGTTTATTTATTTCAAATTTAGTTTTCATCTCTATCTGCTTATCTACTGTAGCTAAACATTTATTTTCTATCTCTTTACTCTGTGTCTCTATTTGGTTTTGAACTGTGCTAATTACTGTTTCATTAATCGTATTAATTTTGTCATCTAAATAATTTATTTTAGCATCGACTTTCTCATTAACTATTTCTACTACTTGTTCTTGCATATTTGTACAACGTACATCTATTTCATTGATTCGTCTGTCAAAACTAATATTCTGCTTTCTGATTTCGTTTTTTACTTCTTCAAATTTTACGTTAAAATTATTTTGGACTTCTCTAATTTCACTTTTCTGTTCGCTAAATTTTTCATCAAGTTTACTAAATTTTTGATTAAAAAGCATCTGCATCATTTTCATTATTTCATTATCTTCAGCCCTGTTCGTCGGGACTGGCGTTGAGTGAATAATTTCTCCACTCATAATTTGTGATTCGGTTGCGCTTGTCTGGCTTTCATTGGTATTGTCAGCTAGACTGACGTTCTCGTTATCTGCCATTTTAACTTTTGTTTAAATATTTCTTTCAAAAAAATGTTTTCGTATAATACACATTACACATTCATAATAATCTAAAATTATTGTAAAATTTTCTACCACGTGTAGTTACAACATAACCTTATTTTACGTATTTTATACTCTTTCGATACCCACTCTGTTTCTGACTTCTGGCTTATTTATATAATTATTTTATATAATGTCATTGTTCGGGCCGCCATTTGTATAAAAACTCACTTATTTATACATTTATTTCATTTTTTCGTACTTACCGTTGTTCCTAAGGGTCCCCCCAGAGCTCTATAAGCGAGATCAGAAACAGTGTGAGGTTACGAAATAAGTATGAATACACATTTTGAATGAAGAGAATTTAACTTTTCTTTTAATTTTGAATCATTTAAAAATTTGTTTATAAATTTTACATCTGAAATAATTTTGTGAGAATATATATATATTGCCTGGTTATACGAAGGTCATCCTTAATCTATTTTACTCTACGGCTTACCTTAATGTTTTACACACACACACACACACAAGACTGCCCAGCCTGCATATTTAGTACACACCCAAACACACAAAAAAAGTTATAAATCACTGAACATTTTTTAAATGATATTTCCCCCCGTCAGCCACGCGGTCTTCTCACACGCACTCATTGTTCCGGTAAAACTTCTTATTATTGTCCGAAAATTGCACAGTTACGTTCTTTATTCTTTTTACTGGACCGCGGTCACACCAAATTTTTTCTACTATTGCACTGGATGTCAGTTTAGAAAAGTTTTATTTCTGAGCCCGGTTGACGGGCGGCCTGCGCAGGCGAGAGTCGACAAAAGACTGACTGCGTCTCTCAGTTCCCCACTCCAGGAGCATTTTAGTCAAGACGACGGACATCAATGCCTTGTATGTAGTCGTCACAGTTTCGACTCATGCTAGTCATGTAGTTGTTGGAATGACGATAGCAGACGATTTCAACTAGGCACTGGCTAATGTCATAAAAGTGGGTGGGACTTAAAACAGCACTTCCGCAAAGTTTTGGAGAAGGCGATGAATATTATTCTCTCTAGCCATCTTGGTTTTTCAACATCGCTTGGGTAGGCGCTCATGCGCGAGTAGTGACGTGTGTGCACTGCCACACCAGTACAGATTTCTGCGAATTTTTAGGGTGGCGCGAATTCTCTGCCGCATTCCTCGACAACAACTGCGCCTTACTGCTTTGTTCCACTGTTCTGTTATACTGACAAATACATTGCACAATAATACATTTTTACATTATTTTATACAAGTCCGCCCGAAAACGAAATAAGTAAAAATATAAATGCCCCAAACCGTTAAAATAAAAACACCCAAAATTTGACCCGCTACAATGTGTCATTTATGCGTAGCGATGTTATTTTATTTATTAAATCAACAGACTTTTTTATGGTGTGTTGATTTGTAAGTTCTATGTTTTTCTTTAATATGTTGCTTAAATATTTGGCCAGTTTATATGAAGGAGATAGGATGGCATTAATGACGGGTCTTATTGGGTGGTTAGGTTTGTGGGTTTTGATTAACGGTTGAAGGATGGGAGGCTTGGCATAGGTTGCGACAATACAAGCATAGGCTGTAATGCGCATATATGAAATAAAATAATCACGTGATTACCGCTGTATGCGTGTACACAAGTAAATAGTGTGTGCGTGAAGCCTGTTCGAGCCTGAAAGTTTGCAACCTCACCCCAAATAAATGCTAAATTAAGATTGTATTTATTTTTAAGCAAACCATAAATATTAGAAAGAGTGTAAAAACTTCTAAAAATGCGTAAAAATCAGACACATGTGCAGTGCGAATTCTACGTAATTCTGACAATCAGTGCGAATTCTGTGCGATTTTTAAAGCATAATAATTACACTAATGATGCGATCATTATGATAATTACACATCATGTGTGTAATTAAATTAGACAATATTAGATCACCTTGAAATCCACATTAAACAGTGCGATTGGCAAAAAAGTGCGAATATGTGAAATGAGATGAGAGTGGGGCACTGACACCGTGGGCAGTTTTTGACATGCATATTCCTGCGCCAACAGGTGTGGTTTTCTTGGTGAATATAAATACGAGCCCAGGAGAGCCAAACTCTCTCTTTAAACAGTCTTCAGTCGTGGCAGTATGCTATGTCCGTCTGAGACACGAATTTTTAATTACTTCGGACAGAGTTAGACGCTATGTCTAACAGCATTAAGATTTTTATATCATAAACTGTAAAGTATTACGGAAAATGTTTTATTTCAAGTAGTAATAAAAAAATAAATAAAAAGTACCGTAACTAAAATCGTCGGACGTCAAGTAACAGTCTACAACTATGAACATCAACTCTAGACAGATGGCGAGAGAACATCTAGCAGAGGAACGATACGCAGAGCAATAGAGACTGTTTCTATCACAACAGCAGCCGATCCAGAGCAACACGTCATTACAATCTACAGCAGCCGATGGACCATGAAGGACGAGAGACGGGAGGACGACCAGCGAAACCAGAAAAGGCAAGAGGACATCTAGTAGGAGAGGACCGACAGATCACTGGAGGACATGGGACAATCTCCAGAATTTGAGGTGATGAAAAACCAATTTATAATTATCGCAGAATAAAGACATTGAAAGACATTAATAAAAACATTTTAAAATTAAAGAATAACTATGTAGATAGAGGTAAGAGAATGTAATTCAATTGTAATCAGAGTTTTTTTTATGATTTTTTTTCTTTAATGAATGAACAGTTAATGTAAAGATAATTTAAATCCTTGCTTGGAGTATTAATCATTGATTTAATAAGTTAAATTTCTTTATTGAAAGCACATAAAGTAAAGTAATTGGAAAAAATCAATTAGTTTTGTTAAAATGATTATAAAGCCGTAAAAGGTATGTCAAGTAAAGAATAAGAAGGTAAATATTACCAATTATAAAGCACACACTCAGACTGAGTAGTCGAGAATTTATATTATGAATAAGAAATGTTTTATATAGAACAGATAATATAAGACATAAGAGATAAAATATATTTTTATGATGAATGTACGACAATCAAAGAAACATTGAAACAATAGATAATGAATTTCTTATGGCGAAGTAAATATTACTATTATATTATTATTTTTATTATGTTTGTTTGACGTAATAAATGAAAACATATTACGATTCCTAAAAAGGACTACTCTTATTATAATTACACCTGAACTCCAATTATACATATATGTTGTTAGTAATGTTATATAAAGTGTATGAGTTAAATTAATGAACAAATTAAATTACACAGAAATATAACACACAGAAACATACATTTTGGCACCCAACGTGGGGCTCCACAAATTTCAATTACATTAAATTTGCAACTTGTTACGTTGTATAATTTTGCCACTCCAAAATCGTGGGGCTATTCAAACACAAATAGATTGTATTTGTATTGTTATAATTTTGTCGCCCGTTAACTTGGGGCACGACACGCCTACATTTAATAAATAAATGTATGCTCTATGGTTAAATGTGTGCATAAGATTTTATGTATAATAAGTGATGTTTATTAATGAATAATTTTATATATGTTTATTTTGTTGTGTATTGTATTGTAATAACGCAACTGGCGCCCACCCCAACAAACAGGTGTAATTGTAATATAAGTAGATAAGAATAAATAAATAATAATAATTAAACAATAAATAAATAAAATTAATAAGTCGGTTCCATAAGAATAATATTCTAAAACATAATAAATAAATATAATATTCAACATGGCAATTTCGGGAAGTTTAAGGATGGAAGAGGCACTTCAAGCTATAATGCAAGCCATATTTGGCGAAGTAGAGGACAAACAAACAGAAAAAGTAAAAGAAAATAATATTAGAACACAAATAGCAGAATGTTTTTGTAAACAAGAAGAAAGAAAAGAAAATTAGAACAAGATATCGTAAATAACTGCGCACTTAGTATCAACGGATATCGATTCTAATATGCACATAGCGGCAGTAGAAAATACAAGTAAAACTATGATAGATAAACAAACCATAATAATTGAAAATACGAAAGAAAATACGTTCGTAATTAATAACGATAATTCTAAAGAAATAATTAACATTAAAGAAAAGAGCAAAATAAAGATTAAGAAAGCATACCTTAGCCTATTAATAGAAATATCCCAAGTGCAAGTTACACACAGTGTGATAAATCACATAAAAAGAAAGTATGTGAAAAACACTTAACACACAATAAGTATCACTGTAACGAAAAAAAACACTGTTAACGAGAAACGTAGTAATAAATTATCTATACGAAACACTACGCAAACTTGTGATAATTATAATGTTAAGTATACACACGTGAAGTATAAAGCGAATGATAATTATAACTGTAATTATAAAAACTACAGGTGTTATCATAAAAGATGTGCGAAGTCACGCACAGCTGTTAAGGTAGGTTCACTCAACCAAACTAATGATAGAGAGAGAGAGAGAGAGAGAGAGAGAGAGAGAGAGAGAGAGAGAGAGAGAGAGAGAGAGAGAGAGAGAGAAGCGTTTGTAAAGAGAGACGAAGGAGAAATTCTGTGTGGCCGACAGGTAAGATGAAATCGTTACCCTATGAACAGGTGACTTCCACGATCGAAACAAACGTCGCAGCGATACAATGGAATTTTAACGAGACAGGAATGCAAGACGGAAATTGTTATATGGCGGCTACTATGCTACAAAGGAAACAATGTCCGGCTGCTGATCAAACAATATACGTCCGGGAGATGACACACAAGGCAGTTGTTAAACTAGGGAGGGTGTAAATTGAACCACACTCAATTCCCGAATGTGAATAAATAATTATTATATATAAAAAACTTTCACAAATGAACTTACTTTGGTTATCACTTTCACAAACGTTTCAAGGTGATGTACCTCTTCCCCAGTGTGAGTATTTAATGTCAGTATTTACTCACACTCAGGAAGAGGCACATCACCTTGAAATGTTGTGAAAGTGATAACCAAAGTAAGTTCATTTGTGAAAGTTTTTTATATATAATAATATTTAAAAAAGTGAACGAAGAGGATGAATCAACAAGATATGAATAAATAATTATTTTTAAATGAAAAATAATATTGCTGATTATTAATAAGAATAGGAGCTAAATAATAAGAAATAATATGTGCAAAAAGGTTAGAAATTATATTTCAAAAATGTTATGATTGAAAAGAAAATGTTAAGAAAGGATGTTAATAAGAATGTTACGCTAAATAAAAATAAGAAATAAAAGGAATATTATTTTTAAAAGAAAGGTAAGAAATGTATTTAAAATGGTAAGGAATGTTAATGTGATAGAAATATTTAAGAAATGATTGTAAAGGATGTTATTGTTGTTATTAATGTGAAGAAAGGGTTAGAAATGAGAAATAAATGTTATAATTGTCAGAACGGCTGATCAAGCGAAAACTTCATACCTTAGTGGAAATGCAAGGACACAGTAGAAAGCGATAGTGAAAAGTCAAAGGGCAGAGACTACTTAGAATTTAGGACTACGAGTAAAATATCGATATGTTTTCTAAGACAGTTCATCTGTAACCAATCATGCGACACACTACAAAGCTAAAAGAGTATTCTGTTATGGAAGTGTATTTCAGAAAGTAATGGTAAGAATGAAGAAAATTATGAGCGATCAGGAAGGTAATGTTAAAGAAATGTAATGAAGGGTAATGAAAGTTAATGTATTATATAAGTAATGTAAGAAATGTAAGAATGAAGATTGGAATAATAGGCTAAGAAAAGGGTTAAGGAAAGTATGGTAAGAAAGTATGATTAAGATAATGTAAAATTACAGATTGAAGAATGGCATAATATGTTAAGATGCAGAATGTTTACCAGTGCAAGAATGCAAACTCAAATAGGAAGTTCTACACGTAAAAAAAAAAAAAATAGGTCAATGGGACCAGATTAAAGGAGAACAATGAAAAAATTAGCTACGCTAATGCATTGTTAGCAACTCATGGGGGGGGAGAAGGGAACTTGACTTGCTTTACCCTCCAACTAAGGGAAATTGAACAATTACTATTCATTATCATTGATAGTAGTGTATAAATACAAATAAAAATATATATATATAAGTAATATGAAGTATAAAAATATAATATGTTGTAACGGTACAGACTGTTGAGGGGCTATAATATAAAGTTTTCCAGTTTTGGTTTAACCAGAGTATAATAATGGGTAACCGACTATAGCTCCGTGTGAGGTACAGAATGGTACAGGAATGTATGTTATCAGAAAGGGTGCGTATTCATGTGGACGAGCGCACGGTTCGGCCAACGGTCACATGGAAATGTCACGTCTGAATAAATTCCTTCTCGCCTAGTGCAGAGAACAAAGACAGTCGGCAAATAACATCTCACGACAACGGACGCGAGCAGTTGTGCACACCCGCCGGCTGAGCACAGTTTTCGTCTCGCCTGCACATATAAAATGTGAGTTTAAGTCAAAGACAGGCGGTATATAACAGCTAACTCGCACAGTTGCGTGTGTGCGTGGTTCGACTAAAATCTATGTAAAATATAAAACGACCAGCTGAAAGAGTGAAAATGTGTACATAGACAGCAGAAATAGCATCGGTAGTCGTGGAAACTCACGTGGTTCAATGTACAAGCTCGCGAGCCTTAAAATTTTAACCAAAGTATTAAAATGTGATTAAATTATAAAACAGAGTCATATAAAGCCGTATGAGGACAGTGTAACATCAAACAGAAATGCAGTGAACAGTTTAACAGTGAAAACGTAATTTGGACGAACTAAAATATACTGCTGGCAACACGTGATCTGGAGGGACATAACCAGAGAAGTACCTGAAATTTTAAACCAATAGTCATGACAAGTTAATAAAAGCGCTAAATAAAATTAAAATAAATGGGGTAACAAGCGTGAATGAGTGTATGCGCAAATACTGGGTTGTCTTTACATAATCTAAGTAATTAGTAACTTGTAGTTTAATTAATCAGTTGTATTTAATTGTAATTAATCAATTTAAAGGAAAATGGATGCTAAATTTTGTCGGTAGTAGTTATGTTTCAATGTTCAAATCTGTTTAAATTCGGAAGGTTATATAAAAGAGAGGTCATACTAGTATTTTAAAAAAGAAAAAAGAGAGAATGATAAACAAAAATGGTAAATAAAAGTTGTTTGTTAACAAATAATGCGAGTCGAGTTTCTTGCTAACATAAAACCCTAAGTCACTTATCTTATAGGTTACGAGTTCACGTGAAGACCCTGGAATCCGACAAGGTAAGAAAGTGTGGAGAAGTTTTGTATTTTTATTATTTGAAGTAAATAATAGTTTCTCAATGGCGCGCCGAAACAGGAACAGTTTGTGCAAATTTAAATTTTGTACAGACCACGTCTACTCATAAATACAGTATAAGGTGATTTAGAGGTTAAGCTATAATACGTATAAATTACGTACGCTACATAAAATGATGTTAGGTTAAGTGAGTGGTAGAAAAATAAGTAAGTGTGAGTTTTTGTTAGTATACAAAAATTGCATAAAATAGAAATGGAAAATAACGAAAATAAAGTCAGTATGACTGATGTAATTGTCACGGGGGAGGTAGAAATTCATTTAGACCCTAATGCGGTCAAAGCAAGCGTTGTAAACGAATCAGATAATATAAATGATTCAGGGATGGAGACAACTCCAAGCCTAATAGACGAAAATGATTTAACACAATCTGTAATAATTAGTGAGGCGGGAGCAAAATCGACTCCCGTGATAACAAAAATAAAAGAAAAAGAGTGTACAATAGCTGATATGATGAACTTTATGAAAACCATGTCTGAGAATATGAATAATAGATTTGATGTTAATGATATTAAATTTGATGTTCAGAATAGTAAGTTTAATAAATTGGAAGAGCAAAATAACGAATTAAAAAGTGAAATCCATGAACAAAAAATTAAATGTGAAAGTAATTTCAATGAATTAAAAGAGCAAAATAGTGACTTAAAAAACAATAATAATGAAAATAAGCGTTTTGAAAATACTAATGAAGAGTTTGCTAATAAATTTAACGAATTAAATACCAAGTTAGATAGTTCAATAAAGAATATAGATATTAAAATTAATGAAATAGATGATAGAATGCAGTGGCGGTCGGTGCCTCCAAAAAGTGGTGGTTGCACACGTCAATTATGAAAATTACTGTATTTGCCATCAGTTTAATAAGATAAAAAATAGCAATACATAACATACAGAATGTTCATATAAATAATAATATGAAGAATACAAAACTGTAATTGTGTAATTGTATGCAGTAAATAGAAGAGAATTATTTATGTAAATAGGAAAATGACAAAAATACCATAATATCGTTTAACAAATAACATGAAATTAATGCTATATAAAAAAGATATGACAAACACTTACCAAATATTAGGTTACTTGAAAAGAAAATCCATTCTCCTTTCTTTTTGGTGGGCAAATTTGTCAGTAACTTGGTAGTTAAAATCCCGAATTTCATTAATTAAGTCCCGTTCAATAGACAGCATAGCTAAGGCATTTAGTCTTTCTTGAGACATGCTGTTCCTTAAAAATGTTTTTATCCTTTTTAGGGTTGAAAAACACCTTTCAGCTTCACTGCTGGTCATTGGTATTGTTATTAATATTTCAAATAACCTTGTTACTTCGCTGAAAGTGTCTTGTAAATTATTGTCTTTAATAAATTTAAATAAACTCACAGCACTTGCAATGTTTCTGAATACTTTTGCATTATAAATTGTTGTTAGTTCTATTTGTAATTTTCTTAAATTTAGAAACTGATAAATATCACAAACAGATTGTAACGTTTCTTCAGGAAATGTTAAGCTGTACTTCACAAATCTATCTGACATAAAGAGGGAGGCAGCAATTAAATGGCCTGAAAAAGCAAACCTAGACTTTGCTTCACAAATGATTATATCACACACTTCTTTCGCTTGTCTCTTCCAGTCACTTTTATAAAATTTTCTTTTTTTAGTGTGTGAATGAGCTTCTATGTTCAGACCAAAATTTTCATCACTGTCTATGTCACTTCTAATTTTTATTATATTTTCTTCAAAATTTGAAAGACACTTGTGTGCTACACTTGTGTCAGTTTCGATTTTATGTAATTGACTGAACAAGATGTCAATTAATAGCATGATTTTTCTGAAGAAAGACAACTACAATGTGAAACTAAAACTTGTAAGAATTTTTATGTGCCCAGAAGCCTGTGAAATTGTACAGTTATTTGTTACGTTATCTGATTTTAAAATATGTTGCATACATTTAATTAGATCTTTACTATAGTCATAAACTATGGAGACACTTCTAGACTGGAAATTCCATCTAGTAGGAGTACAACGGGGAAGGCGTTTTTTAACTATCTCATCAAGTATTGCTGTTCTCTGTGGACTGTTAAAAAAAATGTACAAATTCCTTGAAGATTAGCAAAAAATATTCGAACATCTCTGTTGATAGACGCAGCTTTCATCATTACCAAGTTAAGTTGATGGGCATGGCAGTGTACGTACTGGGCATCTGGATATGATTCTTTAACTATAGCTTGAACACCTCTTGAAGACCCAGCCGTTACAGAAGCACCATCATATGTCTGGGAAATAAGTTTTTGTGGCGCTTCATGTATTTTATGTTTTTTTAGTTCTTCAAGAATACAGGAGGGCAAGGTGTTAGCATTATGTTGAGGAGGAGTCAAAAAACCCCAAAATCTCTCCACTGGCCTATCCTGTACAATATATCTAAAAACGATTGCCATTTGAAATATATTGGAAACATCACTAGTTTCGTCTGCAATTATTGTTAAATACGTACTCTTTTTAATTTCTTCAGAAATTTTTTCTTGGCAGACTTCATCATAATTTGCAAAAGAATTCTGAATTCTTTTAGAGATGCCTTTAAATACGGTTGCTTTCGCCAAATGGGACTTTAAAGCAGAATCTAATTCCGCAGTATAATCAATCATCCCCCTAAAAATTCCAGGGTTTGTGGAGTCATCTGTTTCATCATGGCCTCTTAAAGCAATTTCAAAAACGCCACAGAACCGTATACAATTAATTATAATATTCAAAATGTGCCTATTTTGTTTTACTTGTTCATTGTGAGCAGCAATGTTCCGCCTGTAGGCACTATCTAATTGTTCAGCTACATTTGAAGAACCTAAAAGGGCTAACTTTAAACTATTTTGTATATGGGTGGCTGAAGTTTCATGCTTTTTAATCCTATCTGACATATGATTCATGTCTTTAAAACCAGCTTTAGTCCAAGTGCCCTCACCCCCAAAGAGCAAACAAGGAAAACAATAAAGTGCAGGTTTTGTGTCACACCCACATAACCAGCTATACTTAGAATACACAGATTTATTAAATTTCCTATTAAATGTTCTCTTCCCAATGTCACTGTTTGGTTTAAATTTGCAAGATCAGGTGTTGGTTTACCTAATGCTTTAATTTCTATCTTTTCTGCAATAGGCCTTGAAATAAAAGGAGTTTCTATTAAATTTACTACAGAATTTATTGTAAATTATTATGCTCAAGCCGAAAATTCTTCATCAAAATATAAAACAAATGTTATTTTTACATGTTAACGAAAGACCTAAATAAATAAATATTAAAGGTTACAGTAGTAAGAGACCAGCAGATTCCTTCCTCAGCTTCAGTTAGTCTGAATTGTTTACATTCAGTTCACTGAAATATTACTATACGAGACACTAAACACTAAACACTACACTCACAAAACATATAATAATCGTTGTCTCAAAGACGTAATGACAGCTAAAAAAAATGCAAAACACATACAAACAATTACGAAAACTAGTAACACTACAAACGTAACCTCAAAATTTAGTTTTTAAAACACAGCGCTTTAGAACGACTATTCACTGTCCACGTGCCCACGTGTGCTGTACTAGTGCAGCCAGACGAGGTTTGCAGGAACAAAGTACACCACGGGCTTAGCATAGCACTGGCATAGAGAGATATCAACGTAGCCTGTTTTCCGAGCTGAATGCTATTCTACCGTAAAGGAACCAGCTTCTAGGTGGTGTATGCACCCACAAGCGTCGCGCCAATTTTAAAAGACACACACGGACATAAAACATGCCGTAGCGTATAATTATGATTCACAGTTATCTTACGAAGCTACTAAATTGCATTTTTGGCTAAAGATAATATTTTGTAAAATCCTGGGGGTTGTGCAACCTTGCAACCTAGGCAGTGACCGCCACTGATAGAATGACAGAAAAAATTGACAAACAAATATATGATATAAAAGAGAATATTGAAACTCAAATAAATGAGTTTAAAGCTGATACAGTAAGTCAGATCGAAGAGATGAATAAAAACATTAAAAAATGTGAAGCAGATACTGATAGTAAACTTAGCGAAATAAGTGCTAGTTGTGAAACAGAAATACAATTATTGCATGATACTGTTAAGGACATAAACCAAAAATGTATTCAATCTGAATGTAGTAACGATAAATTCAATCTAGTTGAACAAAATATACATAATATTAAAGACGAATTGCAAGTGGCCATAAGCCAGAAAATGAAGAATATTACTGAGAGAATACTAGTAACGCGAGATGTCAACAGTGACATAGAGTTAGAATCATTTAGTCACGATAGTAGGGGGTACACCCTATGCAGTTTCTAAATCGGGTGAGGGAGTTTAACAAGTTTAACCATAATAATTGGGAAGTACAATTATTAAAAATAATTAAGTGTTTCCAAGGGAGTTCCGCGATATGGGCGGAGGCTCATAGAACAGAATGGGAAAATTATGAGAGTTTTGAAAGGGTATTTCGAGAAAAATACTGGTCGGAGGAAGATCAAGAAGTTTTAAGAAGTCGAATTATGGGCCCGGGTAATTTTGGGGGTCATAATAATAATGTCACCATATATGTTACAAAACTATATAATGAGGCTAAATACCTTGAACCTCCGCTACATTTCAGATCGTTTGTGAGACACATCAGCAAACATTTACCCCGGGAAGTACAGATATCGTTGATGACACGGGAGATAGCCGAGATTAATGAACTCGAAAAAATATTAGATATTTTTCAAAGCATCAGAGACAGGGAGATAGGCAGGCGTCCGAATCCGCCGGTAGCATTCAATAACGGGAATCATAACCAAACAAGGGGGTATCCTACCGCATACAGGGCCACGAGGGTAGATAATAGTAACCGTAGGGGCGAGATGTGGCAATGTTCGGATTGTGAATACGAAAATTTTGCTACCTGAACAGTATGTTACAGATGCAACAAGGTGAGAGGTTGCCAAAGGAGCAACGTGGCCTCCACCCATCACAGTCAGCAGTAACGAGGCAGAGGTAGCAGTAGAGGAGGTGGAGATGCGATGAGAGGTCGAGGAGGGTATTCATCGAGCAGCGCAGCAGTACTACAGGGAAACTAGCGGGGAGAGTGGATGACGGGACCCAACCATTGTCAGCAGGTAGCAGTGGGGTCCAAGAAAAGGGCAACTACCAGAGCAATATCATCATCACATACATGTCCAAGGAATTGATGGAGGAAGAAGACATGGAGGCAGTAAGACAGGAGCCAGGGTTAACAGAAATAAAGATCCACATAGAAGGTAAGGAAGTTAAGACTTTAGTAGACACAGGGAGCGAGGTCTCTGTAATTTCAGAACATATATTAGATGAAATAAGGGAAAACAACAAAAACATTCCTTCTTTGCCAGTTGCGGGGGTTAGCATTGTAGGTGTTACTGGGGTCAGAAGTAAAAGAGTAACCAAACAAGTACAGCTAAACATGATAATTAGAAGTCATACTAGGTAACGATTTTTTAATCAGGCATAGCGCGGTAATTGATTTTAAGAAGCGGATAGTAGAATTAAGTCCTGAGAGTTAACCAATCAGGGTCAGTTTTGAGCGGGTTTCAGACACGGTGAGAGTATCGGGACTAAGGGTGATACAGAATCGGGATAGTGATAAAAGAGTGGAAGTTAGAGTGAATGCATGTAGACAGAGAGAGAATGATGAACGGGAAGAGCAAATTTGGGAAGTAAGGGCACACAAGTTTTGTAGTGAGGGTGGCATGGTAAGGAGTCCCCAACGTAGAGCGTTGTGGTGGGTAGTAGAGAGTTTTAAAGAGGTGTTTGCAGAGTTACCTGGAAGGGTCATGAACTACGAGTGTGAGTTAAAGGTAAGGGAATAAGGGAATACGCACCCTATGTACAAAGAAGTTATCCGGTGCCATTTTCCAAACGACAGGCCGTTCAAGAAGAGTTAGATAAAATGTTAGAGGGGGGTATTATAGAGAGATCGGTATCACCTTATTCAAACCCATTAGTAGTGGTAATTAAAAAAGACGGTAGAGTGAGACTGTGTTTAGATGCCCGTCGTATCAATCAGATAATAATTCCTGACCGGGAGTCGCCGGAAGCGATCGATGAGATATTTCAGAAATTTAGTGGTGTAAAGTACATGACTTCATTAGATCTGACCGCAGGGTACTGGCAAGTCCCGTCAGCCGTAAATAGTCATAAATATACAGCATTTTTATTTAATGGAAAGAACTACCAATTTAAGCGATTACCGTTTGGATTGAACACCAGCGTTGCCAGTTTTATAAAATGTTTAGATGAGATTCTACAACCCCAAAACTTAGATTTTTTGATAATTTATGTAGATGACATACTGATAGCCTCACGCACGTTCACAGAACACTTGGAGCATTTAGAATATGTGTTAGACAAATTGCAGAAAGGGGGTTTGATGGTCAATTGGGAAAAATCTAAATTTTTACAGTAAGAAATACATTTTTTTAGGTTTCATAATAACACCAGGAGGGATAAAAGCCAACCCAGAGAAGGTAGAGTCAATCTTAAAATTCCCCGAACCTAGAAACATTAAGCAATTGCAAAGCTTTTTAGGGTTATGCAATTTTTATAGAAAGTTTCAGAAGAACTATGCTCATATAACTTCAAAATTGAGTGAGGTATTACAAAAGAATAAGCAATGGTGATGGGGGGAGGGGGAAAAGAACGAGATGCATTTAATAAGATAAAGGACCATTTTGTTAACATGATCATGATGAATCACCCTAATTTTGAACGCACATTTTACTTACAGACAGACGCCAGCAGTATCGCTCTAGGTGCTGAGTTGTACCAGGAGGACGACGAAAAGGAACACCACACCATTGCTTTCACCAGCTGGACCTTGCTAGCTGCCGAAAGGAATTATACAACAACCGAGAAGGAATTACTAAGTATCTTCTTCGCGGTGAAGAAGTTTTGGACATATCTGTTGGGAAATTCTACCATCATCAGGACTGACCACAAGGCATTATCTTTCCTAAACACCTGCAAATTTACACACAGCATACTAACCAGGTGGGTGCTAGCTTTACAAGAGTATAATTTTTCTTGGGAACACATAAGAGGAGTGGAGAACAGAGTGCCAGATAGACTTTCATGAGTGGACTTTGAGGATAATAAAACAGGGATAGATTTAAAAGAAATAGAGATATATAGGCTAAGTAGAGAAGATAAGCTTTTTGGGGAGGAACTGAACGATATTAATAGCATGCAGAGAACAGATGGTAAATTGAATAAAATAATAACTAGTTTAGAGTCCGATTTAGATGAGTTTGGGTATGGCCAATATTTTCAGATCTATCAAGGGAGTCTGTTTAAAAAAGTAGAGGGGGAGAGCATGATTGGAGGTTAGTTATACCGGAAGGTTTGGTAGATAAGATAATTTGGGACTGTCATATTAGGTATGGACATTTCGGGGCTAGGAAGTGTGTAAATGTACTAAAAGAATCATGTTTATTCAAAAATATGGAACAGAGAGTTAGAACTTTACTCCGGGGGTCCGATATATGTCAGAAGTCAAAAGTAGTTAATTACCGATTAGAGGGAGAAATGAAATGCATTAGAGTCGAGAAACCCTTTGATTTAGTCGCAGTGGGTTTGTTTGGCCTTCTACCAAAGGGAAGGGGAGGTGTAGTGTACATTTTTGTGGTATTAGATACATTCACGAAATTTGTAAGACTGTATAGTGTAAAAAGAGTGACTGGTAAAGTATTAAGCAAAAAGATAATGAAGGACTACATGATTAAAACCGGCAAACCTAAGATAATACTATCTGATCATGGGCCCCAACTTATTAGTGGAATTTGGTGACAAACTTTGGGTTAGGAAGGCATTATACCCAAACACACGGCGGTATACCATCCTCAGTCGAACCAGGCCAAAACAGTCATGCGAGAGTTAGGGAGAATTTTTCGGGCGTACTGCCACGCTAAACACAGCGAATGGCCAGCGTATGTGGGTAGAATTGAAGAATGGTTAAATTGTACCACCCATGAATCAACTGGGTTGACACCATACGAGTTAGTCAAGGGAACACGCCTACCTAGGATTCTGGAACAGCTGTTCAATTATCCACCGGAGAGCAATACCCGAGGTCTGGAAGTAAAACTTAAACTCGCCAATGAAAACCTGTTAACTAAGGGAGAAAGAAGAAAACGGCAGCATGATGCTAAAGGCAAGTGGACAAAATATGAGGTAGGTCAGTTGGTACTAGTAAGAAGACATGATTTATCATGTGCACAAGATAAAGAAATCAAGAAATTCTTTTTGTTGTAAGAGGGACCATACAAAGTGATAGAGGTCAAGATGGACAATGCTTATGTTTTGCAAAACCAGGCGACATGAGAGATAGTGGGTACACATAATGCAACAAATTTAAAGCAATATTGGTCACAATGAATTTTAAATCAAATTTGTTGGAATTATAATATGTCTTATGTTTTTAGAAGGGATCCTCCCCCACTTTCGGGCGGTCACGGACTTACCAACCCTGACCATGGGTTTTGGAGGCGGACCATGGTTGGCGGTAACTTCCTTTGGGTGGTGAAAACGACGATGGTCTGGCTTCACAAAATTGGTGACAGGTAGAAATTTAACACTATTATTGAATGGGGAGGGGGGCCCATAAGGTACGTGGAAATAAATTTTTTTTACACTCAGGGTGCATAAATTAGCACCACACCACGTACCAACAATTGCCTGAGAGAGTACATTAAAACTAACATAAAACAAGGCAACTTTCAAATATATATATATATATTACCAGTATCATTTGTAAATTATGATCTCAGTAAATCAAATGAAAAGTTTTCAGTGTAAGCACCAAATTATAATAGCCATAAGATTAGTAGTAAGTAAGCGTAGTGGTAAGATTAACGGGGTTGGTTTTGGCGGCTCCTTGTATAGTTCCTTCAGTGCTGCCATGAGCGCTTTTAACTCATATTCGTTGATGTATGGAATTTGTCCATCTTCGACCCCATCTTTAGGCTCGATGCACACGAGCGGTGCGGTGCCGTTGCAGTACCGCAGCGGCGCCGCAGCCTTCAACTCACACGACATGCGAATCCGTTGCGGTTTTGGCTGTTCCTTGAAATTTACGTCACATATCAGCCATAATGATGGAATTTAAACAGTAGGAGTCCAGCTATGGAACTGTATGCGAGAAAAAGAGTTGTTTTTTTGTACTTAGTGTATAGATATCTAAAGTATAGGAAAACAAATTATTGGGTCCACCCACTGGTGAGCTCAAGGTTATTGAAAGGGACATTTTCATTGTTATATGAAGACTTGTGTAATGATGAAGCGAAGTTCTTTAATTACTTCCGAATGAGCAAACACTCATTTGAAGAGCTCGCTGGAAGAATTGGAGACAAGATACGCTGTCAGGATACGAACATGAGAATCGCTATTGACCCTTTTCATAAATCTAATCAAACTTTCCTCTATGTTCTGTCGAGTGGGGTTACTTGTTCTTCTTTTTTCAACAGGTGGTCCAGTTTCCGATGCCTCCTCCACTACCTCCATTGAATCTTCATGTGGAATGCTCAATTCCGTCTCTGCCAGGGTGGTGCCCAATAGGAAGCTCAATTGGCGAGCGTAAACATATTGCCTCCTATGCTCAGCTCCCTGGCCGGATATTGTTCTTTTTCTCATATTTTTCAGAAATGCGTCTCTCACATTTTTCCATTTGCTCATAATTTTGTTACCTGCAACAAAACGTTCAATATTTCATTAACATAAATTACATTTGTTTTTAAATATAAAAATTCGCGCTAATTAATTTTAAATTAAAGCATAATAAGAGAAATATTAAAAATTGACTATTATTTCAATTTGAATTTTGCTAATAGTATCATTAAAATTACCATATATCTAATGATTATATTTTTTTCAAGCTACATAAATTTAATATTCTTTTTTTAGGTATCTTGGAAGCGGATGTACAGTCGTAGACTTACATTATTCCTACAGAATCCGACATTCAACCCTCTGTCAAATTGTAAGAGATACATGCTCGGCTATTTGGATCACTTTACAAGAAGAATGCTTTCCACCCTTCACAGAAAACGATTGGAAACAAATTTCATCAAATTTTTTACAACACGCAAACTTCCCAAACTGCCTTGGAGCAATCGATGGAAAGCATGTTCGCATAATAAAACCAATTGAGAGTGGTTCATTATACTTCAACTATAAGCATTATTTTTCAGTTGTGTTATTAGCAGTTGCTGATGCACAATATAACTTTTTGTATATAGATGTTGGCTCCTACGGAAAAGATTCGGATAGTTTAATTTTCCAAAACAGCCGTTTCAATAAAAAATTAGAAAGCGGTTGAATATACCAACAGGTAAACCACTGCCTGGGATGGATCACCCCGCCCTGCCCTACGTGTTTGTTGGAGATGAGGCATTTTCCTTATCTCAAAATGTTTTGAGACCCTACAGCGGTAAATGTTTGTCAGAAAAAAAAAAGAATTTTCAACTACAGACTATCTCGAGCTCGAAAATATGTGGAATGGTCGTTTGGGATTTTGAGTAACAAGTGGAGGATTCTACACAGGCCTCTAAACGTAAAACCTGATTTTGCAATAACCATAGTGAAAACGTGTTGTGCTCTTCATAATTATGTTCTAAAACGAGATGGATATAAATTTTAAGACACATTATGTATTGAAGGGTTTTACGACAGTGGGCAAAATCAAGGTACCCATCAAAATCAAGGAGTGATCAACTTAAACCACTTAAGAAATACATGGGCCGACTATTTTATTAGCGATAACGGAAAAAAGCCATGGCAAAATAACTGCATCAAAAAAAAAAAAAAAACTGGGACGATTGTGTTATATTTAATAAATAACAATAAATATTTAAAAATTTAATAAATGGAAAATATGATTAATTTGTGCTTTCTACTTAATCAATTTTTAATTGTTTGGGGTTATGTTTAATTTTTAATTTAATTTACTGCTATGTTCTATTATTTTAATCTGAAGTGATTTTAGAAAAAATAGATTAAAAAAATAATTCAAAACCAGAATACGATTGATGTAAATTTATGTGAAATATATTTTGATTAAAATTGATACTGTTTTATTATTTCCTAAATTGAAATGAAAAATTGGGTATTATTTTTAAACAATTAATAAAAGTTTAATAAATCGAAAAATAAGTTTAATTTTTGCTTTCTAGCATATTGTTTGGATTTGTGTTTAATTTTTAATTAAGTTGTTTACTGCTATGCTCTGCTATTTTAATCTAATTAAATTTAAGAAAACATCAAAAATAAATTAACACCGAAATATGACTAAAGTAAATTTATCTGAAATATATTTTGATTGAAATTGATATTGTGTTATTATTTCCTAAATTGAAATGGGAAGTTCGTTATTATTTTTGAAAAATTAATAAAAGTTTAATTAATGGAAAAATATGTTTAATATTTGCTTTCTAGCATATTGTTTGGATTTGTGGTTAATTTTTAATTAAATTATTTACTGGCATGCTGTGCTATATTTATCTAATTAAATTTGAAAAATCATCAAAAATCAATACGACACTGAAATATGACTAATGTAAATTTATCTGAACTATATTTTGATTAAAATTTATATTGTGTTATTATTTTTTAAATTGAAAACAATTTTATAGCTGTACTTACCAATTTCTTCTTTTTCTTTTTGAGTTTTTTCTTCAAAATCTGAATACAATCTGCTGCAAATTCTTATCCACGCACTCCGTTTGAGATTTTTGTCGTGGTACTTTTCACATTTAATATCCCACAATTCACTACACTTTTTAACTTCCTCAATTAAAAGTTCTGTGTCAAAACTTTCTGCCATTTTGCTGCAGTAAAATTCCGTCCGTGTGAGTCGCACGATTGAAATGAAGGTACTGCTGAGCAGTTGCCGTTGATGCGGTGAAGCAGTACCTGAGGGGGAAAACCCGGCCGTTGCGGTGCCGCAGCGGTACCGCAGACCATATGAGTCGGTTCATTTAACTCTAGGTACTCTTGACCGCAAGTGCGGTACCGCAGCGGCACCGCACCGCTCGTGTGCATCGAGCCTTATAAGTCATATTTTGGCTGATCCCTTTAGGAAGTATGAGAAAGAAATGAGAAGAATAGAAATTGTAATGTTACATAAGATCACGACCACCAGGGTCCCAAACAACCAATAATCCAACAATAACAAATCGTAAAGAATGCTACATACAACTTTAATGTTAATAACCAAGACAAGTAGAAGGTGATTTGGATAAATAAAGAATACATCTTTAACATACTGATGAAGATGATCAAAGAAATAATGACAATCACTTAGACGAAATATAATTAACTGACAATTAACCCAATAGATTAGGTGAAAATGTAAAAAACCAAGGACGGAGAGAAGAAATTATAAAAGGAGTAAAGAAGAACACTACAAAGACCAACTGGGTACAAAAACAGAATGAAGAATAAGATATGCCCTACTCGACAAGACAAGATGAATGGATCATGACAAGAAAGTCCAGAGTAAAGGACAGAGTAATAATGATGCCTGATGAACTAATGTAAATAACTATGCCGACAAAGAAAGCTTATAAAGTAATTAAATGAGACAATGAACAAAGGTCAGGAGAGTGAAATAAAATTAGTAAAGGTATAAATAAACTGTGTATCTGGAAGAATAACAATCATGAATCATATAGACCAGCCTTGTAACTAGAGAAAATGTAGGGATATTACTTATCGAATGATGTGTATAATTACTGTTTAAAATGGGTAATAGAGACAAAAGGGTGTATAATAAACCTAAAATCATAAATAACATTAGTAATCATATGATAATGTGAAATGAAAAGACACTGAAATCAGTATAAAACAAACATTGTTGCCAAACCATGATAGGACCCTTAACCTCACTATATGTGAATTATGCACCTAAAACAGGAGAGTTATGTAACTAAATGCCTAATAATCCAATTTCTGTTGGAGGGTAATGAACCTAAATGTTAAAGGGGTGGTAACAACACAGAATAAATGTTGTAACGTTACATAACCCTGTCCCAATAAACTAAATCATAATAACATCAATGTCAGAAATGGGTAACCTATGGCTCGCTCAAAATTAAATTATATCACTCAATATGATAAACAATTCGAGTGGTATACAGTGCAAAGTGAGTTCTAGTGTACCCATTGAGGTGAAAAATAAAAGTGAAAGTAACGTATTACCAAACTGTGTTATGTGTGTGGAAATGATATAAAACTATTAGAGTATGATATAATACTAACTGATCTTGTATTTTATTTTGTTTATTGTAATATTTATATTGTATGAACAACTAATTGTTATACCCAAGTTAATATTATATTTTTTCAAATAATTGTGTTAGATTATAAGAAAACCCAGGGTTAGTTTTAAAAGACATAAAAATTTAAATACCAAAAGATAATAAAAAATTAAAATAATCCTATGAAGGAAATGGCAACAGGAAGTAGGGCCGTGTAAGAATACTATGAGAGACTAAATAAATAATATATAAATTTATTTAAAGATAATAAAATTATCAAATACTTATATACAATGTCATAAGAAAATGAACCAAAACTTATTATGTAAACTAAATTAGTAAAGAAACCGGAATGGAAAGGAATTATTTTTCCATAAATAAAATATAAATTTATAATAATTACAAACTGCCTGCATAATAAAAATACTATGTGTTACTAAGAGTGATGGAAAATAACAAGTATTGTTAATGAAGAAAAATTTTGAACTAAAACGGTAGAGTTGAAAAATGATGCTACTACATTTACAATAAAAAATAACCTTTTCGGAACTTGAGAGGAGGGCAAATTGATACAAAATTAACTAGCCGCATGAACACTTCAAAATCATACATGATTTATCCAAATTAAATGGTTGTATTAATTAATAAACAGTGAAAGAAGACATTCTGATGAGCCAACATGGTTTCGACCTAGTTCTAATTGACGTTTGAGAATTCACCAAACGGTAAGAAAATTATAACCCAAGACGGACCTCATCACAGAAAAAGATTCAATCCAGTAAGAACCATACGGAGCGAGGTAATATAAACATTTTTTTTGTAATAATTCAAGAAGAAAACACATTCCGAACGCTGAGATCGAAAATAAAATATTCATCTGAACACATGTTTTTAAAATAAACAAACGCACGCTGCACTCTTACGGACATTACAGGAACTACATACTACACGGAAAAATAAACAAATTATTTAATAAGTTTTTTCGGTATTTGTAAAGCGTAGTAATTATCCATTTCTGACACTCTCGTAACAAAAAGAACTTACCCTGAACCCTGGGGAATTATTAAGAATTATATATTAATTGATGTTTTTTTTAATAGTGTAAAATTATGAAACAAAACCATATATGTTTTTCTATTTAGACTATTCCATGTTTACTCTGTTCACTCGAGATTATGTTTAATTGAAGGAAAGAGCAATTGTAATACTTGTGTTTTGGTGGCAGGAAATAAATACCAATAATAAATACATAATATTATTGAAAAATAATATTGAATAATACAGTGTTATAATTTTTTTGGTAGTGGGTATGTGTAATCAATTTCAGCACAAAAAACAGAAGAAATCCGAAATCGGCTAAACTGAGGGTAAATAATTGATACTTACTCTCTCTTCTTCATAAGGCTGAACAACTTCACTTCTTGACCCCAAATCACACACTCTCGATTTCTATTTAGATTGAGTAAAACAAAAATAACAAAAAATAGAAAAATCCTTTATTTATACTTTATAAAAACGTCAGTTATTATAATTCAGAAGTGACGCATACTACTTGAGGCATATAATAACACTTTCATAGACCTCATAAAAACCGTGACGTTACAGAATTGGCGTACAACTGTGGGACTGAATAAACGAAAACGAGTACCTCACTAAGTAGTACGTTATAGAATTGGCGAACCCAACAGTGGGGTTTGACTCAGACGTACGTTTCGCTAAATAACGCCTCGTGAAAAAGTGGTATGTTACAGAATTGGCGCTCAACGTAAAAGGGCGGTAATTAGAAAAGAATTTTGATATTTAATAAAAATATATACCAAAAAATCTAATTATCGTTGGCAGTTATGAGAAAACAAGAAACGCATAATACCCGAGGCAAATCGAAGAAGAGGGCAGAAGAAAAGGAGATTGAAGAAGGTGGACAGGAACAAGAAATAGAATTAGTCACGGACTGTGAAATGGACCAACTGACAGGTGATAAAGAAGAAACCGAAGTAGTTAGGGACCCGGAAACGGAAATAATTGAAGAGGATGCCCAAGGGGACCAACCAGCAAAAGCGGAAGCCAGAAGAGAACCAGATTGGCAAGAAATGATGAGGATGATGATGGAGAAAATTGATAGCATTAAGGTAAGCAATAAACAAACCATAGAGGAGAACTAAAGGAAACAAAATGAAACCTTGAGTGAGAAATTTGATAAAATAGATGAGAACTCAAGGAAACAAAATGAAGCCTTGAGCGAGAAATTTGATAAAATAGATGAGAACTCAAGGAAACAAAATGAAGCCTTGAGCGAGAAATTTGATAAAATAGATGAGAATTTTAAGAAACAGGAAGAGAACTCTAGGAAGCAAAATGAAACTTTGAGGGATAGTTTAAAACAAATTGAGAAAATAAACGAAGAAAATTTAAAACAATTTGAGGGTAAAATGGAGAGGTTCAACAAAGAATTAAGAGAAAATCTAGAAGGTAAAATTGAACTGGTCAATAATACGTTAAGCCAAAGAGTAGGAGAATATAAGGAAGAGGCAGAGAAGAAATTAATAGAAACTAACCAAAGATTAGATAAAACTGAAGAGAAAATGGAACTAATTAAAACAGGAGTCGAGGTACGAATGGAAAAAGAAGAACAAGATAATCAAGTTCGTGTAATGGCCATACGACAAGAAAACAATGACCAGTTAGATAGTATCAAAAGCAGTCTAAACTGTAAGTTTTCAGAGTTTCATAAAACAGTAGAGAATGTAAAAAATCAATGTGATAGCCAAGCAGAGAAATTAGATAGTTTGCAACAAATCCAAACCAATTTTCAATGTGATGTAGATAGAGTAAGTGCGAGATCTGCATGCAGCAGTCATCATGTGTATCCAGATAGTAAGGAAACTTTCGGGATTATCGCAGAAACCCACTTGAATTTTTAGGGAGAGTAGACGAAATTTTGAACAGATCAAAGGAGAATCGATGGAATATGATAAAAGGTCTATTAGACGAATCGTTCAAAAATATCAATGATAATTGGTGGACAGCAATTAGGAACGAGGTGTGTGATTATGGGAGTTTCAAAACTATGTTCAAACTTAAGTACTGGTCAGAATCAGTACAAAACATTATTATGGATGATATCTGTCATGGTAGGTATGATCGTACAGTGGGACAAACACCTACTGCTTACTTTTTGGGGAAGGTGTGTATCGCAAAGTATTTAGACCCTAAGATACCTGAAGAGTGTCTAGTGACCAAAATGGCATATCATTTCGAAGAGAAGATCATTAGTGCACGCTTAAGTGGACAAATAAAAACTATTGTAGGCATGGAAACGCTGCTAGAAAATTATGAACAGGAATCTTATTATAGGAGAAGTAGATGGAGGTCAGGGAATACTGAGGAGCGAAAGAATGAACCACCAAGAGAGAATCGGCCCAGAGTTAATTATGTACATGCTAATAACAATTATTACAGTAATAGTTACCAAGGAAGACGTCCGTATTTTAACCAGAGACAAAATTATGATCGAAGAGATGAGAGAAACAACTACAACAGACAACAATGGAATGATCATGACGAATATAGGAGGTCCAGAAGTGGAGATAGAAATAGGGACATACCTTCGGGAGATCCACCAAATGACAATCAGGGAACTAATCAAGCCCAAGTAAATTATCTAATGGCTGATGAGAGGGATTCGAGGAGACCCGATGAACAGCAACAAAGAAAAGTGGACAAACGAGTTGACCATGGGAAAAATCAAGGGTCTAATCCTGGTCCCAGTAATAAAGATGAGAGGCTATATACATACGATAATATTGAAATGTATGGTAGTGATCCACAATGGGGCAATCCAATAGCGAATTTTATTGACAAGTTTAATCAACAGAATCCACGGGAAAAATATAAGAGTGGATCAATCCGTGTTGTGAATGATACCGAAAACGGTTAAACTCATGTTAAATGAGATATTGAGAAAAGTATTGAAAGACTAAAAACCCCAAAATTCTAAAAGCATGTAAGGACATCTTACTCAAGTTATTTTGAAACCATATAATTTAAAATGAAGAAACTAAAAACCCCAAAATTCTAAAAGCATGTAAGAACATCTTACTCAAGTTATTTTGAAACCATATAATTTAAAGTGAAGAGTATATAAGAACAGATTATATAATTTAATTATAAATAACTGATTTAAACTGAAATAATACGAAAAAGTAATATTTGTAATGGTAACAAACAGAAAAAAAAAAATTAAATGAACAAAAACAATTGATGGTAATGTGCTCAGATAAGAAGAATAACGAGTAATTTAATGACTCCAATGAAACTGAAGGAGGATGATAATTAATACAACAAAAATTTGAATTTCTCGGAATTGAAGATTAGATAAGAAGAAATGATACGGAGAAATATGTCACAAGAAGTAAAGTCAAAAGAATTTTAACATAAGGCCTATCAATGATGTTATATGCTATTATTCAATGGAAAAGAAGAAGGAATCAAGGAGAAGAAGAAATATATAAATAAATACAAACAGCTACAGTATGAAGAATCCCAAAAGTGTTTGGTACTAGTCGCTAATTGACTACTACTTATAATTTTTTTATTTTTATGTATTGACCATAGAAATGTTCCGGCAATAATTTTTATGAGCAGGGATGATGTTCCCCTGGTCTCAGAAGGTGTAAGGATGGACAGCGGAGTATGGACCCAGAGTGGCCACCCGACTGGAACCACCGCACAAGATAGGGAAAAATGTTAGGGAAATTGAATATTTAAGGGATAATAATTATAAAATAGCTGAAAGGATTGATATTAGATTCCAGAAGTATAAATGAAGAAAATAGATGGAAGATAGCAGACCGATGCTTAATTGATAAAGCGAGTATATAAAAGTAAATAGAAATGAGTGTTAAAACAAGTTTAATATGATTAGTGTGACCAGTCCTTATCAAATAAAATGTGGAAGTACCACTACCCAGAAATGAATAATTGATGAATTTGCCTCCAAGAGAGAGAGAGTATAGTAAGAAAACAGCAATTACCACCAGTCGGAATTACCAGTCAGTTTATATAACCTGTTTGAAATAAAACACTATTATGAAGATAAAGGAGAGTTAAGAAAATGGAAATAATCAACAATTTATTTTTAATAAACAAGTTAAACTGAAATAAATTTGTTCTAGTGGGGGGGCTTTATGTAACGTTACATAACCCTGTCCCAATAAACTAAATCATAATAACATCAATGTCAGAAATGGGTAACCTATGGCTCGCTCAAAATTAAATTATATCACTCAATATGATAAACAATTCGAGTGGTATACAGTGCAAAGTGAGTTCTAGTGTACCCATTGAGGTGAAAAATAAAAGTGAAAGTAACGTATTACCAAACTGTGTTATGTGTGTGGAAATGATATAACTATTAGAGTATGATATAATACTAACTGATCTTGTATTTTATTTTGTTTATTGTAATATTTATATTGTATGAACAACTAATTGTTATACCCAAGTTAATATTATATTTTTTCAAATAATTGTGTTAGATTATAAGAAAACCCAGGGTTAGTTTTAAAAGACATAAAAATTTAAATACCAAAAGATAATAAAAAATTAAAATAATCCTATGAAGGAAATGGCAACAGGAAGTAGGGCCGTGTAGGAATACTATGAGAGACTAAATAAATAATATATAAATTTATTTAAAGATAATAAAATTATCAAATACTTATATACAATGTCATAAGAAAATGAACCAAAACTTATTATGTAAACTAAATTAGTAAAGAAACCGGAATGGAAAGGAATTATTTTTCCATAAATAAAATATAAATTTATAATAATTACAAACTGCCTGCATAATAAAAATACTATGTGTTACTAAGAGTGATGGAAAATAACAAGTACTGTTAATGAAGAAAAATTTAGAACTAAAACGGTAGAGTTGAAAAATGATGCTACTACATTTACAATAAAAAATAACCTTTTCGGAACTTGAGAGGAGGGCAAATTGATACAAAATTAACTAGCCGCATGAACACTTCAAAATCATACATGATTTATCCAAATTAAATGGTTGTATTAATTAATAAACAGTGAAAGAAGACATTCTGATGAGCCAACATGGTTTCGGCCTAGTTCTAATTGACGTTTGAGAATTCACCAAACGGTAAGAAAATTATAACCCAAGACGGACCTCATCACAGAAAAAGATTCAATCCAGTAAGAACCATACGGAGCAAGGTAATATAAACATTTTTTTTGTAATAATTCAAGAAGAAAACACATTCCGAACGCTGAGATCGAAAATAAAATATTCATCTGAACACATGTTTTTAAAATAAACAAACGCACGCTGCACTCTTACGGACATTACAGGAACTACATACTACACGGAAAAATAAACAAATTATTTAATAAGTTTTTTCGGTATTTGTAAAGCGTAGTAATTATCCATTTCTGACACTCTCGTAACAAAAAGAACTTACCCTGAACCCTGGGGAATTATTAAGAATTATATATTAATTGATGTTTTTTTTAATAGTGTAAAATTATGAAACAAAACCATATATTTTAGTCAATCAAATATATTGGAACTTACCGTCTGCGGCTTTCCAGAAACAGCGTCTTTATAAATTTACATGTTTCGGGACCCTTGTCCCATCATCAGAATTTAAAAGTAATTGTGTATCATTTAAATATGATACACTTGTCAAACACTTAAAATATTAAAATCTAATATAAAATAACTTACTATAACATATTATAATATTTACAACGAGTACGAAGGTTACCGATGTACATCGTATGAAAACCGACCGCGCACTAATCTATGTCTCGCTCCCACCACGACAGTAGCGCAAGGCAGTGTTGTACAATACATTTGATTTGAAGACTAATTTATCATTTAAAACATGCGGCTTGGTACCAATATTATTGTGTGCTTTATAAATTTCGTATTCTTCAAGAGCGTTCAAATATCGCCCTTTCTTACATATGTGAAGGGGTTTCAAATTAGTTTTAAAATTTGTGTAGCGATGATTTTCGGAAATGAGGTGTTCTGCAAATTTTGACTTGACACTGTCCAAACTGTGAAAATGTGTAGGCGGCCTATGTTCTAAAAATCTTTTTAAAAAACCACGTCCTGTCTGGCCCACATAAAAAGCGTCGCAATCGTCACATATCAATTTGTATACACCAGTTTTG
Source organism: Magicicada septendecula (assembly GCA_034769895.1). Lineage (NCBI taxonomy): Eukaryota > Metazoa > Arthropoda > Insecta > Hemiptera > Cicadidae > Magicicada > Magicicada septendecula. Next base: position 745,780,034 of record CM068368.1, on the reverse strand, counting down.
TGTTCAAGGCTGGTGGTTCTGCGGACACGAAGATTATTCATAATGCTATTAGTGGTTTTATAAGTGACCTTGATATTACTGGTTTTACCAAAAATTGACCCAAAGATCTGTGGCATAAGGTATGTGTACGGTGTTGCAATATATTTGCGTGTTGTATTTTCGCGTGTTTTACGTCCGATAATGTTGCTATGTCCTTTCTTATGTTTTCGAAGGATGTTATTCACCATATTGACATCATAACCATTAGCGACAGCAATGTGTTTAATGGTGTCCAACTCTTCACGGTATTCTTTATCACCGAGGGGCAAAGATAAAAGTCTGTAAATCATACTGTGGAAGGCAGCTAATTTTTGTGATAAAGGATGAAACGACTTAGCATGTATTACAATGTCAGTCGTTGTGGGTTTTCTATATATGTCAAATTGCAACTTTTTATTATTATTGTCCTTAGCAACAGTCAAATGTAGAAAATTCAGTTTACCATTTTCTTCACTTTCAAGCGTGAACCGCATTTTGTTATTGATGTTATTCAAATGATTATGTAAATTATTAATTTGTCTTTGTGTACCTTTGTATATTAAAAAGGTATCATCAACATACCTGCCATAAAATATTATGTTACTCCTGTGTTTGTTATTAGTAAGAATGAATGAATTTTCGAAATTATTTAGGTATATATCTGCAAGAAGACCTGAAAGTGGAGAACCCATTGCTAACCCATTTTGTTGTCTGAAAAATTGATTATTGTGGGTAAAGTAATTTTGATCAAGAACTAACTCCAAAATGTGCATCAATTCATTTATATTATTAATATCCAATTTATTAGTATTAATAAGGTTAGTCCTAAGTATACGCAAGGTCTCCGCTACTGGTATATTCGTATACAAATCCACAATATCAAAGGAAATAAGTTTGTGGGTCGGTTCAACTATTAAATTTTTAACTTTATTCACAAAGTCAACGCCATTAATCAGACTATGATCATTAATTATATGTATATTGTGTTTTATTATGGTGACTAACTTTTTAGCTGTTTTATACCCCGGAGCAGTAGTGAAATTTACTAACGGTCTCAAGGGGATAGCATCCTTGTGGAGTTTGGGTAATCCTGTTAAAATGGGTGCTTTTGAATTTATTGGTTTTAAAGATCTTCTTGTTTGTTCATCAAACAAATGGGTGCATCTGTTTATACACTGATTTAATTTACACCAATTACACAAAACTGGTGTTTACAAATTGATATGTGACGATTGCGACGCTTTTTATGTGGGCCAGACAGGATGTGGTTTTTTAAAAAGATTTTTAGAACATAGGCCGCCTACACATTTTCACAGTTTGGACAGTGTCAAGTCAAAATTTGCAGAACACCTCATTTCCGAAAATCATCGCTACACAAATTTTAAAACTAATTTGAAACCCCTTCACATATGTAAGAAAGGGCGATATTTGAACGCTCTTGAAGAATACGAAATTTATAAAGCACACAATAATATTGGTACCAAGCCGCATGTTTTAAATGATAAATTAGTCTTCAAATCAAATGTATTGTACAACACTGCCTTGCGCTACTGTCGTGGTGGGAGCGAGACATAGATTAGTGCGCGGTCGGTTTTCATACGATGTACATCGGTAACCTTCGTACTCGTTGTAAATATTATAATATGTTATAGTAAGTTATTTTATATTAGATTTTAATATTTTAAGTGTTTGACAAGTGTATCATATTTAAATGATACACAATTACTTTTAAATTCTGATGATGGGACAAGGGTCCCGAAACATGTAAATTTATAAAGACGCTGTTTCTGGAAAGCCGCAGACGGTAAGTTCCAATATATTTGATTGAACAACACGTGGCTTGGTACTAAACATTTAGGATTTATTCCTTTTAAACATATATTTTAGTACGTAGGCTTTCACGGCCGGTGTCAAAATGATTGGATAAAACTTCCGGGCTGAAAGGCCGTGGTCGATTGCTTGATGCATTGGCGCTATACGTTTCGGCCGCACCACCGGTGGCCATCTTCAGTAGCAAAACTTGTTCGAATAGATGTACGCCGAACACGTCCCCAATGAAGTACTGGTTGCTTGTTCCCAGTACATTGGGGACGTGTTCGGCGTACATCTATTCGAACAAGTTTTGCTACTGAAGATGGCCACCGGTGGTGCGGCCGAAACGTATAGCGCCAATGCATCAAGCAATCGACCACGGCCTTTCAGCCCGGAAGTTTTATCCAAAACCATATATGTTTTTCTATTTAGACTATTCCATGTTTACTCTGTTCACTCGAGATTATGTTTAATTGAAGGAAAGAGCAATTGTAATACTTGTGTTTTGGTGGCAGGAAATAAATACCAATAATAAATACATAATATTATTGAAAAATAATATTGAATAATACAGTGTTATAATTTTTTTGGTAGTGGGTATGTGTAATCAATTTCAGCACAAAAAACAGAAGAAATCCGAAATCGGCTAAACTGAGGGTAAATAATTGATACTTACTCTCTCTTCTTCATAAGGCTGAACAACTTCACTTCTTGACCCCAAATCACACACTCTCGATTTCTATTTAGATTGAGTAAAACAAAAATAACAAAAAATAGAAAAATCCTTCATTTATACTTTATAAAAACGTCAGTTATTATAATTCAGAAGTGACACATACTACTTGAGGCATATAATAACACTTTCATAGACCTCATAAAAACCGTGACGTTACAGAATTGGCGTACAACTGTGGGACTGAATAAACGAAAACGAGTACCTCACTAAGTAGTACATTATAGAATTGGCGAACCCAACAGTGGGGTTTGACTCAGACGTACGTTTCGCTAAATAACGCCTCGTGAAAAAGTGGTACGTTACAGAATTGGTGAACCCAACAGTGGGGTTTGACTCAGACGTACGTTTCGCTAAATAACGCCTCGTGAAAAAGTGGTACGTTACAATGTATAGAACCAGTAGAATTGTATTGTAATTAGTATAAGTACAAACAATAAGTTAGACATTTTGATGTTACCTAACAAATATTACTAAAACTGTAAGTACCTAATGAGATAAAGGAGAGGAGAAATTAGTGTCAATAGAACCAGCAAGGTTCTATTTCACTTATATAAGGTAAACCAATTATAATTAGATTAAATTTATCACAAGATAATAGAAAATAGACATACTGGTATCTTGACACCAGATGCAAGATGTTTTATTGTATTAGCAAAGCAAGGTGATATACTATTACCAATCAAATGATGGTAACACCTTCATAATTACTATCACTATTTTGTAAAGGAGAATGATCACTCAATTTACAAAATAAATAAGAGTTAAGAGAACAAGTGTAAAACCATATAGTGTAATGGGGCTATTTTGAACAGTATATTTTTTATTTTCAAGTTATCAATTATTGGGGACTGATCGGTTTGGACACCCTTTACGGTAACTCAGACATGTTTGTTGGACACTCTGTATACAATCCTGTACCGGGTTGTGCCTAGCGCACAAAGATAACAGCGTTGGAATGTCAGCCTATGCGCACATGCGTGTATTTTCCGTTGGTGGATAAATAAAAACTTTTTAGCAAGCCCAGAAACAGAACAAAGTTACTAAATATCGCTATAATATTGACGACTCGGAACACTAAGTTTTTTAAAAGTAAAAACGTAAAGTTTTACCTTACAGCCTAAACCGGCTTTCACCTATAGAAGGCTTCATCAGAGGCTGTCGTTAGTAGCGCTGCTCGTCTTGTTGTTGGCGACGAGATAGTGTTTCGAAAGATTGAAGCTGTGTGTGTGTGTGGTGAGATGTGTTCGAATAATGCGTGCGATTTGAATTGTGTCTGTTCGTTTAGGATGTCGTTTTTATTTGTTTTTGTGTGTTTGTATATTTCTAATTGTTCTAGAGTGTCTAGTTTTCGGCCTTTTGTGTGTACGTGTAGTATGTTCATGTTATTGTCGATGTTTTTATATGTGTGGTTTGCTTCAATAAGGTGGTTTGCGAAGGTAGATTCTGTAGTGGTGTGGAGTGCTTTTGTGTGTTCAATGTATCTCTGTTTGAAGCTACGTCCTGTCTGGCCTATGTAGAATTTACTGCAATTTGAACAATTTAGTTTATATACACCGGGTAGATCGAATTTGTTTTGTGCCTTGGGCATGCGTTTTGATAGTGTGTGTTCTGTTTTGTTAGTAGTTTTGTAAGCGATTCTGTATCCTGCTTTTTTGAATTTGTGGGCAATTTTTTCTGTTTGTTTGTTGATGTATGTTAGTGTTATGAATTTGTTGTTTTCTGTCTTTGTATGCCCAAAGCACAAAACAAATTCGATCTACCCGGTGTATATAAACTAAATTGTTCAAATTGCAGTAAATTCTACATAGGCCAGACAGGACGTAGCTTCAAACAGAGATACATTGAACACACAAAAGCACTCCACACCACTACAGAATCTACCTTCGCAAACCACCTCATTGAAGCAAACCACACATATAAAAACATCGACAATAACATGAACATACTACACGTACACACAAAAGGCCGAAAACTAGACACTCTAGAACAATTAGAAATATACAAACACACAAAAACAAATAAAAATGACATCCTAAACAAACAGACACAATTCAAATCGCACGCATTATTCGAACACATCTCACCACACACACACAGCTTCAATCTTTCGAAACACTATCTCGTCGCCAACAACAAGACGAGCAGCGCTACTAACGACAGCCTCTGATGAAGCCTTCTATAGGTGAAAGCCGGTTTAGGCTGTAAGGTAAAACTTTACGTTTTTACTTATAAAAAACTTAGTGTTCCGAGTCGTCAATATTATAGTGATATTTAGTTAAGTAACGGACACGTCATGGACAACGAAATCCAAGAATTTAACAAAGTTACATATACTCGCTCCACAGGTGATATCACGTGACGACTCATCAAAGCGTCACGTGATTTTTTTCCAACGAATCACGAACATAGTTGCCATGGATGAAGAAGGCATGGTTTATATAGACGCTTAGAAAACTACGTTGTCGTTGTCAACACCTATAGCCGGCCGGCTGTACAATAGTACCACGTGTTAAAGCAAAATTTAAATTATAGAAATGTGAGTGCAGAAACAAAAAAAGCAGTGCAAAATGTGTTTGGTGAATATCTAAATTAACAGCAGAAACTTTTCGGACAAAAAAGTGAACCCTATTCCGATAACAATGAACTAAATTCACCTCGTGGTCGTCAAGGATCTAAGTTCAGGAAAGTAATCATTTAAATATCTATTAACAAATCAATTTAAAAGCGCTACATCTAAATAATGGGGAGGGAAGTTTGAGTGAGTGTTGAGAGTGGGCATTGCTGGGCCGTCTTAATAGTTTAATTAAATTATAGTTACAACTAGTTGATAGCGTATTGGTCATGTAAGTAAAAAATCAAAATGTCAGTAATTCATTATGAAAAGTAATCGAGATGCGAAGTAGGAGTTTTGTCACAATTTTAATAACAAAGTAAACCGAAAAAATGTCATGCTAAACAAATAAAATAACATTTTATTTGTGTTCACAAAATATGTATTTGTCATTGTATTACCTGTTGTTTTTCTCTGCCTAAGTACATCAGACGACACCCTGGTCATTCGCGAAGAAGGTAAGTGACACCAGTTTGAGTTTTTCATTTTAAAAAACAAGCAAAATTTCAGTTGCCGCTTTTAATAGGCACAGATTTTTAGTTGGTTACTATTTATTTTAAACTCGTACTGCTTTAGTTGGCGCCCGAACAGGGACGTTGTGAATTAAAAATTAAAATAAATTAATTTACAACCTGATCGAAATGGCAGAGAAAAGCGAGAGTGTAAATATATGTGAAGATATTGTGGAGGGGTCAATTTTAAATGTTACGCAAGACGATTTAATATCGACAAACATTAACGAGAGTGTAGACAATACGATAGACGAATTAACGAATGAGACGGTAGATGCTAAGAGTAACAGAATCGACAATGTAGACGTACTTAGTCAATTAGCATTATTTATGGAAATGATGAGTAATAAATTTGACCGACAAAACACGAATTTGAACGAATTTAGAACAGAAGTCAAAACAGAAATAAATGTCGTAAATAATAAGCTTGACAAACAAGATGAGAAAATGAAAACAGAAAATAATAATTTAAAATCTGAAATCAAATCAGAAATAAATATTATAAATATTAAACTTACTGATTTAAATAACGAGTTCATGAATGTGAGGAGCGAATTGAGAGCGAGTGAAATAAATATGAATAGCTGCTTGGAAAGTATGAGTGAGGTTATTGTTGGAGTGAAAGATGAGCTGACTAGTGATATAAATAAGATACAAACAGAAATGAAAAACGAGATAAAAATAATTAACGAAAAACAAAAAGAGAAAATGTTACAGACAAATAAAAAATTTGACACATTGACAAGTAAATTTAATGATAAAATTAAAAAGCAAAATGACAAAATTGACAGTAATGTTCAATGTATAATTAATGAGTGTGAACAAATCAAACGAGCAAGTGAAATACAAGAAAATATAAATGATGAATTCAGAAGTAACTTTGAGCAGATTGATGTAATTAAAACTGATGTAACTAGTTTGAAAAGTAAACACACAGAACACGAAAAAGAAATAACTAAAGTCAGAGAGATTTAAGTGTAGCAATTAACCAAAAATTTACTAGCGTGAGTGAGAGAGTGAACATGGAAGTAGAGTTAAGCTATTTTAGTAATGAAAGTAGGGGAATGAACCCCATACAATTTTTGAACTCTATAAAAAGTTTTAATAAATATAACCAAGAAAGTTGGGAGATTAAACTAGTAAGAATTTTAAAGTACTTTAAAGGGGATGCTAAAATATGGGCGGATGCTCATAACGACAACTGGGTAGATTTTAATGAGTTTGAGCAAGCATTTAGAAATAAGTACTGGTCAGAAGAGAAACAAGAGGGGTTACGTAGTACTATAATGGGGTGGGGCAATTTTAATATAAAAAACATGAGTATTACATCATATGTGACGAGACTATATAGTCAGGTTAAATATTTAGAACCACCAATGCCTCTTTCATCTTTTATAAGATACATTAGTAAACATTTGCCTAAGGACATACGGTCCACAATCAGAACCCGGGAGTTTGCTAATATCGCAGAGTTAGAAAAAATACTAGAAGCATACCAGAGTATGAAAGAGGAAGAAGATAATAAATACCAGTTTAGAGTTAACGAATCAAGTCAAATAAATACTGATATAAGACAACCAGACCATTTTATTAGTAATGTGAGTAGTTCAGGGGAGGGGGCATGGTTATGTCCAAACCCTAGTTGTGGAGCTAGTAATTATAATGGGCGCGGAATCAATGTTACCGGTGTCAGGGTCCAAGGGAGAGTGCCCGAGGGAGAGTGGAGAATTATAATAGGGGTTTCGATCAGTTTAGAGGGAATCATAGAGGGAGAGGTTTTACCAGTAATCGGGGAGTGCCAGGAAATTTAATCATAGAGGAAGAGGGGGGTATGTTAGTAACCCAAATGAAACTCGGGGCGTGGAAGCACCAGCTCATCATCAAAACAGTAGGGGGGTTTACAGTGAACCACCACCTCCAATACCGTTAAACTAATCAGGGTGGTTGAAAAAGAAAGCCCCCCGCCGTCTAGTAATCACCTAACAATAAGGTCACTAATTACCAATATACATAATGATCAATCTGACGAAGAAGCGGGAGAGAGTAGTAATACTTTTGGGATGGCAGAATCTGAAGCCGAAGTGTTTGATTCTAAATACATTTTTCTAGTAGATTCAGGGAGTGAATTGACTGCTATAGACGATAGAATGTTTAAAAAATCAAAAATCAGACTACAGAAACAATTCCACAATTACCAGTACTGGGAATTAGTGTTATAGGAGTAACGGGTGTTCGCAGTAAAAAAGTAAACAAACAAATAATGCTACAATTAAAAGTAAATAAAAACACAATAGATGTACCTTTCTTAGTTATTCCAGGATTAAATATGGGAGCTTTATTCAAGAAATCATTACCATATTAATATATGGTAATGATTTCTTGAATAATTTCAAAGTAGAGTTAAACTATTACACAGACTATGAAATTAAACAATAATAATAATAATATAATTGAAATACCTTTCATACAAAAGAAAATTGTAGGAATGAAAGCTTTAAAAATAATTAGTAAGGGAATGTTAATTTCTGACAATGATATAAACGAGTGTAGGCCCTTAATGATAAATTATTGTAACCTAAGAGTAAATAGAAATGAATTACTTGAAAATGAAAATAATTGGGAGGAGAAAATGAATAAAATCCTATATCAAGATGGGGAATTTAGCTATCAAGACAGGGAAAAAATAGTACTAATAATAAACAAAAATAAATCAGTTTTTTCAGATGAACCCGGTTTAGTAAAGAATTTTAAGGGTAAATTGGTCGTTAAAGAAAAAACACCCTTTGCACCTAAAACCTATCCGGTACCATACTCCAAGAGGGGTTTAGTACAGGAGGAAATAAATAAAATGTTGAGGGAAGGTATAATAGAGAAATCTACCTCACCATATTCCAATCCTTTAGTAGTGGTGACAAAGAAAGATTTATCGATAAGATTATGTTTAGACGCTAGACTAGTAAACAGAATAATTGTTCCAGACAGAGAATCACCGGAACCAGTAAGCGAAATTCTGCAACGTTTTAGTGGGACCAAATACATCACCACGTTAGACTTGACTGCAGGTTACTGGCAGATAGAGCTGGAAGAGGAGTCTCGACAGTATGTGGCATTTCTACACAACGGTAGGAATTACCAATTTCGAAGACTACCTTTTGGACTCAACGTAAGTGTTTCAATTTTTATCAAATGCCTGGATTATGTACTAGGGAGAGAGATTTTAGAATTCACAACCGTTTATGTAGACGATATAGTAATTACGTCACCAGACATTGATACACACTGTGAAAGGTTAGATAGGGTATTAAGTAGATTGCATAAATATGGCATAACAGTTAAATTTAAGAAGTCAGAATTTTTGAAAGAACAAGTTAATTTTTTAGGACATATAATTTCAGCTAGGGGTATCAGTACAGACCCTAATAAAGTAGAAATAATACAAAATTTTCCGATACCAAAAAATGTGCAACAGTTGCAAAGTTTCTTAGGCTTGTGCAATTATTATAGGCAATTTGTAGACAAATATTCATATTTAACAGTACAATTGGGACATTTATTAAATAAAGACAATCGATGGCAGTGGAATTTAAAAGAGCAAAACATATTCGAGCTGATAAAGAATAAATTTTTAAACACAGTTATATTAGCTCATCCTAATTTTTCAGAACCATTTTATGTACACACAGACACATCAGACATTGCTTTAGGAGTAGAGTTGTTTCAGTTAGATGGTAGTGGGAACCACAAAGTAGTAGCTTTTGCAAGTAGATCTCTATTAGTTAGTGAGAAGAACTATACTACGACGGAGAAGGAGGCGTTATCAATAGTTTTCGCCTGTAGAAAGTTCAGAAAGTACTTATTAGGAAATAAGGTAATCATAAGATCTGACCATCAAGCTTTAACGTTTTTACAAAAATTGTAAATTAACACATGGTAGGTTAGTGCGGTGGATGCTAATATTACAAGAATATGACTTAACGATTGAGTATTGTAAGGGTAAAGAAAATGTAGTAGCTGATGTCCTATCCAGAACAGATTTTGATAATAATACCGAAGTAGACATAGCAAATACATATAAAATATTTATAGTAAAAGAAGTGGGGGAAGTAGATATGAAAAAATTAATAAGTAACTTAGCAACAGAACAAGAGAGAGACACCGAACTTAATAAAATAATATTCGCTTTGAGTCAAATACCCAACGTACCTCACAAGTGGGAGAAACATTTTAGTTTGTTTAATAAACACTTATTTCATCGGGCAAATGAACAGGGAGACGATTGGAAGGTGTGTATCCCTAAAGTTATAATACCTGAAGTAGTGAGAGATTGCCATCTAAGGTATGGTCACATAGGCCCCAAGAAATGTAGTGATATATTAAAGGAGTCATGTAAATTTAATAATATGGAAAGAACGGTGCGTAAAATATTACAAACATGTGAAATTTGTCAGAAAGCTAAAGTAAACAATCGTAAACAGGAGGGTTTAATGCAGCATGTAATGCCAGACAGTCCTTTAGCATTAGTTGCCGTTGATTTATATGGCCCCTTACCCAAAGGTAGAGGAGGGGTAAATTATTTATTTGTTGTGTTAGATGTTTTTACCAAGTTTGTAAAATTGTACCCGATTCAAAAGGCAACCTCATCAGTATTGGCTAGGAAGATAGTAAATGAATACCTTGTTGAAGTAGGTAAGCCTAAAATAGTATTATCAGATCATGGTTCGCAGTTCACCAGCAACACCTGGCAGGAAAATTTAGGTTGGGAAAATATTTTAATTAAACATACATCAGTGTATCATCCACAGTCAAATCCAAGTGAACGTGTTATGCGGGAGTTAGGGAGGATGTTTAGGACCTTTTGCCATAAAAAACATTCTTTGTGGGCTACTTTTGTGTGCAAGATAGAGGGGTATATTAACAATAGTTTACATGAATCCACTAGTTACAGTCCATATGAGTTAATGTTTCAGAGAAGGCCGTCACGCATATTAGAAGAGCTAGTAAAATTTCCAACCCGGACGGAAATACCACATGATAGGAAATTGGTAATCGCTAGGGAGCGCCTGCTGAGTAAGGCCGAACAGCGGAAACGGAGGCATGACCGGAATTTAACACCCATACAATACGAGGTAGGACAACTAGTATTAATAAAAAATCATGATCAATCATCGGCATTGGACAAAGAAATTAAAAAATTCTTCCTATTGTATGACCTATTGTATGACGGTCCATATGAGGTTAGCCAAGTGAAAATGGAGAATGCTTATGTTTTAGTAGATTTACAAACTCGAGAAATAAAAGGAACTTATAATGTGACCCAATTAAAAAAGTATTACCTAGCTGAGTGATGATAGATATTTTTGTGATTATTAAAATTTTCATACACAAACAAACATTTTTATATTTTACTATGATAATATTTTATTATTATTTATACATATGTTATGGTATTTTAAAAGTAGGAGGGATCCTCCCCCATTTTCGGGCGGTCACGACCTCACCAGTCCTGATCGTGGTTTTCGGCACTTGGAGGCGGACCATGGTTGACGGAACTTCCTTCGGGTGGTGAAACGACGATGGTCCGGCTCCACAAAATTGGTTGAGAATAGAAATTTAATCTTACTGTTGAACGGGGAGGGGGACCCCTAAGGTATGTGTTATACGATTTTTTTTTATTTTACACTCAAGGTGTACCTTACCACATACCAACATTGCCCAGGCGTGTAAATAAATGATTTTAGTGAGGCAGTGTGTTTAAACAAAATTTACTCTTATGTAATAAAATCTATTATGCAATAATAAAATGTAACAAGGTCACGAGTAAATAGAATTTGAAAATGAAATTAAAAGTGTAAGTTATGTAATTTTGGTAAATCGAAAAAGTGAATTGTTTATTTTCATGTAATAACAACATCATTAAGTATGGATGGATCAATTTAAGTGACTCAGTAAATATTTTGTTGTACTTATTATTTTTTGTTAATTAAGTCAAGGTAGGGAAAGTTAAGAAAGAAATGTATGGGGTTAAAACACCACCAAGACTAGAAATGTCATGTCATGTAAATTGTTAATTTTAATTTTACAAAGTATATTTTACTTGTGATTCCCCAACTTTTCGGGCGGTCACGGCCTCACCGAACCCTGACCGTGGAATTGGTTTAGCTTTAACAGCTATGGTTGGGGCTCATTGCATCACGTTCTGCCTTAACTGGCCATAGCTGTTATCGTTGTCAAGGTGAATTTTGAAATTGACAGGGGGGGTAATTTAGGGGAATCACCAAACTATGGAACAGCGGCTGCCACTCTGTCCGCGTAGGGACAGCATAGCCAGGTGGTAGACCCGTTTTAAGGGCGTTTCAATATAAAACAAGGATATGTCGATATCCACAATCGTTAAAATATCAAGCCGAAGCAAAGACACGGAGATGTCAAAATTCCTCCAAAATTTCAGTCTTTGTGGACGCAACTAGATGCCACAGTCTAGGGGGGGTCATAGTGTGTGTGGCAGGGAGGTTACCCAGGGGGGTAACGAATTAGAAATTTGTTGTGTTTTAATAATGATGACTCGCTACTGAGATAACTAAATAATTTTGTTTTGATTTGCAGAATAGAGGCACTAGATACTTCCTATATTGTGTTTATTATGTCTTATTGTGTTAATTGCATGTAGTATGTTAGGAATAAGGATTACAAAATAGGATAATATTTTATAAAATAAGTTTTCAAGGTGTTTAAAGAATTTCAATGAATAATGAAATAACTTTGAAATAATTAAAAGTGTTCAATGGGTTGTAAAAGATAGAAATTGGGTGATAGTAACTGTTTGAGTAAAACGTTTGAATCAGTCCAAATTAAAATTGTTTGTGGTATTAGAGAGAGAGGGAGAAAGATTATATACATATACATGCCAAGTGGCATATCAAGCTAAAATAAATAATTAAATCACCCAAAGTAAGGGAAAGTGAGAATAATAAAGAAAGAGATTTAGAATAAAAAATATAAAATTTTTTTTTAATTGCAACCAGTGACAAATTTTGATAGAATTTGAAAATAATGTAAAGTGTTTGTTTGAGTAATTTAAATATCAATGTGATTGTTATTTATAATAATATTATGTTATTTTAAATGTTTTATTTTATTATGTTTTTGTGTTTCAAGATAGAATTTTACAGATGTTTAATGTTTTCTCAGATAGAACTTGTATATAACGTATGTAGGTCAGGTTCTTGACTTGACCCAGTTTTGATCAGCTGATGGGTGAGGTTATATTGAGGTTATATACTAGGCATGTTTAGCAAGGAAGTTAATCCAACTTTTGTTTTAAATTGATTTGAACAAACTTTAAATAATTTCAATATGGAAAGAAAATGTTTTAATAAATTCAAAATTTTTGAATTTAAAATTTTTTGGAATTTTTTTTTGAAAAAAAAAAATCTTGATTTTGTGCCTGCCATCTAATTGATGTTTTTGACTTCTGATTGTATTATTGTTTAGGTGTGGTACTAGTGTTTTTTATAGAATTGTGTGGTGTAGTATGTAGGTATAATCAAATGTTAGAATAAATGAGTTTGATTTAGCAATAAATATTTTTGAATTTAAAAAAGAGATTAACAAGTATATGTATGAGCCCAGTATTGCTGAAGGCGACCCAGTGTGCATGATAAGGGGGAACACATCGGTTGAGGACCTGGCATGATATAAGCCAGGGATTTGGATTTTTTGGGGGTAGCATGATAGAAGGTGAGGTGTGCTGTGGTGCGTATCTGTTCGATTTTACGGTGTTGGGATCTCGTACAGAGAAGTCCAGTGATCTCGTTCAGATGCGACCATAGTCGGAGAATTTTTCGGGCGTACTGCCATGCTAAACACAGCGAATGGCCAGCGTATGTGGGTAGAATTGAAGAATGGTTAAATTGTACCACCCATGAATCAACTGGGTTCACACCATACGAGTTAGTCAAGGTAACACGCCCACCTAGGATTCTGGAACAGCTGTTCAATTATCCACCGGAGAGCAACGCCCGAGGTCTGGAAGTAAAACTTAAACTCGCCAATGAAAACCTGTTAACTAAGGGAGAAAGAAGAAAACGGCGGCATGATGCTAAAGGCAAGTGGACAAAATATGAGGTAGGTCAGTTGGTACTAGTAAGAAGACATGATTTATCGTGTGCACAAGATAAAGAAATCAAGAAATTCTTTTTGTTGTAAGAGGGACCATACGAAGTGATAGAGGTCAAGATGGACAATGCTTATGTTTTGCAAAACCAGGCGACATGAGAGATAGTGGGTACACATAACGCAACAAATTTAAAGCAATATTGGTCACAATGAACTTTAAATCAAATTTGTTGGAATTATAATATGTCTTATGTTTTTAGAAGGGATCCTCCCCCACTTTCGGGCGGTCACGGACTTACCAACCCTGACCGTGGGTTTTGGAGGCGGACCATGGTTGGCGGTAACTTCCTGTGGGTGGTGAAAACGACGATGGTCCGGCTTCACAAAATTGGTGACAGGTAGAAATTTAACACTATTATTGAATGGGGAGGGGGACCCATAAGGTACGTGGAAATAAATTTTTTTTACACTCAGGGTGCATAAATTAGCACCACACCACGTACCAACAATTGCCTGAGAGAGTACATTAAAACTAACATAAAACACGGCAACTTTCTAATATATATATATATATTACCAGTATCATTTGTAAATTATGATCTCAGTAAATCAAATGAAAAGTTTTCAGTGTAAGCACCAAATTATAATAGCCATAAGATTAGTAGTAAGTAAGCGTAGTGGTAAGATTAACGGGGTTGGTTTTGGCGGATCCTTGTATAGTTCCTTCAGTGCTGCCATGAGCGCTTTTAACTCATGTTCGTTGATGTACGGAATTTGTCCATCTTCGACCCCATCTTTATAAGTCATATTTTGGCTGATCCCTTTAGGAAGTATGAGAAAGAAATGAGAAGAACAGAAATTGTAATGTTACATAAGATCACGACCACCTGGGTCCCAAACAACCAATAATCCAACAATAACAAATCGTAAAGAATGCTACATACAACTTTAATGTTAATAACCAAGACAAGTAGAAGGTGATTTGGATAAATAAAGAATACATCTTTAACATACTGATGAAGATGATCAAAGTAATAATGACAATCACTTAGACGAAATATAATTAACTGACAATTAACCCAATAGACTAGGTGAAAATGTAAAAAACCAAGGACGGAGAGAAGAAACTATAAAAGGAGTAAAGAAGAACACTACAAAGACCAACTGGGTACAAAAACAGAATGAAGAATAAGATATGCCCTACTCGACAAGACAAGATGAATGGATCATGACAAGAAAGTCCAGAGTAAAGGACAGAGTAATAATGATGCCTGATGAACTAATGTAAATAACTATGCCGACAAAGAAAGCTTATAAAGTAATTAAATGAGACAATGAACAAAGGTCAGGAGAGTGAAATAAAATTAGTAAAGGTATAAATAAACTGTGTATCTGGAAGAATAACAATCATGAATCATATAGACCAGCCTTGTAACTAGAGAAAATGTAGGGACATTA
The DNA here is from genome assembly GCA_034769895.1 of Magicicada septendecula. Taxonomy (NCBI): domain Eukaryota; kingdom Metazoa; phylum Arthropoda; class Insecta; order Hemiptera; family Cicadidae; genus Magicicada; species Magicicada septendecula. The sequence goes on along the minus strand of CM068368.1, from coordinate 745,764,772 downwards.
CTTATCGAATGATGTGTATAAATACTGTTTAAAATGGGTAATAGAGACAAAAGGGTGTATAATAAACCTAAAATCATAAATAACATTAGTAATCATATGATAATGTGAAATGAAAAGACACTGAAATCAGTATAAAACAAACATTGTTGCCAAACTATGATAGGACCCTTAACCTCACTATATGTGAATTATGCACCTAAAACAGGAGAGTTATGTAACTAAATGCCTAATAATCCAATTTCTGTTGGAGGGTAATGAACCTAAATGTTAAAGGGGTGGTAACAACACAGAATAAATGTATAGAACCAGTAGAATTGTATTATAATTAGTATAAGTACAAACAATAAGTTAGACATTTTGATGTTACCTAACAAATATTACTAAAACTGTAAGTACCTAATGAGATAAAGGAGAGGAGAAATTAGTGTCAATAGAACCAGCAAGGTTCTATTTCACTTATATAAGGTAAACCAATTATAATTAGATTAAATTTATCACAAGATAATAGAAAATAGACATACTGGTATCTTGACACCAGATGCAAGATGTTTTATTGTATTAGCAAAGCAAGGTGATATACTATTACCAATCAAATGATGGTAACACCTTCATAATTACTATCACTATTTTGTAAAGGAGAATGATCACTCAATTTAAAAAATAAATAAGAGATAAGAGAACAAGTGTAAAACCATATAGTGTAATGGGGTTATTTTGAACAGTATATTTTTTTATTTTCAAGTTATCAATTATTGGGGACTGATCGGTTTGGACACCCTTTACGGTAACTCAGACATGTTTGTTGGACACCCTGTATACAATCCTGCACCGGGTTGTGCCTAGCGCACAAAGATAACAGCGTTGGAATGTCAGCCTATGCGCACATGCGTGTATTTTCCGTTGGTGGATAAATTAAAACTTTTTAGCGAGCCCAGAAACAGAACAAAGTTACATATACTCGCTCCACAGGTGATATCACGTGACGACTCATCAAAGCGTCACGTGATTTTTTTCCAACGAATCACGAACATAGTTGCCATGGATGAAGAAGGCGTGGTTTATATAGACGCTTAGAAAACTACGTTGTCGTTGTCAACACCTATAGCCGGCCGGCTGTACAATAGTACCACGTGTTAAAGCAAAATTGTAATTATAGAAATGTGAGTGCAGAAACAAAAAAAGCAGTGCAAAATGTGTTTGGTGAATATCTAAATTAACAGCAGAAACTTTTCGGACAAAAAAGTGAACCCTATTCCGATAACAATGAACTAAATTCACCTCGTGGTCGTCAAGGATCTAAGTTCAGGAAAGTAATCATTTAAATATCTATTAACAAATCAATTTAAAAGCGCTACATCTAAATAATGGGGAGGGAAGTTTGAGTGAGTGTTGAGAGTGGGCATTGCTGGGCCGTCTTAATAGTTTAATTAAATTATAGTTACAACTAGTTGATAGCGTATTGGTCATGTAAGTAAAAAATCAAAATGTCAGTAATTCATTAAGAAAAGTAATCGAGATGCGAAGTAGGAGTTTTGTCACAATTTTAATAACAAAGTAAACCGAAAAAATGTCATGCTAAACAAATAAAATAACATTTTATTTGTGTTCACAAAATATGTATTTGTCATTGTATTACCTGTTGTTTTTCTCTGCCTAAGTACATCAGACGACACCCTGGTCATTCGCGAAGAAGGTAAGTGATACCAGTTTGAGTTTTTTCATTTTAAAAAACAAGCAAAATTTCAGTTGCCGCTTTTAATAGGCACAGATTTTTAGTTGGTTACTATTTATTTTAAACTCGTACTGCTTTAGTTGGCGCCCGAACAGGGACGTTGTGAATTAAAAATTAAAATAAATTAATTTACAACCTGATCGAAATGGCAGAGAAAAGCGAGAGTGTGAATATATGTGAAGATATTGTGGAGGGGTCAATTTTAAATGTTACGCAAGACGATTTAATATCGACAAACATTAACGAGAGTGTAGACAATACGATAGACGAATTAACGAATGAGACGGTAGATGCTAAGAGTAACAGAATCGACAATGTAGACGTACTTAGTCAATTAGCATTATTTATGGAAATGATGAGTAATAAATTTGACCGACAAAACACGAATTTGAACGAATTTAGAACAGAAGTCAAAACAGAAATAAATGTCGTAAATAATAAGCTTGACAAACAAGATGAGAAAATGAAAACAGAAAATAATAATTTAAAATCTGAAATCAAATCAGAAATAAATACTATAAATATTAAACTTACTGATTTAAATAACGAGTTCATGAATGTGAGGAGCGAATTGAGAGCGAGTGAAATAAATATGAATAGCCGCTTGGAAAGTATGAGTGAGGTTATTGTTGGAGTGAAAGATGAGCTGACTAGTGATATAAATAAGATACAAACAGAAATGAAAAACGAGATAAAAATAATTAACGAAAAACAAAAAGAGAAAATGTTAGAGACAAATAAAAAATCTGACACATTGACAAGTAAATTTAATGATAAAATTAAAAAGCAAAATGACAAAATTGACAGTAATGTTCAATGTATAATTAATGAGTGTGAACAAATCAAACGAGCAAGTGAAATACAAGAAAATATAAATGATGAATTCAGAAGTAACTTTGAGCAGATTGATGTAATTAAAACTGATGTAACTAGTTTGAAAAGTAAACACACAGAACACGAAAAAGAAATAACTAAAGTCAGAGAGATTTAAGTGTAGCAATTAACCAAAAATTTACTAGCGTGAGTGAGAGAGTGAACATGGAAGTAGAGTTAAGCTATTTTAGTAATGAAAGTAGGGGAATGAACCCCATACAATTTTTGAACTCTATAAAAAGTTTTAATAAATATAACCAAGAAAGTTGGGAGATTAAACTAGTAAGAATTTTAAAGTACTTTAAAGGGGATGCTAAAATATGGGCGGATGCTCATAACGACAACTGGGTAGATTTTAATGAGTTTGAGCAAGCATTTAGAAATAAGTACTGGCCAGAAGAGAAACAAGAGGGGTTACGTAGTACTATAATGGGGTGGGGCAATTTTAATATAAAAAACATGAGTATAACATCATATGTGACGAGACTATATAGTCAGGTTAAATATTTAGAACCACCAATGCCTCTTTCATCTTTTATAAGATACATTAGTAAACATTTGCCTAAGGACATACGGTCCACAATCAGAACCCGGGAGTTTGCTAATATCGCAGAGTTAGAAAAAATACTAGAAGCATACCAGAGTATGAAAGAGGAAGAAGATAATAAATACCAGTTTAGAGTTAACGAATCAAGTCAAATAAATACTGATATAAGACAACCAGACCATTTTATTAGTAATGTGAGTAGTTCACGGGAGGGGGCGTGGTTATGTCCAAACCCTAGTTGTGGAGCTAGTAATTATAATGGGTCGCGGAATCAATGTTACCGGTGTCAGGGTCCAAGGGAGAGTGCCCGAGGGAGAGTGGAGAATTATAATAGGGGTTTCGATCAGTTTAGAGGGAATCATAGAGGGAGAGGTTTTACCAGTAATCGGGGAGTGCCAGGAAATTTTAATCATAGAGGAAGAGGGGGGTATGTTAGTAACCCAAATGAAACTCGGGGCGTGGAAGCACCAGCTCATCATCAAAACAGTAGGGGGGTTTACAGTGAACCACCACCTCCAATACCGTTAAACTAATCAGGGCGGTTGAAAAAGAAAGCCCCCAGCCGTCTAGTAATCACCTAACAATAGGGTCACTAATTACCAATATACATAATGATCTATCTGACGAAGAAGCGGGAGAGAGTAGTAATACTTTTGGGATGGCAGAATCTGAAGCCGAAGTGTTTGATTCTAAATACATTTTTCTAGTAGATTCAGGGAGTGAGCTGACTGCTATAGACGATAGAATGTTTGAAAAAATCAAAAATCAGACTACAGAAACAATTCCACAATTACCAGTACTGGGAATTAGTGTTATAGGAGTAACGGGTGTTCGCAGTAAAAAAGTAAACAAACAAATAATGCTACAATTAAAAGTAAATAAAAACACAATAGATGTACCTTTCTTAGTTATTCCAGGATTAAATATGGGAGCTATAATAGGTAATGATTTCTTGAATAATTTCAAAGTAGAGTTAAACTATTACACACAGACTATGAAATTAAACAATAATAATAATAATATAATTGAAATACCTTTCATACAAAAGAAAATTGTAGGAATGAAAGCTTTAAAAATAATTAGTAAGGGAATGTTAATTTCTGACAATGATATAAACGAGTGTAGGCCCTTAATGATAAATTATTGTAACCTAAGAGTAAATAGAAATGAATTACTTGAAAATGAAAATAATTGGGAGGAGAAAAAGAATAAAATCCTATATCAAGATGGGGAATTTAGCTATCAAGACAGGGAAAAAATAGTACTAATAATAAACAAAAATAAATCAGTTTTTTCAGATGAACCCGGTTTAGTAAAGAATTTTAAGGGTAAATTGGTGATTAAAGAAAAAACACCCTTTGCACCTAAAACCTATCCGGTACCATACTCCAAGAGGGGTTTAGTACAGGAGGAAATAAATAAAATGTTGAGGGAAGGTATAATAGAGAAATCTACCTCACCATATTCCAATCCTTTAGTAGTGGTGACAAAGAAAGATTTATCGATAAGATTATGTTTAGACGCTAGACTAGTAAACAGAATAATTGTTCCAGACAGAGAATCACCGGAACCAGTAAGCGAAATTCTGCAACGTTTTAGTGGGACCAAATACATCACCACTTTAGACTTGACTGCAGGTTACTGGCAGATAGAGCTGGAAGAGGAGTCTCGACAGTATGTGGCATTTCTACACAACGGTAGGAATTACCAATTTCGAAGACTACCTTTTGGACTCAACGTAAGTGTTTCAATTTTTATCAAATGCCTGGATTATGTACTAGGGAGAGAGATTTTAGAATTCACAACCGTTTATGTAGACGATATAGTAATTAAGTCACCAGACATTGATACACACTGTGAAAGGTTAGATAGGGTATTAAGTAGATTGCATAAATATGGCATAACAGTTAAATTTAAGAAGTCAGAATTTTTGAAAGAACAAGTTAATTTTTTAGGACATATAATTTCAGCTAGGGGTATCAGTACAGACCCTAAAAAAGTAGAAATAATACAAAATTTTCCGATACCAAAAAATGTGAAACAGTTGCAAAGTTTCTTAGGCTTGTGCAATTATTATAGGCAATTTGTAGACAAATATTCATATTTAACAGTACAATTGGGACATTTATTAAATAAAGACAATCGATGGCAGTGGAATTTAAAAGAGCAAAACATATTCGAGCTGATAAAGAATAAATTTTTAAACACAGTTATATTAGCTCATCCTAATTTTTCAGAACCATTTTATGTACACACAGACGCATCAGACATTGCTTTAGGAGTAGAGTTGTTTCAGTTAGATGGTAGTGGGAACCACAAAGTAGTAGCTTTTGCAAGTAGATCTCTATTAGTTAGTGAGAAGAACTATACTACGACGGAGAAGGAGGCGTTATCAATAGTTTTCGCCTGTAGAAAGTTCAGAACGTACTTATTAGGAAATAAGGTAATCATAAGATCTGACCATCAAGCTTTAACGTTTTTAAAAAACTGTAAATTAACACATGGTAGGTTAGTGCGGTGGATGCTAATATTACAAGAATATGACTTAACGATTGAGTATTGTAAGGGTAAAGAAAATGTAGTAGCTGATGTCCTATCCAGAACAGATTTTGATAATAATACCGAAGTAGACATAGCAAATACATATAAAATATTTATAGTAAAAGAAGTGGGGGAAGTAGATATGAAAAAATTAATAAGTAACTTAGCAACAGAACAAGAGAGAGACACCGAACTTAATAAAATAATATTCGCTTTGAGTCAAATACCCAACGTACCTCACAAGTGGGAGAAACATTTTAGTTTGTTTAATAAACACTTATTTCATCGGGCAAATGAACAGGGAGACGATTGGAAGGTGTGTATCCCTAAAGTTATAATACCTGAAGTAGTGAGAGATTGCCATCTAAGGTATGGTCACATAGGCCCCAAGAAATGTAGTGATATATTAAAGGAGTCATGTAAATTTAATAATATGGAAAGAACGGTGCGTAAAATATTACAAACATGTGAAATTTGTCAGAAAGCTAAAGTAAACAATCGTAAACAGGAGGGTTTAATGCAGCATGTAATGCCAGACAGTCCTTTAGCATTAGTTGCCGTTGATTTATATGGCCCCTTACCCAAAGGTAGAGGAGGGGTAAATTATTTATTTGTTGTGTTAGATGTTTTTACCAAGTTTGTAAAATTGTACCCGATTCAAAAGGCAACCTCATCAGTATTGGCTAGGAAGATAGTAAATGAATACCTTGTTGAAGTAGGTAAGCCTAAAATAGTATTATCAGATCATGGTTCGCAGTTCACCAGCAACACCTGGCGGGAAACTTTAGGTTGGGAAAATATTTTAATTAAACATACATCAGTGTATCATCCACAGTCAAATCCAAGTGAACGTGTTATGCGGGAGTTAGGGAGGATGTTTAGGACCTTTTGCCATAAAAAACATTCTTTGTGGGCTACTTTTGTGTGCAAGATAGAGGGGTATATTAACAATAGTTTACATGAATCCACTAGTTACAGTCCATATGAGTTAATGTTTCAGAGAAGGCCGTCACGCATATTAGAAGAGCTAGTAAAATTTCCAACCCGGACGGAAATACCACATGATAGGAAATTGGTAATCGCTAGGGAGCGCCTGCTGAGTAAGGCCGAACAGCGGAAACGGAGGCATGACCGGAATTTAACACCCATACAATACGAGGTAGGACAACTAGTATTAATAAAAAATCATGATCAATCATCGGCATTGGACAAAGAAATTAAAAAATTCTTCCTATTGTATGACCTATTGTATGACGGTCCATATGAGGTTAGCCAAGTGAAAATGGAGAATGCTTATGTTTTAGTACATTTACAAACTCGAGAAATAAAAGGAACTTATAATGTGACCCAATTAAAAAAGTATTACCTAGCTGAGTGATGATAGATATTTTTGTGATTATTAAAATTTTCATACACAAACAAACATTTTTATATTTTACTATGATAATATTTTATTATTATTTATACACATGTTATGGTATTTTAAAAGTAGGAGGGATCCTCCCCCATTTTCGGACGGTCACGACCTCACCAGTCCTGATCGTGGTTTTCGGCACTTGGAGGCGGACCATGGTTGACGGAACTTCCTTCGGGTGGTGAAACGACGATGGTCCGGCTCCACAAAATTGGTTGAGAATAGAAATTTAATCTTACTGTTGAACGGGGAGGGGGACCCCTAAGGTATGTGTTATACGATTTTTTTTTATTTTACACTCAAGGTGTACCTTACCACATACCAACATTGCCCAGGCGTGTAAATAAATGATTTTAGTGAGGCAGTGTGTTTAAACAAAATTTACTCTTATGTAATAAAATCCATTATGCAATAATAAAATGTAACAAGGTCACGAGTAAATAGAATTTGAAAATGAAATTAAAAGTGTAAGTTATGTAATTTTGGTAAATCGAAAAAGTGAATTGTTTATTTTCATGTAATAACAACATCATTAAGTATGGATGGATCAATTTAAGTGACTAAGTAAATATTTTGTTGTACTTATTATTTTTTGTTAATTAAGTCAAGGTAGGGAAAGTTAAGAAAGAAATGTATGGGGTTAAAACACCACCAAGACTAGAAATGTCATGTCATGTAAATTGTTAATTTTAATTTTACAAAGTATATTTTACTTGTGATTCCCCAACTTTTCGGGCGGTCACGGCCTCACCAAACCCTGACCGTGGAATTGGTTTAGCTTTAACAGCTATGGTTGGGGCTCATTGCGTCACGTTCTGCCTTAACTGGCCATAGCTGTTATCGTTGTCAAGGTGAATTTTGAAATTGACAGGGGGTAATTTAGGGGAATCACCAAACTATGGAACAGCGGCTGCCACTCTGTCCGCGTAGGGACAGCATAGCCAGGTGGTAGACCCGTTTTAAGGGCGTTTCAATATAAAACAAGGATATGTCGATATCCACAATCGCTAAAATATCAAGCCGAAGCAAAGACACGGAGATGTCAAAATTCCTCCAAAATTTCAGTCTTTGTGGACGCAACTAGACGCCACAGTCTAGGGGGGGGTCATAGTGTGTGTGGCAGGGAGGTTACCCAGGGGGGTAACGAATTAGAAATTTGTTGTGTTTTAATAATGATGACTCGCTACTGAGATAACTAAATAATTTTGTTTTGATTTGCAGAATAGAGGCACTAGATACTTCCTATATTGTGTTTATTATGTCTTATTGTGTTAATTGCATGTAGTATGTTAGGAATAAGGATTACAAAATAGGATAATATTTTATAAAATAAGTTTTCAAGGTGTTTAAAGAATTTCAATGAATAATGAAATAACTTTGAAATAATTAAAAGTGTTCAATGGGTTGTAAAAGATAGAAATTGGGTGATAGTAATTGTTTGAGTAAAACGTTTGAATCAGTCCAAATTAAAGTTGTTAGTGGTATTAGAGAGAGAGGGAGAAAGATTATATACATATACATGCCAAGTGGCATATCAAGCTAAAATAAATAATTAATCACCCAAAGTAAGGGAAAGTGAGAATAATAAAGAAAGAGATTTAGAATAAAAAATATAAAATTTTATAGTATTAAAATTTTAGTATAGTAAATTTTATAATATAAAATTACGTAGGTCAAGGTTCTTGACTTGACCCAGTTTTGATCAGCTGATGGGTGAGGTTATATACTAGGCATGTTTAGCAAGGAAGTTAATCCAACTTTTGTTTTAAATTGATTTGAACAAACTTTAAATAATTTCAATATGGAAAGAAAATATTTTAATAAATTCAATATTTTTGAATTTAAAATTTTTTTTGAAAAAAAAAAAATCTTGATTTTGTGCCTGCCATCTAATTGATGTTTTTGACTTCTGATTGTATTATTGTTTAGGTGTGGTACTAGTGTTTTTTATAGAATTGTGTGGTGTAGTATGTAGGTATAATCAAATGTTAGAATAAATGATTTTGATTTAGCAATAAATATTTTTGAATTTAAAAAAGAGATTAACAAGTATATGTATGAGCCCAGTATTGCTGAAGGCGACCCAGTGTGAATGATATGGGGGAACACATCGGTTGAGGACCTGGCATGATATAAGCCAGGGATTTGGATTTTTTGGGGGTAGCATGATAGAAGGTGAGGTGTGCTGTGGTGCGTATCTGTTCGATTTTACGGTGTTGGGATCTCGTACAGAGAAGTCCAGTGATCTCGTTCAGATGCAACCATATTCGGAGAATTTTTCGGGCGTACTGCCATGCTAAACACAGCGAATGGCCAGCGTATGTGGGTAGAATTGAAGAATGGTTAAATTGTACCACCCATGAATCAACTGGGTTCACACCATACGAGTTAGTCAAGGTAACACGCCCACCTAGGATTCTGGAACAGCTGTTCAATTATCCACCGGAGAGCAACGCCCGAGGTCTGGAAGTAAAACTTAAACTCGCCAATGAAAACCTGTTAACTAAGGGAGAAAGAAGAAAACGGCGGCATGATGCTAAAGGCAAGTGGACAAAATATGAGGTAGGTCAGTTGGTACTAGTAAGAAGACATGATTTATCGTGTGCACAAGATAAAGAAATCAAGAAATTCTTTTTGTTGTAAGAGGGACCATACGAAGTGATAGAGGTCAAGATGGACAATGCTTATGTTTTGCAAAACCAGGCGACATGAGAGATAGTGGGTACACATAACGCAACAAATTTAAAGCAATATTGGTCACAATGAATTTTAAATCAAATTTGTTGGAATTATAATATGTCTTATGTTTTTAGAAGGGATCCTCCCCCACTTTCGGGCGGTCACGGACTTACCAACCCTGACCGTGGGTTTTGGAGGCGGACCATGGTTGGCGGTAACTTCCTGTGGGTGGTGAAAACGACGATGGTCCGGCTTCACAAAATTGGTGACAGGTAGAAATTTAACACTATTATTGAATGGGGAGGGGGACCCATAAGGTACGTGGAAATAAATTTTTTTTACACTCAGGGTGCATACATTAGCACCACACCACGTACCAACAATTGCCTGAGAGAGTACATTAAAACTAACATAAAACAAGGCAACTTTCTAATATATATATATATATTACCAGTATCATTTGTAAATTATGATCTCAGTAAATCAAATGAAAAGTTTTCAGTGTAAGCACCAAATTATAATAGCCATAAGATTAGTAGTAAGTAAGCGTAGTGGTAAGATTAACGGGGTTGGTTTTGGCGGCTCCTTGTATAGTTCCTTCAGTGCTGCCATGAGCGCCTTTAACTCATGTTCGTTGATGTACGGAATTTGTCTATCTTCGACCCCATCTTTATAAGTCATATTTTGGCTGATCCCTTTAGGAAGTATGAGAAAGAAATGAGAAGAATAGAAATTGTAATGTTACATAAGATCACGACCACCAGGGTCCCAAACAACCAATAATCCAACAATAACAAATCGTAAAGAATGCTACATACAACTTTAATGTTAATAACCAAGACAAGTAGAAGGTGATTTGGATAAATAAAGAATACATCTTTAACATACTGATGAAGATGATCAAAGTAATAATGACAATCACTTAGACGAAATATAATTAACTGACAATTAACCCAATAGATTAGGTGAAAATGTAAAAAACCAAGGACGGAGAGAAGAAACTATAAAAGGAGTAAAGAAGAACACTACAAAGACCAACTGGGTACAAAAACAGAATTAAGAATAAGATATGCCCTACTCGACAAGACAAGATGAATGGATCATGACAAGAAAGTCCAGAGTAAAGGACAGAGTAATAATGATGCCTGATAACTAATGTAAATAACTATGCTGACAAAGAAAGCTTATAAAGTAATTAAATGAGACAATGAACAAAGGTCAGGAGAGTGAAATAAAATTAGTAAAGGTATAAATAAACTGTGTATCTGGAAGAATAACAATCATGAATCATATAGACCAGCCTTGTAACTAGAGAAAATGTAGGGATATTACTTATCGAATGATGTGTATAAATACTGTTTAAAATGGGTAATAGAGACAAAAGGGTGTATAATAAACCTAAAATCATAAATAACATTAGTAATCATATAATAATGTGAAATGAAAAGACACTGAAATCAGTATAAAACAAACATTGTTGCCAAACCATGATAGGACCCTTAACCTCACTATATGTGAATTATGCACCTAAAACAGGAGAGTTATGTAACTAAATGCCTAATAATCCAATTTCTGTTGGAGCGTAATGAACCTAAATGTTAAAGGGGTGGTAACAACACAGAATAAATGTATAGAACCAGTAGAATTGTATTGTAATTAGTATAAGTACAAACAATAAGTTAGACATTTTGATGATACCTAACAAATATTACTAAAACTGTAAGTACCTAATGAGATAAAGGAGAGGAGAAATTAGTGTCAATAGAACCAGCAAGGTTCTATTTCACTTATATAAGGTAAACCAATTATAATTAGATTAAATTTATCACAAGATAATAGAAAATAGACATACTGGTATCTTGACACCAGATGCAAGATGTTTTATTGTATTAGCAAAGCAAGGTGATATACTATTACCAATCAAATGATGGTAACACCTTCATAATTACTATCACTATTTTTTAAAGGAGAATGATCACGCAATTTACAAAATAAATAAGAGTTAAGAGAACAAGTGTAAAACCATATAGTGTAATGGGGCTATTTTGAACAGCATATTTTTTATTTTCAAGTTATCAATTATTGGGGACTGATCGGTTTGGACACCCTTTACGGTAACTCAGACATGTTTGTTGGACACTCTGTATACAATCCTGTACCGGGTTGTGCCTAGCGCACAAAGATAACAGCGTTGGAATGTCAGCCTATGCGCACATGCGTGTATTTTCCGTTGGTGGATAAATAAAAACTTTTTAGCGAGCCCAGAAACAGAACAAAGTTACATATACTCGCTCCACAGGTGATATCACGTGACGACTCATCAAAGCGTCACGTGATTTTTTTCCAACGAATCACGAACATAGTTGCCATGGATGAAGAAGGCGTGGTTTATATAGACGCTTAGAAAACTACGTTGTCGTTGTCAACACCTATAGCCGGCCGGCTGTACAATAGTACCACGTGTTAAAGCAAAATTTTAATTATAGAAATGTGAGTGCAGAAACAAAAAAAGCAGTGCAAAATGTGTTTGGTGAATATCTAAATTAACAGCAGAAACTTTTCGGACAAAAAAGTGAACCCTATTCCGATAACAATGACCTAAATTCACCTCGTGGTCGTCAAGGATCTAAGTTCAGGAAAGTAATCATTTAAACATCTATTAACAAATCAATTTAAAAGCGCTAAATCTAAATAATGGGGAGGGAAGTTTGAGTGAGTGTTAAGAGTGGGCATTGCTGGGCCGTCTTAATAGTTTAATGAAATTATAGTTACAACTAGTTGATAGCGTATTGGTCATGTAAGTAAAAAATCAAAATGTCAGTAATTCATTAAGAAAAGTAATCGAGATGCGAAGTAGGAGTTTTGTCACAATTTTAATAACAAAGTAAACCGAAAAAATGTCATGCTAAACAAATAAAATAACATTTTATTTGTGTTCGCAAAATATGTATTTGTCATTGTATTACCTGTTGTTTTTCTCTGCCTAAGTACATCAGACAACACCCTGGTCATTCGCGAAGAAGGTAAGTGATACCAGTTTGAGTTATTTCATTTTAAAAAACAAGCAAAATTTCAGTTGCCGCTTTTAATAGGCACAGATTTTTAGTTGGTTACTATTTATTTTAAACTCGTACTGCTTTAATAGTGCTTTAACTATAGGTGTACCAAAAGAGTATAATTCAGAGAATAATTATGTCAAAACCACCCAAGGTAACAACTAAAAGTTGTTACAGTTAGGTAATCTAAATAAACCAATAGCAATATTCATATGTAATCAAATAGTAATGAACAGACCACTGTTTAGAACTAACTTGTGTGGCAATAGGCCTAAAGGAGCTTAGAGTCTGATACTAAATGTTGAAGTTATACAGGGTATCAGACTAAACCAATAATAGTAAAATAATAAATTAGACAAAGAAACCAACAAATGACTGAAGTGTAACCAGTTTTAAACAATGTATTATAAGATTAGAGCAGGATAAATTTTAAGGCCTAGGTGCCAAACACTGAATATGTCATTAACCAAAATACACAAGAAGGGGTATTGATTAAGTCAGCCCATGATAACCAGAAGTTGGAGGGAACATTTAAGAATAGAAGTGAAGTGTAACTGATTCCTAAATACCTTCAATAAATAATATAAGGTAAATCCAAACCATAATGCTACCTGTACAGCAGGGTTTATGCTCGATTTTAGAGTTGTTATCATAGATAACTGGTTTATAATATGATTAAAGGACAGAAAGAGACTGAATAATCATCAATAAACCTAATTGTGAAATTGAATTGTAAATAATAGAAAGTAAGATAGTTTTAATTGAAAATTTTATAGGCCTGAGTGGTGAAATTAAAAAAGTGTCAAACATTAACAGAATTATGGCTTGAGGGGTATCTAATTTATCTAGAGAACAATTAAAAACGATTGAGATGAGTGAATTAGAACTCCCAAGTACCATAAGAAAGTTAAATGCCTTTTTAAATATTTGTGTAAATTGATGGAAATATTTTCGTACTCTCAAAACCAAAGACCCACGCCGAAGGAAGCTGTCAGTGAGGTGTCATCGAGATGAGAACCAATCAAATTACCTGTAGCGAGGCTTGGCGAACAAAGGGACGCCAAGTTAAGCGTCATTCTTATTGTATGATCAACGGAGGAAACACGACAAGAGTTCTCAATGAAATAAAAGTAATTTTTACCTAACCTGTGCGGATAGTAAACGTCTGATTCAGTACCAATACAAATCAAATGTCTAAAAGACATTTATAAAGTGAATTAAATGAAATAAGAAAGAAAAAGTGCAGTGCATACACGATTGTCAGTGTATAATCCCAGGCAATCGCGGTATTATATAAATAAAAGGGAGTATGGTGATATAATAACATTATTGTAGACTATAAGAAGTGAACATAACTACCACTAAATAGAATTAAGAATAAATAAAGGAACTTTCAAGAGGCGTTGAGCCTCGTAAAGTCAAATAAGTATTAACGAAATTTATTCATATAAGTATAAATGAATGTTTATTAATATTGTAAAGACAGTAGGTTCTACTGAACCAAATAGGTTAAGTCGATGTACCACCATTTGATAAATCATGGACATGCCAGTAGAAATAAGTAAATTACCTGATAAAGGGTATCCATATTATTATCCTAATGACAGTTGGATCTACTTGTGATACTATATTTCTTTAACAAATTATAAAATCATAATTACTTTCACCTACCTTAAATCCGGTCCAGGATCACATCACACGAACGTAGAAATGCAAGCGAGGTTCCAAGGTTATTTGAAAAAATGTACCCTAAGCTCATTTATGTGATGGAATTCAAAAAAAAAATTTTATTATATAATTATTTTATTTTTGTATTGTTCTCTAAGCATGACAGATTCTTTCCCAAAAATCAAGACAAACTAAAAGTTCTTTAAATATTAGTGAAACATCTTATATTAACAAAGTTAAATATACATCTTATAGCTTTAACTAATATGACACCCATCTCTATCAAAACATCTATCAAACAATCTCTAAACCCAACTTACTACTCAACTCAATTCGCATCATTCTACTCTTATAAAAAAAATACTCTCTACCCCTTTGTACTCAGGATGTGTTCCCCCCCCCCCAAAAGCTCATTCCCTTATTTGGTCCCTGGATTCTACCTAGGCGACCCTTTCCGGCACTAAACGGTCCCTTCCCGTCCCAACCCTTTTGTTGCGGACTCCTACCACCACCCCCTTTACAAAATTCCCATCAATTTTCTTAATTACCATTCTCATTACATCACTTCAACTACATCAAAATATCTCCATTTACTTATTACCTCAATATATCAATCAATACTCTACATATATTCCCCATATCTACTGTGTCACTATCAATACTTCTCAAACTCTATATTACATTTATTCATAACAATATCTCTATTACCACTTTAAACTCAACTTGGACTGATCTACATGTCCCAACAAAATATTAATCACCCAAAATCAACTTTATCGCCTTTTACACACCATTTAAACATCTTAACTATATTAAATTACTTCCATCATTTTGTCATCATTTAAAACACACTCTTTAACACATTAAAATCATTATCTTCAAACATTAGTTACATTGGAAATTAGCAAACAATTTATAAGTGACATTCTACAGCGGATCAGCTGATTTTCTTAGCAAGGTGAATGACCTTACCATAAACACATTTCAAAATTATACAAATTACACATTTTATCAACACTTACCTCTAACACAATAAACTAATACATTTATAAGGTAGAATAAACACAGCATAATAAACATCTAACGCAATTATTTCTCAAATCATGATACAATTATTTAATTACTTCAGGAGCGAGTCATCATCTTTAGGTTACAAAATTTTAATTCGTTGCTCCCCTGAGCAACCACCCAGCCACACACACTATTACTTTTTTCTGTTGGACTGTTGCACCCATTTGCCTCAACAAAGACGGCATTGGTGGAGGAATTTATCATCTCTGTGTCCTTGCTTCAGCGTTACATTAGAAATTATTTGGATATCATCATATCCATGTTACAAATTTATACGCCCTTAAAACAGGTCTACCACCTGGCCTTGCTGTTCCTACTCGAACAGAGTGGCAGCCGCTGTTCCATAGTTTCGGGGATTTCCCCTAAATTCACCCCCCACAATTTCAAATATACACCAATTTCAAGCCAGCTATGGTCAAGGTTCTTAATTTATGGCCATAGCTGACCGCTAGCCAAAACCACGATTAGTGCTGGTAAGGCAGTAATCGCCCGAAAAGTCGGGGAAATCAACTCTACTTTCAAGCATGTTCTTTGCATCATTTTTTATACACGGCACGGCAATCTATCAGGATACAAAATAAAATTGTATAAAAGGGTGTGCCGTGTATATTATGCCATTTTGGCCTCCGATGGAGGTAACACTCTCTGTTACCCCCAACACTTATCGCTACCTACGGTGGCACATGCCACCACCGTACTAGCCACTTAATAACTAAATTAAATCTTCCACATAACATCATTTCATTATTTCTCACTCACTACAATTATATTCCTCAAAAATTTCAAATTTATTATTAACATTTGTTTTATCTCATATTTCAGTTATTATTATTTTTTAATTATAGTTTCTATTTAGTACAATTATCTCAAATTATTTTCATTATTGAGTTAAACTCTTTTCATTTGAGTTAAACACCTGTAAACATTTTATTCTATCTGACTTGTATTATAAAATTTATACTTACAGTACATTGCTCATACACTGTCCTAAATACACAAATAAAAACACCAAACACCCTGTACCTTCTGAAACAATAACAACAATGTTATTCCATACTAAACAATTTCACATTTATTTATTTATTACTATCAAATTCACATCTCATAAAATAATTTAAACTTATTAGAAAAATTCAATTATATAACATTGTAAATCAATCAAATTATTTAAACATCTCAAATTATTTTAATTAAATTAATTATTGAAAACACAACAATTTTAATTACTCTCACCAATTACAATAATCACAATTCATTTGTTATCCTCTTCAAAATTATTTTTTTTATTTATTTAGGTTGCAAAAATATTATTATTATTATCACAACAATTACCTACACATACACACGTTGTTTACCTAACATTTACGATACACACAATTAATTTCACTATCAATTATTTACAATTCTTCATCATTAATTATTCAATTTTATCGCACTTCATTTTCAAAATCAGCCAGGTCAGAACCATAAATCAAAATATTTAAAATTGTCCATTTATTAAGTTTATGTTCAGCCTCCATCATCAAATAATAGTCTGGGTTTCACATAAGATTTTTCAATTTTATTTACGCACATCATATGGCTATCCTGTGTGTAATAACCATAAAATTTTAGTTCATTCATTTTACCACAATAATCATACATAGGGTTACTTCCCATTATAATTATTTTATCATAAACCAAGTCAACGCTATTTATTTTTGTCCAGTCTCCATCAGTAGTCATATTCAATATAAGGTCAGTTATTTTCTCATCATAAGGTAAATTATTATTATTTAAACAGGTATCATCAAAATAATTCTCACTCTCTACTCTACAAAGTAAGTATTTCATATCATTTATTTTTACCACTTCTAACATTTCTTTCAACTCATTATAATTTCTCTTCAACTTATATACTTCTATCTCTCTATCAATACACAACTCTCCATCTAAATCTCTCTCATCATAACACCATCTCACACTTTCAACACCATTCCACACAGAGGGTCCTAACTCATACAAAAAGGGGAAACAACTCAAAAACCTTATGTCTTCCCATAACAAGGGACTCTTGCCCTTCAACAATAACATTTGTGAACACCCTGGTTCACCATAAATATGGGGAAAATTTACCCTCTGCCCTACATACTCATCTAATCTCTCTTGCCACTCTTTCTCTAATTCATCAACACTAATTACTGCTCCGCTACAACCCATTATTCTCTCACTCTCACCCACTATCTATTTTCAACGTATCACTTTCTCAATATCTCGTTTCAATTTGTTACAACTACTCTCGCACTTAATTTTTACTTCATTAATGTCAAATTTAAGTACATCAAATTTAGCATCAAATTTACAGTTAAATTCACTTTTAATTTCATTCTTTTGTTCATCTAGCTTTACACTCTGTTTTTCTATCATTGCTTGTATCATTTTAAACATTTCATAGCTATCGTCCGGTTTTTTATTTTGGACCGGCGTCAATTGACTTTCTGTATTATTGTCAGTGAAGCTGACTTCATTATCATTAGTTTTACTTTCCCTACTCAATTTTGGGGTTACTTGAATCCCCGAATCAACTGTACTATTTGTTTCATTTGCATTAATTTTTGTTTTATTTTCCTGACTCACGTTTGGAGTCAAGTGGATTTCAACATTATTCATAATATTTGAATCATCACAGTTTTCGACACTAGTCGTTTCATTTATATTGCTTTCATTATTTCCTGCCATTTTTAAGTGGTAATTTTACAAAATTTTGTTTCATTAACTTTTAATCTACATATACACACAAGTTTATGTACTTTACGTAATTTTTCGTACTGTCACTTAACCTCGAATCACGCTTGGATTCATCTGTAGGTGTGGAATTTTAATTATTGAATTTCTAAAATTCGTTCCAGTTCGAGGCGCCAAATGTGATACTATATTTCTTTAACAAATTATAAAATCATAATTACTTTCACCTACCTTAAATCCGGTCCAGGATCACATCACACGAACGTAGAAATGCAAGCGAGGTTCCAAGGTTATTTGAAAAAATGTACGCTACGCTCATTTATGTGATGGAATTAAAAAAAAAAAATTTTTATTATATAATTATTTCATTTTTGTATTGTTCTCTAATCATGACAGATTCTTTCCCAAAAATCAAGACAAACTAAAAGTTCTTTAAATATTAGTGAAACATCTTATATTAACAAAGTTAAATATACATCTTATATTTACAGAAAACAGCCTAGCCTGCCCGCACTCACATTCATACTAATTTTAATTCCCCATAATTTAGTTTAGAGTACTCTTTTGATGATAGATTATTAAATGATTAAGATATTGGAATTTTGCTGGTTACTTAACAGACTTTGTTCTCTTCGTTTGCGTGACGCTGAATGCATGTCCGAAAGTTTTCATTTGACGCCTTTTTAAATTTTCACTGCTACACTACCGTATTTCTGGAAAAAACGGCACTCACTTTTACTGGATGCTGAACTTTATTGATGAGCCCCGTTGGGCGGGCTGCCTGCGCAGGCTAGCGTCGGTGAGGAACTGCCAGTAGCGTCTCTAAGTCCCCTCTACTAGATTTCGGTCGTACAAGACGGAAACCAATGCCTGGTACTTTTTAGTCATAGTTACTGTTCAGCCAACACATGTGATTTTCGTGTGTTAGACGTTGACGACATTTAGTGTTCACTGGTCGACGTCACAAACATGGGCAGGACTAAGTTTCGTTTCCGTTGTTTTGAGACCACGTGTAAGACAAAATTCTTCTCCAGGCCATCTTGTGCACCTTTCGCTTAGCGTGGGTTAGGCGCTCCGCAGATGTTGGTGCTTGCGCGTTTGTGGGTATGTGTCACACAGTCTCAAAATTCTCAGAATGGTATGGCGTGATTGCACTTTGACGCATTCCAACGTATTGGCATCACCTCACAAGTCCTTTGTTCTAACTACACTTTATTTGAACACGTGGCTGTCCACACAGATGAAACCGAATTTACTAATATTTTAATAAAATAAAACCCAACTTTAATAAAATAAAAAGCCCCCCCTTTGCCCCGTTACATACTGAAGAGATCATAACTTTAGTAAGCTGAATTTATTTGTCAAGTGACCACTTAAATGTTTAACGAACATAACTGGCATTATATTAGACACGCCAGGTCTAACCTATAAGTTGACGCAAGACGTCTGTTTACATTTTTATAAAAGTAATGAATTGAGATTACAGTCATCCGAAGTGACCACTCTCCTATTAAATAATAATAATAATTGTTTTGTTGTATTAACGTTTTCGTGTATTGTATGCTCCAAGAACACCATATTGATTATTTTAATAGTAAATAAACATTGTAGAGTATGGAATACACATACGCAGAGTGACCACTCGGAGGTATTTTAAAAAGAGTCTAATAACCAATGAAAGGTAATTGTAAAGGTTTAACCTTATATTGTTAAGGGTTCATGATATAAATGATCAGATATCCACAATAAATAAATTATGTTTAAATGAATAATTAGAGTTGGCTCGATTATTTCTAGTAGATAGGTATTTACAGGCTTGGCAGACGACGCGACAGTTGGCAATACAAACGGCGCCACGAATTATGTGAATTGATATTGTTTCTTTTAGGGGAGCTGACACGCTTTACCTGCTCCTGAGAACATCACACCAAGTAAGTACCTTTATATAAAAATTGTCTTGATTACAGTTGGAACCAATGCCGCCGAAACCATCTACTAGCGAAGAGGAAACAAACTCTGTTCGATACTCAACGTTCGACAGACGATGAGCCGGCTAAACCAGAAAAATTACTCTTGAACGCTCTAATTCAGCGACTTTTAGTAATAAATAAAATACGAACTGAAGGAACCCAATCAATAATAAATTAATAAATTAAATAATTTAAATAAACCAATTTACAACCCGTACGAATCAGTTTTCTTACAAAATGGCGACCAACGTTAGAGGCTAGAATTAGGTGAAATCTAATCCAAAATAAACGAAAAAATATATTTTTGAAACAACCTAACTTCTAGTTGCAGCTGCAATACGAACAAACGGAAAATGCACCGGAGAGCCACCTCAAAGAAACACGTGGCGGAAGCCGAAAAAGAATTGGATATGGACGATAAGGAGGCGACGCCAGTCGAAGATATCGAAGCGATATTAATTCCCGTGGAGGCTACCAAAACCGCACGACCAGAGGAACAACCCGAGAGGCCCACACAACCAGGGGACAAACTTCCTGGAAATATTGAGGGCGATAAAGGAATTAAATAAGAAAATGGACGACAACAGCAAGAAAATGGAGGAGAAAATAGATGACAACAGTAAAGCATTAAAGGAAGATAGTCAGAAGAATATGGAATCACTGAATCAGATAATAGATGACATCAACAAGAGAATAGAGGACAACAACGCGAAGATAAACACGAAAATAGATGGAGAAATAACAGTAGTTAGAAGAGAGATCGCGGAAGTACACGAGACGTGTGAACAGTACAATCAAGAGTTACAACAAACTAGAGAAGAGATCGATGGACAAATAAACAGCCTCGAAGAAGTTAACGAAGTCAGAATAGACTCTCTGAAGAGGATGAATCAGGAAGAAATAAAACTGGTACGAACGGACGTAGGGGAGAGATGCAAGGAAATAGACGCATCAGTAAACAACGTACGAAGCCTGACCATCAATAATAAAGAGAAGATTGAAGAGTTACGACAACAGGAGATCCTGCAGATATGAGAGGAACTCGAAACAATTCGTAATCGACCACCACCGGGTCAATACATGCAAAACACTGACAATCGCGACAACATCAATTTTAAAAATTACAAAAAGAATCCAACTGAATTTCTAGAAAGAGTAGAAGAGAACTTGGCTAGAATTTGAGACAATAGATGGACCGTGATAAGCAGTTTGATCGATGAGTATTTTAAAGAAATACACGACAACTGGTGGACAGCAACCCGACACGAAATTCAGAATTACGAGGAGTTCAAGACGCTCTTCAGGGCTAAGTATTGGTCAGAGTCCACACAAAATATTGTACAAGACGACATATGCAACGGCAAGTACGACGCCAGTCGAGGGACGACACCAACCACTTACTTCCTCGGTAAAGTATGCTTGGCGAGGAACCTTGAGCCTAAGATCCCGGAGGAATGCCTGGTCACGAAATTATCGTATCATTACGAGGAGGGAATAGCGCGAGCACGGCAGTGGGGACAGATTAAAACCATCCAATCCATGGCGGCGCTACTCGAGAACCATGAGCATGAAGTCTACTACTGAAGAAGTCGTAGGAGGAACGACTATTACCTGGATAGGAATAACCAAAGTGGTAATAACAACCCAAGTTACCGGAACAACCGGAATAACTACGACAACAATGTCAACAGAAACAGCGAAACCAATCACCGACCGAATAATCCGGGTAACAATCACGCTGACGGTAATAATAATAACATGAGATGGCCTCCATATAATAACTATAACCAAAACCGACCAAATAACCAAGGCGGGAATAATCAGCACTAACCATACAGAAGGGTGAATTATGTCCAAGCTAATAATGATTATGGGAGGAGGCGATATTACCAGAGACGCCGGAGCTTTAGCGGACATGATGACAGGGCATACCACCACCATGACAGGGAAGATTCAAGGAGCGAACCACGAAGGAGCCGAAGTAATGAAGACGGCAGGAGGAGAAACTCTGACGAAGTAAACCATCACCCTGGAGGATGACCCAAAATAAACGAAATGAATCGAGCAAACACGCCGGACAGAAGGGAGGAAGAGAATTAACTCTCTTTAAACGAACAGCGGCAGTGAGAAACCAACAAGACCCCTCACTGAACCAGTCTATTGGGTACAATTACGGATATGACGAATAAAACTTAGACAAGATGATAATTATAATACGGAGTCATTATTTAAAGAATATCAGACAGGAGCTACTTGAGGAGGAGGAGATCGGCAACGTCCACTGCAATAACCAAATAGCATATGTGACTGCTGAAATAAACGGGGTGACCACAATATTGATGATCGACACAGGTGCGAACGTCTCTTTAATCGACAGCACTGAGATAAACAGAATACAAGGAGAATGTAAATCGGTAATACCAACTTTACCGATCAACAACATAATACTAGTGGGAGCGACTGGGCGTCAAAATAAGACCATCAAGAAGCAGGTCAGGGTAGATGTGACTAGACATGGGGTCAAAATTCCTATGATATTTTTAGTAGCCAATGGCTTACCTTTTTGCAGTTTAATCGGCTGCGATATTCTGAGAAAATACTCATCAATTATTGACATGAGCAGAGCGAGAGTAACTCTGAGCTCACGAGATGTGGAATGGACGGCTGAGTTAATTGGAACAAAGAAGCCCCTCAGGACCGCACCATTTTCCACGTTAGGGAATTACAAAGTTCTAGGAATCAGACACCCAAGGAGGAAATCAAATATCAAGAAAACAATAACAGTTTATGGAACGAGAAGATAGAAGAAATCCACCAATTTGAGTTGACGAAGAGAGATAACCCACTAAATCAAGATCAAGTTGAAAAGTTAATAAACATATACAGGGTCCGGCAGAGAAACCTGACGGTTTTCAAAGTGAAATTATGACCAGAATAAATAGTTTATAAACAAAATTTTATTTTAGAATTAAAGAAGATCTCAAAGCATTTTACTTACATTAATTACGTTTTGAAAATCACATTCTTTAGATGGTGTCCCTCATTTTCAACACATTCTTCGAGCCGTAAAGGTAAACCGTGCATTACGTGCCGCAGAACTTCCGGAGAGATTACCGCCACTTCTGTCCGAATATTCCGCTTCAAATCCACGATTGTTCTTGGTCGGTTCTGGTACACCCTATTCTTGAGATACCCCCACAGAAAGTAATCGCAAGCATTGAGGTCGGGCGATCTTGGAGGCCACTGAACATCCCCTCGGTGTGAGATCACTCGGGCTCCAAACATCTCTCTCAATTTATTCAGGGAAGCCCTTGCAGTGTGAGCAGTTGCCCGATCCTGCTGGAACCATGTGGTTTACAATGCAATACCATGTTGCCGTAACTCAGGTGCGAGAAATGTTGTAAGCATGTGAACATGACGTTGTGCATTTACAGTCACTGCATTCCCCTCTTCGTCTTCAAAGAAGTAGGGGCCAATTATCCTGGAAGACGTTAACCCACACCACACAACAACCTTCTCACTGTGTAACAGTCGTTCAAACAGTTCTTGAGGATTCTGCAATGCCCAGTACCGGCAGTTCTGCGTATTGACATAACCACACAGATGGAAATTGGCCTCATCGGTCATGAGCAGATTGTTTAACACTTGGTCATTCACAATATTCACAAGTCCATGGCAACAATGCATGCGAATTCTCTTATCCTGGGCACTCAGTGTTTGCACTACAACAAGTTTGTAGGGATGAAAGTCGAGTTCCAGATTCAAAATCTGTGTACGGAGCGATCAGAAATCTGTAGGGCACTTGCATGTTTTAATGCCGATCGCCGAGGACTCCTACGAATAGCATGACGCACGCGTTCAACATTCTCCGGGGTTCGAACAGTACGCTGTTTCCCTGGTGGTATCTTCTTTAAGGCAGAGGCCGTTTCCCGAAAATTCGCCACCCACAACAGTATGGTATTGCGGCTTGGAACACTGTCATTTCGATGAATGCTGAAATGGCGGCGAAAAGCGCGATGCGTAACAATAACTGACTCATTGTTTTTAAAAAACGTTTCCACTACGAACGCACGATGTTGTGCTGACCAACGCTCCATGGCGACTGAAATGCTTTGAGCTGTTGAACACATGAGCGCAAGCTCGATTAGAGCGCTCCATGCTACACTCCACAGAACTACTTCAAAAATCGTCAGGTTTCTCTGCCGGACCCTGTATAACAGATATAGACATGTATTCTCAGACACCCTGGGTAAGGTAAAGAATTATCAATGTGAACTAAAGTTTAGAGAACCAGTAAATTTTAATAGGAAATCCTACCCTATTGCATATTCTCTAAAAGAGGCAGTCAGGACAGAAATCAACCGACTATTAAAATATGACTTCATTGAGTGCAGTCAGTCACCTTATACCAGCCCTATTGTAGCTATCCGGAAGAAGAACGGGAAAGTAAGACTTTGTTTGGATGCTAGGGAGATCAATAAAACTTTAATTAATGACAGAACATCTCCAGGAGAAATAGAAGAGATTTTGAAGAAGTTTCATGGCACGCAGTTTATTAGTTCCTGGGACACAGTTTGCGGGTACTGGCAGGTGGAGCTACACCCAAACAGCCGAAGGTATATGGCGTTCATATTTGAAGGGCGCAATTACCAATTTAAGCGATGACCCTTCGGATTAGTGAACTCTGTAGCAGTGTTTATTAAATGTATGGACCAGGTAGTAGGTCAAGAAGCGCTCCAGTTCACTACCATATACGTAGACGATCTACTCATAACTTCTGCCAATTGGGAGGACCATTGTTGTAGAATAGAACATATATTAAATAAGCTGTCAGAAAACAACAACATTAAAACTAGAGAAATCGCAATTTATAGCTAAAGAAGTACAGTTTTTAGGTTTCCATTTATCAGAGCATGGAATAACCCCATCAAGAGACAAGGTAGAATCAATCCAACAATTCCCCACCCCGAAAAACAAAAAGCAGTTACAGTCTTTCTTAGGTCTCTGCAACTATTATCGTAAATTCCAGAGTAATTATTCAGAATTAACAACTACATTATCGCCACAATTATCTTCAAAAGACAAATGGACGTGGGGACCAAACCAAGACACAGTATTTCAATTGATTAAGAACAAGTTTCTGGAAACTGTAATGCTGCATCACCCAGATTTCAATAAGCCGTTCTACTTGAATTGTGACGCAAGTGACATCAGTTTAGGATCTGCACTGTACCAAGAGGACGAGGAAGGAAACCGCCTGGTTATAAGCTTCGCAAGTAGAACACTGAACAAGTGCGAGCGAAATTACAATGTGACAGAAAAAGAACTGCTAAGCATAGTGTTTGCATGCAGAAAATTTCGAACCTATATTTTGGGATATTCAATAACCATGCGGACTGACCACAAGTCCATATCATTCCTAAAGAACTGTAAATTAAGCCACGGTAGGTTAACAAGATGGACCCTAGCCTTGCAGGAATATAACATCAGTTGGGAATACATTCCAGGTAAGAAGAATACAGCAGCAGACGTATTGTCACGTATCAATATAACCAATCAAACCTTTGAAGGAGAGAAGGAAACAATTGCAAAAATCTATCACATCACTAAGTGTCGATCGGACTTAGAAGAAATAGTTAAAGGAATCGAACAACACCAGAAGCAAGACACCAAGTTACTGCAAATTCAACAGAGATTATGTGCACAGGACAATAGAATAATACCTTACTATTGTATACACCACAATCTTTTATTCATCAAAACAAGATACCACAATAATACATGGAAGTTGGTAATACCCTGAACGCTAGAGAAGGAAATCATCATCGATTATCACATATGTTATGGACACATGGGAGCGTTGAAAGTGATAAGGGCACTGGAGGAACACTTGTACATCAAGGACATAAACAGAAGGGTGCGTAATTATATTAGAAATTGCCACATATGTCAATTAGTAAAATGCAACAACAAAAAGAATGAGGGGATAATGATACCTATAACTTCATCAAACAAATTAGAAAAGGTTTTCGTAGACATCTGCGGTCCTTTCCCTCACAGTGGAGGTCGACATCAGTATAAATACCTCATAATAATATTTGACCATTACACGAAATTCACAAAATTATGCCCGATAAATCGTGCCACCACCAAGAAGATACTCAATATCATAATACAAAACTATATACCTGAAGTGGGAAGTCCGAAGACTATCATAACAGATCATGGAACCCAATTCAAGGGGAGGAAGTGGAAGGACACACTGCTAGATCATGGTGTGAGAACTTATAAAATTTCAGTATACCATCCCTGCAGTAACCCTGCAGAAAGAGTGCTGAGAGAAGTGGGGAGAATCCTCAGGACATACTGCTCCAACCAACAACGGAAATGGAATGAGTACATATCAGCAGCAGAAGACTTCATAAATCTAGCTCAGCACCAATCCATCGAAGCCACACCGTATAATGCCATGTTTGAGAAACCACCACCCCAAGAAATCACTGACATTATTAAATTTCCCCAAAGCCAGGAATACCAGTTCAACAAAGTCCAATTTCATAATAAGATTATAGAGAAGGCAGAAGAAAGAAGAAGGAAGTACCAGAACAAAACACCACAGAAAATAATACAGTACCAAGTAGTAGACAGAGTGTTAATAAAAAATCGGAAATTACCCAGTACAATGGAGGGTATCACTAAGAAACTACTATTATTGTATACAGGTCTGTATACCATCACCAAGAATAACCAGAACAACACATATGAAATTTCAGATCCGGTGAATAAGAAGACCAAGGGTACATTCAACCAAGCATCGTTGAAGAAATACTATGAGTAATGAGAGCCATAAGTAATGATAATTTCTTCCATACCATGAAGATATCATCAGAAGTAATCATTTTTGGAAGGAGGCATTTGTAATGTTACATAAGATCACGACCACCAGGTCCCAAATAACCAGTAATCCAACAATAACATATCGTAAAGAATGCTACATACAACTTTAATGTTAATAACCAAGACAAGTAGAAGGTGATTTGGATAAATAAAGAATACATCTTTAACACACTGATGAAGATGATCAAAGAAATAATGACAATCACTTAGACGAAATATAATTAACTGACAATTAACCCAATAGATTAGGTGAAAATGTAAAAAACCAAGGACGGAGAGAAGAAACTATAAAAGGAGTAAAGAAGAACACTACAAAGACCAACTGGGTACAAAAACAGAATGAAGAATAAGATATGCCCTACTCGACAAGACAAGATGAATGGATCATGACAAGAAAGTCCAGAGTAAAGGACAGAGTAATAATGATGCCTGATGAACTAATGTAAATAACTATGCCAACAAAGAAAGCTTATAAAGTAATTAAATGAGACAATGAACAAAGGTCAGGAGAGTGAAATAAAATTAGTAAAGGTATAAATTAACTGTGTATCTGGAAGAATAACAATCATAAATCATATAGACCAGCCTTGTAACTAGAGAAAATGTAGGGATATTACTTTTCGAATGATGTGTATAAATACTGTTTAAAATGGGTAACAGAGACAAAAGGATGTATAATAAACCTACAATCATATATAACATTAGTAATCATATGATAATGTGAAATGAAAAGACATTGAAATCAGTATAAAACAAACAAATTTTTGCCAAACCATGATATGTGAATTATGCACCTAAAACAGGAGAGTTAAGTAACTAAATGCCTAATAATCCAATTCCTATTGGAGGGTAATGAACCTAAATGTTAAAGGGGTGGTACCAACACAGAATAAATGTATAGAACCAGTAGAATTGTATTGTAATTAGTATAAGTACAAACAATAAGTTAGACATTTTGATGTTACCTAACAAATATTACTAAAACTGTAAGTACCTAATGAGATAAAGGAGAGGAGAAATTAGTGTCAATAGAACCAGCAAGGTTCTATTTCACTTATATAAGGTAAACCAATTATAATTAGATTAAATTTATCACAAGATAATAGAAAATAGACATACTGGTATCTTGACACCAGATGCAAGATGTTTTATTGTATTAGCAAAGCAAGGTGATATACTATTACCAATCAAATGATGGTAACACCTTCATAATTACTATCACTATTTTTTAAAGGAGAATGATCACTCAATTTAAAAAATAAATAAGTGTTAAGAGAACAATTGTAAAACCATATAGTGCTTTAACTATAGGTGTACCAAAAGAGTATAATTCAGAGAATAATTATGTCAAAACCACCCAAGGTAACAACTAAAAGTTGTTACAGTTAGGTAATCTAAATAAACCAATAGCAATATTCAAATTTAATCAAATAGTAATGAACAGACCACTGTTAGAACTAACTTGTGTGGCAATAGGCCTAAAGGAGCTTAGAGTCTGATACTAAATGTTGAAGTTATACAGGGTATCAGACTAAACCAATAATAGTAAAATAATAATTTAGACAAAGACACCAACAAAGGACTAAAGTGTAACCAGTTTTAAACAATGTATTATAAGATTAGAGCAGGATAAATTTAAGGCATAGGTGCCAAACACTGAATATGTCATTAACCAAAATACACAAGAAGGGGTATTGATTAAGTCAGCCCATGATAACCAGAAGTTGGAGGGGACCTTTAAGAATAGAAGTGAAGTGTAACTGATTCTTAAATACCTTCAATAAATAATATAAGGTAAATCCAAACCATAATGCTACCTGTACAGCAGGGTTTATGCTCGATTTTAGAGTTGTTATCATAGATAACTAGTTTATAATATGATTAAAGGACAGAAAGAGACTGAATAATCATCAATAAACCTAATTGTGAAATTGAATTGTAAATAATAGAAAGTAAGATAGTTTTAATTGAAAATTTTATAGGCCTGAGTGGTGAAATTAAAAAAGTGTCAAACATTAACAGAATTATGGCTTGAGGGGTATCTAATTGATCTAGAGAACAATTAAAAACGATTGAGATGAGTGAATTAGAACTCCCAAGTACCATAAGAAAGTTTAATGCCTTTTTAAATATTTGTGTAAATTGATGGAAATATTTTCGTACTCTCAAAACCAAAGACCCACGCCGAAGGAAGCTGTCAGTGAGGTGTCATCGAGATGAGAACCAATCAAATTACCTGTAGCGAGGCTTGGCGAGCAAAGGGACGCCAAGTTAAGCGTCATTCTTATTGTATGATCAACGGAGGAAATACGACAAGAGTTCTCGATGAAATAAAAGTACAGTAATTTTTACCTAACCTGTGCGGATAGTAAACGTCTGATTCAGTACCAATACGAATCAAATGTCTAAAAGACATTTATAAAGTGAATTAAATGAAATAAGAAAGAAAAAGTGCAGTGCGTACACGATTGTCAGTGTATAATCCCAGGCAATCACGGTATTATATAAATAAAAGGGAGTATGGTGATATAATATCATTATTGTAGACTATAAGAAGTGAACATAACTTGACACTAAATAGAATTAAGAATAAATAAAGGAACTTTCAAGAGGCGTTGAACCTCGTAAAGTCAAATAAGTATTAACGAAATTTATTCATATAAGTATAAATGAATGTTTATTAATATTGTAAAGACAGTAGGTTCTACTGAACCAAATAGGTTAAGTCAATGTACCACCATTTGATAAATCATGGACATGCCAGTAGAAATAAGTAAATTACCTGATAAAGGGTATCCATATTATTATCCTAATGATAGTTGGATCTACTGAAGAGATCATAACTTTAGTAAACTGAATTTATTTGTCAATTGACCACTTAAATGTTTAACGAACGTAACTGGCATTATATTAGACACGCCAGGTCTAACCTATAAGTTGACGCAAGACGTCTGTTTACATTTTTATAAAAGTAATGAATTGAGATTACAGTGATCTGAGGTGACCACTCTCCTATTAAATAATAATAATTGTTTTGTTGTATTAACGTTTTCGTATATTGTATGCTCCAAGAACACCATATTGATTATTTTAATAGTAAATAAACATTGTAGAGTATGGAATACACATACGCAGAGTGACCACCCTGAGGTATTTTAAAAAGAGTCTAATAACCAATGAAAGGTAATTGTAAAGGTTTAACCTTATATTGTTAAGGGTTCATGATATAAATGATCAGATATCCACAATAAATAAATTATGTTTAAATGAATAATTAGAGTTGGCCCGATTATTTCTAGTAGATAGGTATTTACAGGCTTGGCAGACGACGCGATGGTTGGCAATACAAATGGCGCCACGAATTATTTGAATTGATATTGTTTCTTTTAGGGGAGCTGACACGCTTTACCTGCTCCTGAGAACATCACACCAAGTAAGTACCTTTATCCAAAAAATGTCTTGATTACAGTTGGAACCAACGCCGCCGAAACCATCTACTAGCGAAGAGGAAACAAACTCTGTTCGATACTCAACATTCGACAGACGATGAGCCGGCTAAACCAGAAATTAATCTTGAACGCTCTAATTCAACGACTTTTAATAATAAATAAAATACGAACTGAAGGAACCCAATCAATAATAAATTAAATAATTGAAATAAACCAATTTAAAACCTGTACGACTCGGTTTTCTTACACAATTAACGTGTAAATGGATGTGTAAATGATTTGAAAAAAAAATGTATAGATAATGTACGCACGCGTGTGTGTGTGTGTGTGTGTGTGTGAATTGAAGAAGTAAATCTACCAAGTTCTTGGGCCAGTAGGGTCCGAATGGGGCGCCTAATAGGCCCATATAAATTGAATTAGTTTAAACTCTTTGTTTGGTGCTGATTTGTATAAGAATTAATAGATTAGTTTAGAAAATCAAATAAATATTTTGTTGTACTCACTATTTTTATGTTCATGAAAAACATGCTAAATAAAATAAGAAAGAAAATGAAGGGTGCCAGGACACTTTATACATGTTATGAGTTTGATATAAGGAGATTTGTAAATTTTTTTATTTAAATATATCACATATATATTATATACTTGTGATTCCCCACTTTCGGGCGGTCACAGCGTCACCGAACCCTGACCGTGGATTTGGATTATTGGTAGCAAGTGTGGTTAGGCAGATTGTATCCTAGCCATGCTTGTTATTATTTTCAAAATTGGTGAATTTAGAAATTAATCAGGGGAATCACAACAACTATGGAACAGCGGCTACCATCGTAGGGGGTGGTAGTGCCGTGTTAAGGGCTTATAAGTAATATTTAGTAGGATTACTGGTGTCCTCGGACATCAGTAATGCCGAATTTTTTATAACGCTGAAACAAGAACAGGGTAGGCAGCGTGTACACCCGAAATAAACTTCAGTTCTTGTGGATGCAAATGGGCGCTACAGTCCACCATCAGGAAAAAAATAGTGTGTGTGGAAAAGGAGCTGGCCGTTACAAGCCAGGGGCATAAACAATAGAGTGTTTATGCAACCAGGTAAATGCCTTGCACGGTTTACCCGTGAAGTTATTTACCTAATTGTAACTGGGTAAAAGGGGGAAATAATCAAATGATGAAGTAGGAGAGGTAGCTGAGAAATCAGTGAGAAGTAATGACCATAACAGCAGTACAATCAAGTTTACTTACTCTAACTAGAAAGTTGGTGATTGATGACCCAGTTCCTGTTCGGTAATGTTTACTATGAGTTTTATGATTCAATGATTAGTGATGAACATTCACTTACAAGAACAAATGATTTTAAGTACTAGACTCTATGTTGTAATGATTGTATAATCAACAAGGACATGTTATGAGTTAAATCGGATAATTTTGTATATTTGTGTTATTTGTATTTAGTGTGCCTAGAGTAAGGTTATTCACCTGTTAGTAAGACATCAGCTGATGACTGCTGTTAAATGTATAATGTTTCATGTAATCAATTCATAGGTTCTTTTATTAATTAATTTAATTTAGTAATTTTGTTTCTTTTTATTAATTGTCAAAATAGATATTTCTGGAAATTAAATTCATAAAAAAAAAAAAAAAAAATGTTTTTTTTTCTTTGAAGTAAAGAGTGTATTTTATTTTGATGTTCGCTATAGGTTGGGAATGTGTCAGCTGATTCATAATGTTTATATTATATTTTGTAACCAAGTGTAGTTGTATTTGAATTGATGATAGAAGTACGTTGTTTATTTTACAATAATTGTTAGCATACAATTATGAGGAAAATTAAATTCATTTAGAAGATTTTTGAATTTTGAAAGTTGCAATTAAAATGATTAATTAAAATAGATGATGTAAATTAACTTACATGTGAATTCTTGGTAATGAGCTTAGATTTATTTTAATAAATGAATGAAATTTAAATAATTTACTTTGATTTCAAATGATAATATCAAAGAAACAATTAAAAGTTGAGAAATGTGAATGAATTTTATTTAAAGGTAAATATGAAATGTTTATGTGAACTAGACATTAATGATGATTATTTGGAGACAGTGTGTTTAAGATAGTAAGGCAACTATGTACGCACCCAGTACTTTGCTAAAGGCAATCCAGTATTTATAAGGGGAGATTTATCAGATGAGGATTTGGTTTGGTATAAGGCCAGTTATTGAATTTTACTGAAATGTTGCAAGGTTAGGTGATTGTGGTGAGTGCCTGTCTGATTTTACGGTGTTGGTATCTCGAACCAAGAAGTCCAGTAATGTCATTCAGGTACAGCCATAGTCGCCTAACTAGGGGGGTAGATTACCCATGATTTGTTAAAGAATTAAGGGGAGTTGTCAGCACCATATCCTCACTGGTCCTCTTAGGTTAGCAATGAGAGTTTTTCTGTTTCGGCAGAAAACCTCTCATTGGGGGGTATTGTAACGGTACAGACTGTTGAAGGGCTATAATTTCCAGTTTTGGTTTAACCAGAGTATAATAATGGGACTATAGCTCCGTGTGATGTACAGAATGGTACAGGAATGTATGTTATCAGAAAGGGTGCGTATTCATGCGGACGAGCGCACGGTTCGGCCAACGGTCACACGGAAATGTCACGTCTGAATAAATTCCTTCTCGCCTAGTGCAGAGAACAAAGACAGTCGGCAAATAACATCTCACGACAACGGACGCGAGCAGCTGTGCGTGCCCGCCGGCTGAGCACAGTTTTCGTCTCGCCCACACATATAAAATGTGAATTTAAGTCAAAGACAGGCGGTATATAACAGCTAACTCACGCAGTTGCGTGTGTGCACGGTTCGACTAAAATCTATGTAAAATGTAAAACGACTGGCCGAAAGAGTGAAAATGTGTACATCGACAGCAGAAATAGCATCGGTAGTCGTGGAAACTCACGCGGTTCAATGTACAAGCTCGCGAGCCTTAAAATTTTAACCAAAGTATTAAAATGTGATTAAATTATAAAACAGAGTCATATAAATCCGTATGAGGACAGTGTAACATCAAACAGAAATGCAGTGAACAGTTTAACAGTGAAAACGTAATTTGTAAGAACTAAAATATACTGCTGGCAACACATGATCTGGAGGGACATAACCAGAGAAGTACCTGAAATTTTAAACCAATAGTCATGACAAGTTAATAAAAGCGCTAAATAAAACAAAAATAAATGGGGTAACAAGTGTGAATGAGTGTATGCGCAAATACTGGGTTGTCTTTACATAATCTAAGTAATTAGTAACTTGTAGTTTATAACTGTCTTGTTGATACATCCTCTTCATTCACTTTTTTAAATATTATATATATACTCAAACTTTCACTAGTGAACACTTACTTATGGTTTTATGTCCCAAACGTTTCGACGTGGTGTCCGTCTTCCTCAGTGGGATTTGA
The DNA here is from genome assembly GCA_034769895.1 of Magicicada septendecula. Lineage (NCBI taxonomy): Eukaryota > Metazoa > Arthropoda > Insecta > Hemiptera > Cicadidae > Magicicada > Magicicada septendecula. The sequence continues at coordinate 745,730,713 of CM068368.1, read as the reverse complement.
AATACAGAGTGTCAGTACAAAGTAACCATTATGGGTCGTAAGTGTGTGTGGTGGGGGTTGCTGGTGGGAGGGAATTGGCGCTGGGATTCAAAGTGTGTGTTTGAACAAGTGTATCAAAAACTATATGTTATCTATAGTGTATTTGGTCATTTAATATGTTGTTTGGTTGTAGTGTCTGATGTCTGTATATTTCATATTGTTCTGCTGTGTTTAGTTTTCTACTTTTAGGTAAGTAGTGTAGTATTTCCATGTTGTGTTCTATGTTTGTGTAACCATGGTTTTCATTTTGTAAATGTGAGGCGAATGTGGAGTGTATGTAGTTTGCGGTGAGGGCTTTTAAATGTTCAGAGTATCTTGAGGAAAAAGATATTCCCGTCTGGCCGATGTAGAACTGGTTACAATCATAAAAGCCCTCACCACAAACTACATACACTCCACATTCGCCACACATTTACAAAATGAAAACCACGGTTACCCAAACATAGAACACAACATGGAAATACTACACTACTTACCTAAAAGTAGAAAACTAAACACAGCAGAACAATATGAAATATACAGACATCACACGCTACAACCAAACAACATATTAAATGACCAAATACACTATAGATCACATATACTTTTTGATACACTTGTTCAAACACACACTTTGAATCCCAGCACCAATTCCCTCCCACCAGCAACCCCCACCACACACACCTACAACCCATAACGGTTACTTTGTACTGACACTCTGTATTTCAAATCCTTGTAGTTTAATTAATCAGTTATATTTAATTGTAATTAATAAATTTAAAGAAAAATGAATGCTAAATTTTGTCGGTAGTAGTTATGTTTCAATGTTCAAATCTGTTTAAATTCGGAAGGTTATATAAAAGAGAGGTCATACTAGTATTTTATAAAAAAGAAAAAAAGAGAGAATGATAAACAAAAATGGTAAATAAAAGTTGTTAGTTAACAAATAATGCGAGTCGAGTTTCTTGCTAACATAAAACCCTACGTCACTTATAGGTTACGAGTTCACGTGAAGACCCTGGAATCCGACAAGGTAAGAAAGTGTGGAGAAGTTTTGAATTTTTATTAATTTTTATTATTTGAAGTAAATAATAGTTCTCAATGTCTAATGATAAAGAAAAAAATATTTTAATAAATTTTTTTGACCAAGCAGAGGAATAATGAGACAATACAAGCATAGGCTGTAATGCGCATATATGAAATAAAATAAAATATTTAAATTAATTTTAGTAATATATAATAGACGAGCAGGTGTGAAATTGGAAGCTGGCTTATAAACAGGAATCAACAAGAAACATCACGCGATTACCGCTGTATGCGTGTACACAAGTAAATAGAGTGTGTGCGTGAAGCCTGTTTGAGCCTGAAAGTTTGCAACCTCACCCCAAATAAATGCTAAATTAAGATTGTATTTAATTTTAAGCGAACCATAAATATTAGAAAGAGTGTAAAAACTTCTAAAAAATCAGAAGTGTAAAAATCAGACACATGTGCAGTGCGAATTCTACGTAATTCTGATAATCAGTGCGAATTCTGTGCCATTTTTAAAGCATAACAATTACACTAATGATGCGATCATTATGATAATTACATATCATGTGTGTAATTAAATTAGACAATATTAGATCACCTTGAAATCCACATTAAACAGTGCGATTGGCGAAAAAGTGCAAATATGTGAAATGAGACGAGAGTGGGGCCACTGACACCGTGGGCAGTTTTTGACATGCATATTCCTGCGCCAACAGGTGTGGTTTTCTTGGTGAATATAAATATGAGCCCAGGAGAGCCAAACTCTCTCTTTAAACAGTCTTCAGTCGTGGCGGTACGCTATGTCCGTCTGAGACGCGAATTTTTAATTACTTCAGACAGAGTTAGACGCTATGTCTAACAGCAACAAGATTTTTATATCATAAACTGTAAAGTATTACGGAAAATGTTTTATTTCAAGTAGTGATAAAAAATAAATAAAAAGTACCGTAACTAAAATCGTCGGACGTCTACGAACAGTCTACAACTACGAACATCAACTCTAGACAGATGGCGAGAGAACATCTAGCAGAGGAACGATATGCAGAGCAATAAAGACTGTTTCTATCACAACAGCAGCTGATCCAGAGCAACACGTCATTACAATCTACAGCAGCCGATGGACCATGAAGGATGAGAGACAGAAGGACGACCAGTGAAACCAGAAAAGGCAAGAGGACATCTAGTAGGAGAGGACCGACAGATCACTGGAGGACATGGGACAATCTCCAGAATTTGAGGTGACGAAAAACCAATTTATAATTATCACAGAATAAAGACATTAATAAAAACATTTTAAAATTAAAGAATAACTATGTAGATAGAGATAAGAGAATGTAATTCAATTGTAATCAGAATTTTTTTAATGATTTTTTTTTCTTTAATGAATGAACAGTTAATGTAAAGATAATTTAAATCCTTGCTTGGAGTATTAATCATTGATTTAATAAGTTAAATTTCTTTATTGAAAGCACATAAAGTAAAGTAATTGGAAAAATTCAATTAGTTTTGTTAAAATGATTATAAAGCCGTAAAAGGTATGTCAAGTAAAGAATAAGAAGGTAAATATTACCAATTATAAACCTTACTTACTAACAAATTATAACACATTATTATTTAGGAATTAGTCAAGGATTGCATAAATTTATTCACTCGCTGGGTGTTAGCAAAAACATCTCTTTATTATTATATTCATATCTCATAGTTTACTTTACTCTTAAAGAAGTACTCTAATAAATTCTGCATTTAATATTTTGAAAATTTTACTTCTTATTCTTTTTATCTCAAAAGCATTCAGCTAGATATTGTTTTAAGTACCACGGATCCGGGTCTCAACTTTGTTATGTTTTAATTTATCACAACTTTAACCAAATTATTTGAAGAATAATTTTGGGTGTAAATTTTAGAATTACCTTACATCTAAACATCGTAATGTTATTACTACTTCATTACAGAGATTACAAATACATATATATTAATCTTTAAATTGTCAAAAGCTCTTTACTGTTCTTTTGTTACTTCTCTTGTTGAAACAAATTTTTACAAATGTTATGGTTTGATATCACCTGAATATAACATGAGTTTGCTGTGGGGTCCGTGATGGTCATCTCCAGTCGTCTTCTAGGGTGTGATACACGGTTCCTCTTGATGCTCCATTAGGTTGATTGTTAACGAATGTAGTCTCGTTCCAGACGATTGGATTTTGGTACTAGAAGTTCATACGGTTGTTGTTTATGTTTTCTTCTTCTGGAGTCGGTTGTTCACATTTTACATTTTAATTACAGTTCTTATTTTAGCAGCACTAAAATCTGGTAAGGAACATATCTTACCACTTACAGTTTGTTAAGAGATGTGTCGGCTAAGTTTCCTTTTTTTTTCTTTCAACTACATATTTCTTCACGCACTACATTATATATATATTTTTTTTATATTATTATTATAATTATTTCCACGCTACATTGGGTCAAATCGCAATCACTACAAACTTGATCGAATAGTTTTTTAACGGTATACACCTACGTGTATATTGACAACACAGTAGCGACATCCTTACATGTCGAAGTTTCTCCGGCGAATGTGGGCATTGTTTAGCGGCAAGGGGTCTGTAAGCTGGCGCGGTTTTACGCGCTGAGAAAATAGTTCGTTCTTTTAAGTAGTATTAATTATTCATTAATTAAATCTTAATACTTTATGTTACCTTTTGGTTATGAATCAGGAATTACCTTATTTATTTAGTACGTATTTTATTTAATTAACGGAATTATTATTTTTAGCTAAATAATAATTTGCGTTCTTTGCGTGTTGGTACGGGACAATTTGCACGTTTATGCAGGAATCTAGGTACAGGTAAGGGGTGGATAATACTCTTACTTGTTATAAAAGCAAAAATTTCATTTGTGCTATTTAAACATTTTTTTAAATCGTCACACAGTGTTCAATTATTATATCATTATTATAAGATATAATTCAGAGTAAATACACTTATGTACTAAACACCAAACACTAACACAATAAGTAGTAATCATTGTCAACACTTTTTTCAAAAGGAATTATTCAATTCCAATACAAGAATTAACGATTTAGGCTAACCGTAGTTAACCTCAAAAATCGTAAGGTCAGACGAACATTTTGTTAATAAGTCTGAATTATTAAAGGTGTCTAACCTACAAAACTAACTCGAGGCATAGTAGTTTTATTCTGTAGATCAAAAGGATTCACCCTTGAGATATATGAAATTTGAAGATAAATAAATATTTAATTAGAGTCACCATTGCCAACCTTCTGGGTTACCAGAGAAATAAGCCAAGTCAATTGTAATCAATAAATCAATGTTTAGTTGTATGTATAGAAGTAAGAAAGCACTCAGTGTTTAGTAAGAATAATGTTGATTGTGAAAAATTGTACTTAGTTGATTCGCCAGGATGCAGAAACGATGAAGCGAGTGGACTGTATTCAATTCATTTATTTGAAATTCAAAAGTACATTAAATATGTAGTTAGCAGTTGTTTTGAATGACAGGTTGGCTAATAAGCATGATGTATATACAACGTATCAAAAATGTTATATACAACGTATCACACAAAATATTAACATACAAATACAAAATAGTAATATACCACCATAAAACTATGATGATTATAGAAGCACGCAATGGCGCAAAATTGATAAGAAAATGTTGTGATAACGCATCACAATTAAGTTGACCAAATGGTCATAATAAGTAGTAAGCCAATGGCTGAGTAAAATAGCATTGTGCTAAATGATCATAATAATCTTGTCAAATCTCGTCCCGCGCTGACAACAGGCATAACTTATGTACTGGTCTCCGCAAAACACCAGTTGGTGTGCGAATGTCTACGATTCGAATTAAGTTATCTGGGCCGGGAAATGTGGCGGTAATTACACCAAATTTCCAGGCTAATGGAGGTAGATTATCCTCAATAAGTAAAACTAGGTCCCCAATGGAAACATTATCCTTAGCGAATTTCCATTTGTGACGCGGTTGCAACTGGTGCAAATAGTCGCGAGACCACGCCTTCCAAATGCCTTGGACAAACTTCTGTAGAAGTTGCCAACGCCCAAGAGGAGAGATAGGAATATGAGATAAGTCTGGGTCCAGTATCGCCGTTAATGGTGCGCAAATCAAAAAATGGCCAGGTGTAAGTGGCACCGGATCATTTACATCCAAAGAGATGGCAAATAAAGGTCGAGAGTTCAGACATGCCTCTATCTGAGACAAAACTGTCGTAAACTCCTCGAAGGTGAGTATAGATTTGCCTACCACGCGGCGCAGATGAAACTTCAAACTCTTTATGCCGCTCTCTCAAAGGCCACTGAAATGAGGTGACGAGGGCGGAATAAATGACCATGATATCCCCTGAGAGGACGTGAATGACTTGAGCGATGAGATGGCATCCTTATTATGCCAAAGGTTGTAGAGATCATGTAAGATATTGCTGGCCTTCCTAAAGTTTGTGCCATTATCGGAGTATAATTGACTGGGTATGCCCCTGCGGGCCATGAAACGACGTAATGCAGCTATAAACGCACTGGCAGTAAAATCGGAAACCAATTCCAAGTGAATGGCCCTAGTCGCTAAGCAAATAAACAAAGACACGTATGCCTTAGAAAGAGTTCTGGATTTCTGCCTGCCATGATGGATCATGAAGGGACCACCATAATCAACTGTGCAGAATAGAAACGGCCGCGAAGGAGTGACTCTAGGAGATGGTAAGATCCCAAGCCTCTGAACCTGCTGTTTGGCACTAAACCTGAGACACTTGACACATTTTCGAATGATGGAGCGAATGACTATCCTGGCATTAACAATCCACCAACGTTGACGCAGTGAGTGATGCACGAGTTGAGCACCAGCGTGAAGTAAACGAATATGTTCGCGTTCAATGATGAGGCGAGAAATATGGGTAATATATGGGCCAATAGGGGTAAGACAATAGGATGTTTAGCGTCGTAAGGTAATTGCGACTGCTGTAATCGCCCGCCCACGCGTATCACTCCAGAATCATCAAGAAACGGGTCGAGAGAAGCCAACTTACTCCTAATGGAAACAGAAGATCCGTTACGAAGACAATTAATTTCAGCTGCGAAGTGGATCGACTGGGATTGTTTTATGAAGAAATTGAGAGCATGATGAATTTCGACAGGGGTAAGATCGCCCGTAAATTTGTCAGCACTTGAGAGTCTAATATTTCTGATGAACCGAAAACAGTAAGCGTATACGCGCGTTAGACGATTCAACGAGGAAAAGTCCACAGAAAGGTCGATAGCCAGGGTAGACATTAGAGAAATGTTATGGGTATGTTTCTCTTCCGCAGTGACTTCAGAAGACGGCGGATTAGAAGGTAAAAAGGGTGGAAAAAGATTGGACTCTGACGATTGAGACAAACAAGTGGGACCATGCCACCAAAGCGAACAATCGCGCAAAACGTCAGGGAGACACCCCCTGGAGATAATATCAGCAGGATTGTGTCTAGAATTGATGTGATGCCAGGTATAAGTTTGCGTAAGACGCTGAATTTCAGCAACACGATTAGCGACGTATGTTTTCCACCGCGTAGACTGGGCATGAATCCAGTAAAGAGACACCATAGTCAGAATACAAATGAACACTATCAATGAACGAATAAAGAGCAGGAACAACCTTAAATACGAGTCGCGATAACAACAAGCAAGCGCAGAGTTCGATGCGAGGTAATGACACCTGTCGTAAGGGAGCTACGTGAGATTTAGAACACAGGAGATGACAGGAGGCCGATGAATCTTGATAAATGACTCTGACATAAATACAACACCCAAACCCCCTTTCAGAAGCATCCGAAAAACCATGTAATTCAACTGTACTTGCCTCAAGCTTACAACAAATAGACCATGGGACCATAATTTTGCTAATCAGACCCAATTTGTCACACAAAGAATGCCAATCCGAACGTGATTGGCCGGAGATCGATTCATCCCAACCAAGCTTGCAAAGCCAGAGTTGCTGCATAAACTGTTTGTACAAAAAGACAATGGGACCGATCAGTACAAGAGGATCGTATATGCCTGCAATAATCGAAAGAATTCTCCTCTTGGAGATGCTTGATTCACCTGGGAAAGATTTAATGTCGAACAGAAATGAATCGGCAGTATTATTCCAGAGAATGCCCAGGGTACGCACACTGTCCTGTTTGTTTAAGGGGCGTGATAAATTGTCATGATTTGCGACCACTCTGGGTTCATTAGATGCCCATTTATGCAACGTGAAACCATATTGACTTAATAACGCACCTAGATCAGATTTCAGCTTGGTCAGATCAGAGATGGTGTCCGAACCGGTAAGCAGATCGTCAACATAGAAATCATTTGTTATAGCTAACGCCGCATCAGGAAAGGAAGCTTGATGGTCCCTACCAATTTGTACAAGACAGCGAGTGGCCAAAAACGAAGCACTAGCCGTGCTGTAGGTTACCGTTCGCAATGCAAAGTGTTTAAATGGTTCGAGAGGAGAATCACGCCACAGAATACGTTGATAGTGACAATCCCCTTCAGCAACGCAAATTTGTCGATACATCTTCTCGATGTCGGCGATGAGAACATATTTATGCATGCGGAAACGTAAAAGAATGGAAAAAAGGTCTTGTTGAACATTCGGGCCTACCAACAATATGTCATTGAGAGAAAGGCCATTGGTAGTCTTGGACGAACCATCAAAAACGACGCGCAGTTTTGTGGTCAAGCTAGACTGTTTAAATACGGCATGGTGAGGCAGATAGTAAGTATTTGACGCTCCTGAATTGATAGCGCAATTATCGATAAGCGTCATGTGTCCAAGATCCTTATATTCGTTAATAAAGTCTGCGTATATACAACGTATCAAAAATTTTAAATTACATTAATAACGGGCCTAATGGGCCATAAGTAAAGTGTGTTGGCCTAAGGCCTACATTGAATGTCACGACAAGAAAAAATATGACAGTGAGGCTGCGGGCGAGCCGACCTTAGCATCACGCCTAAATCGACGCTCTAAGTTCAAGAATCTTGCTTCAGCATTGGTGTAAGATTCCCCCAACTGGAGATTATCGGGCTTAAATGGGAGTGAAACCACGAACCTACCCTCGTGGTTGCGCTGGGTAGAGCGCACGAAATGCTCTTCACAGGCTGACTCGTTATCAGGGGTGTTGTCAGGGATAGTTTCTGCTTCCCAAAATCTTTCGAGAGACTGCAGAATTTGACTGTCGTTGTTCCTAGCTAGGAACGAAACAGCAGGACCCTCGTTGCGGCAGTGTTTGGGCAAATTGCCAGCCAAAATGTAGCCTAGCTTTGTTTCCTGAATGATGGGAAAATTAGGGCCGCATGTGTATTTATTAGCTAAAATTAAGTCCAGGTAAAATTGTGCCCCTAAGAGTATGTCGATTTGTGACGATATGTTGAAATTTGGGTCAGCCAGAAAAATGTTGCTCGGAATGTGGAATTGATTTATGTCAAACGATTTTGCCGGCAGATTGTGGGTTAACGTAGATAAGATAGCACATTTCACCTCGAAGCTATATCTCTGATAATGAGAAATAATGCGTATAGACGCAAGATTAGTGGCGTAACATGCTGTATTGTTTATACCCGTAATTGGTATGTTGGATTTAGTTGAATTAAGCTGTAATTTCCTTGCAAATGATTTTGTGCAAAAATTTATTTGTGACCCAGCGTCTAAAAGAACTCTTGCCCTATGTCTGTTGCCAGCCTGGTCAATGACAAATACAACTGCTGTTGATAAAAGAACATTGTTCGTGGATTGTAATTTGAGTGAACAATAATTACTACTACTGGCAGCTATTGATTTCGGCACGTTGTTCGCGTGCAACAATGTGTGGTGTCGTTTTGAACAGATCTTACACACCTGCTTATTCTTACAGTTAGATACAAGATGATCTAATCTAAGACAATTGGTACATTTGTGACTTGATACAAGTTGTCCCCGCTCAGCGGTGCTTAATGCACGAAATTTATCGCATATGTAAAGCGGGTGATTAGATTTACAACACAAACATGAATAATTGCTTGCTGCTGAGTGATAACTCTTAAATGTAGTACTGCCAGCAGTGCTTCTTGATTTATATTTATCATATTTATTGTTAAGTCTTAAAATCGGCTTGTTGAGTTGCTGTCCGGCTTCAATAGGCAGTGTATTTTCTAACAGCTGTCTACGTGAGTTTAAAAAATGAGTGAAATCTTGAAAGTTAGGTAAATTGTCAGGGTCTATTGACTCCTTCCATAGTTTAAAAGTAGTAGGGTCGAGTTTAGTTGATAATAATTGTATAATAATAAATTCAAATGAATTCACTGACAGTTGCATTGCTGCCAGTGAATTAATGGAAGACGTTATTGTGTTTGTGAATTCTGCCAAACTTTGGACAGAGTCCTTAATTGTCGACTTGACTTGAAGTAAATTTTGAACATAGTATTTTGCTAGTATGAACTTCTTGTCATACCTTTCGGACAGCAAACTCAACGCTATTGAATAATTTTCCTTACAGATAGGTAGCGACTTAATTAAATCTAAAGGTTCATTTTTTAAAGAAGAATGTAAATAATGTAACTTCTGCACTGGCGTTAAATCGGATCTTGTATGCACTAAGTCCGTAAAAATTGAATGAAAATGCTGCCATTCCAATATGTTGCCTGAGAAGCAAGGCAAACTTATTGGTTTTAATTGCATGTGGGTCGATAATACGGGAGGTACAGTCTGAACATTAAATGTATCAAGTAACTGCAAAATATTTGCTTCAGTCGAATAAAGAATTTCTTCGACCTCAACTCGGTCTTCTTGAGCCGCGCTCATGTCTTTACAAATAAGTTCTATTTCAGACTGCACCTCGTCGTACTTCGATGCCAAGCTTTTCAGACTTTCTAGCCTTACTGTTAAAAAATGTTTCGTGTTGGAATTTATATCAAAGTTATTTAGGGCTGATTGTATTCGCACTATTGCGGACTTTAAGCCGCCTCTCTTTCTGGTTAACACTTTGAGGCCTTCTTCAGCCATTGTACGCACCTTGTTATGCTGTTATTGAGGTGATACCTTGTAGGCGATGTCCTGCAGCGTCGACGCCTTGGAGAAGATGGCAAACACAGCTCGGAGAGATGACCGCCTTGTTTGAAGCACTGTAGCTAGCAGGCTCTCGCAATGATGTTGTCAGGAGGCTCAAAAGTGACGAGCGAAATGCCGATGGAAATCACGCCACGGTCGTATCAGTGGATATGCTAATTCGCCCGTGATGGCCAGAAATAGTGGCAGAAAAATATTAATTAGGAATGATACATCGAAAATCCAGGTCCGGAGTGACCAAAAAATGTTTAGTAAGAATAATGTTGATTTTGAAAAATTGTACTTAGTTGATTCACCAGGATGCAGAAATGATGAAGCGAGTGGACTGTATTCAATTCAATTTATTTGAAATTCAAAAGTACATTAAATATGTAGTTAGCAGTTGTTTTGAATGACAGGTTGGCTAATAAGCATGATGTATATACAAGGTATCAAAAATTTTAAATTACATTAATAATGGGCCTAATGGGCCATGTAAAGTGTGTTGGCCTAATGCCTACATTGAATGTCGCGACAAGAAAAAATATGACAGTGAGGCTGCGGGCGAGCCGACCGCCGCTTACAAGCGTTTTAGACGTACTGTACAGCGCACCAACATGAAAGATCAGATTACAACAAAAAGTAAAGAGCAGATTAGCCAACCTATAAAGTAAAATTATCACGCTACTGCACACTCAGTGAGTACTAAAACAAGAATATCTTAATTAACAAACGTTGTACGAACTTATTGAAGTAATTTTTAGTAATTTTTTCTTATTTAAGAGAGTTGTAAATTCAAGCCACTCAAACAGTTAAGTTGGCAGCATGGCCGTGTGAAGCGCCAACCATTCAAATTTATAACCAGTAACAAGAAAATAATTATTTAATTAAATTAATTTCATAGTACAGACAATTTAATAAATTAACGATATTAATTAAAATTATTTTGTTTATTCATCTAATAAATTATTTTATGGAATAACAACCTAGATTCCATATGGCGCCCAAATAACACAAAATTAAGCTCACTTACTTTTAAACAGTGCTAATATACTGTTTTGACAAATCAGTTGTTTATAACCTACCAGTTCTACACCAAAGGTACGTGCAAGTTGTAATTACGTTATAAAATAGTCAAAACAACATTATTACAGTACAACAACAATTTAGGTCAACGGAATTGCGACAGAACATCAAGAGGATTCCAAAGTGAACCAGATTAATTAAAACAGATTACAATAATTATTCTATTATACAATAAAAACAAATTAAAACAAAGAACAAGATTAAACAATAATAAATAAATAAAATTATTTCATAATAACGAGATTAAATTAATAAAAGAGGACGTAAACGGTATGTAATAATATGTTAAAAATGTTATGTTTTATAATATGTTATTAAATAACCCGGTTTACCAATAACCCTAAACAATAGGAATAATTAATAATAACACCACACAATAACACAAACGAAAACACTGAATTCACAAAATAATTAAATACACGATAACAACTACCGTAAGCTTCGAGTAACAACATCCGAATAAACTAGTGTTGGCGCCGATTTGTTTCCAACTCACACACACACACACACATTACCAACCAATTACAATTGAGAATATGCAAATTTTTGAAATTAATGGTTTACAAAGGCGCTATTTTTTTTATCTACCAATCAGGCATCAGCTTTATAAGCGATTTTAATAAATTTGCATCAGACAATCCCATTGGCTGCATCGCTGTGATGTCACCGTGGCGTTTTTCGATGTTTTTACCATCGATGGTTCAGTTGCGATGTTTTCATACTATCGATGGTTTCGTTTCGATGTTTTCCTATGAACACTTTTTTCTAATTTGTAACGAAGACTTTTTTTAAGTTGACTGTTAAATTTAGTTTATTTTAAATCAACAAATTTTTATTTTAGATATTAATAGCTATGTAGTTTGCTCCCTAACCTAGGTAAACGATAAGTACCATGTATATGAGCTACATAGTAGCGTAGTGACGTAATAATATGGTAAAACTAAACAAAACCGTTTTATAGGAGACTGTTACATAGGTTTCAACAGTTTCAAAGTTAGCTTTAGCTTACATACGTGACATACGTACGAAATAACGGTTTACCCTTTACGTTAAGTCGTATTTGGTTTTCATTCAAATTTAGTTTTAGATTATTAACATAGTTTTAGATAAATTAGTTTTAGAAAAGTATTAACAGTGTTACTTTACACTGTGATTTTATTAAGCTTTTACTGTTTAAAAGAAAATAAGAGAATTTATAGGCCTATCTCTCTTTGGGAATACTAATTTAAAAATGCTGAACAAAGTACGCGAGCCAAAGTCGAAAGACAAAGTACAAGCGAAGTTTGGCACTGAGGAGTTTTGTATTAAAATTACAGTTTGGTAATTCTCACTAAATGCTTTGAAGGACTACCGTTTGACAAATTAGTCTTTCGGACTCCAAACATTTGCAAAAAGGGTCACCTTTTGACAAAGATTGCTTGACAAACACAAACTTATTATTTGAGCATTACGCTCTGGTTACTTCTGCTTGTCTCTGTTTCAGCTTCAGTTCGCCTCTTCAGCTAAGGAAGTTGTGATAGCAGTTTTCACTGCCGACCACTACCTTAGGACAGAGTGGAGAAGGTAAATTTCTCTTTTGAGAATTACCAAACTAACTTAAACTTTCACTAGGAGTAAACAAACCTGACAAAGATTTAAAGAGGTTTCTGTTTTTGTTAAAGTAGGTGGTTTTATGTATGTTTGTTCAACACACTTGTAACGGGACATTTAGGCCTACCCAGGGGTAATTTGGGGAAAAGAGTTCACGACATAATAATTGTAAAATTTTATTTCTAAATTATAACGATGCATGCCGAGTGAGCGAAATAGTGTCAAGGTCAACATCGAAACGACAGAGAAGCAGCTATTTTTAGCCGAACGAACTTTGACCTATGTACTCAGAGATCAAAACATATGACGTCAGTGCCGAACCTAGCAATACGTCACTTGGGATGCAGGGCGATGTCAACCATCTGCGCTGAGAACAAAGGCAGTCGGCAATTAACATCTAACAGCGAAGGACGTGTGCCATTCGCTCGCCCACCGGCGAAGTACAGTTTTCCATCTCGCCCATAATTTAAAATGTAAATTGTGAAAGAATGTAAAAGAGTTTGTTAAAAGAGTTTCAAATGAGCTAACAGTTTCTTGGAAAAAATTACTGGGAAAGTGTACGTGAAAAAATCGAGAGTTTACATCAAAAATGGACTGACGTCTCCTGGACGACAGCTAAGTAACAAATGGGGGGGGGGAGAACCACCAAATTTTAATAAGGGCTAAACCAGATTTCAACAGCATATATTTTTTTTTAAACTGAGATCTCACATAAGGGAATGGGGTATGTATGAATGGGTGCGTGAATAAAAAATAATAAATAAGGAGCGCTGGTTTGCGAAGAAGAATAAACTTAAGTTTGTAGCTATTTTTTTATTTTGTTAAACCAAGTATGAGAATTTTACTAAAACTAAATGTGTAAAGGAGGGCGGAGTAATGATTCCGTTTGTATTTTATGATGGTATGCATAGTGGTTTCTTTTATGGAAAAGATGAATTTTGATGGAATAAAATAAAATAAATTTGATTGAAAAAAGTGATTATTAGTTATTTCAAACAACCATTTTGCTTCTCAGCTCGTTCAACATCGAACCTGGACCTGGGTAAGTAAAATATTCAAGGTTGGTAGTTAACAAGACGGCGGCTACAATAGTCGAAAGTTAATATTTGTAAACAAAGTTCACTTATAAACTTATAAAGAGATTTAAATTGTTTCACACTTTATAATCATTATAATAATAAATAATAATGAACAGATTTAGTTAATTATGAATGAGTTAAATTATTTTAACGTCACCTCGCCTTTACCTAACCTGTTCTCAACAAGTTCGTCAACGGCCCTGGAAATTCTGATACGGGGAAGTTAGATGTATTTAAATTGTTTTCTCGGGTACAGTGTTGAGGTTTCCACATTCCACCTGTCAAAATGTGGTGGTGACCCAAGGGCTTTTGGTTTTTCAGAATCTTCTGATAAGGTAAGTGAGTAATGTATCGGGGTATATTATTCTTCTCTTTAATTATTTGGTATACCAATTATTTTTATTTATTATTCATCCCCAATTATTTGTAATATTACAAACATGTAAAAAGCATAGATTTTTATTTGAATTGGAACATTGGCATAAAAACATCGATGTTTTCAATCTTAAAACATCGATGTTTTAATACCGATGTTTTTTTAACATCGATGTACTCTTCACGATGTTAAACATCGATGGTTTTCTGGCGATACTCATCCCCATTTTGTACACTGTGTAGTTAATCCACACAGTGACGTCACATGTCACAACAGCTGGACCTCCTCTGCGTGAATATTTTCAAAAGTAAAAGGTTAGTGGTGCTATTGTGAATTGTGATCCAAAACTACAGTGAAACAATTCGAAAAATGGTATACAGTGATATCAGTGAAGCCGTTATCGCATAGACGTCACCGTGGCGTTTTAGTGGCAATATACAAAAAGTTATAACATCCCAAACAACGTTGGCCACAATATTTGTTAAATCCAATACACTTTTGCCTTAATGTAATTCAATTGCCTACAACGCAAAGAATTACATTACATTTCGGACTCGTGGGTAGCCGGCTCACCGCACATGGTTTAGTCTCCGGCGCCTTCGAGGTTACTAATAATAAACTCGCGGTGGGCTCAACGCAAAGCTTTAAACCGCCGTTTGGGCTCAACCCAATTTTGAACATGTAAGAATCATGTAAATTTTGTTTTGAAAAAGCATCAACATTATTTCCAGTCAAATTAGGATCGACTGGTTTTGTACACACTGTGACGTCACGCGTCAACAACAGCTGGACCTGTCATTTCTCACTTGAGTCTGCAGACTGACGAGCGTGAAGCCATTCGGGCAACTTCGTTACTGTTCGTCCGCCGCTATTGTCTAGTCTCTCGTCAACCCATTCACTCCACACTTACATATATAATGAAATCCACGTATTTTGCCTGTGTGCATAAAGGATGAATTGAATATTACAATGAATATTGATTGTGGTCACAGTTAAATATTAAAATATAATATAGAATTAATTTAGCCATATCGTTGTACTCCATTTATTACCCTGAATTGTAGTTTTTGTTTTAACCTTTGTTTCCTCCAGAAATAAACACAATTTCAGTGGCTCCCCACATAAATATGAATCTTTTGACTACATCGTCGCATTAGTATATGAAATACGCCTATATGTTTATTAAGAAAACTTATTTTATACTGTTTTGCCGGTTTTTAGGTTGTTTTTTGTACTCACAATGTTGGTTTTGATATGTATTGCTATAATCAGTTGTGGTAAAACTCCTCTTTACCTGTCCACTAACTTCGCAGGTTGGTTTCGTATTTACCTGGAGACAAATTAATCAATTATTTTTGTTTCTGGAGTGAAAAACGCTGAAACAAAATATACAATTCAGGGTAATAAATGTAAGAAAAGATATGATATGAATTAATTCTCAATTGTGTTTATTATTTATCTTCGAGAATTATATAGTTACCTTTATACCTTTACAATCAACATTCATTTTAATAGTAAATGTACTTTTTCTCTGTAAACTCAGAACTGAACGTTCTGCAGTTGCAGACGATAACAAAAACGATGACCAATCAGAACGCAAGAACATTAGCTGCTGGTAAAAACCCCGTTGGGACAAATACGCAAGTGTGTGAAGCTAGAGGTGGGCTAAACTGTTATTTTAAAATACTAGGTATGAAAATACCGTTCCAAAAAAATAACAGGTACAAATACCTGTTATTATATACTATATATACATAACCTATTGCGACAAAACAAATGTCAGGCATAGTAATAAATGGAACACATAAACAGTTATCTGGAGCAAGGTTGTATATTTTAAGACAAACATTTTTATAAGCTTTGTAGTTCACAAATATTTATTTTTAATTCAAAATCGTCTCTGAATCAGGTTGATCTGATCTTAAAAGAAATGTCAATTAGTTACTTGAAATGTTGATTCCGTGGGTTGATACGTCTTCAGCCAGTCCTGTGAATCGCCGCAATTCTGCACCTTGGATCGTCACCTCCTTTCTGCAACTTCCGCTTCGCTGGGGCTCCTCTCGTACGCGCGCACGCCGTCATACCCGTAATCAGTCTAATCTAAATCTCAGGGCACAATTGGGTTACAATACAATCTCATTTAATTTTTGGTGCGTTGAGCATGCACCTTCCCGCGTCTTGAGGTGTCCTCGCGATCAAAAAAGGAATATCCCGGGTGGATACACCTTCCCTAAGCGGAAATCTTGATCCACGCGATACTAGCACTGATTAAACACTATTGAATAGTTTAATATTATTTATAATGAGTTCGTCCCCTTTCAAGGTAACAGCAACGGGTAACTCCGCAAATTTAACCCTTATTACTCGTTCAAAAATACGTTTCTGCACGGGTAACTCGCGCAGAGAGCACGTTTGAAAACTTCAAGCTGCAGGATAGAACTAACTTGATATTCGCTGGCGGAGACCCAATCTTAGTGGAAAATTGGGGCCGCTGATTGGTCGAAACAGCTTATCATGCGATTGATGGCTACAACTGATAGATGCTTACTTGCAACGAATTGCTGATTTTTGCAGCAGCAGGAATAAATTTTATCAAGACTTTTCTGCCATCTAAAAGATAAGGACTCTTTTGAAACGGGTTTTTACTAATAAAATCCCAATATGCACTCCACGTAGCAAGCATCAGACACCAAGAGAATACAGCGCTATTTCTATGCGTGCGCTGCCCAAATCTCAGTTTGGTACGCTAATTTATACACGAGCTATTCATCAAAATACGATTTACACGCGCACTCGCACCATTTTCACGCACATGACAAAATCACAAATACTAATAAGGGCGTTTTAATACAAATAGTCTTTTGCCCAATCTTTATATTAATCCTTACATCTAATTTACATAATTGGACAGAAATCAAATATTATCATGTCTACAACGTCACAACCTGTTACAACAGCATGTAGTCCTGGCTACATCACCCCTAACTGCAATGTTCTATTGCACTATATTATCCTTTGTAAGTAACTCATTTTGAGTTTCCTGCAGGTCTCCTATGTAATATCTTCAAATAAATACACTGCAAGTAGGTTTATTTTCACCTAGATAAACCTATTAATATATTAATAAACCTACTTGCTGTGTATTTATTTGAAGATATTATATAACCTATACTATATAATTTGTTATAAGAAATAAATTGAAACTAAAAGTACTAACAGTGTTACTTTACACTGTGACTTTATTAAACTATTACTGTTTAAATGAAAATAAGAAACAAGAGAATTTATAGGCCTATCTCCCTTTGGGAATACCAATTTAAGTTTTCACTAGTAGTAAACAAACTAACATTGGTTAGACAAATCAGTTGCGAAACTCGGAGCAATTAAATAATTTAGAGTAGGTCTACACATAATACCACAAAAAATAATGTGAAAAAACATCAGAAACGTATAATAAAAACATAACAGTAAGCCACAAGAGTGAATGAGAATAAACAAAATTTTACAAATAAAAATAATAAACAAGTTGTAATAAAATAAATATAAATACATAAATAAAATCTTATAAATGATAAGCAACAACAAAAGTAAATTAAATGCATTACAGATATTTAAGGAACAGGACTAGATAAAGTGCATAAATGTCCATTACAACAATCTCATCATTTACGTGAGATGTGTAGTGAAGTTAAAATCACATTAATAAAAAGTATAATATAGCTTATCAACATCAGCCACTCTATAGGTTATAACTCAATATAATTAAATACAACTATTTCACTAACTCGAAAAAGCAGGCTATAGTGAAAGACCCCTCACCGTCTACACAGTCAATATGGCGATCATTCACCATTGCATGCGTTCTTATGGGAGTAATAATTTAATTTTTTTTCTCCGTAAATAGGTTCGACCGCCGTTTAAAATTATTTATCTCGTGTTTATATAACATATAAGAATAGAAAAAGAAATATTTCACCGCAATATCAGCTTTGATGAGAAATGTCATAATTACCTCACGCTGTTTTGAGATATGGCAAAGTAGCAGCATTAAGGGTAGGTACAAAGTAACATTTTACTATTTACATATCATTAGAAACAGTAACATAACAAAAACCTCTTTAAGACTTTGTCCTATTTAAAACGTCGCTTACACTCAAACATGACGCTATTAATGAAATAACCTACCTCACCTTGCACGTTACTCCTCGATACTTCACATAACAACAAACACGCCAGCACTTCAGTGATTCCAAATCAAAATATCCCGTCAAAAAACAAACTTGCATCTGCCAAAAGACACAGCGCTGACTGAAACGCATCTGGCATGGTGGGGTGTGGAGCTTAGCTGATTATGGTACGAATTTTAACGAAGACGTCCGAACATTTTACCGCGCTTATTATAAAGTGTGCTTATTATAGCCTAACATAGTGATGTAAACTGCATGAAAGTAAGCACTGTAAAGGTAAGAATTGTTTTATATTAATTGCACAAAATAAGTGATATTCAAACGTAGGTAGACTTTCTAAATTTCTGTAGGTAAAAAACGGATCTTGAGTGTTTTACGGCAGCCAATACAGTTCCGTATTTTTACAGGGTTTATAAAAACATTATTGTGATCATCCAAAAAATCGATTTTGAAATTCCAGTAGAAATAATTGTTTTGATGTATTGATATTATAGTTTTGGTTTTGTTTTAGCATATGTACAGGTGTGTAGCAAACGCACGCTCGCCTCCCTCCCCTCTCTCTCGCTCTCTCTCTCTCTCGCACGCGCGAACACGCACACATTCTTTCATACTCACGCACGCGCACTATAATAAATGTAATTTAGTAAGTGGCGTAGCAGTATAGTAAAAATTAGTGAATTAAACATAAAATGTAATCTTCTATCTATAATAATAAAAGGAAGTGTTTGTGTGTGTGTGCGCGATGCCCAGCCAAATCTACGGCACGCAGAGATTTGAAATTTTCAAC
This sequence comes from Magicicada septendecula, assembly GCA_034769895.1. Classification (NCBI taxonomy): domain Eukaryota; kingdom Metazoa; phylum Arthropoda; class Insecta; order Hemiptera; family Cicadidae; genus Magicicada; species Magicicada septendecula. The sequence continues at coordinate 745,711,482 of CM068368.1, read as the reverse complement.
ATAGGTGGACGGAAGGGGGTCCGAATGCACCTCGAAGCCGGATTTTTAATTTTCGCGTTCGTTCGCGAGTTATGAGCGAAAAACTGGCGGAAAACGTGATTTTTAGCACGCGCACAGCTGATCATGTATGTTGGCCTGAATGGGAAGTTCCAATTTTTTCATTGTAACTTTTCAAAATTAATTATGATGTCGAAATTTAGAATTTTAATTATTAGTTTAATTTATTTCGAAATTATTTCCACGGCCGCCATAGTTACAAAAAAAATAAGATAATTGCTTAAATAATTTAATTTTCATTTGAAAGCGTAATGATTGGTTAGTATATTAAAGTCAAATATGCTTTTGATTTTATAATTAATTGATTTTTCAAGTAAACATTTAAACAAATTAATTATGATGTCGAAATTTAGAATATTAATTATTAGTTTAATTCATTTCAAATTATTTCCACGGCCGCCTTTATATGTTTTATTTCAGATTTTCTGGCTGATTATTCAACACCGATGTGTTGCGGTTTCTAAATTGAACATAACATAACATTTTGATTTTTACTGTGATAAAAATATGCCGCAGCCTCCTCAGAAAAAAAATGTGTACGAACTCGACAAGAAGAAAACGGAGAAAGACAACAAAGAAGAAGAGAAGCGGAATCCACCCCAGAAAGACAATCAAGACAACAACAGAGCAGAGAAAGAGAGCAAAGAAGAAGAGAAGCTGAAACAATCTCAGAAAGAGAATCAAGACTACAGCAAGTTAGAACTGCAACAACTACTGCAAGAATGCGCATTTGGAGAACTTTAGAGAATGCAGCTTCTGATTATGACCCATCAGTGGATTATACCTCCGATCCTTTGTGTCTCATAGGATCAATGTCTATAACATGCCAACACTGTGAAGCAAAGAAGTGGAAAGGTGAAGCACCAGATATGTACTGCAGCGGAGGAAAGGTTCAACTGATGCCATTAATGGATCCTCCCGAGCCCCTAAGTGCTTTTCTGATTGGCGATTCCATGGAGACTAAACATTTCCTGCAAAATATCAGACGTTACAACTCATGCTTCCAGATGACCTCTTTCGGCACCACGAAAGAAATTAGAGAGCCAGGATTCATGCCGACGTTCAAGGTTCAGGGCCAAGTATATCATCGCATCAGGAGTCTACCGATGAAGATCCTAAATTTCTCCAAGTATATTTTGTTGGCGACGGAACACAACAAGCGCAGCAGCATTGCAGGAATGTGCCACAAACAAGACAAGGCATAGTACTTCAGTTGCAGGACATGCTGAATCGTGAAAACTCCTATGTCCATAGCTTCAAATCGGCCATGGAAAAGATCAGTCCTGAATTCAAGCTGGTTATCTTAGCAGACAAAACTCCACAAGGCGAACATGAGAGGCAATTCAATGCGCCGACAACAGCGGAAGTGGCTGTAATAATGGCCGGAGAACAACATGCAGCAAGAGACATAGTTTTAGAAGAAAGAAGTGGCACCACCAAACGAATTTCCGATACGCACCGATCGTATGATGCGCTGCAGTATCCATTAATTTTTTGGCAGGGGGAAGATGCGTATCATTTTCAACTGCGACAAAGAAACCCAGCTACAGGAATGCTGTAAACCAAGAAGATTTCTGCTATGGAGTTCTATGCTTACAGAATGATGATGCGCTGTTCAAGTTTCAACATTTTACTGCAAAGTAGAGGCCTGTTTCAACAGTTTATCGTTGACATGTATGCCAAGATTGAATCTGAAAGGTTGAGGTACATTCGACTTAACCAGAGGACACTGAGAGTGGAGCAGTATGCGCATTTGAGGGATGCCGTCATCTACAATGGAAATATTGCCGACATGGGCCAGTTGATTATATTGCCTTCTAGCTTTACCGGTGGTCCCAGGTACATGCATGAGCGTTCTCAGGATGCTATGACCTACGTGCGAAACTACGGTAGACCTGACCTCTTCATCACCTTCACGTGCAATCCGAATTGGACAGAGATACAGCAAGAACTTTTCGACAGACAAAAACCCCAGGATCATCATGATTTGTCGGCAAGAGTCTTTCATCGGAAGCACAAGGTACTCATGGGTCTCATCACAAAGGCAAAGATTTTTGGTAAAATTCGGTGTCATATGTATACCATAGAGTGGCAGAAGCGCTGACTACCTCATGCACACATTCTGGTTTGGCTCAGAGACACCTTACACGTTCACAGAGTTGATGACTTCATCAGTTCGGAAATCCCTGATCCAGAAGAAGACCCAGAACTTTTCAGTACTGTAACGAAGCAGATGGTGCACGGTCCCTGCGGATGCAGGAATCTCCGCTCTCCATGCATGAAGCATGGACTCTGCATGAAGCGATACCCTCGACGTTTTCTGAAAGAGACTCAGACGGTGCAGGACGAATATCCACTGTATCATCGTAGAAGCCCACAGGACGGAGGATTCACCGCAAACGTCAATGTTCAAGGATTGGAAGTGTCTGTGGACAATACGTGGATTGTTCTGTATTGTCCCCTGTTATTAAAAGTTTTCAACGCGCATATCAACGTAGAATACTGCAATTCTATTAAATCGATCAAATATGTTTGCAAATATGTGAATAAGGGATACAACATGGCCATGTTTGATGTGACAAGTGGAGCCATTGAGCTTAATGAAATTCATCAGTATGAAATGGGAAGATACATAAGTACTAACGAAGCGGTGTGGAGAATACTAGGCTTTCCTATCCATGAGCGGCAACCTACAGTTATTCATCTAAGTGTCCACCTAGAGAACAGCCAGAGAGTCTACTTCACAACAGAAAATGCAGCTGAACAGGCCCAAGCACCTCAAGAAACGACACTCACGTCTTACTTCAGACTTTGCATCCAAGATGAGTTTGCGCGCACACTACTCTACAACCAAGTCCCAAAGTACTACACATGGAACAGCAGAGACAAGACTTGGAACCGATGTAGACAAGGTAAAATTGTACCAGAAGAAGAAGGGATTAAGTCCAGCGATGCCCTTGGCCGGTTGTACACCGTCCACCCAAACTGCACGAAGTAAGAGGTCCAACATCATTCGACGATTTGAGAACAGTTGATGGAAGGGTCTGCGAAACTTTCAAAGAGGCTTGCCAGCTTAGAGGACTTCTGGAAAACGACGATCACTGGAACAAAGTGTTGGAAGAAGCAGCTGCGTCTCGATCTCCTAAGATTATGCGGAACCTATTTGCTGTTATGCTGCAGACATGCTCCATATCAAGTCTGGAGCAGTTATGGATGAACCATAGGAAGAGCCTTTCTGAAGACATGCTGCATCAAGCACGAGTTGAACAGCAGAATATGGATCTCGACTACAATGAGGACATATTCAACAAAGTTCTAATCTACATTAAAGATAGGATTATATCATTAGGAGGATTGGGCCTGAAAAGCTTTGGACTTCTGCAAACGATTAGGAACAGAGATTCCACCCTCCCGAGTGAAGTAGATACAGAAAGAAATTATGACACAGATTTGCTCACAGCATACATAGAGGAGAATGAGCTGAAAATGGTCCAAGATCAGAAGGAAGCATTTGACAAGATTACTAGAGCAGTTTTTGATAGGCGGGGTGGCATATTCTTCTTAGATGCTCCAGGTGGTACCAGGAAAACTTTTCTTATTAATCTTCTTTTGACAAAAGTGCAATAGAGAAATGAGATTGCCCTTACTGTTGCTTCATCCAGCATTGCTTCAACACTCTTGACAGGAGGGAGGACAGCTCACTCAGCCTTCAAGTTACCCTTAAATCTGACAAGCGCGGAGACTCCTACATGCAACATTTCAAGAAACTCAGGAAAGGCCAAGGTTCTACAGGATTGCAGGCTGATTGTCTGGGATGAGTGTACAATGTCCCACAAAGCCGCATTTGAGGCACTGGATGTCACCTTGAAAGACCTCAGAGGGCAACAACGATAAAATGGGAGGCGTCACTATGGTGTTGGCTGGCGACTTACGGCAGACGCTTCCCGGTTATTCCCCGTGGAACCAGGGCCGTTGAAATGCAAGCCTGCATCAAATCTTCATACATTTGGAATTGAATTGAAAAACTTGGACTGTCAACAAATATGCGAGTTCATCTGAACGGTGATCCCCCTGCACAGCAGTTTGCCGATAATGTACTTCAACTAGGAAATGGTGCTGTGATCTCGGATGTTCACGATGGACATGTGGCGATGGAAAGCATAGGAAGAATTGTTACAACCCAACGACAGCTGAAAGAGGCGGTGTTTCCAAATGTGGCACAGCATTTCACGGATCACACATGGCTGTGCCAAAGAGCGATTCTTGCCCCAAGAAATGAAGCTGTCAACGTCATCAATAAGCAACTTTTACAAGAATTACCCAGTGTTCTACAAATTCACAAATCTATCGACATGACATGTAATACAGATGAGGCTGTCAATTACACGACAGAGTTTTTGAACAACTTGGAGCCAACTGGAGTACCCTCGCACATCTTGGAGCTAAAGATTGGGGCACCGATTATGCTTCTCAGGAATCTGAATCCTCCTTCCCTCTGCAATGGAACACGACTCTCAATCAAGAAACTGATGCCGAATATTATTGAAGCCACCATCATGACAGGACATGCCGCGGGTAAGTAGTATTCATTCCTCGGATCCCAGTCATCCCTTCAGATGTACCTTTTTCAATTTAGACGTTTGCAGGTCCCCGTTCGTTTGAGTTTCGCTATGAGCATCAACAAGCACAAGGACAATCACTTAAAGTTGTAGGACTTGATCTTCAGAAACCGTGCTTCTCCCGTGGTCAACTGTACGTGGGTTGTTCAAGAGTTGGAAATGGAAACAATCTATACATCTTAGCTCCAAATGGAAGGACACTTAATGTAGTTTATCCGGAAGCTCTATAATGAAAAAGTAGTTTGTTTTTGTATAATATCGGGTTTTTATATTTTTTTACTATTATTTGTACCACCACCAACCCGGTATGTTAAACATTGAAAGTAACAATATAATTAAAAATAAAATGATGTAATCCATGCAATTTATGTAAATACGATGTAAGTGTTAATAAATATAATGTTTTAATTATTTTGCTGTTAAATAAATTATTTAAAAAACATCTAGCGGTTGAATTAATAAACGCAGGCGAAGCCGCAGGTACCTGCTAGTATAAAAATAAAAAACATAAAAGCAATTAAAAATAACAAAACAATTTAAAATTATAAGAATAATTTGTTCATAAAAACTTTAAAAGTTAGTTAAGTCAGATCAGAGGTCAGGTTTATATTCATGCTGTGTGTGTGTGTGTGTGTGTGTGTGTGTGTGTGTGTGTGTGTGTGTGTGTGTGTGTGTGTGTGTGTGTGTGTGTGTGTGTGTGTGTGTGTGTGTGTGTGTGTGTGTGTGTGTGTGTGTGTGTGTGTGTGTGGAGGGGGTACACAATTTAATTTGATAAATGTACTTAGTAATCCAGTTAAAAAATATAGCGAATGAAATATATGAAATGAGTTAGGTTAAGTAAATAACATTTTATAAGCACTGTTTATTTTACTCAGCTGTCATTACAACTGCTATTAATTTTTAAATCTGTCTGAGTACTTTACATGTAAAAATGTAAATTTTACTTTTTCCATGTGTCTTTGATAAATGTAGCATAGCACATCAGGCAGGGCCGGATTTAAGATGGATGTGGGTGGCCCGGGGCCCATTTTGGTGGGAGGCCCATTGTTTCAAGGTGTTGAAATATGTAATGCAAAAACACGAAATGAAACGAATACAAGTTTATTTACAAAATTTATTTACGCAGAGAAATTGAGTTAAAATTATTCAATTTTTTCATTAAAAAGTATAGTATAACATAACTAACAAATAACACATAAATATATTACAAATCAGCGAATGAATAACGTATAACCATTACAATCCAGGCACTTTCCTTGATTTTCGTGCTGCAAAATCGCTGATGATGCACTAAAGTCCAATTCACGCAGTATATCTGACTCGATGCTCATGATAGCCAAATTTACAAGTCGTTCCTGCTTCATGGATGTCCTTAATCGGTTTTCAATTAATTTGAGTTTTGAGAAGGAGCGCTCGCCACTGCAGTTTGTTACCATCAAAATTAGATATATCCTTAGAGCTATCTCAATGTTTGGGAAAGTGTCCTGCACACCCTTTTTCATGATAAGCTTGTACATGAAAAGTTCAATGCTGGTATCTTTTGGCTCCTCGTCTGTGAATATATTGGCAAATGTTACAAACTGACACAGTTCATCGATAAATGTAATGTCCAAGTCATCTGAATAAGACCTGACGAGTTGCTCTGCTGCGGCCTTAAGCTCGTCTGAAGACAGTTCTTTCAGATGGCTAAAAAAGCTAAATTGGCTTGATATATCTTTATATGCTTGAAGACGTTGGTCAAGAGAAGCGATAAACTGATCAATAACAGGCAAGAAAGTTTCTGTTCTGTATTTTTCAGAAGGGCTGAGTTGTACTTCTTCCGTATGGCCATAATCCAATGGATTAAGACGCACATTTCGGCGCTTGTGTCGAGTTTTCGTCTGAGTCTGAACATACTCTGTTGAACCAGACAGCTCTTCGCCTTGCTTCTCATAAGTTTCGAAGGAGTCACGCTTTGATGCGACATAGTTATTTAAGCTGGTCAGTGACGCCACACCAGTATTTAGATCGAGTTTTGCATGTTGTAGATTTTTACTAGTAGCATCTATTCTTTGCAGGATATCATTCCAGAAGGTGGTGCAAATACCAATTTCAAGCTGATTAATCTGTGTTAACAGTCCTTCTGCTTCACACCGTACACAGCCTTTTTCTTCAAAGTCATCAGCAATCTGTATAAGTACATCCTTAATCTGCTGATAGTCATGCTTAAGTGCCTTAGTTGCGTCAGCTCTGCAGGACCAACGCGTTGCTGTGACATGTTTGAGAGTCAATGCTGAGTCATTATTTTTCAAAGCCTCAGTCAGAAGCTGATGCCAATGCGTTGAAACTGTGAAGAAGGCGAACAGCTTTTCAAGGAAGTCAAAAAAAATGTACAGCACTCGAGCAGCTTTCTACAGCATTTTTAGCAACCAGATTTAGAGAATGTGCCGTACAAGGAATCCAGGATGCAAGATTGTTCTTCTCTCTCACTTTGGCTTATAGACCATTGTACTTTCCACTCATTGCAGATGCATTGTCATAACTTTGACCGCGGCAGTTTCCCAGGTCTAGGTCATGTCTCTTCAAAAATTCCACCAAGGCATTGAACATGTCTTGAGCGCCATGGCCTTTGTTTGCCATGAATGTTACAAAGTGTTCCACGGGGCCATCTTTCTCCATATACCTCAATACAAGGGTTAGTTGGTCAATGTGGGCTGCATCGGGTGTGGAGTCCAAAGAGATGGAGTAGTATTTTGATTTCTTAACTCGAGAAATAATTTCTCCGAGGACTTGTTCACCCATTACACTGATAAGTTCTTCCATTATTGTAGATGACAGGTAGTTTGTGTGACCCTTGCCGCGATTGGCTTGAGTTTCGATATGCTGTGCAAGAAAGTCGTCGTACTGGGCGATGAGTTCAAGAATACCCAGAAAGTTTCCATTTCTAGGTGATCCAACCAATTCGTTATCTCCTCTAAATGCTAAGCCACACTCGGCAATAAACTGAATAACATTTACTACTCGTTTCAACACTGATCTCGAATAATGCTCGAGACGCTCGACCTGTTGTGTCAGCTCCGTATCAATTCGCCCAATCGCTTTTAACCTCCTATTGAAAGCAATCGTAGCCTTCAGATGTTCCGTTGACTGCTCATGACTTTGTATACGTTCTTGTGAATGTTTCCAATCACAGAATCCATTAGACGAAAGCTGAGAAGACTCAGGTGCTGTAGTTAAGCACATCAATCTGCACATGAAGCAGTAAACACGTCCATTAGAGGGAGAGAAGCATAACCAATTCCTCGTTATGACTTCTCCATTATGATTTTGATGACGGAAAAGCCCAAGCGTGCACATTCTTGGAATATTGCGGTCCTTTCTAGGTTGCTGAACCGAGTGTGCAATGAACAAACTTTCATCACAGTGCTGGATTGTTGATACACCCCTTTTCAGCCAGTAATCCCGCATCTGTTCCAAAATAATGGATGGCCAAAGTCCAATGTCATTGCCCCCTGGTGGACCCTCAACTTCAGCTTCTACATAAGATGTGCAACTATCAGCCTCCTTTTCTATGTGTTCTTCAATTGGACCCGTTACTACTTCTGCCTTTCCTTTGCCAGGATCAACAACCATTTCTACTGAAGCATTGTCAGGTTGATCAGGTTCTGCAAAGTCATCACTCCTTTCTGACACTTGTCTTGACTGAACAGTGAAGAACTGGTCCAATTTTCTTATCTTTGCCATCTCTTCTGCTGATTTCATTGTTGCTTCTTTTGCCTTACGTCTTTTAGAAGCCCCAGACTCCCAAATTCTTGTGCGATGTCTGTGTCTATCTCCTTCACGATTGTCCATGCTGGTAATCTAAAATAACAAAATGACCTTGTCAACCCTTTAAGTCCTGAAGGGGGATTAAAGATTAAAATATTTATATACAGGGTGTCCCATAAGTAAGTAGCCAAACTTCAGAAAATGGTTTTAAGGGTCAAAATAGAGAGAAAACCAAGAAAAACTTTTTTTTCCAGAAAACGCTTAGCTTTCCAGATATCCGCCATTTTGTTTTTTTAATTAAATAATTTATAAATTTATTTGTAAATAACAAACTATAAATACCTTGTACAAACAAATTAAATGTACAGTGTTTTAATATTAGCAATATAGGCCTAGTTGGTTAGGAAAACATATTAAACTTTAAGTATATTGATCAATATTAACTTAAATCTACAAAAAATAATTAAAATACAATTATAAGCAAAAAAACTAATTTAACTGGTTATTTAATTGTCCTGACCAACTATAGGCAGGGCAATGATGAAACTGCATCATATAAATATTGAGAGTTCCCTCCAAATCTTTGAGGTTAGGTTTACACTGAAAAGACATCACTGTTAGCATGCATTCATTCTAATTAGAATAAAACAGTTTTTCACTTACCAAGATGTATCATATGACAAAGTCCAGGAAAATGACTCTTGATAAACATTAAACGGGAAAATCATAATTAACTTTTAAACAAGTAAACTACACATAACTGAGATCGTACTTGTCACTCAATAACTCATAACATCACTACTCTCTAGAAGACTAGTTCTGGTCTGACATTGTGATTGTGCTGCCACCTATGAACAAGTTAGAAAATGAAACCTACATGCTAGGACAATGATCATATTCCTGGTCACCAGTAATAATAAATCATTTTTATTATTTTAACATAATGCAATTTGTGTTTTTCAAGTAAAAACATACTAAACATTTAATTGTGAATAATTATAACTGATGTAAATTAGTAAATTATCAGCCATTGTAACTAAATTTAATGTGCATTACTATGTTGTTGGAAGAACAGGCCAGTACAATAACTTTTTATGATTTTAAATAATTTTAACTAATTTAAAATATAAAGTTTGATTATTACACTTCTTATCAAGCTAGAGCAGTAAGATAGAATGTATGGAAATTTTTGGTAAATGTTCCCTAACATTATAAACAGTTCACAGCAAAGAGACATGTATTTTTCCTGTTTTGTGATATTTACCCCTATATTGGTGGGAGGCCCACTCTTGGTGGGTGGCCCAGGGCCCGGGCCCCTTGAGCCCCCCCCTTAATCCGGGGCTGACATCAGGTATAAAAATTACCCTCTCACATCAACAATAAATTAATCATCTTATTTATCTAAGTGTCTGTAAGTGAAATTAATGCAAATGCCGCTGATCACAACTGGCAGAACAGTGTACTGTGTGTGTGTGTGTGTGTGTGTGTGTGTGTGTGTGCGCGCGCGCACGTGCACGCATGCGTGTGCTCGCTCGCGCACATGACATACATTTAAGCAAGAAACGGGATATGTGTAAGTTGCATTTGAGAAAGATTTTGCCAGGCTCCTAGTACTACTTATTATAGTGTATTATTTACTATCATTTATGCATTGTACCGGTACCCTATTATACACATTTTACAATTACTCTTGTCAAACACTGTCACTATTCTAAGATCTTTCAAGCAAAGATACACATGTCCATCCAAGTTGTGAATAACTCATTAACCAGTAAACAATTGACAAAATGTTACGAGTAATTATGTTTTAAATTAAAATCAACAGAGACAAACTGATATTACTTCCATGTTCCATAAGGAAATGGAAGTATGGTCATGGCAAAAAAAAATCGTGTTCGAGATAATTGCAGATTCTGATTGTACTGCCCTCAAAACATAAAAAAAGTCATTTTTCGAAAAGTGTCTGTGTGTAGCGGGTCAATTTTTGGGTGTTTTTATTTCAACCGTTTGGGGCATTTATATATTTTTATTCATTTCATTTTCGGTCGGGAGCCTTATAAAATATTGTGAAATAACTGTATTATTGTGCAACGTATTTGTCAGTATAACAGAACAGTGAAACAAAGCAATAAGACGCAGGTTGTTATTGAGTAATGCGGCTGAAGCATTTACCCCCTTCAAAATTCTCAGAAATCTGTACTTGTGTAACAGCACACAGACGCAACTGTATCACCACAAATTCGAGTGACGCATCCAGCCAAAACAGGATGTCCTGGGACGAACAAAATCCAGAAATGTGCTTTTTGAGCGGCAGGAAGTCGCATTAAACTCCGCCTACTGTTGGTGACATCAGCAGAGCAGACGCCAATATTGTACTCTGGTACCACACATATACCAGCTATAATCCATGCATAAAATGGTTATGCCACCACAATTAAGCACAAACGGCGACTAAAACCTGATGGCCGTGACTGCTCATTTCCCGTGATTCAACGAAGCACATTGCCCACTTCGTCTCTGACTGTGTCGGCACCGACACGCGAGCTAAATATGCTCGTATAATTTCATTAGTTTTCAATAATGAAAGTAAAGTAATTCTTTTCAAAAACAGTGACAGGATGGGAGGAGAGTTGTAGAACACTAACTTTTAAATTTGGAATTCAGTTTCGTCTTTTTCCGAGACATTTTCGATCTACCGCGGGTTGGCCACGAGGTCACCGAAGAACGCGTTATCGGTAGTGATATAAAAATTATGTATTCAATCGGGTAATTGGGGTTTAAGAACGGAATGTGAGTGATGAATGTGCAATGCTGGGCTGACCTATGTTTGTGTGTGAATGAAGTTGTATAATTGTCAATGATAAGGTAAGCGTAGAGTAAGTTAGGAGGATCATGTAACAACCAATATCTATATATGTTATAACTAATTAATTTCAAAGTTGAAGTTTATAAACCGTTTGCTTAAATGATTTGACAAAATTAAAATTATCAATTCTCTTCTTAACAATGTGTAGAGTTAATTATTTCGTAACCTCGCACTGTTTCTGATCTCGCTTATAGAACTCTGGGGGGACCCTTAGGAAAATGGTAAGTATAAGTGAATTTTTATACTACTTAACCAATCGAAAATGTCTCGGAAAAAGACGAAACTGAATTCCAAATTTAAAAGTTAGTGTTCTACAACTCTCCTCCCATCCTGTCACTGTTTTTGAAAAGAATTACTTTACTTTCATTATTGAAAACTAATGAAATTATACGAGCATATTTAGCTCGCGTGTCGGCGCCGATACCGTCAGAGACGAACTGGGCAATGTGCTTCGTTGAGTCACGGGAAATGAGCAGTCACGGCCATCAGGTTTTAGTCGCCGTTTGTGCTTAATTGTGGTGGCATAACCATTTTATGCATGGATTATAGCTGGTATATGTGTGGTACCAGAGTACAATATTGGCGTCTGCTCTGCTGATGTCACCAACAGTAGGCGGAGTTTAATGCGACTTCCTGCCGCTCAAAAAGCACATTTCTGGATTTTGTTCGTCCCAGGACATCCTGTTTTGGCTGGATGCGTCACTCGAATTTGTGGTGATACAGTTGCGTCTGTGTGCTGTTACACAAGTACAGATTTCTGAGAATTTTGAAGGGGGTAAATGCTTCAGCCGCATTACTCAACAACAACCTGCGTCTTATTGCTTTGTTTCACTGTTCTGTTATACTGACAAATACGTTGCACAATAATACAGTTATTTCACAATATTTTATAAGGCTCCCGACCGAAAATGAAATGAATAAAAATATATAAATGCCCCAAACGGTTGAAATAAAAACACCCAAAATTTGACCCGCTACAATACCCCCTCGATGAGAATTCTGCTGTTCATGACAGAAGAAATCTCATCGATAACCCCGAAGAGGACCGGTGAGGAACTGGGGCCAACAACCCCCTGGTTCTTAATCTCCTGGGTACACGACCCCCCTGGCTCAGCGACCATGGACTCATCTGAACGAGATCACTGGACTTCTCCGTAAGAGATCCCAACACCGAGAAATCGAACAGACTCGCACCACAGCGCGCCTCGCCTTCTAACATGCTACCCCCAAAAATCCTCAATCCCTGGCTAAAATTATTCCAGCTCCTCCGCCGATATGTTTCCCCTTTTTGCAAGCTGGGCTGCCTTTAGCAGATACTGGGCTCACACACACTAACATTACATATTGCCATAACACACTAAAAAATAAAAATTTCTCTTAAAATTTATTAAAAATTTAAAAAAATTCAAAATTCAAAAAAAAATAATATTTTATCAAAAAATTCTCTTCCTTGTTTTCTAAATTTTTGTTTCACATGACTTAACCTAGACATTTCTACTAATCTAAACACATCCTTACTCTAACATGAGAACCACTTATAATCTACCAATACAATGCAATACAATAAAATAAACATGGTTAATGCGCACATAATAAAATAATCATTACTTAAAATATTCATTCGCTGGCAGGCGAAATATCAAGTTTTTTTTTTCCAAAAAAAATTTAAAATTTTCCAAAATTTTAAAATTCAAAAAAAAATTTATTCATTAAATATTTATTAAATTTATTTAAATGTTTTCCTCATATTTAAAATTATTTAAATATTGGTTTGAATTAATTAATCAAACAAATTAAAATTGGCTTCCTACTATACAAGCTTAGTAGGTGTATGACCTCATCAGCTGATCGAAACTAGGTCAAGTCCAAAACCCTTGACCTACATATGTTACGTATACTCTCTGCACCTACATTAAACATCTGTAACAATCTAACTCAAAGCACAAAACATAATAAAATAAAATATTTAAAATGAACAAAATATTAATATAAATAATAAACAAATTGACATTTAAATTATTATGAAAATTAAATTTATGGTAATTTCGTGTACTAAATATTACACCCTCATATTATACATAAAATTATTGTACTATTTCTTACCATGTGTAGTTACAACATAACCTTATTTTACGTATTTTGTATTCTTTCGCTACCCACTCTGTTTCTGAGTTCTGGCTTATTTATATAATTATTTTATATAATGTCCCTGTTCGGGCGCCATTTGTATAAAAACTCACTTATTTATACATTTAATTCACTTATACTTACCATTTTCCTAAGGGTCCCCCCAGAGTTCTATAAGCGAGATCAGAAACAGTGCGAGGTTACGAAATAATTAACTCTACACATTGTTAAGAAGAGAATTGATAATTTTAATTTTGTCAAATCATTTAAGCAAACGGTTTATAAACTTCAACTTTGAAATTAATTAGTTATAACATATATAGATATTGGTTGTTACATGATCATCCTAACTTACTCTACGCTTACCTTATCATTGACAATTATACAACTTCATTCACACACAAACATAGGTCAGCCCAGCATTGCACATTCATCACTCACATTCCGTTCTTAAACCCCAATTACCCGGTTGAATACATAATTTTTATATCACTACCGATAACGCGTTCTTCGGTGACCTCGTGGCCAACCCGCGGTAGATCGAAAATGTCTCGGAAAAAGACGAAACTGAATTCCAAATTTAAAAGTTAGTGTTCTACAACTCTCCTCCCATCCTGTCACTGTTTTTGAAAAGAATTACTTTACTTTCATTATTGAAAACTAATGAAATTATACGAGCATATTTAGCTCGCGTGTCGGCGCCGATACCGTCAGAGACGAACTGGGCAATGTGCTTCGTTGAGTCACGGGAAATGAGCAGTCACGGCCATCAGGTTTTAGTCGCCGTTTGTGCTTAATTGTGGTGGCATAACCATTTTATGCATGGATTATAGCTGGTATATGTGTGGTACCAGAGTACAATATTGGCGTCTGCTCTGCTGATGTCACCAACAGTAGGCGGAGTTTAATGCGACTTCCTGCCGCTCAAAAAGCACATTTCTGGATTTTGTTCGTCCCAGGACATCCTGTTTTGGCTGGATGCGTCACTCGAATTTGTGGTGATACAGTTGCGTCTGTGTGCTGTTACACAAGTACAGATTTCTGAGAATTTTGAAGGGGGTAAATGCTTCAGCCGCATTACTCAACAACAACCTGCGTCTTATTGCTTTGTTTCACTGTTCTGTTATACTGACAAATACGTTGCACAATAATACAGTTATTTCACAATATTTTATAAGGCTCCCGACCGAAAATGAAGTTACCGTACATGAATATTTTGTACATTAATTTACTTTAATTACTAATTAAAACAAATTATGAATCTTTTCTGTTAAGCGACCCCTCTTCGATTTCCCATATTTTGTAATTATATCCATTTTAATGCGTCACATTACAGTAATCACGCGACTTCAAATGCACAGATATTGAACAAAGATATAAAATATTGGGTACTTTCCAATAACCGCATCTTACCATTCGATGCTTGCAGTCCACCAACGCCTTTCACAATTCAAGCAAAAAAAATCGCGAATTCAAATTGATCATATGAACAATGGCCTTAAAAAACTGGTGTCGCTTGATATATAATGTTCTCAAATCATTATGTGTGTATTGAAAATATATATATATATGCAATTTATTATACTAGTCAGAAGCAACATCGACAAGTATGACAGAATAGTCGATTAAAAAAGTGCATTTACAAAACGGGACTAAATGGGTGTTAGTGAAACGACCGTTAAGGTAACAACCATTAGTAACTTTAATGATGGTTAAAAACGGTCGTTCAGAAGAAAATTAACATACATTCCTGTAACGGAGCATTATTTAGCCTATAGAAACTGCACAATATTGTTAAAGTTTTATATTATGACTCCATTTTGCGTTTGAATTCGCCAGTAAAAGTTTGTTGTGAAATAAATGAATTCCAAACTTTCGTGTAACGTTTACAACATTGTATAAATTATAATTTATATATATACATACATACATACATACATATAATAAATAATTATATTTATTTAGAATATGTAAATATGCATTCATTACGAATAATACAAAATAATTTTATAAACTACAATAATATATGACAGTAGATTGGAATGTATATATATAAAATATTTATATTAATTTTACTTCAAGACGTTTTTCTTTAACAGATACAATTCAAATCACACTATTATTCAAACATATCACACCCCACACACACAACATTGATCCTTCAAAAGTCAACGGCGTCACCAAGAACAAGACGGACAGCGCTCCCAGTGGCAGCCTCTGATGAAGCTTATAATAAGCGAAAACTGGTTCATGCTATAAGGTAAAACTTTTATGTTTTTACCAACAAAAAACTTTGTGTTCCGAGTCAGTAGTGGTATACTTATATTTAGTTAATTAACAGATACATTATGGACAACGAAATCCAAGAATTTTTGTGTTGTATATTTGTAAATTTTCCCATATGTATATGGTGCCTTTGTGTGGTATGTGTTTTATTAGTGTCATGTTGGTTATGTCTGGGAATTCATGTCCTGTGTTTATTGTATGTGTGGCCAAATTAGATTTATATATTTCTGTTTTTTTTGTATGCATTTAGATGTTCAAAATAACGTTTTCTTAGTCGTTTTTGTTTGTCCTATGTAACATTTATTACCATCTTGCCATTCAATTTTGTATATACCATTGGTTGTTGTATTATCTTTGTTGTGTGGGTTATTTAGTTTTTGTAAATTATTTTTATTATTTTTGTTTGCTATTTTAATGTCTGTGTTTTTAAATAGTTTTGTTAGCTTTGTCATCTTACTATTTATGTATGTGAATGTGGTAAATTGTTTATTGTTGTTATTATTTATGTGTTGTTCATTTTGATACTTTCTTAACTTAACTTTCTAATTGGTGAACAGATAATTCCTCCTTTAATATATTCACACATTTAATATTTCATTTAATATAAATGTTTTTGCTAAGCTAAAAGAAACTTAAGAGCCTCCAGGTGGTCTAGTGGCTAGCACGGGCAATTGATGCGCTCATGGTCCTGGGTTCAATTCCTGGTGGAGGCTCCATACGGCGTGCACTCAGCGTCGTGAGGCAGAACTGAGTAGGTGCTGAGATAACAGCGCCGCCTCCTGGCTGTGAATACCGCAACTAGTGGCTGGTGGCGCATTGTACTAGCCATGCATCCGTCACACTAACACAAAAAGCCGCACGGTATGCCTTGGTCCTTAACGGACTTGTGACCAGATTTTTTTTTTTTAAGAAACTTAAAGTGTTTGAGGAGAGGAGGAATAAATAATTACTAAAAAAATCTTTCTGGTTACCACATATTTATTGAATTTCAGTAAAATTTAGATTTTGAGCATCAAAAAACAAGAGAAAATGGCAATACATTCTATTTTTTCATACAAATGCCCATCAACTCCTTGAAACACTTTTCACACCCCACTTTTCTAACCAATGCTGTTTACCACAGAATTTATATGCCCATACAGAAAACAATTAGAGACAATTATAAACAATTATAATTTTGGAGAAAGATAAAGATTATTTTTTTAAATCCTCCACACCCTACATTATTTCAGAAAATGGCAGTGACAAAACAATATGTTGGACACATCTGCCATTATTAAATAATTAACAGAGACTAATCTTGATATTTATAACTTTATCAATAGGTACACAACCTGTAGTGTGTGTGTGTGTGTGTGTGTGTGTGTGTGTGTGTGTGTGTGTGTGTGTGTGTGTGTGTGTGTGTGTGTGTGTGTGTGTGTGTGTGTGTGTGTGTGTGTGTGTGTGTGTGTGTGTGTGTGTGTGTGTGTGTGTGTGTGTAAACCGCACATTGTCGGTTTCTTGGTAGTAGCTGTAGGCCACATTTGAGTTGGTCCTGAAAAGATCATGGATAATGGTCCTTCCCTTCAGGTTCAATGGAAACTCATACATGGACTCTATCACATGAATCAACTCATACTACACCTGTAAAAACATCAGGAAAAACCATGTGTATGCATGCGCTTGCATGTGTGCGTGCACACACACTCACACAAAAGCATAAACTGCAGAAGTATTCTAGGTAAGGAACTGCTGAGGTTGTTTTGGAAAGACATTCTTAATAGCCTTAGTTACCAGTTACTGCTGACCACTCTCATATTGAAGATGGCCAGTATATGATCGATGGCCACACTTCACCTGTTGTGGATACAAAACATTACATGGATCCAAAGTGACCTCTTATTACAGTAATAATGACAGGGATTGAGGAATAAACAGTGCTAACATTACCTAGGCCAACATGAAGGTCATGTGTCTAGTTCTCTTTCCAGGTGACTATAACACGTAGAATCATCAAACAGACAACCAGCTACAAAAGTTGGAGATGGAACAGAAGTTGCATATGCTGAAACTATTAGAGAGTTAAACTACAAATTTTATTAGTGGTTAAATAAATTTATGCTACACTCACTTGTTGCACACACCACTAGTCACTGTGACACCGATTAGCGCTTTCGAATGTACCCGTTCATCATCAGATGTTACGTCCTTCATCAGGTGGCAGTTATGATCTGATGATGAACGGGTACGTTCAAAAGCGCTAATCGGTGTCACAGTGACTAGTGGTGTGTGCAACAAGTGAGTGTAGCATAAATATTAGAAAGTTGTAGTGACCTAAATAGAGAAATGGGTAAAGAATTTAAGAAACAAACTACATGTAAAATATAACATAAACACTGAACTACAAACAAACATGAATCAAAGAAACGGAAGTGTAGGATTTTTTTATAAAAATGCACATAGAAAAGTACAGCAGAGAATGTACTGATTTAGAGATATTTAAGAAAAGACAGCTAAAAATGACTGTGAGAAAAAGTAGAAGAATAAAGTGAGAATAATGAAAGTTTACAGTTTATTGTCTCGCTACAAACATATAAACACACACACATACACAAATGCATGCGCATGCGCAGAATTTCATACAGAGCAAGGGAGTCCAAAATTTGTCTCCATCTGACACTGTTGGCAATTTAAGTTCTCCAAGGATTTTTGTCTCCTCAAGGATGTGCTCTCCACTTGCCCACTGCTACAAGAACCTTGTTGGTCCCCATTCAGTGGCTTGTCACAAGACTTCATCTGCCAGCCCAGTTGTAGCGGGTCAATTTTGGGTCCTTTTATTTTTTTACAGTATGGGGCATTGGTATTTTTATTTATTTCGTTTTGTGCGGGAGCTTTATTTAAACATTGTGAAATTTCATATTACGACAAAGATTCATTTCATTATAACAGAGCACGTATTGAGAAACAGTGGTGTAACAAAGCGAAACGCAGTTTGCAGTTGAGTAAGGCGGCAAAGGAATTCGCGCCCCCTTCGAAATTCTAAGAACTTTGTATATGTGTGGTCACGCTCGCACTTAGCGTAGCCGGGCGCTGGAGTGACGCCGTGAAAAACTCAACCGAAGCTGTGAACATGGAGCTGGAGCAAACAGTTTGTCGCAGCTACCAGCTAAATACAGGAAACGCCGTTAAACCCCGCTCACTACTACTGACATCAGTGTGGCACATGCAAATATCGGCTACACATGTGGCAAATATAATGACTATGTGTCACGCATAAAACTCATAAGCCACTGCAAATCAGCATTATACGACGACGAAAATCTGTTGGCAGTGAATGCGGATTTCCGCCAGCTCAATCAAGCACATTGCCCAGTCCTACTCTGTGCGTGTCGGCCGACACCAGCGCTAAATATGCTCTAGTAAATTTCATCCGTTTTTGATAGAAAAGTGACGTAAACTCTTTAAACAAGTGACAGTAATAATGGAGGAATAGTGGCAGAACATTCCAATCTGAATTTGTGTTTCAGTTTTTATTTTACGGGGCGTTTACAACTTACCGCGGTAAGGCCACGAGGTCACTGAAGAACGCGTTGTCGGCGGGGACTTAATATCATGCAGTAAATCGGGTAATGGGGGCTTTATAATAGAATGTGAGTAGTGAGTGAAAGGCAGGCTGGGCTATCTTGCGTGAGTAATTAGTATAAGTTGTATATGTAAAAGTAATATGTAGGGAACAAAGTTGCACAACATTTGACGACATGAAAATGTATTTGTTAAACCATAAGTTCAATAGCTGATCATTAAAGTTAATTATTTCTCTTCTTAAAGATGTGTAGCGTTAGTTATTTCGATAACCCATGAAACACATGTTTGTATCTAGCGTTCGCACGAAAGAATCCTGGCCCTAGAGAAACGAAACTTTAAAGGTAGGTGGAAGTTAGTATATTAATATCTTTAATATATTAATTAAAATAGTAATAAACGTCTCAATGGCTCCCGTTAACAGGGACAGTTTTTATTCATTAAAATAATAAAGACCGTACCTACAGAAAAGATACAAACATGTTTTTGGGGTTAGCGGAATAAAACAAAAGTGCGTTACTAACGCAAAATTGGTTAGATAATACATTATATTGATGATATTTTATTTGTACACAAATATCAAGTATAAAATAAGAAATGGCAGATAACAGTGAAGTCGGCTTATCTGACAGTCAGACCGAGAGTCAAGTAAATGCTGACTCCGGTATTCAGACAGAATTAACGCCAATAAATGAGTATAACGTAGAAGCATCTGTTCTTGATACACCGGGAGCGATATCAACTCCCGTAACAAGTAAAGCGAAAGGGTTGTCGATGGACGATCTGTTTAATCTAATAAAAACCATGTCTGAAAATATAAATAGCAATTATAAAGAGCAACAAGTTGATTCTAATGTCAAATACAATAAATTGAACGACAAATTTGATAGACAAAATAGGGATATTAATGAGTTGAAAAGTGAGATTCAAGAATTAAATAAATGTTTAGAAAGTACTAATGAAACAATAATAACCAGCTTGAATAAATTAGAACAGAGTGTTGAGCGGATGGGAGTACATGTGATGAGTACAGAGAAAAATAAAACAAATGAAAATCGTAATGCAAGTGTGAAAATAGAGAATTAATAGATAATAACGATGTTGTTAAAAACAATGAGAATAATAATATAATTGAAAATGTCATATCAGAGAGTATTGAGGAGTCTGTGGAATGTGATTATGAGATGTTAAGGTGTGTTAGTGAGTTAGAGAGAGAGAGGAAAAATAATGTTGTAGTAGAGTGGGGACAGAGGGGAAATTTTCCTTTTATTATTTATGATGTCTATGATGATGATTTAATGTGGTCACAAATGTTGAAGGGCAAGAGTCCCGTAGTAATAGATGAATTGAGGTGTTTATTTTTGTTGTGTAATGTTGTACCCTCTGTCGGTGATAATAATGTTGAAAGTGTGATTCGGTATGGTGATGAAAGAGATTTAAACAGAGAATTGTGCATGGAGAAAGTAACAGAATTATATAACTTAAATAGAAAGTATGATGAATGGAAGGACAGTTTAACAGTATATTTGAGTAACAATGATTATAAGGATTTGACTAAAGTAATTGACCCGACCACGAATGTATTTACCAACGGAGACTTAACAAAAATACCTAACGTAGACTGGTTTCATGAGTATTTGAATAAGTTGAATGAATTTAGTTTGTATGGTTACAACACACAAAACAGTCATTTGTGTGGTGATAAAATTGAACGATGTTATATAAAAACAAGACTTATTTGGGACGATGGAGGATAAACTATTAAAACAATAAAAGACAGTATAAACATTTTGTTTTAATGGTTCTGACATGGCAGATTTGGACAGTAAAGTGCGGAAAAGTGAACAATTAATAACAAGAGTTTGTAAATAAAATATAGTGAATTTATTTGTGTGTTAGGTTAAGTAAATAATGTGTGTACGTAAGATGATTGGGTATACCGATGATTGTTGTGATAATAATAATATCAATATTTTACAATTTAAATAAATAAATGGAATGAATTGTGAAAACGGTAATTGATTAAATGGTAATTGTTTCGATAACTATATAATTTATATTTTTGGTAATTAATTTAATTAAAACAATTTGATACATGTTAAATATTTTGATTGATTATTTAAAGGTTATATAATTGAATTTTTGTTTGAAGTCAAATGGTTTTATGAGATGAATTTTGTAATTAAAGGCATTGTTGGATGTAAACTAATTTTTGTGTTAAATGTTACAGAGATGAGGTGAAAGGTATTGTAATATGGTGATTATGTTTTGTATATATCATGTTAACTGAACTGTAAGTATAAAACATTGTATAATCATGTATAACAAAAAGGTTTACAGGTGTAATTGAGATTCTAATTCAGGAATAAGAGGTTTATTTGAAATAATTGTGTTCAATAAAAATGATAATTAAAAAATTTTTTTATGATAATAACTGAAAGATAATGGAATTTATAATAAATCTTGATAATAAATTTTGAAAAATTAAGAAAGTCAAAGGGTAAAAGGTTATGAATGGGTTAAATGTTTGTTGATGAAAAGATTATATTTATTTAATGTATATAAAATTTTTAATTAGTTAGTAAGTTGCTATTGTGGGGGTGGCCTGTGCCCTCGTAAATAGCGAAACGGGTTGGGGGTAGCAGGGAGTGTTACCTCCATCGGAGGCCAAAATGGCGAAAATGTGCGGCACACCTTTTTTCATGTAAATTAAAATTTACACACTGCTAGACGACCGTGTCGCACATAGTAGTAATGATTGTAACAGGCAGTGAAATGCAAATTAGATTTCCCCGACTTTTCGGGCGATTACTGCCTTACCAGCACTAATCGTGGATTTAGCAAGCGGCCAGCTATGGTCATATCAAGTCCCTTGACCATAGCTGACTTGAAATTGGTACATAATAGAAATTCAATGGGGGGTGATAATTAGGGGAAATCTCCCGGAACTATGAAACAGCGGCTGCCACTCTGCCCGCTTGGGGGTAGCAAAGACAGGTGGTAGACCCACATTAAGGGTGTGTAATTATGTAACGAGAATATGTTGATATTCGATAATGTTCAAATGTAATAGCGGAACCAAAGACACGGAGAGGTAAAACCTGCTCCAAAATATACAGTCTTTGTCGAAGCGCAAGGGCGAGACAGTCCTCCATAATTTGAAATAGTGTGTGTGGCTGGGAGGTGGCTCAGGTGAGTCACGAATTTAACTTTTACCACATAAAAATTTTGTTTTTTTAGTCAAATTTTGATCCAATAAAACTGCTTGTGCTCTGTTAAATAACTAGCTGCTCGGACATTTAATATAGGGTGTTCATGCTATAATTTTAAGTGTATTATTTTATTGTTGTAAATTAGATATAGGTGTTGATAAAACATGTATTTTCATTATATGTGTATACTTTAAACTAAGCCAATAATTAAACGTCTGGCAGGCGGGTAACACAAAATGATCAGAATCAGAAAGGAGAAACAATGAGGTGAGAAGTAATGATAAATAAAAATGTATATATTTCATGTAATTTGTTCAATTGTGAGATGTGTTTTCATTGTGTTAGGAGGGTCAGCTGATCAGCAATAACATGTCACTGGTATATTGTTTACAAATGTTCTAAGTAATTGATGTTCAAGGTAATGTTTTAATGTATTACAGATGTTTTAAAGTAATGGGAAAAATAATTTGATAAAGTGAGAAATAAAGTAACAATTGTCAGAGCTAATAAGAGATAGTTTTTGGGTGATGAATATTTTGCGGGACATATAGATCTGTCCCAGTTAAAGTTGAAGTTAGAGTTGAAGTAAAGACCGAAATGTTGTTTTGAAGTAATGTATATTATAGAGTTTTAAGAAGTATTGATGTTGACACAGTAGTAGTGGAGAATTTATGTAGATTTTGAGTGATATATTGTTGTTTATAATTGATGTTGTTATTTTGTTGTAGTTGTAGTAAGGTAATGAGATTGAGATTTTGGGGATGGCAATTTTGTAGAAGGGGATAGTGTAATGTAGGAGTCCGCAACAAGGTTTGGGACGGGATAGGACCGATTTAGTGGGGACGGGGCCGCCTTAGGTGGAATCCAGGGGCCAAATAAGGGAATTGAGTTTTGGGTGGGGGAAACACATATCCTATGTACAAAGGGTTAGAGAGTATTTTTTTTTATATATGTAGAGAAGGTGGCGATTTGTGTTTAAGGATAAGTTGGGTTTAGAGTGTCTTGATTAGTAGAGATTTTGGTGGAGATGGGCGTCATGGGAGTTGAAGTTGTTAGTTGTTAGAGTCAGGGGGAGAAAGATTACATATGTATACAGATCTAGTAGTACAGTCAATGAGAATAAATAATTTACATCACCCACAGATTAGGGTAAGGGTATTAATAAAGAAAGAGATTTATGATAAAGAATATAAAATTTTTTATTTTTTAAACCAGTGACAAAACTTTGAGAGAATTTGATAATGTAAAATTATGGTGTTTATTTTACATAATTTTAAATGTCAATTTGCTTATTATTTATATTAATATTTTGTTTATTTTAAATGTTTTATTTTGTTGTTTTGTGTTTCACATTAAATTATTACAGATGTTGTATGTATTTTCAGAAAGTATACATAACATATGTAGGTCAAGGGTTTTGGACTTGACCTAGTTTCGATCAGCTGATGAGGTCATATGCATACTAAGCTTGTACAGTAGGAAGTCAATTTAATTTGTTTGTTTAATCAATTTAAACCAAATTTTAAATAATGTTTAAATATAAAAGAAGCATCTTTATAAATTTAAATATTTTTTATTTTAAAATTTTTTTGAAAATTTTAATTTTTGAAAAAAAAAAAAAAACTTGATTTTTCGCCTGCCAGCGAATGAATATTTTAAGTAATGATTATTTTATTATGTGTGTATTAACCATGTCTATTTTTATTGATTTATTTTGTATTGCATTGTATTGTTAGACTTTAAGTATTCACCTGTTAGAGTAAGGATATGTTTAGATTAGGAGAAAGGTTTAAATTAATGCATTTAAGTAGAAAACAGAAAACCAGGAAGAGAATTTTTTGAGTATATTATTTTGAATTTTGAATTTTTTTGAATTATCATAAATTTTAAAAGAATTTTTCAATTTTACAATGTGTTATGTCAACATGTAATGTGAGTGTGTGTGAGCCCAGTATCTGCTAAAGGCAGCCCAGCTTGCATACAAGGGGAAACATATCGGTGGAGGATCTGGCATAATTTAAGCCAGGGTTTGAGGATATTTGGGGATAGCATGCTAAAAGGCGAGGTGTGCCGTGGTACAAGTCTGTTCGATTTCTCGGTGTTGGGATCTCTTACGGAGAAGTCCAGTGATCTCGTTCAGATGAGTCCATGGTCGCTGAGCCAGGGGGGTCGTGTACCCATGTAGATTAAAAACAAGGGGGTTGTTGGCACCAGTTCCTCACCGGTCCTCTTCGGGGTTTATCGATGAGATTTCTTCTGTTGTGAACAGCAGCATTCTCATCGAGGGGGTATTGTAGCGGGTCAATTTTGGGTCCTTTTATTTTTTTACAGTATGGGGCATTGGTATTTTTATTTATTTCGTTTTGTGCGGGAGCTTTATTTAAACATTGTGAAATTTCATATTACGACAAAGATTCATTTCATTATAACAGAGCACGTATTGAGAAACAGTGGTGTAACAAAGCAAAACGCAGTTTGCAGTTGAGTAAGGCGGCAAAGGAATTCGCGCCCCCTTCGAAATTCTAAGAACTTTGTATATGTGTGGTCACGCTCGCACTTAGCGTAGCCGGGCGCTGGAGTGACGCCGTGAAAAACTCAACCGAAGCTGTGAACATGGAGCTGGAGCAAACAGTTTGTCGCAGCTACCAGCTAAATACAGGAAACGCCGTTAAACCCCGCCCACTACTACTGACATCAGTGTGGCACATGCAAATATCGGCTACACACGTGGCAAATATAATGACTATGTGTCACGCATAAAACTCATAAGCCACAGCAAATCAGCATTATACGACGACGAAAATCTGTTGGCAGTGAATGCGGATTTCCGCCAGCTCAATCAAGCACATTGCCCAGTCCTACTCTGTGCATGTCGGCCGACACCAGCGCTAAATATGCTCTAGTAAATTTCATCCGTTTTTGATAGAAAAGTGACGTAAACTCTTTAAACAAGTGACAGTAATAATGGAGGAATAGTGGCAGAACATTCCAATCTGAATTTGTGTTTCAGTTTTTATTTTACGGGGCGTTTACGACTTACCGCGGTAAGGCCACGAGGTCACTGAAGAACGCGTTGTCGGCGGGGACTTAATATCATGCAGTAAATCGGGTAATGGGGGCTTTATAATAGAATGTGAGTAGTGAGTGAAAGGCAGGCTGGGCTATCTTGCGTGAGTAATTAGTATAAGTTGTATATGTAAAAGTAATATGTAGGGAACAAAGTTGCACAACATTTGACGACATGAAAATGTATTTGTTAAACCATAAGTTCAATAGCTGATCATTAAAGTTAATTATTTCTCTTCTTAAAGATGTGTAGCGTTAGTTATTTCGATAACCCATGAAACACATGTTTGTATCTAGCGTTCGCACGAAAGAATCCTGGCCCTAGAGAAACGAAACTTTAAAGGTAGGTGGAAGTTAGTATATTAATATCTTTAATATATTAATTAAAATAGTAATAAACGTCTCACAGTCAAACACTATTTTCTTCCCTGAACTTCTTTTTCAAATTTTTCTGGTTCATTCTTGTCTAAAGTTTTACATTGGTGATCTAGTCTGGCCAGAAAATCAACAATATTCTGTGTATAAATCTGTTTATGAACATGTAGTTTTCCTAGTAACAGCTTTTGTGAGTTTTCAGATCTCACAGCCATATAAGAGGACTCAGTTGAAAATACAAGTTTAGATTAAGTGGAGTACAGTACTGACATCCAGACAACTTTCTGGCTTTTGAGTACTAACTTTAACATCAAATAAAGAATAGCTTGCTCATTGAAACTGTCACCCATTGGCATCAAAGCAACTGTTATCAGTCATTAATAATTTTTTATCTCACACCAGTGTAATTACATTGTTGACAAGTTTATGCACACCATTAAACAATGGCTGTACTGGCAGCAGAATGATGACAACAGGATTAGTTGGCTCCATTGAGGGTGATAAACTGTGACTGATAAGTAATAATTGTGGCAACGTTATGCCAACGTGGACTCATGATAATCTCATCTTACTAATCAGTGCAATGTGCAGTCTGATTCGTGTGGAGACACAGTGTTGGCAATTGCTGTACTTTTAAAAACACCTTATCATATCAGAGCCCTCCTCAGGTAAATGTCCTGGGCATGCAAGCTATAGCTCAGCTTTGTCTATGATAGGATTGATATAAACAAACTCTGCAACATTTCAGTGGGCTGATTGTTCGGTATTGGTGTTTTGAATGTTTAGTAAAGCAGTTTTGTGTTAATTTGTATACTTCCCAAGTTTCTTGTTGCAAAAATGTTATTTTTTCACCAATTCTGCCTTAATTTGGGACAGCAAGTATTTGCTACCTGCATCGTCTGGATCTTCTAACCACCCAACCGATCTAACCATACCTTATTCCTCTAGGAGTGTCAGTTGCCTTGGAATATGCATAATTAAGCATTATGTATGATATTAGGATAATTATGATTAGAAAATTATATAATTTTGTTCTAAGCATTAGGATAACAGAGGGAGAGAATACACCCTTGTTCCACATTATTTATTGATATATTAGTGCTTTAATCCCTTCATCTAGTACTCTACATTAAGTTTTCATAAAGACTTCTGATGATTCTACTTAATGCATAACACTTCTCTTTATACGGATAATCCATATTCCTGATTGGTTTAGAGTATCAAATTTTTGTTGGAAGTCTCAAGTAAAGTGCAATCAGATTGATCACTGTTGCACACCACTATATAAAAATTATCCCGATTAGCGCTTTCAAAGCTTCACAGCCCATCGTCAGATCGGAAATAGACAGGAAATATGTGAAAACAAACCCTTCACCCCTCTCCCCCACCCTGCTCACACACAACACACTAAAATATAAATGACCCTTTCCCACCCCCTAAACCCTGTCTCACCATCTGTACAGTTACATATTTTTCTAGCAAATTCCTTGTGTTTCAGTGTTGTGTGTGTGTGTGTGTGTGTGTGTGTGTGTGTGTGTGTGTGTATGTGTGCATCCTTTTAAACTTACCCTCTTCCTCTCCACACACACAACACTGAAACACTTATGAGTAACTTATGAGTAACTGACTGACCCACGTGTGTGGAGAGGAAGAGGGTAAGTTTAAAAGGATGCACACACACACACACACACACAACACTGAAACACAAGGAATTTGCTAGAAAAATATGTAACTGTACAGATGGTGAGACAGGGTTTAGGGGGTGGGAAAGGGTCATTTATATTTTAGTGTGTTGTGTGTGAGCAGGGTGGGGGAGAGGGGTGAAGGGTTTGTTTTCACATATTTCCTGTCTATTTCCGATCTGACGATGAGCTGTGAAGCTTGAAAGCGCTAATCAGGATAATTTTTATATAGTGGTGTGCAACAGTGATCAATCTGATTGTGATTTCAACCACTAACACAAATTTCTTCATTAAACGTCAAGTAAAGTGATCGATGAAATTCACTAGCATTTTCTGTTATTATGCACTATGCACAGTGTTTGAGAGATCTATGCAGGGTCAGTTTTTCCAAATGTTGCCCGCCAATATCTGAGACAGGAATTCATTACTTCCACAACCCTGTTATTTAATATTACTGTCAAGATTTTATTAAATATATTTAATAATATAACTCCTTATTACATAACAAAACTACGAGTATATAATGTAGTTCCTTGGTGGTTTCACAGTTGCTGAAGACACCTTTCTTCAGAAGTTTTATTATGAGGCCTTCTTTCTAAATTATACTCTTATTGTTAACATTTACTTGTAAAAAATGTCCATATGAATGTTATTCTCTCTCCTCCTCCTTAATCCATGTTATCATTTTATGTATATTAGGGACAAGTGTTAAATAAATAATTAAACAAAAATAATGTAAACAGCACACACCACTGAATATGCTGCTATTATTTGGCAGACAGTTTTGTAAACATATTTCAGTTTTCTCCTTTATCATTAACTGCTGTTGGAGGACCAAAACTAGACGGTTAATTCTGCCATTTCTTGTTGCAATGGAAAGTGCTGATGGTGCATTTCCATTACTAAATTGCTGTAATTGATTTTTTCTCACCACATTTTTATTGTTATATAAAGGGAAGTTAATGTTCTGGTAATGTCTATTAACCACAGGAGTGGTAGAACCACTAAAATAAACAGCTAACAATTCACAAGATTTTATTGGTGAAATGTCCTTTCATTGTCAACAAAGCAAAAAGTTGCAAAAGGGGTTATTCAGTATCTTAACATTATTTTTATATTGTAGTTTTTTTATATTGATATTACAATTATTTGTTTTATTTTTGTACCATCAGTCAAGAAGATTGATAATAATAGCAGAAGCATGTCTCAGATAATAAGGAAAACATGAACTAGAAACAAACCTACAGTGTGATACATTTGTTGACAACACCTTCATTTACGTAACAGCTGATTCCTCATTACCTTCACAGTACTCAAAATTTCAAACTAGACTCGTACATGTATAAACTGAGTTCTGTGCGTATGCCTTTAGCTTGTAATATAACTGTAATAAGCTATTCAACAGAATGAAATAGATATACAAAACTTCATTAACAAAATAATTGAAGCAATATGTCAACAAAGAAAAAAAGACCTTACATACCAACAGACAAATAACATCCCAGACAAAATTCACTAATTCAAAAAGGAAGAGAAATGAAAAGAGAGATAAATATAATGCAAAATTAAATGTTCAGAACTCTGCAAACATTACAGCAAGAATACACAACTTGAGATTTTTATGGAGATAAGATACAAGTGGAGACAGCCACTTGAGATAAAAATAGAAATTCAATAAAAGACAAAGAGATAGGTAAAGGTACTATAAAATAAAATATAGATTAATAGATTCCATGCTTTCTTGAATGCAGGTTGAAAACATGATTTCTCCCGAATTATAAATAATGAAAAGTATGAGTTTTAATTTTATGAGGATAAAAAAACAGAATGGGAAGAAAACAGTTGTCGTGAAAAATAACTTTTTTGTTTCAATCGTGACCATAAAGAACACTGTACTCCAAACTTCTATACCATCTCTTAACAGCACAATCAAATTCATATTCTCATCAATTAAAGTTAAGTGGTCTGATGACAAAAGCAGGCTAGAAGTTACCTTGATTGCTGGGATGAACGGTGTCAATTTAAAAACTAAAAACTTTGCAGGGTTCTAAAATTTTCAAATGGAATGCACAGAATGTTTAACTGTTTCTGTAACATAATAATAATAATAATGCTGGTACATCTCAAAGCTACTCTCTGTTGTTCAAGTCTTCGCAATCAAGAGCAACAAAATCTGCACATGTTTAATAGTAACCACTGCTACTAGTATTAACAATAATAATAGTGTTTGACATTTTGAGTAACACTTCTAATAACATGCATAAAAATACTTGCAACAAATTTTTTCTGAAAAAAATGTCCCCAAATTAATTCTCAAAAAATATCCGAGACCTTGGTTCAGACAATTTTGTTGAATATTTTTTCCATCATCCTTAGAAATAATTTATGGTATCTACTTTCCACAAGTTTCTTTTCCTACAGAAAATACAAATTAAAAAAAAAGTTAAAACCAAGAGGAATAAATAAGTAAATCTTATTTTCCCAATGAAGGAACACAGAAGTGGCCCCAATGTCCAATATGCTTTGACCCATACTGTATATGACTACAGAGAAGTGAAAAAATTTGAAAGTGAAGCTATCAGGACAGGACAGGAGAGTATACCCATGATGATCGTATTTTTGTGTCAGAACACAATATAATTCTCAGTTTACCCCTTTTAGCAGGTAAGAGTACTACTTGTTTAAAAAGAAACAATATCACAGTTTCTATTTAAATGCTTACAATAATATCTGGGATTGTAACTATCTCATAGTTGTGATATACCTAAGAGCTGAATAAACCAATAAAGTGACAGTAGGTTACATGACTCTATTTGGCTTGTACAAGTAGATAAAAGCCGGTGATTATTTTTGGATGTAAACGAGTATCTAAACATGTTAAAAGTGTGATGTGAAAGAGAAGAGAGCAGGGCAGATGTAGTATTAATGAAGACTTTGAGAGAGGACCACCTACTTGAAGGAACTCTATAGAAAGCAGTAGATAACTAAATAATTATAAAACCAACTAATCACACCTTGTCCCTCAAGAGTACATGTGAAACTTAAACTATTATTATTTAATTTAGTTTATTATGGAACACTATGGTGAGTTTTACAACTTAAGTGCAGTAGGATATTGATTAACCAAATGAGCGGTTGGTTATCTATATGCTATTACGAAAAGATATTTTTCTTGAAAATGAATAAATTTGTTGTTACAAATAAAAATCTTTTTAATGACTTGTACAGTATACTTTGTTGTACCTACATCTACTAGATTGACAGTGCCATTTGTCAAGAACAAAAACTGCAGAGTTCGCGCAAAACCTCCATGGTCATTCTACAATACATAAATTTAAATATAGTTATTTCAAATTGTATACAAAACTACTAACAAAACAGAACACACACACAAAGCACAAAACAAAGTCGATCTACCTGGTATTTACAAACAAAAATTCCTCAGATTGCAACTAATTCTACATAGGCCAGACATCATGTAGCTTCAAACAAAGATACATTGAACACACAAAGGCACTACACTTCACTACAGAATCCACTTTGCAAACCACCTCATTGAAGGAAACCACACATACAAAAACATCGACAATAACATAGACATTCTACACGTACACACAAAAGGCCGAAAACTAGACACTCTAGAACAATTGGAAATATAGAAACACAC
Organism: Magicicada septendecula; assembly: GCA_034769895.1. Classification (NCBI taxonomy): domain Eukaryota; kingdom Metazoa; phylum Arthropoda; class Insecta; order Hemiptera; family Cicadidae; genus Magicicada; species Magicicada septendecula. Next base: position 745,680,217 of record CM068368.1, on the reverse strand, counting down.
AAAAACGACATCATAAACGAACAGAACAATTCAAATCACATGCATTATTCAAACATATCACACCCCACACACACAATATCGATCTTTCAAAAGTTGATACTGTTGCCAATAACAAGACGGACAGTGTTCCCAGCGGCAGCCTCTGAAGAAGCTTTTTAAAATCGAAAACCAGTTCAGGCTATAAGGTAAAACATTTACGTTTTTACCCATAAAAAACTTTGTGTTCTAAGTCGATAGTGAAATAATTATATTTAGTTAAGTAACGGACACGTCATGGACAACGAAATCCAAGAACATAAATTCAGTATGGACTCAATGGATGTTTCTTGTTATTGTTTGCAAAGCAAATTGCACCAGGATTTGAAAACAGCAAAGGCGCGTGCTGCATAACTGTATCTATTGGTAACTGCCAAAGCAATGAGGCTGAAGACTTATTAACGTGTTATTACACTTCTGGTTGTTTATTCTTTTTTATTCTTTAAACTATAAAGATCTTCATACAATGGTGAAATGGGAAACTGTTTATTTTTCAAGACAAAATATTAACAGAAAGCAAAGTAATCAAAGGTAGGTGCATTCCCAGTGAACACCAAACCTTGTGAAAAAACTGATTAGACAAACACTGAACATAAGGGTCAGAACTATACTGACAGGAACATAATAAATGAAGTGATTAACTGGACAAAAGGAAAAAATTCTCCGTTTTAATTTCTGCTAAATGAGGATCACTACACAATATATATTACAATTGAAGTTCAGAAGCAAGAGTAAAAAGGTAAAATAGGCAACAACAAAAAAGACAACATCCTTTTATAAAGTGAAGTATTTAACTGTTTCGATAATGAAATCAAATGGCTGGAACGGTAAAAATAAGTGGCACCCACCGTATCCTTTTATAGAGCCAACAGTCATTCCTGAACAGTCTTCTGCACCAACCCAGTGCATGAATTACCACCACTTACAAATATAGCCAAGTTATCTAGAGAGGGGAGAAGAGGAGATAACAGTTCACTGACTCACTTCCACATTACCTCCTTCTCTGTCACACACATGCTTCCATTGTTCTTGTCAGCCTTGTTGCAGCCGATGTTCACTCTATGAAACACTGTACAAAGCTGTTGTGTGCATGTGAGAAATAAATGAAAATTTGGTTAGCCTTGCAACGAGGTGTTTGAACACTGCACATCTCTAAGCCAGTGTTCAATTTCTATCGTCAGGTTTCTAATTCTAATGACTTTGTGATTGATAGCTAGAAATAGTTTCATTGTTTGGCCAAAAGAAAATTTATGATTAAAGTACACAATGCAATTAATAGCTTTATAATCTACATTTAAAATATAGTAATACTGGCTTGAAAATTTTTCTATTTTTTGAAAAAAAAAAAAAAATTCTTATCTATTAAGACTTCTGAGAGATTTAGGAATTAAGTTACTATACTTGCAAATTACTGTAAAGTTTAGCCACAAAATGTGCAGTCTTAGCAAATTGGTAAACCAGACAAATTAATTAATCAGACATTATATCTACAATTACTTTGAAAAAGCGATGTGTCAGAAATACTATACAACTGCCTGAGTCAGTCTAAAGTAGAAACACTAAACAGAAAATTAATTTAAAAAATCACACAACAATATAACAATACGTTTATTCAATTTAAATGCACAATTACAAAACTTTTACAAATACAGTATTACAAAATATTTTATAAAATATAAATGGTTACTACTCAAAATTTTCAAAATACTATCAGAATTTATATAACATATAATACACTATCTTTACAAAATCAGTTACAAAGGTGTAAACGTCATTGTACAAATATAAAAATGTAAACTCAATTTCAAACTGCTTTGAATGTTTATTAATTTGTTGATGGTAACAAACTTCAAGGAACCTTATAAGAGTGAGTACCACGTGTTTTACTAGTTTAAAGAATTAAATAATGAAATGCATACCAAAGAAACAGACAAAGAGACTACTACGCCATCACTGTCATAAAGTTTTAACTTGAATGGATGACCAAAAAAAAGACCATTTGTTTATAGTACCATACTATACTAACATTGATATTACTTTTATACAGTACACAACAATTCTTATGATCTATGCATACTTTTGGTTTCATGACTAGTAAAATTAAACAAAGAAAAAGTTATTACCATTGTCTGCTTTTAGACATTTATTATAATCAATGTAAAAGACCTTTGTTAACATTTCTACATTTTTTTCTCATTTTATGGACATGTACAATAAAAGTTTGTTAACTACTTAATTTATGAATATTTATTTGTATGTGCACTGGTATCAATATCCTTAGAAACGACGGAATCACTCTGAGCGGCTGATTCAGGCAGGCAGTCAGGTTGATTAGTACACCATTTTTTCAAATTGAAACCTCCTGACGATAACAACAGGATTAATTCCTGTTGTAATTTGCAAAGCTCTGGTTTTGAATCAGCACCAGCAGCAATATCATCAACAAAAATATTACGGCTAAGTACCGCCGCTCCCGCAGGAAAATTAACTGCCTCATCCTGAGCCAGCCGCTGCAAGGTTCGCAACGCCTGAAAAGGGGCGCAAGCCAGCCCGTAAGTAACGGTACGCAAAGCGAAAACCCTTAGTGGGGCGGTAACCTCCTCACGCCATAAAATACATAGGTTCGCCGAGTCATCAGGATGCATGGCAATTTGGCGATACATCTGTTCGATGTCGCACGTGAAGACATGGCTAAAACGCCGAAACAAAGTCAAAACATCGGACAGTAAGGTCTGCAACTTAGGGCCGACACATAACACGTCATTTAAGGAAATCCCGGAGGACGTCTTCACGCTGGCGTCAAACACCACTCTTATTTTTGAAGTATCGCCTCTAACCTTAAAGATACTATGATGTGGGATGAAATATATTGGAAAATTGGGGTCAGACACCAGCGACATATGCCCCTGAGCAACATAAGCAGTTATAAATTGCACATACTGGCTCTTAAACTGATTGTTAGACGCAAATTTCCTTTTTAATGCGAAAAACCGAGACATAGCTCCCTTAAGGGAATTTCCCAAAGTGTGAGAAGAGTTTTTGAAAAACGGCAAGCTCACCTGGTAACGACCCGACGGCAACCGACTTGTTGACTCCATATAAAACTTTTCAGCAAAGTGATCCTCTTCAGATAACAGGTGGGGCAAAGCTGCAGGCTCTTCGACCTCCCAAAACCGATGAACTTGCTCAAGTAGGTTGGTTGTATCAGTTGATAATGTTGTGACTGAAGGATAAAAGTGGTGGAAATGACAGTGAAGCTGATGTGCAGACACCAGATCCAAAGGAAGGCCAGTAAGACCGCTAGCACAAGTCAATGCACAATTAAGTGAAATTGGGGCTCTACCCATAATTACAAACCCAAAACGTGTTCTAACTGCAACAGGCAAACCTGCATCCAAGGGAATAGTCTCTCCCAAAAGAATAGCCGCTACAATATCGGCTCCAAACAACGCATCAATTGGGGCTGCTACATCGAAGGTAGGGTCAGCTAACAGAAGGTCTTTCGTAGCCTGCTTAACTTCAGGCAACACCTGGAACCTAGGTGAGTCCGATGAGATCTTTGAAAGAATTACAAAAGCATGGTTAGACGCCACAACCTCGCGTTTTAAAGTTTCCAAGGAAAGATGGCACACCCTTTTAGCTTTGGTGGCAATATCACCTACCCCATTGACACTTACTGAAGCGTCAAAACAAGCGCACTTTAAGCGAGATGCACACGCTTCAGTGATGAAAGAAGCATGGGACGCGCTATCCAGGATGGCCCTAACTACGATATAACCACAATTGGGAGACGCCAAGACTGCTAGACATGTGGCTAACAGAACCCCTGAAGGATGGGGCAGAGACACGGTCAAAGTAGTGCTAGACAGATCAACTTGGTCAGCAAGCGATGACCCCGAAGCCTTGAGTTCAGCTGTTTCAGAAATCTGTGAACGAGACGAAGACGGACGGGCATTTATGAAATGAAGTAAAGTGTGGTGGTACTTAGAGCCACACGTTTTGCACCTATTTTTGCACCATCCAGAATGTTTATGTTGGAGGCACAAAGACAACATTTTTTATTCTTGAGACTTTGAAATCGAGCCCTAGGGTCCTTACTCAGCCACGCCGGACACTTGAAAAGCACATGGGTCCGGGAATCGCAATGAAGGCAACGTGAATTAGATGAATCCCGTTGCGTAACCTCCGCAGATAACGTGGACACAGCAAGAGGAGTAGCCTTAGAAAAGGAAACCTTATGAGTTTTCTGGTGGCTAGTGCTAGGAAGAGCAGGTAAAGTCGATTCCAAAGATGCCTGTTCTTTTTGTTCCGCCATGGCGGTTAAAAATGTCATAATTTCTTGTAGAGAAGGGAGATTTTCTTTGTCCGTAACAGACGCCTCAAAGCGTTCACGTAATGATAAATCCAGCCTTGACAATACAAAAGACGCATATATTGCTTGATATATATCAGCAATGTTTAGAGCTGACAACGCTGAAAAGTTAGCATTGAAGCTGTCTACCAATTTTCTAATGGACGCAGCTGATCGCATAGAAGCGGCTGGTAATTGAAGCAGATTGGTACAATTGACCCGGGCGGCCAAACGAGGGTTGTGATAACGGCTTTTAAGAGTTGACAGTGCAAGCTGATAACTATCGTCAACTATGGGAAGCGCGGAAACCTTCTCATAAGCCTCACCCTTAAGATGAGTCAATAAATGTAACAATTTCTGCTTTGGGGTGAGGGCAGGACTTTCGTCCACTAATGTGGTAAACTTCGACCAAAACTCGGACCAACATTTGGACTGGCCATCAAAAAAGTGTAAAGAAAGCTTCGGCAACTCATGAACGAGATCACCTGAGTGCCCGCCACTTGCCGATGAAGACTAACCGGACCAACCGGTATCTCTGGTTTAGTTAGTTTTGACGCTAAAACGCTTCCCCGGACATAAATATCTTTAATTTGCGCTACCACCGAAAAAATGTGGTCCTCGTCCAATCCCTGGGGCAATGACTCTGCCGATAGGTAAGGATCTACCTTACCTAGAAGATCCTGATATTCTTCGGACAACCTGGAGGCCAAGATACCGGCTTCATGTTGATCCACGACTCTCAATTGCGGCAACCCTTCCAACCTATTTATTAAGTGTTGCAACGCAAGTATTCCCACCGAAGTGGTCCGGTCAAACGCTGCCAGCGACAATTTAGCAGGCATTATGATTTAAAGAATTTTGCGCAACCGACAACCACCCTGGACGACAGAATTAGAAATTAAACAATATAGTCACGACCCAGACCTAGCCTAACAGTAATCTAGATAAATCGGCCTCTGAAATAAACTAGTTTTCATGAACAATACCGAACATAGTAAATACAAAAGTAAATTAGTGCAAGGCAAAATACAATTTACACAAACCAAAAGGCTAATAGTACAACACAATAAATCACATACTCAAAAAATGCAAAAGATTAATTTGCACAGTGCAAAAGCACGAAAAAAAAACAACAGGTTGCACAATATTAAAGCACATACGATGCAAAATAATGGTACACCAAATTGTACACAAAGAACATGTGTAATACCAAATAGAATAAATGCACAAAAATACACTAATACACAACAAGGTACAATATACAAAAATTCCACAATTAACGATACAAACACAATAACTTAGACACATTAAATGCAAACATTTATCATGGTCAACGCGGCGATATCGCGCATATTCCCAATATAAACCGCACCAAAAAGGTAATAGTCAATTCCAAAAAAAAATAAATATAAATGCAGGCTATACCGAAAAAACCGGGTAACCTCAAAACCAACGGTCCCCCACACGCCTTACACATTCGCAAGCACGTAACATATCGACTTCACGTGTAAAGCAGACCATAACAGGACGGGTACAAACTTCTCATGAATTGACCGAGTAATCAAACGATTATAAAAAAAATCAAGGTGCAAAAATTTGACACAATACTCGCTCACCTGTCTCACGCACACGCGACGAAACTGCCCAACATAACCAACCAACAGCATTAGACGCAAAATAATGGTCCACATGCCTATCGTACCAACGTGTATCCGTGCCACAACATGCAAATAACGAACATTGTTATAATTTTGAAACTAACAGCATGCAAAAATCCACGATTAATTAATTTAATTATTTTTTAAAAGTAAAATAAATAATAGAATTGTAACAACAACCTTTCAACTTGAGTTAAATAAATAACTATTGTTTCACGAACAAATTAAAGTGTTGACATTTATTGAAAAGAATAGAATTACAGCTTAGGTGAGCAACAAGAGACGGTTGGTACCAGGAGCCAGAGCGAGAATTTAAATCTAATGATTCTCACCAGCAATATTATCTCATATCATTAGCATACTACAACTGTTAGTAAGTATCATATAAATGTTGTGCTTATGTTAATTTCAGTACAGAAATGCACCGATCGACTCACTTCAGCTAATGGCAGAAAAGTCAACGCAACTTATTCAAATACGAACTCAAGACATTGAACAAAAATTATTTTAAAAAATCTAAACATATTTAATAAACAACTTCAAGAGTAAGTGAACAGATTTATTTATATTGGATTCAATAATAGATTGAATTGGATTGAATAAATCACTAAACCAAAAAAACTAATAATAAAAAACCAAACCTTAATAATGAGTATAAAACTTATAACAAGATTCTACGAGACGACATTTCGTCGACTTACAAAATGACGCCAACAACGTGTGGCTTATAATCTATAGGACCCCATTTCGGCAACTTACAATTTGCATTTATATACTACAAATTCTTTAACATGACTTGAATAGTTTTGCCTTACAATTTGAATATTATTTTGTGGCAATGAGTTCTTTTTAGAAAAATTGAGTCTGTTCGATATTTCGAATATCGAACCGGTAAAATATTAATTTTCCGAGGTTGGCACTATGGCTTTTGTAAACTCGATACATGCATCGGGCCTGAACCATTTGTCATGCTTCAACCACTGTAGTGTACACATCCACGGGCCGGATTTTTGTCAGGTAGAATCCATCTCATGTAACCTATCCTTTATTCCAACCAGTCTTTTCTGCCTGTGTGTCAAGAACAACCATTCATGAGATTTCGGTAAGTCAGGTTTTTTCTAATTATTTGATTGCTAGCAATTCTGCATGTGCACTGCTTAAAGAGCTCACCAGAGGATAAATTATACCGTAAGAATAAACTTCTTACCTTCAGATTGTCAATCTTTTAAAATAATATCACACATATTATACTACCAGAGGACTATGAATTTACGAGTTTGTCAATTTACTTGCTTGCCGTTTCGAATGGGAACACGTGCTTTGTAATTTTTCATGCTGATGTTGGCCGTGTTGGGTAAATGGGTTACAATCCAGTTTTGGCTTTGCGATTTCTATTCTAATCACCAACGTGCCGTGCTGTTTCGTTTTTTGTGCCTGCTCGTGGATTTTTGCATGCTGTTAGTTTCAAAATTATAACAATGTTCGTTATTTGCATGTTGTGGCACGGATACACGTTGGTACGATAGGCATGTGGACCATTATTTTGCGTCTAATGCTGTTGGTTGGTTATGTTGGGCAGTTTCGTCGCGTGTGCGTGAGACAGGTGAGCGAGTATTGTGTCAAATTTTTGCACCTTGATTTTTTTATAATCGTTTGATTACTCGGTCAATTCATGAGAAGTTTGTACCCGTCCTGTTATGGTCTGCTTTACACGTGAAGTCGATATGTTACGTGCTTGCGAATGTGTAAGGCGTGTGGGGGACCGTTGGTTTTGAGGTTACCCGGTTTTTTCGGTATAGCCTGCATTTATATTTATTTTTTTTTGGAATTGACTATTACCTTTTTGGTGCGGTTTATATTGGGAATATGCGCGATATCGCCGCGTTGACCATGATAAATGTTTGCATTTAATGTGTCTAAGTTATTGTGTTTGTATCGTTAATTGTGGAATTTTTGTATATTGTACCTTGTTGTGTATTAGTGTATTTTTGTGCATTTATTCTATTTGGTATTACACATGTTCTTTGTGTACAATTTGGTGTACCATTATTTTGCACCGTATGTGCTTTAATATTGTGCAACCTGTTGTTTTTTTTCGTGCTTTTGCACTGTGCAAATTAATCTTTTGCATTTTTTGAGTATGTGATTTATTGTGTTGTACTATTAGCCTTTTGGTTTGTGTAAATTGTATTTTGCCTTGCACTAATTTACTTTTGTATTTACTATGTTCGGTATTGTTCATGAAAACTAGTTTATTTCAGAGGCCGATTTATCTAGATTACTGTTAGGCTAGGTCTGGGTCGTGACTATATTGTTTAATTTCTAATTCTGTCGTCCAGGGTGGTTGTCGGTTGCGCAAAATTCTTTAAATCATAATGCCTGCTAAATTGTCGCTGGCAGCGTTTGACCGGACCACTTCGGTGGGAATACTTGCGTTGCAACACTTAATAAATAGGTTGGAAGGGTTGCCGCAATTGAGAGTCGTGGATCAACATGAAGCCGGTATCTTGGCCTCCAGGTTGTCCGAAGAATATCAGGATCTTCTAGGTAAGGTAGATCCTTACCTATCGGCAGAGTCATTGCCCCAGGGATTGGACGAGGACCACATTTTTTCGATGGTAGCGCAAATTAAAGATATTTATGTCCGGGGAAGCGTTTTAGCGTCAAAACTAACTAAACCAGAGATACCGGTTGGTCCGGTTAGTCTTCATCGGCAAGTGGCGGGCACTCAGGTGATCTCGTTCATGAGTTGCCGAAGCTTTCTTTACACTTTTTTGATGGCCAGTCCAAATGTTGGTCCGAGTTTTGGTCGAAGTTTACCACATTAGTGGACGAAAGTCCTGCCCTCACCCCAAAGCAGAAATTGTTACATTTATTGACTCATCTTAAGGGTGAGGCTTATGAGAAGGTTTCCGCGCTTCCCATAGTTGACGATAGTTATCAGCTTGCACTGTCAACTCTTAAAAGCCGTTATCACAACCCTCGTTTGGCCGCCCGGGTCCATTGTACCAATCTGCTTCAATTACCAGCCGCTTCTATGCGATCAGCTGCGTCCATTAGAAAATTGGTAGACAGCTTCAATGCTAACTTTTCAGCGTTGTCAGCTCTAAACATTGCTGATATATATCAAGCAATATATGCGTCTTTTGTATTGTCAAGGCTGGATTTATCATTACGTGAACGCTTTGAGGCGTCTGTTACGGACAAAGAAAATCTCCCTTCTCTACAAGAAATTATGACATTTTTAACCGCCATGGCGGAACAAAAAGAACAGGCATCTTTGGAATCGACTTTACCTGCTCTTCCTAGCACTAGCCACCAGAAAACTCATAAGGTTTCCTTTTCTAAGGCTACTCCTCTTGCTGTGTCCACGTTATCTGCGGAGGTTACGCAACGGGATTCATCTAATTCACGTTGCCTTCATTGCGATTCCCGGACCCATGTGCTTTTCAAGTGTCCGGCGTGGCTGAGTAAGGACCCTAGGGCTCGATTTCAAAGTCTCAAGAATAAAAAATGTTGTCTTTCGTGCCTCCAACATAAACATTCTGGATGGTGCAAAAATAGGTGCAAAACGTGTGGCTCTAAGTACCACCACACTTTACTTCATTTCAAAAATGCCCGTCCGTCTTCGTCTCGTTCACAGATTTCTGAAACAGCTGAACTCAAGGCTTCGGGGTCATCGCTTGCTGACCAAGTTGATCTGTCTAGCACTACTTTGACCGTGTCTCTGCCCCGTCCTTCAGGGGTTCTGTTAGCCACATGTCTAGCAGTCTTGGCGTCTCCCAATTGTGGTTATATCGTAGTTAGGGCCATCCTGGATAGCGCGTCCCATGCTTCTTTCATCACTGAAGCGTGTGCATCTCGCTTAAAGTGCGCTTGTTTTGACGCTTCAGTAAGTGTCAATGGGGTAGGTGATATTGCCACCAAAGCTAAAAGGGGTGCCATCTTTCCTTGGAAACTTTAAAACGCGAGGTTGTGGCGTCTAACCATGCTTTTGTAATTCTTTCAAAGATCTCATCGGACTCACCTAGGTTCCAGGTGTTGCCTGAAGTTAAGCAGGCTACGAAAGACCTTCTGTTAGCTGACCCTACCTTCGATGTAGCAGCCCCAATTGATGCGTTGTTTGGAGCCGATATTGTAGCGGCTATTCTTTTGGGAGAGACTATTCCCTTGGATGCAGGTTTGCCTGTTGCAGTTAGAACACGTTTTGGGTTTGTAATTATGGGTAGAGCCCCAATTTCACTTAATTGTGCATTGACTTGTGCTAGCGGTCTTACTGGCCTTCCTTTGGATCTGGTGTCTGCACATCAGCTTCACTGTCATTTCCACCACTTTTATCCTTCAGTCACAACATTATCAACTGATACAACCAACCTACTTGAGCAAGTTCATCGGTTTTGGGAGGTCGAAGAGCCTGCAGCTTTGCCCCACCAGTTATCTGAAGAGGATCACTTTGCTGTAAAGTTTTATATGGAGTCAACAAGTCGGTTGCCGTCGGGTCGTTACCAGGTGAGCTTGCCGTTTTTCAAAAACTCTTCTCACACTTTGGGAAATTCCCTTAAGGGAGCTATGTCTCGGTTTTTCGCATTAAAAAGGAAATTTGCGTCTAACAATCAGTTTAAGAGCCAGTATGTGCAATTTATAACTGCTTATGTTGCTCAGGGGCATATGTCGCTGGTGTCTGACCCCAATTTTCCAATATATTTCATCCCACATCATAGTATCTTTAAGGTTAGAGGCGATACTTCAAAAATAAGAGTGGTGTTTGACGCCAGCGTGAAGACGTCCTCCGGGATTTCCTTAAATGACATGTTATGTGTCGGCCCTAAGTTGCAGACCTTACTGTCCGATGTTTTGACTTTGTTTCGGCGGTTTAGCCATGTCTTCACGTGCGACATCGAACAGATGTATCGCCAAATTGCCATGCATCCTGATGACTCGGCGAACCTATGTATTTTATGGCGTGAGGAGGTTACCGCCCCACTAAGGGTTTTCGCTTTGCGTACCGTTACTTACGGGCTGGCTTGCGCCCCTTTTCAGGCGTTGCGAACCTTGCAGCGGCTGGCTCAGGATAAGGCAGTTAATTTTCCTGCGGGAGCGGCGGTACTTAGCCGTAATATTTTTGTTGATGATATTGCTGCTGGTGCTGATTCAAAACCAGAGCTTTGCAAATTACAACAGGAATTAATCCTGTTGTTATCGTCAGGAGGTTTCAATTTGAAAAAATGGTGTACTAATCAACCTGACTGCCTGCCTGAATCAGCCGCTCAGAGTGATTCCGTCGTTTCTAAGGATATTCTGGGTTTAAGTTGGGACCATTCAACCGATTGCTTCTCATTTCCTCCTTTGGCCTGTTGCAGTAATGCTCAGGTACAATTCACCAAACGTGTCATGTTATCCCAGATGGCACAATTATTTGACCCATGTGGTTGGCTTTCGCCAGTGATTTTCAGGGCTAAGGCCTTTCTCCAAAATCTCTGGGCTGAGGGCTTGGAATGGGATGCTCCTCTCAATGATGACTTAAATGATTATTGGAGTCAATTCCTGTCCTCTCTGAATCATCTTTCGGTAATCACTATTTCTCGGCCATTCCTCCCTAAAGGTGGGCGTATTGAAAAGGTTATATTACATGGTTTCTGTGATGCTTCCCAGTTGGGTTACGGGGCAGTCCTTTACCTATCCATTTATACTGACTCTGGTCCTCCGGTGGTTTCGTTGGTGTCTTCTAAAACTAAAGTGGCACCTCTTAAAACTTTATCAATCCCACGTTTGGAGTTGTTGGGAGCTTATCTTGTAGCCAAAGTAGTTTGTCATTATGTTGGCTTATTCTCTTCATGTTTTCAAATGAGTCAAATTTTCTTATGGACAGATTCGACGATTGTTTTGGATTGGCTGAATGTGCCTACTTTTAAATTAAAAACGTTTATTGCTAATCGGGTGGCTGCCATTACCGAGTGGACCAATACTGTCTTGGCGTCATGTTAATGGTGTTTCTAACCCCGCTGATTTGGCCTCTAGAGGTACTTCAATCACCAGCCTCCAGTCGTCGACAGTGTGGTGGTCAGGGCCAGATTGGCTAAAGCTTGATTCTGTGCACTGGCCCCCTATTAATTATCAACCGAATCACGACGTGCAAGATGTTGCCTTGGAGACCAAGGTCTCTTCGTTTCTTACTTAGGAGCCCCGGGTGGAATTGTTCGATCACTTGTCCTCGTGGCCCTTAGTGGTGGGGGTAACCTCAGTTATCTTAAGGTGGTCTATGCCTTCGGGGGTTGAACCTTCCACAGCCGTGGGTTGGAAGAGGTTAGCTGTTAACTATATTTTACGCTACATTCAGCGCAGCGTGTTTGGACAGGAGCTCGCGGCTGTTCGTTTAGGTAAGCGGCTCCCGGTCCGCATTCAGCGCCTGGTCCCGTTTATTGATGATTTTGGCCTCATTCGAGTACGCGGTCGCTTGACCAACTCTACGGTAGCTAGAAATCGTTTTCCGGTTTTACTGCCCAAGCATCACCATCTAGTCGGGTTGCTAATTCATCACACCCATGTGTGGTTAGGTCATGCTGGTCCTTTGCAAGTTCAATTTCAGCTGGCTCAAAATTATTGGATTTTGTCCGCACGTCAGGTCATAAGAACCATAATTTGGAAATGTCTTCCTTGTTTCGGGGCGCGTCCTCGCCCCACCAATCTTTAATGGGGGATCTGCCAGTCCCTAGGGTTAATCCGGCACCTCCATTTTATACTTCCGGCATGGATTATGCTGGCCCTTTTTTGGTACGGGCTTACGCTGTTCGGAAGGCGCCTATAGTCAAAACTTACCTATGTATTTTCATCTGCTTAGCCACTAAAGCAGTTCACTTTGAAGTAGCTATGGATCTTTCTACTTCACAGTTTATTGATGTGTTGAGGCGATTTATTAGTCGTCGTGGAGCTCCTCAAACACTGTATTCGGATTGTGGCAGGAATTTTGTGGGGTCGCGCTCCGAACTTAAACGGGAGCTAAAAAATGTTCTTTCTAATCCTGACATGTCAGCTCCGATAACAGCTTTTGCTGTCGATAACAATATTGATTTTAAATTTATCCCTCCGTCTGCCCCTCATCAGGGTGGCTTGTGGGAACGGGCTGTCCAGTCGGCCAAGTTTCATATGAAACGAATGATTGGGACCAGGTCGTTGATTGTAGCGGAATTTTCATCGTTATGTATTCATATAGAAGCAATCTTAAATTCCCGTCCTTTAACTGCCCTATCTTCAGATCCAAGTGATTGCCAGGCTCTAACGCCTGGTCACTTTCTGGTTGGCCGCCCCATTACCGCGCCCCCGGAGGCTGAAGTCTCGTTAAAGGAAGGGACGGTCCGCCATTACAAACAAATTGCCGCTTTGCTCCAAGCATTTTGGAAAAGGTGGCGTTTGGAATACTTGACGGCACTTCATGCCAGATCGAAGTGGTCGTCTAAGTCCAGAAACTTAATGGTTGGGGACCTGGTTGTTTTGGAGGAACAGAATTCTCCTCCCCTGATGTGGCCTCTTGGCCGAATTTCAGCTGTGTTTCCGGGGAGCGACGGGGTTGTTCGTCGCGTTTTATTTAAAACTTCCGCAGGTTCTTTTGAACGACCTGCTATTAAATTATACAGGTTGCCTATAGCTTCTTGACTGTGTTTGTCTTGTTTTCGGGTGAGCAGAATTAGTTTTAATGATTGTGTTGTGGACTTACTTGACACTTTTCTGGGATTTCCCAGGTGGTTCCTTCCAGCTGTTGTCCGCATTGAAGTTTACATTGTGGAATGTTTCTGGCATGGCGTTGTGCCAGTATATTGTGAGTTATGGATGCTCAACAAATCAACAACAACAACAAAAAATAAGTAAAAAAAAATGATAAAAAATAAAGGGAACAAAAAATAAAAAAGGAAAAAATTGTTAAAACCTAGGGAATGTTATCTAAGTTGATTTGCTGAGTTTTAAGTTGTATTTGGCTGGGCAATTGTTTATTGCATGTTGTTTGGTTTTTGTCTGCTCTACGCGAACCTTTCGGATTGCTCGCCTGGTCGATGCGCCCGCGGCGGAGTTATTCGGCATCTTTTTTCTAATTAATTGCATGTTATGCATGTTTTGTTGTATGTTTTGAATTTTCTCGTGTTTGCGTGTGACCCCCTCTTATGTTGGAGGGTAATTTTTCAGAGTGTGTTCATGTTCACTAAAAAATTTGTGTAATGTATTTTGTGCAGTTCCCTTGGTGTACTTGTTTGTTGACCCATCGTGGTCAACGGGGGCCGGTGTTCGATATTTCGAATATCGAACCGGTCAATTATTAATTTTCCGAGGTTGGCACTATGGCTTTTGTAAACTCGATTCATGCATCGGGCCTGAACCCTTTGTCATGCTTCAACCACTGTAGTGTACACATCCACGGGCCGGATTTTTGTCAGGTAGAATCCAACTCATGTAACCTATCCTTTATTCCAACCAGTCTTTTCTGCCTGTGTGTCAAGAACAACCATGCATGAGATTTCGGTAAGTCAGGTTTTTTCTAATTATTTGATTGCTAGCAATTCTGCATGTTGCACTGCTTAAAGAGCTCACCAGAGGATAAATTATACCGTAAGAATAAACTTCTTACCTTCAGATTGTCAATCTTTTAAAATAATATCGCACATATTATACTACCAGAGGACTATGAATTTGCGAGTTTGTCAATTTAATTGCTTGCCGTTTCGAATGGGAACACGTGCTTTGTAATTTTTCATGCTGATGCTGGCCGTGTTGGGTAAATGGGTTACAAGCCAGTTTTGGCTTTGCGATTTCTATTCTAATCACCAACGTGCCGTGCTGTTTCGTTTTTTGTGCCTGCTCGTGGATTTTTGCATGCTGTTAGTTTCAAAATTATAACAATGTTCGTTATTTGCATGTTGTGGCACGGATACACGTTGGTACGATAGGCATGTGGACCATTATTTTGCGTCTAATGCTGTTGGTTGGTTATGTTGGGCAGTTTCGTCGCGTGTGCGTGGGCCAGGTGAGCGAGTATTGTGTCAAATTTTTGCACCTTGATTTTTTTGATAATCGTTTGATTACTCGGTCAATTCATGAGAAGTTTGTACCCGTCCTGTTATGGTCTGCTTTACACGTGAAGTCGACGTGTTACGTGCTTGCGAATGTGTAAGGCCTGTGGGGGACCGTTGGTTTTTAGGTTACTCGGTTTTTTCGGTATAGCCTGCATTTATATTTATTTTTTTTTTTGGAATTGATTATTACATTTTTGGTGCGGTTTATATTGGGCATATGCGCGATATCGCCGCGTTGACCATGATAAATGTTTGCATTTAATGTGTCTAAGTTATTGTGTTTGTATCGTTAACTGTTGAATTTTTGTATATTGTACAGTAGTGGATTTTTGTCAGGTAGAATCCAACTCATGTAACCTATCCTTTATTCCAACCAGACATGTTATGCGGTAGACCATCTATTGCTGGTGAACTGTGTACCGTTATCAGATAAAATAGCTACTGGTTTTCCTATAGTAGTTTTAATTATCCTTCTATTATTCTATCTCTTTTTATACTGCAACTCTTCTTCAGCAATTTCATTTTCTAATTAGTTTATTAAATTTCTCTTAGGCCTATTATCATTAATATTGTGCTCCATTATTATTATTATATTACTATATATATTATTTAAGCTTGATTTAAATAGATGCGCTTATTTCTTTTAGAATTTTGGTGTCGTTACAATGTCTACAGCAATACATTAAACTAGTATGATTATATTATTATTATTCATTGATGTACAAACAATTTACATAGCACACACACAATAGGCTAACATTTATTGTGAAGCCGTTAACGTATGGATTTGTCATCTGTAACAGCACACGTACAGGTAATTACATTATAAACTAGGAATTTCTTCCGACGTCTGCGAGCGAGAGAGAGAGACATGATATATCACTGTAAAACCGATGACATAAAGAGAGAGAGAGTGCTAGCGCATATGTTGTGTATATTAATTTCTAAATCGCGGTCAATGGCCGTCATGTGTCAAAATTAGAAGTAGGACGCAACGAGGTAGGCGATAAATATATTTCCTGGTGATTACATTTTAGTATCGCTAATTACAATAATCCATAAGTTGCACGACTTACTGACGCTTATGTAAAACCGATGACATAAAGAGAGAGAGAGTGCTAGCTAGAGAGAGAGAGAGAGAGAGAATTTAATAATGCATCTGCTCATATAGTTTGAATTTCCCACCACAGAAAAATGTTGGCAGATCTGTTCTATACACAATAATGCAAATTGGTAACCCTGATCATATATTTTAATATACACTATATAACACACATATCAAGTTTGAACCCATGCATAGGTTGGTAAACCTGATCATATAGATTTAATATACATTATAACACGCAACAAATTTGAACTCATGCAAAGGTTGGTAACCCTGATCATATATTATTAATATACACTGTAACACATTATGTGATGCAATTAGTACGGAAATAGATTCCCCTTCAAAAAAAAAGATAATAATAATAGTAATAGTAATAAATTATAATAAATGTTTACTATAATGAGGTAAAGCCTTCTGCTACTGCTGCTGCTGCTACTACTACTACTACTACTACTACTACTACTACTACTACTACTACTACTACTACTACTACTACTGCTACTACTACTACTGCTGCTGCTCCTACTACTACTGCTACTACTACTACTACTACTACTAGTACTGCTGCTGCTGTAACCCCACTTCATCTTGAGCAGTAAAAAAAAGAATATTTTTTTTTTAGAAAATTTTTGAGAATTGTTTTTTTTTTTTTTTTTGTGTAAAGAGGGGCCACAAGTTAATTAAAACTAGGCTAAGGCCTAGAGAAGCTAAAAATTGCGCTGGATCCAGTGAGACGGGACTTGCAATGAAAACTCAAGAATTAAATAATTAACAAATCCCTTTTTATTATTCTATCTCATAATAATTTAATAATAAATAAATAAATACAACAGTAATCTATAATTCCCCTTTAAAATAGTTAAATAAATAAGTATACTCTCTCAACAAGGCCACCTGAAAAATATTTACTGAAAGCAAGAAAATAATTTGCTATGTCACTCTATCAATGAATTGAAATTTAAAATAATAATTAACCTTGAAATAAAGCTCCCATTAAACTATTTAATAAAATATAAAATTGTTTAATATGTTCCTTTTAGAATGCGGTATATAAATTAATGAAGATAAATGATTTCATTCCTTGTTACTATTAATAATAAAAATAATTACTCAACAAATTAAATAAATTTTAAAGGTGACAATTCCTATACTTGTTATAAGGTTAAATAAAATAAATTACTTCCTTAAAGAAATGATCAGCAACGATTATTGAGATAGAATACCTCCCTTAAAAAAAAAATGAAAAGGATATACCCACATGACTACATGTGTTAACTTTCTGTTGTAAAAGACATTGAACAATAAATCCCTATATGCCAAGTTCCCACCAAAAGTACAGTAAATGCATAATATTTATAACCCCCAAAATGTACACAGAAATATACACACATAACATGTTCCACAAGACAAAAATACATTATACAATAGTATACATAAAATACATAAAGGTCTCTTGCCACGCCCTTTTTTATATTACCTTTCTGGAGTATATAAATTCTAACCTTTTCTTTATACGAATCCCCATTAGGATTAGAAATTTACTTTTATAATTTTACCCACATGGTGTGGGTTAATTGCACATAAGGTGTACGATAATGTATAGCATACAATTGTCCACAGGACCTAATAAAATTCAAAACTAAGTGCCTAAGTGGGTAAGTGGCTAAGTGCCTAAGTACCTAATTACAGTGAGAAATAAAAATTGTTTAAAATAATGAACGCCCCCCAGTTATCATAATTAATATGAAGAATTTATATATACTAAAATAGGGCCAATTAATGAAAAGAGAAAAATTGCATAATATTACCACCTTACAAAAAAATACACTTGGGTCAGAGACGAACATGTTCATTCAACTTTCGGCTTGTCTCAACAAACTTGTCTCGACAAACAAGTTGAAAGGTGTTTCGACATGCATAGCTTCTGGTTGAAACTAGTTGAAAATTCACCTACCTCCCCAGTAATTTTTATACAAAGAAATAAACTGATTTTAAAAATAAGAGAATATATATATATTTTTATACATAGTGAATAGAACATGAGAAATTACTAATAGCAAAAACTGACTTAAATCTGTAGAGAAACCCCTATAATGAAATGAGTGGAAATCTATGTTGGATGCTGTCTTGTTACCATATCAGTCTCTGAACTAACAATCTACTAGAAATATACTGAAATTTTACAATTAATTTTTTTTTTACTCAGTGTACACACTAAACTGTCCCATCAATTGGGGATCCAAATGAATGTTTAACTTGAAATGTAGAAACTGATGGTTATGTATAACTGGTCACGGGGTGTGGTGCCGTGTTGACTCTATGTGTAAATATTAAATGGTTGTTTTTCACCTGATTTGGGTCCAAGAAGGGTGGTCTCTTTTATTAGTAAAGTGGCGATCTCATGATTGGCATATTAGGTGTTGTTGTGGTGATCTAATTCTCCCCGGTGGCGAGTGTGGAGCTTATGATGGACATCGTTCAGCCATGCAGCAGGACTTTTTTCTCTGTTCGGCGGACCCTGCTTACACATTATATTTTTAGTCAGAGACCACACACAAATGCCCCCACTGTTTGGACACCCTCAAAAATACATATATAAAGTCGACACCTAGTTATGTGCTACATAATTAAACTGGATAAAATTTATTTGGCCAACATGCCTTATTCAAAAATCTCTATAACAATAATTCTTTATAATTTGAACCTCACCTAATGTGAGTTACTTGTTTGCAATATAACAATTTATTTTGGCTCTGTAACATCTTATAAACTTATTACTTAGAGTGAATTTGTAGATACCACGTGGTGAAGAATTTGTTTAAAACACATAGTTTTTACTACCCATAATTTGATAATACAATTAATTTGAATGGGACATCATTTACATTTAACGTGCCTGAGTAAGTTCCCATATATATGTATAAGGTTTTACTGCTATTCTTAGCAAAACCTTATATCACTTACTAACGACGCATTGTGCAACATTACCTTGATGTACACGTATCTCGTCACATCGGTGTTAAATCACTTTTAAACTTAAATATTTTGTGTTCAATATACTTTAGGTTTTTTGTGCCGAAATTCTGACACTCAAATAATCTAGTTTTATTAGTTTATAAAAACTTTACGAACAATTTGCGTATTGCACAAATACACGATGCAACAAGTGGGCATGCTTACCCAGGCCTACTAAAAAAAACTTGTTTTCTCCCGTGAAATATAGTATTTAATTAATATAAAGTAATCAAGACTTACCGCAGTCGTTTATCGAATTATCTCTTCATAGCTAGAAGAAGTTTTGTAGTTGGAATATTCATCTCTCCACCGGGGTAAATATGGCGTCGGTCACCCACGAGGTATTTGGTCAGACAGACCTTAACTTGTATCTCAGCTTCGTCACCGTTTGTGTAAGGAAAATCTCGCCAGGACGCAGCACTAGGAACGTTCATACCACTGAGAGTCGGCAAGTGCCGCCCCCCAACCGCCGTTGTCTAAACTATTAATTTTTCCTATCCACGGGTAGGGCGCAGCACTAATTAAACCGCTATAATTCCGTACTGCACTTAACTACCAGCGGTATATTCATTAGTTTCGCATCGTCTTACCGCTAGATATCAGCCCAGTTTATGATCGTCAATTACAGAACTCTCCAATTGTAAATAACTGACATTGCGCTGAACCACAGGTTCGGCACACCCTCACCCCAAAAGGGCAACATTGTTGCCCCAATGTTAAAGGCCAGGAGGGTACCCTGCAGTGTACCTCTCCCCAAAAGAAACCGGTGGACGTCGTGGTTGGGTTGGCTCAGCTGAGCTTGCTCTCAGGAGAACAGAATTCAAAAAGGAAAACGAAAGAGACGAAAGAAGATATGTATTATGTAAGTGTGCGGGTGCTGCATGCTGACCTGATCAGAGTCCGCATACAGCACAAGAGAGAGAGACAGCAAAAGACAAAAGAAGGATTCCTACGTACGCAGATCTTCCGATCTCCTGAGGCTCGCCCCCTTCGCCCGAACACGACTTCCACCTTAAACAAGGACATCCGTCCTATCTTTACGGGGACTAACCCCTTTCGAACGTTTTCGATAGCCCTCGACAACGTTTGAGTTTGGAAATGTGGCTTGTCACCAATTTTTGTTTGTCTCCCGGTACGCCCAGCCGGGCCGTCACCGGTGACGTAAATCCTATGATACGGTATGGCCCCGACCAACGGTAGCATAGCTTCGCAGCACGTTTGTCAGCGGCTGAGCTGAGTGGGTGGCTTTGGCAATAGACCCAGTCACCAATCCGGAAGGGGTTTGGAATACGCCCCTAATTATAACGCCGACGGACCCGCTCGTGCGCTCGCAGCAAATTCTTCCGAGCCACTTTCCATCTCTCCGCAGTTTTATTATTGGGCTCCCGCGGCAGAAGATCTTCGATATCCCACAGGTTGGTCAACGGGAGTGCGGGCGAGAATCCAAACAAAATTTCAAAGGGCACGGCCTGATGACTGTCGTGTCTGGCCGTGTTGAAAGCTAATTGTAACCACTTCAAATTCTGATCCCAGGTGGTTTGTTGCTCAGCGTGATAAGCAATCAAGGCGGACCGGAGATTCCGATTGAATCTCTCCGCATGGGACGGTTGTGGGTAATAAGGGGAAGTGGTTACGTGTTTGATGCCACTGGCGAAACACATACGCCTGAATTCGTTTGAAATAAATTGCGGGCCATTGTCCGAAACAATGATGGTCGGAAGACCGAAATGCTGAAAAACGTGGTTCTGTAAAGCGTTGATGGTCAAACGAGCGGTTGCCTGCCGTAAGGGCAGTAGCCAGGCAAACTTTGAAAAAGCATCTACACAAACAAGCAGGTAAGCATTACCTGACTTGCTACGGGGGAACGGCCCCACGTAGTCAATAAACAACTTTTCCATTGGTCTGCTCGCCACCTCAGAAGATAACAACCCTAGTTTGGTGTTCTGGGCAGGCTTGCTCAAGCCACAAAGATGACAGTTTTTAACTCTCGTCGCGATGTCTCTATCCATGCCCTTCCAGATAAAATGTTTCCTAATACTGGAAATGGTCTTCGAAATTCCCTTGTGGCCTCCGATTGGGGAATCATGGTAATAGCTGAAGACCATGGGCACTAATTTGCTAGGCAGCACGATTTTAGGTGCTCGTCCTTTTCTCTCGCGACAACAGAGGACTCCCTTGGACAAGAAATAAGGGGCCTGTACGTTACCCTGCTTGATATTTTGGATGACTTGACCCAGCACTTCGTCGTTTAACTGATGGGGTAACACATCAGTGAAGGCTAATGGAAAATCTAGAAGAATGGAACAGGGTTGCTCAGCTTGGGCATCACTGGGTTGGGAAAACATGCGGGATAAGGCATCTGCAAGCACATTCTGGGATCCCCTGATGTGTTGCACGGTGAACTTAAAGGATGAGATTTTCACCACCCATCTACCAATTTTACCCAGTTACCGGGGATGAGCTAGAAGCCATGAGAGAGCCTGATTGTCGGTCTCGAGCAGGAACTCAGCATGTTCCAGGAAACGCCTGAACTTGTCTAGAGCGTACACTACAGCTAAACACTCTAGCTCATAAACGGATGATTTACGTTCTTGCTGGGTCAACGTGCGTGAGATAAAAGCCACAGGCTGCCAAGCGTCGTCAATAACTTGGGAAAGGACCGCTCCGAGCGCACCGAACTCGCGTCCGTCTGCAAAATGAACGGCTTTGAAAAGTCGGGCATCCGCAACACCGGTGGGGAAATGATGGCTTCCTTTAAGGTAGCGAAAGCCTTCTGTTGGTTTTCCCCCCATGTAAACTTTGCCCCCTTCTTCCTCAGTTCATTCAAGGGAGCGGCAATTTCAGCGATGTTCGGTATGAAACGCCTATAAAAATATATCATACCGACGAATCTCGCTATGCCCTTCGCATCCCTAGGCGGAGGAAAGTCACGGATGCCCTGTGTCCTCTCTGGGTCTACCGTCACGCCCTTGTATGAAATTAAATGGCCCAAGAAAGAAATACTCTCTTGGGCGAAACGAACCTTTTCGGGATTGACAGTGAGGCCAGCCTCTCTTAAGCGACCCAACACCTCTCTTAAATGCCGCAGATGATCTTCGAAAGTCTCGCTATATACCAAAAGATCGTCGAGATAATTATAGACGAAACGGAATTTCACGTCGTGAAAGACAGTGTCGAGAAGGCGAGTAAGTGTCTGGGCCCCCACAGCCAAACCCATGGGAACCCTTGTGTACTGGTACAGATTCCAGGGTACACAAAAAGCCGTATATGGTTTACTTTCTTTGGCAAGAGGTATCTGATGATAGGCCGCGTTCAGATCGATAATGGTATAAAATCTGGCCCCACTGAACCAATCAAAGGCCGAATGTAAATCCGGGAGGGGAACAGAATCCACCTCGATATTGGCGTTCAACTTCCTGTAATCAATAACCAATCTTTGTTTGCCACCAGGCTTTGGCACTAAAAATGCTGGACTGGCATAGCTGGAATGAGAAGGTTCAATCACCCCTTGGTCCAACAATTCTTGAACCTTCTCTCGCAGAATGGTCATCTTTGGAGGAGCAAACTTGTAAGGGTGTGACCTCACTATTTTCGAATCTGTAAGTCTGATTTTATATTCCAGCAGGTGTGTGAGTCCCAAGGTGGGAGTTAACACCTCGGGAAATTCCTCACACAAATGATCTAAGGCCGTCTGCTGGGATGGAGTAAGATGATCTCGTGCAGAATCGGGACAAGCTACTTCTTGGATACCCGGCTTAGCGCCCTGGTACCCAAGGAACGGAATTAAAACCTCCCGATTAAATTTAAAAAAACATTGGTGCGCTTGGATGTCCAGCACGAGACCACTTTTTGCGATGAAATCGGCACCAATGATACATACGTTGTACCGTATGTATGGAATTACCATCGATGGAACTTTGTTGGACAATATATGTGTCGACAGAATTGACGATGATGGGGATTGTGTAGAAGAGGCACCAGTGTTAGACTCGGATTGCATTGTGGCCAGGCAACATACACTTCTGTGGAACGAGGAGAACTGTCTTGATATAGCGCCCGGCCAACACAGTATGCCGTTGAATATTGTGTACGATACACACGCCGAGGAATTGGCGTTTCCAAATATTTACTTGGGTATAGATTGTCGCTACAAAGATGGTGTAAGAGTGACTCCTTATATGATGGCCACGAGTGAAATTAGACGTAAAGATCGGCGAGGTGTGACCCCACAACACATCTTGTATATGGCGATGAAAATCTTGAGAATGAGAGTCGTCGAGGGAATGTTTCATACTTTCAAAACGTCCAGCACAGTTAATGTGACTCGTGCTATGTTAAATGATAAGGAGTTCATACGTGATTGCATGGAAAAGAATTTGTAATTTCTTAAATCCATTCCAAATCCGATGCAGTATTGGCAGGATCGTAAGCGTGACTTGTTTGCAATGATGCGCCAGCTTGGGAAGCCTACTGTGTTTCTTACGTTGAGTGCAAATGAAATTCGTTGGCCAGGTTTGCTGTCGGTGTTGCATCGCCTAAGTGATTCGTATAAAGATGTGCAAAATGTTGAGGCACTTAGCAGATCAATGGGGTGTCATTTGGTGAATGAAGATCCAGTTACGTGTTGCATTGTGTTTAACAAACTGGTCGGCATTTTGATGAGTATGTTGTGCAGTAAGACAAAGGCGAATCCATTTGGTGATCGGTATCGAGTCGTTGATTACTTTAAGCACATCGAGTTCCAGCATCGAGGCAGTCCACATGCGCATATACCTCAATCAGTGAAGGTATGCCACGTACAATTGAGTTGATGAATACGTTGGCGAGCTTATCGAGGGGAGATTTGCCTGCAGAGATGTACTCCAATCAAACGCACCACCACGTGGAGAATCAACGTGTCGCTTTGGAATCCCGTATTGGCCAATGCGAAAGACAATGGTACTGTTGCCGCTCGCTAAAGGTGATCCGAGAAAAGCTACCATGCAGAAATCAGCTGAGCGTTTAAAAACAATACTGGAGCAGAAAGTGTACGACAGTGTTGAAGAATTTCTTGTAGACAACCATTTGACAGAGCGCAAATACCTCGATACAATTCGAGCTTCACTGCGACGGCCGACGATGTTGTTCAAACGTAATATGTCTGAAATCTACACCAATACTTTCAATCCGTGGTTAGCCAGAGTGTTGGGCTCAAATAGTTACTTGCAATTTATACTGGACGAATATAGTTGTGCGACATATGTTGTAGAATATGTTAACAAGGCGAATCGTGGAATAAGTCATTTGCAACGAGAACTCATAAAATTACAAGAAGAGAATCTGGAGTTGCCTTCACCGAGTTAGTACGCAAGATTGGTGTGAAAGTTCTTAATTCGGTCGAAATGTCGGCACAGGAGGCGGCCTGGTATTTGCTTCGTCAATCGATGAGCCATTGTAGTCGTCAAGTTGTGTATATTCCAACGGTGTGGCCACAAGAACGACAACGATCAAGGAAATTGAAACGTCAAATGGACTTGGAAAATTTGGCTGATGATAGTACGGATGTGTGGACCAAAACTAAAATCGAACGTTATGAGGAATCGTTAAAAGATCTATGCCTCGCTGATTTCATAGCTTGGTATTCTGGAAAGAAGTCAGTACAACAGCAGCCAGACGAATGTGACGATCCAAAAATCGGCACCAAATTCGAACTTGAGCTTCTGTATTTTCCATTGTCAAGTTTATCATCCTTACCAGTTTCACTGGTATGTCGAATTCGTATAAAATATTAGATAGTTTATCCCTATCTATGAATCGTAGGCTTGTCTAAAATCAACAAAAATATTATAGACGTCTATATCTTGTTCCCACACTTTATTCAGAACTTGTCTGACTCTATATATTTGGTCTATGGTGGATCTTCCATTTCTCTGAAGTCGGACTGATATTCGCCGATAATCTCTTCAGCATATGGCTGTAATCTTTGATTGATTATGTACGTGAAAATTTTATATCCGGAGCATAGTAGAGAGATTCCTCTGTTGTTCTGGCAGGATAACTTGTCCCCTCTTTTATGTATAGGAGATATAACGGTTTTCCTCCATTCGTCAGGGATTTGTTCTGTACTCCATATAGTGAGTATTAAGGCGTGCAATTGTTCCATGAGTTTCTTCCGGCCCCACTTAAATAGTTCAGAGGGAATTTCATTAATTCCTGGAGCTTTGTTATTTTTCTGCGCTTTAATTACCTCTTGTATTTCCTGTATTGATGGTGGTGGTTCGTCATCGCGTTCGTTTTCTCTTCTGGCCTCTTGTCTATTTCTGTTTTTTGTTTCGTCCGTTAGAAGCCTTTTGAAGTATGTTTTCCACGTTGTCTTAATTTCTTGTATGTCACTGATTATTTCTCCATTTTTATTTTTTCATAGATTTGTATTTGCTTTATATCCTTGTTTAAAATTTTTAATAAATTTATATGCATCTCGTGAGTTATTTTCTATAAAGTCTTTATTTCGAAATTTTGGGATACCGAGGTCCACACGGTGTACTAAGATTGTGAAAAAAATGCAAAAATCCAAATGGGATATCAAATTTACACTATCTGACTCTAGTGTTTGAGTTTGAAAATTTATAAATTTTAGGACACCAAAAAAACGTATTAAAATTCTTAAAATATTGTAAAGTTTCCTACCGAACATCAGAATAAAGGAAACGATGTTAACCGAAATCTGATGTAATACACTACTTGATAGGCCTTTACGAAAGAGTTAAATTGTTGATTTGCATATTATGTTGGCCTATGAGCATGTAAGAAGTAAGGTTTACAAACTACTTTAATCATTAATAATATTAATATTTCTACTCAATAGACTATAACACTTACTCCAGTGTACCGACTCTTTATTGTACCTCAGGGCGCCAGTAATAATAAACACAAATTAAAATATATCAATCAACTTTTAATGATTCATTTTGTAATGGTAGGCCTACATATAACACATCCAACACCAACATATCACAAATGAATTGAAAGCCACTACAAATAAAATTATCTACAAAGTTGAACCTACAATCATGAATAAAGGAAGTATCATAAGCCAAAATAGGTGAATAAAATAAATAATGAATTACCAGTAAATGTACAACTGAAGAAAATAAAACAAAACTAACTACGAGACAACATACCTAATTACCCAATAGATCAAACAGTGAGAAAGAAACTAGTGACAACACCATCAAGAAGAAATCTACTAAGAGTGAGGAAGGAATCAGTGCAGATAAGAAGAAAACATATCCAGGTCAAACACCAAAGGGAGATAATATGAATTAGAATGAATTAACATATGCAAATAAAAGTATATTATTATAGAGAAAGAAAGTATAAGTGAAACAAACAACATGATTTAAATCCCTAAGCTGTAAATTGACACTGACCTAAACTTATTAATCAAATACCTTCCTTAACAATACAATACAAACAGAACTCAATAAAAGTTAATTGTTGAAAACAGAAGTTAATAAAGAGAATGAGTAACAGTATGATAATTTCATAGCTAAATGATGTATAAACATGACAAAAAGGACTATGTCCAAAACACTAATAACAGATTGTAAAGTGGAATTGAAATTGTAAATAACCACTAATTACCAATGATAAAGACTGTGAAAATAAACAAATTGAAATCTAGTGATAAACAATAAATATACAAGTGCTATATAAAGTTAAGTAAATCAGGTGTAATGTAGAAATTCAAAACAGACAATCAACCATTGTTGAATAATTAGATTATAACATAACCTAATCTGGCCAACTAGTTTTCAACAAAACCATAGAAAAATAAGACTAAAGCAATGTTGAACTAAAATGTGTTGTAGTATAACATAAATAGATAATATAAGGAATATTTAATGTACAACAGATAATGTGTTGAGGAAACATAAAGGTTGAATTGATGTAATTTAATATAACCATATGCATAACATAGAATGGTTGCATGAGACAGCAAAACTATCAAGTAAACTTGTAATAAAGGAGTAGGAACTCAACCAATAACATTGAATAAGGCAGAATAACGTTTAAATAAGTAAATTCAAGGATTATATCCACCTAATTAACAATAATAACACAAATAGTAAGTAAACCATAGTAACAGCTAGATGCAAGTAGTCAGGGTAAACTGAAACCAAAGTAATTGTCAATGTAAATGCAGAATTAACTACTGCACAGTGTTATCAGAACACTGATAATAGATAATAAAACAATAATGAGATTAATGTGAAGGAATTACAACTCACGAAAAAATGTAACTTTCAAGAGTATTGAAAACTCACCTAAAAGACTATAATTAAGGTAATAAAACCCAGTGATAAATAAAAAGGACACTATCAGAAGTGATAATGACCAATGCATTATACATAGGCCATAATAAAATGGTATTATCAACAACTATTATTGTAATATTATTGATAAACAATGTATGTGACAATAGGCCTAGGATTTGAACCTACGAAAATGGATATTTTATAATCATTAGTACATGACCAGACGTGAAAAGTGCATAATACTGTAATAATATGTTATCACCATGAACACACGGGATAAAAACAATATATTTAAGGTATTAGGTACCGTAACTTAAGAAGTATTATTAATTTGTACCAAGTGCGGTTTTATCAACCCCATATCAGAACTATATGATGAGGGTATGCAAATTACTTGTAATCAAAAGATAGAAACGATGAGAGTTATAAAAATATTGTCAGTGTAATTATAGATAAGATATTTGACTTATAAGAAAAAATTAGTAAGTGACAAGCCGTGGATAGTTATTTAATCAACCTAATTAAAGTTGAATATGGACTCTTAAAGTTATTAAACTCTCAGGGTGGTAAGTCTGCATTTTCAAAATCGATTATTTCTGTTTGTAAATAATTTGGTTATTATGCTTTATAAAATTAGTAGGTTCTTTGAGTCTGCAAGATACACTTCAACAATAAAATGCACTACTGTGATAATGAGTAGGCGGAGAATAAAAATATTAATTGTTGCTTTAACATAACACAAAATATGAACGATTGTTCATTGTTTACAATTGAGGTTAATTACGGTTCATGGTAACCTTACTTATTTGAAATTAATTAATGGATGCTTTTTTGACGCATTACTTATTTTGTACATCATTATTATGTATTAAATTCAGTGTTATTTTCCTGAATGATCTCCAAAATTGGATATAAACAAAACAGGTAATTCAAATTAATTCGCTACTACTAGGGTCCACTCATGTGTGACCTTGAGTTAATGTACTACAATTAAATAAAATAATATCTTAAAATTATTAATTGTTAGGGTTCATTGTTCCCTCATTGATTATTCAACGTCTCTTCTTAAACTATTACAATTAATTTCAATCTAGAAAGTTAAAATTGTCATTAGCAAAATCTTTCATTTGATTATTGTTTATGTTATTTTTCAAAGTCCCCTTCCCTGTGGAAATCGGGTTATTTGTTATTTAATTTAAACAAATTAAATCCGCTATTAGTGTTCCTTATTTGATTAATGATTTGATATATAATATAATGATCATTTGCCCTTATACTTGCGTATTCTGCTGAGTCGACGAATTAACACTTTTTAATTTTTAATAATTAATTAATATTTTAATTAATTTTTATTAATTCACATCACACTGCCTATACGCAAGAACTCCGTTATAGAACACTTTGAAAATAGAGTTCACTGTCCTTTCGGTCCGACCTAACCTCAACTCAAAGTTTCGAGGTTAGCTGTGCATTATCAGCTGTCGGCTGTCAATTCAATGTTATGATGGCCGCTCCGCTAACGTGGAGTATCTCTCGAATGCCGGTGATGAACTGATTGATGTTACCTGGTCGGGATTCGGCACGTCGTACTTTTTAATGAGCTCTGATTGGCTAATTGTCTTTATGTCATGTACTCTCGGTGAGGTTCGTCAAAATAGAAGCTTAAACTAGCGTCATTGGCTGGGTCCAAGGCTATGATTTACTGGTTACACAGCCAAGCGCAAGGGCTTGTCACTTACTAATTTTTTCTTATAAGTCAAATATCTTATCTATAATTACACTGACAATATTTTTATAACTCTCATCGTTTCTATCTTTTGATTACAAGTAATTTGCATACCCTCATCATATAGTTCTGATATGGGGTTGATAAAACCGCACTTGGTACAAATTAATAATACTTCTTAAGTTACGGTACCTAATACCTTAAATATATTGTTTTTATCCCGTGTGTTCATGGTGATAACATATTATTACAGTATTATGCACTTTTCACGTCTGGTCATGTACTAATGATTATAAAATATCCATTTTCGTAGGTTCAAATCCTAGGCCTATTGTCACATACATTGTTTATCAATAATATTACAATAATAGTTGTTGATAATACCATTTTATTATGGCCTATGTATAATGCATTGGTCATTATCACTTCTGATAGTGTCCTTTTTATTTATCACTGGGTTTTATTACCTTAATTATAGTCTTTTAGGTGAGTTTTCAATACTCTTGAAAGTTACATTTTTTCGTGAGTTGTAATTCCTTCACATTAATCTCATTATTGTTTTATTATCTATTATCAGTGTTCTGATAACACTGTGCAGTAGTTAATTCTGCATTTACATTGACAATTACTTTGGTTTCAGTTTACCCTGACTACTTGCATCTAGCTGTTACTATGGTTTACTTACTATTTGTGTTATTATTGTTAATTAGGTGGATATAATCCTTGAATTTACTTATTTAAACGTTATTCTGCCTTATTCAATGTTATTGGTTGAGTTCCTACTCCTTTATTACAAGTTTACTTGATAGTTTTGCTGTCTCATGCAACCATTCTATGTTATGCATATGGTTATATTAAATTACATCAATTCAACCTTTATGTTTCCTCAACACATTATCTGTTGTACATTAAATATTCCTTATATTATGTATTTATATTATACTACAACACATTTTAGTTCAACATTGCTTTAGTCTTATTTTTCTATGGTTTTGTTGAAAACTAGTTGGCCAGATTAGGTTATGTTATAATCTAATTATTCAACAATGGTTGATTGTCTGTTTTGAATTTCTACATTACACCTGATTTACTTAACTTTATATAGCACTTGTATATTTATTGTTTATCACTAGATTTCAATTTGTTTATTTTCACAGTCTTTATCATTGGTAATTAGTGGTTATTTACAATTTCAATTCCACTTTACAATCTGTTATTAGTGTTTTGGACATAGTCCTTTTTGTCATGTTTATACATCATTTAGCTATGAAATTATCATACTGTTACTCATTCTCTTTATTAACTTCTGTTTTCAACAATTAACTTTTATTGAGTTCTGTTTGTATTGTATTGTTAAGGAAGGTATTTGATTAATAAGTTTAGGTCAGTGTCAATTTACAGCTTAGGGATTTAAATCATGTTGTTTGTTTCACTTATACTTTCTTTCTCTATAATAATATACTTTTATTTGCATATGTTAATTCATTCTAATTCATATTATCTCCCTTTGGTGTTTGACCTGGATATGTTTTCTTCTTATCTGCACTGATTCCTTCCTCACTCTTAGTAGATTTCTTCTTGATGGTGTTGTCACTAGTTTCTTTCTCACTGTTTGATCTATTGGGTAATTAGGTATGTTGTCTCGTAGTTAGTTTTGTTTTATTTTCTTCAGTTGTACATTTACTGGTAATTCATTATTTATTTTATTCACCTATTTTGGCTTATGATACTTCCTTTATTCATGATTGTAGGTTCAACTTTGTAGATAATTTTATTTGTAGTGGCTTTCAATTCATTTGTGATATGTTGGTGTTGGATGTGTTATATGTAGGCCTACCATTACAAAATGAATCATTAAAAGTTGATTGATATATTTTAATTTGTGTTTATTATTACTGGCGCCCTGAGGTACAATAAAGAGTCGGTACACTGGAGTAAGTGTTATAGTCTATTGAGTAGAAATATTAATATTATTAATGATTAAAGTAGTTTGTAAACCTTACTTCTTACATGCTCATAGGCCAACATAATATGCAAATCAACAATTTAACTCTTTCGTAAAGGCCTATCAAGTAGTGTATTACATCAGATTTCGGTTAACATCGTTTCCTTTATTCTGATGTTCGGTAGGAAACTTTACAATATTTTAAGAATTTTAATACGTTTTTTTGGTGTCCTAAAATTTATAAATTTTCAAACTCAAACACTAGAGTCAGATAGTGTAAATTTGATATCCCATTTGGATTTTTGCATTTTTTTCACAATCTTAGTACACCGTGTGGACCTCGGTATCCCAAAATTTCGAAATAAAGACTTTATAGAAAATAACTCACGAGATGCATATAAATTTATTAAAAATTTTAAACAAGGATATAAAGCAAATACAAATCTATGAAAAAATAAAAATGGAGAAATAATCAGTGACATACAAGAAATTAAGACAACGTGGAAAACATACTTCAAAAGGCTTCTAACGGACGAAACAAAAAACAGAAATAGACAAGAGGCCAGAAGAGAAAACGAACGCGATGACGAACCACCACCATCAATACAGGAAATACAAGAGGTAATTAAAGCGCAGAAAAATAACAAAGCTCCAGGAATTAATGAAATTCCCTCTGAACTATTTAAGTGGGGCCGGAAGAAACTCATGGAACAATTGCACGCCTTAATACTCACTATATGGAGTACAGAACAAATCCCTGACGAATGGAGGAAAACCGTTATATCTCCTATACATAAAAGAGGGGACAAGTTATCCTGCCAGAACAACAGAGGAATCTCTCTACTATGCTCCGGATATAAAATTTTCACATACATAATCAATCAAAGATTACAGCCATATGCTGAAGAGATTATCGGCGAATATCAGTCTGACTTCAGAGAAATGGAAGATCCACCATAGACCAAATATATAGAGTCAGACAAGTTCTGAATAAAGTGTGGGAACAAGATATAGACGTCTATAATATTTTTGTTGATTTTAGACAAGCCTACGATTCATAGATAGGGATAAACTATCTAATATTTTATACGAATTCGACATACCAGTGAAACTGGTAAGGATGATAAACTTGACAATGGAAAATACAGAAGCTCAAGTACGAATACAAGGACACATGAGAGAAGGATTTCTAATCAATCGAGGGTTAAGACAAGGAGACGGGCTGGCCCCGACCTTGTTTAATCTAGCTCTAGAACATGTAATCAGAAAACTGTCAGTAGGAAGAAATAACGTACTGACAAGCAAATCGGTCCAATTAGCAGCCTACGCGGACGACATCAACATAATGTGTCGGACAAAAATTGCTGCAGAGGAAACGTACTTTGAGTTCAAAGAAAATGCTAGCAATATAGGCCTTAAAATCAACATAGATAAAACAAAAATATTAATGCAGAATAGAAGACAAAGAAACTACGGAAGAATCAACAATATCCAAAAGGTGAACAACTTTAAATACTTGGCAACCATATTAGAAAAAAACGGCACAGAAGAAGCCGAAATCCGGAACAGGATAGTCCAAGCCAATAAAGCGTATTTCGCCACATCAAGTATCTTCAGATCCAAAGACATCCACAGAAACACGGGACTAAGTATATACAAATCAATAATAAGACCCATCCTAACCTAAGGCTGCGAAACGTGTATCCTGAACTCCAAAGCAGCAAACACTCTCGATATCTTTGAAAGAAAAATATTACGAAGACTCCTGGGATCAGTTAATGACGTACACGGCTGGATAATAAGATATTACTTTGAATTGTATCAAGTGTACAAAGAACCACCGCTAACACGATACATAAAACTACAGCGTCTAAGGTGGGCTGGTCATGTAGCCAGGATGGGGGAAGACAGAATACCACGAAAACTATTGAATACCAGAATACACGGAAAAAGACCAATAACAAGACCGAGGAGAAGATGGGAGGACGGGATGGATGAGGATGCGAAAGAAATACTGAAAGTGCGTTCCTGGAGGAGGATGACTACCGACAGAAGAGAGGGGAGAAAAATTGAAGGAGGCCAGGGCCCAACAAGGGTTGTAGTGCCATAGGATAGAGATCCCAAAACTTCGAAACCCAAAAAACAAATATTACATTCAGACTGTGGCTACAATTCTGTTTAATTTGATACCCCATGTGGGAATGCTGTAATTTTTCAAAAATTTTGACCACTACATTTTTTCCCCTGCATCCTAATTTTGGGGGAATCACTCTAAAAACAATAAGGTTCTCTAGCTTATATGTATGGATACGCATTCCGCGTTTTACGAAAATCTGTTAATGCAACCAAAAGTTGTGAGACATACCCAAGGTAGACAGATAGATACTAAACAGTTGAGTTAAACTGAGAGTCGCTTCGCTCGTTCAATTAAGCTTTTTAATTTACATATTGTTTCAAAGAATATTTCCATCGTAGGCGCCCTCTAGTTCCCGTTTAATGCTTGAAAGTGTATTCGAACTCATGAATATTTACTTTATCGTAAGCAATGTTTAGCCTACATAGTAAGCGGAAATCTGTATATTCAAGTGTTACCTAGTAGAACAATAACATATTACGAGTCGTCATTAATGTGGGAAGAAACTGTTCGTGTTCCAGGGAAGAAAAGTTAGTCTTTTACTCTGTATTTTGTTTAAAACTATTTTGAATTTTCTTGTGCAATACCGTTTACACGTTGTATTAAGTCTACTGATTATATAAATCTACATTAACTCAAGACTCTTTTTAAAATTTATTTGGAGCTACTTTCTTTTTATTTTCGTAACTTTGGGCTGTTGTTATTTAGAGAGGGGATTGTTTGACACTTTCGCGGACGTCTACTGGTAACAGTAGCAGTAGCAGTAGCAGTAGCAGTAGCAGCAGCAGCAGCAGTAATAGTAGTAGTAGTAGTAGTAGTAGTAGTAGTAGTAGTAGTAGTAGCAGCAGCAGTAGTAATAGTAGTAGTAGTAGTAGTAGTAGTAGTAGCAGCAGCAGCAGTACTAGTAGTAGTAGTAGTAGTAGTAGTAGTAGTAGTAGTAGTAGGAGCAGCAGTAGTAGTAGTAGTAGTAGTAGTAGTAGTAGTAGTAGTAGCAGCAGCAGCAGCAGCAGCAGCAGCAGTACTGGTAGCGAGATATGAGAATAGCCCGCTTTTTGCGGGTGAAAGAGGGGAGTGACGTCACACGTAATGTGCACTGTCTGTTCCGAGAATATTGGCTGTAGAATTTTTGACTGTGGTGTGCATTAAGTTTTTTACTATCTTTGTATCTTATGTACTTTGCCCAGATAACTATATTGAAATGGTTATGTCACGGTTATATTATATTCTTACTTTATAACATAAAGTACCACAAAGATTATAAGCTATTAATGAAATGGTTATATTGAATTGTGTATGTTAACAAAAGAAACATTAAACGATGTAGTCGTTTACTGATGAAACGGCTCAAAATTTGTTATTGCCTTAAAAAGTAAAACAATACGAACAGAAATTTCTACTAACCTGTTACGAAGAAACGCCATTAAAAAAGAAAGAATATGCGTGTTATTACACGAAATAAAATAGTTCCAGTAGGCCTAGGTGTAAGGGAATAATTGTATAGTTTTTACTTAGAGCTTAAGAAAAAAACATTTTCACTCAATTGTCTTTAAAAGAACTCACGATTTTACTCCAGTGGCCGCGCTCAATCACTATCACTGACAGATTCGTCACTTCCATCACTGCTCAGATCGGTGTCATCTTCATCACAACCCCCAACACTTACAATGATACGATCAATCGCGTCTTCCAGTATTCCATCCTTTTGCCAATATTCACTTTCTATGTTAATTACATACCTACTGTAACTAGACCAGTCTGCTGGTGTTATAGCAGCTAATCCTTCAGAAAGTATTTGTTGTAGTCTCGTTAAAGAAAAGTCCCCAGCTGTATTATGTGACCTTATAAAATATTTAAGTTTTGACCACGCCAGCTCTATAGCACTCAGATCACACATGTATAGTGGAGTTCTCTGCACCTCATGGCCGTTAAGTTGAAGTAACGTATCGACCGCATAAATTTTTTTTTTGTTGTCTCACTTTTTCTATTTTTTCGTGGAGATCAGATTTCCTCATAGATGCATCGCATTCAATGCCTTGCTTCCGTAACCAAGTTAACATGTCACTTTTCAACGAGTACTGAGATGGTGGTTTATCTTCTTGCCGGCAATGATACGGTGCATTGTCCAATATAACAACCGAATTCGCTGGGAGATTAGGAATGACCTTTTCACAGACCCACTTCTCAAAGTTTGTACTATTCATTTGGCCATGATAGTCACCTGTCGAATTACCTGCCTTAAAAATTAATTCCGCATTATTTAAAAATCCGTTTTCTGATCCTAAATGCGCTACTATTAAACGGTTTGATGCACTTATTGTCGTCATTGTACCGTCAACTTCTTGGTGTTGCCAGCACTTGTGAAACGTTAAATTGGCATCAACCCACGTTTCGTCTAAATAAAATATACATCTTCCTTGTTCCCTGTATTTCTTTAATTTTTGCAGGTAATTACATCGCCAATTGATAATGTCAGGCCTCTCAATGAGAATTTTTCTCTTGGACATGCACCTCTTCCACACAAACCCCATCTGTTTCATAATTTTTCTTAAAGTCCATTCACTCCACTGAAAGTTAATCCGTTCTTTTAAGATCGGCAGCAATTTTTTACAAGTTGGTACGGTTTTTTTATTTACATAAAAGTCGTGTATTATATTCAAAATGACACGACGGTCAAAGTTATCGACCGAAGCTGTCCGTTTCTCCGCACAACGTTTCTTACCAGGTGTTCCTAGTGTTTCACTTGGACGATCTTTTCCTTCTTTTCTTATATTTTTTATTGTACAAACTGACACGTTACAGTATAATGCAGCTCTTTTAGTAGCTTTGTTTATTGGGATTGTTAACGATTTTGCGTCTTTCTCACGGTCACACTGTTTTATAACATTCCTAATCACTTGTCTTTCTTTGCTTCGAATTGTTTCACCTCGTTTACGTTCAACACTCATGATAAAATCAGTCTAAGATAAAAAAAAAATGGAATTGTTGCTATAGACTATTTATACACACGCACACGATTAACAAAAAAAAGATCACAGTACGAAAAAAGAAGCAATTTAAAACATATATAACAAAATATTTACAACTCACGGCAATACACATTACAGGAACACGTACGTGCTGCATAAAAGAAACAACTATGAGTAACTGTGCTGCGGGCTGCGGGTTGATATATTTCAGACAGCGTTGTTATTCACTTTGCAAGCAGTGACCTTCACATTCTTTACACAGTGGACAGGATTGCGGGTCTATTCATAGAATAGAATAGAACCCTGTGGTTCAGCGCAATGTCAGTTATTTACAATTGGAGAGTTCTGTAATTGACGATCATAAACTGGGCTGATATCTAGCGGTAAGACGATGCGAAACTAATGAATATACCGCTGGTAGTTAAGTGCAGTACGGAATTATAGCGGTTTAATTAGTGCTGCGCCCTACCCGTGGATAGGAAAAATTAATAGTTTAGACAACGGCGGTTGGGGGGCGGCACTTGCCGACTCTCAGTGGTATGAACGTTCCTAGTGCTGCGTCCTGGCGAGATTTTCCTTACACAAACGGTGACGAAGCTGAGATACAAGTTAAGGTCTGTCTGACCAAATACCTCGTGGGTGACCGACGCCATATTTACCCCGGTGGAGAGATGAATATTCCAACTACAAAACTTCTTCTAGCTATGAAGAGATAATTCGATAAACGACTGCGGTAAGTCTTGATTACTTTATATTAATTAAATACTATATTTCACGGGAGAAAACAAGTTTTTTTTAGTAGGCCTGGGTAAGCATGCCCACTTGTTGCATCGTGTATTTGTGCAATACGCAAATTGTTCGTAAAGTTTTTATAAACTAATAAAACTAGATTATTTGAGTGTCAGAATTTCGGCACAAAAAACCTAAAGTATATTGAACACAAAATATTTAAGTTTAAAAGTGATTTAACACCGATGTGACGAGATACGTGTACATCAAGGTAATGTTGCACAATGCGTCGTTAGTAAGTGATATAAGGTTTTGCTAAGAATAGCAGTAAAACCTTATACATATATATGGGAACTTACTCAGGCACGTTAAATGTAAATGATGTCCCATTCAAATTAATTGTATTATCAAATTATGGGTAGTAAAAAACTATGTGTTTTAAACAAATTCTTCACCACGTGGTATCTACAAATTCACTCTAAGTAATAAGTTTATAAGATGTTACGGAGCCAAAATAAATTGTTATATTGCAAACAAGTAACTCACATTAGGTGAGGTTCAAATTATAAAGAATTATTGTTATAGAGATTTTTGAATAAGGCATGTTGGCCAAATAAACTTTATCCAGTTTAATTATGTAGCACATAACTAGGTGTCGACTTTATATATGTATTTTGGAGGGTGTCCAAACAGTGGGGGCATTTGTGTGTGGTCTCTGACTAAAAATATAATGTGTAAGCAGGGTCCGCCGAACAGAGAAAAAAGTCCTGCTGCATGGCTGAACGATGTCCATCATAAGCTCCACACTCGCCACCGGGGAGAATTAGATCACCACAACAACACCTAAAATGCCAATCATGAGATCGCCACTTTACTAATAAAAGAGACCACCCTTCTTGGACCCAAATCAGGTGAAAAACAACCATTTAATATTTACACATAGAGTCAACACGGCACCACACCCCGTGACCAGTTATACATAACCATCAGTTTCTACATTTCAAGTTAAACATTCATTTGGATCCCCAATTGATGGGACAGTTTAGTGTGTACACTGAGTAAAAAAAAAATTAATTGTAAAATTTCAATGAATAATAATAATATAATCATACTAGTTTAATGTATTGCTGTAGACATTGTAAAGACATCAAAATTCTAAAAGAAATAAGCGCATCTATTTAAATCAAGCTTAAATAATATATATAGTAATATAATAATAATAATGGAGCACAATATTAATGATAATAGGCCTAAGAGAAATTTAATAAACTAATTAGAAAATGAAATTGCTGAAGAAGAGTTGCAGTATAAAAAGAGAGAGAATAATAGAAGGATAATTAAAACTACTATATTACAAGAGATATTGAATAACAAAGGTGAATGACATTAAGGCTAATAAATCATTGAATTCTGAAGTGAAGTTATATAAAAGAGAAAGAAATCTACTTAAGAAAATATACCAACAGTAATATTGAATATAATAAATAAATGGAGTTATTGGAAGGCAATGTAGAATAAGAATAAATATTCAGAAGATAAAAGATTCCAATGATGTGTATAATGATAAGATTTATAATTATTTTATTTATAGAGTGAGAAAGCTAAGGCGCCACTTTAGAATTATTCTATGGGCAGCAGCCAATGTGCACTGTACCAGGTATGTGAATGTTCGGATGAGCAATTGGACGTAAAAGGGCCACTCAAAGCCGATATTCATTCATAATACCATATTAATATAGGGGGGAATCATTTAACATTAGTATGGAATCAATGTGAATAAAAGAATGGAATATATAAATAAAATATACTATGAACCAAGAGAAAACTCACGAATTACAATTCGTTAAAGCCACCAATACAAATAAGTAAACTCCAGAGATAAAGAAGAAAATAATTGGTATCAATAAGAAAGGTAGGTTTCAATTTGCCTATAATAATGAAGAATTTGTTTCATAAATGTCAATCTTATCACCAAGCAATATTAATACCATAATATCATACACTTCAACTGTTGAATACATCAGCAAGCAATAACAACAAGTTATCTAAACAACTCGAAATCAAAACAATTTAAAAGAAGAAACAATAATAAATAAAAGTGTGAACCTATTAACAAACCAAAAGTCCTACAACAGACATTACTATGACAGATTACTATACTATATAAACAGTACCTAGTTAGATTTGGAGTAGTCCATAAACAAATAAATAACGATAATAAATTTAATGAATAATGAATGAATCAATTAGAAAGTCATATAAAGTACAATACAAATTTAGAAGTAAATGTAAAATGTAATTAAGATGTGCTACAAATGTAATATAAACAAGTGTAATTAATTGGTAAGAGTATGTGAGATACAGTGATATTCAATTAAGAAGAACTGTGAGTGGATAGTAATTATAAACAATTATTTAATGAAATGAATTACTAATCCATAGTACCAGATGACACTAACATTAACATTTAGTTTTTTCTTTATTAGTGTTTGAGTTATTAAAGTTTAATAGATATTAATCACACAGACAATGGTTTAAAAGTGTGCATTCAGTTAAGCCCTGAAGGGAATTATAGTAATTA
Organism: Magicicada septendecula; assembly: GCA_034769895.1. Taxonomy (NCBI): domain Eukaryota; kingdom Metazoa; phylum Arthropoda; class Insecta; order Hemiptera; family Cicadidae; genus Magicicada; species Magicicada septendecula. The sequence continues at coordinate 745,640,612 of CM068368.1, read as the reverse complement.
AAATATAATTGTTAATTAATAGTCTGTTTATAGTTAAAGAAATTAATTAATATAAAACAACTGTAAGCAGGATCGATTATGAGTCTTCCAATATAAAAATATAATCAGTCAACATAGGCCTAGATGATTATGTTCAGTAAATAATAAATTATTCAAAAATATTTGTCAAATTACAAAAAATTATAATATTTAACATTAAAATTGTTCATAGTTTTGTCAGATAAAATAATATGTAAATTGTATTAAGTATTATGATGTAATAACTAAAAAGCAACTTGTATGTAGAAGGTAAAATAATGTATTATATAAAAATAATATCCTATGACAACTAAATCTCAATTTGAACAGATATGACCAGAGTATTTATGTGTATCCAGGAAACCAAAAGAGAGAAAAAGAATGTTGTTGATTATTATTAGAAAATAATAAGCCAAGAAGGAGAGTTGAGTGTAAATTCTGAAAACAAGCTAATTATTTATACAAAACATATGAATAGAATTAAAAAATAATATAATAGAAAGTAAAAAAACCTTATATCAAACTATAACAGAATATAAAATTGGAGCAGATAAAGAAATATCATAAACAAATCACCTTTAAAACATTACTGATCCAACAACCAGATTGAACAATTACACTTGGATCAACTTAATAACAGGACACTGGACTTCAATCCTAATATTCCACCATAAGACTTCGGACAAAGAAAAGGAGAAAATAAACATTTATTGAACACCAAAAGAAGTGGATTCCGTCATCTGGACAACATAAACAAACCAACATTGGAATTTTCCATCACGGATACCAGAAGGCTGTGTGAACTGAACTGAACTGATACATTGTGTAACGTATATATATTCTTATAATTAATACTCAATTTATATTATTCATCATTATTATTGTTTGTAATGTAATGTACTTTCTATACTTGTTTTTCCTTTATAATTACTGAACCTTTATATCAGCCAAAAGAACCTAAAAATAATATAAACAAAGAGAAGAGAATCGACCCTGAGATTTATAAATTATATTAATAGTTACACTGAATAGACTATAGAAATTTTTTCGAATAAAAATACAATATTATTATTATTACCAGATACTATTCCATGTGTTTTTATTTATATAGAATTAACAAGGTTTACTAATGGATGTACACAAAGAGAGGGATAAATTAATTTAAAACCCGTCTTGTGGTAATTTGACACATCCAAGGTGAGGCATAAAGAACCTGTAAGTCCTGAATGGTAATAGATTGGCGAACCCAGCAGTGGGGAATAATCCCGTGTAGTTACAAATTGGCGCTCTCAACAGTGTGGCTTTAGAAGAGAATGATAAGGAACAAATACGTGAAGTTACAACGTCAGCAGAAATTCCCACATTCTTGTGTTTATGTAACGTCTCTAGACGATCAGGGTTACCAATCTTGCATTATTGTGTATAGAACAGATCTGTCAAAATTTTTCTGTGGTGGGAAATTCAAACTATATGAGCAGACACATTATTAAATTGTCTCTCTCTCTCTCTCGCTCTCTCTCTCACACATTTCTGATTACTATACACGAAATTACATATTGTTATCTGCTCGTACGCAAGGGTATATCCTTTGCAGGTAAGTGATATTTTAAAAAATTATTTACAACGTCCGACTAAAAATCATATTTCAAGATAAAGGGTTGTGTCAAGAAATAAAATCATACTACGATCACACACACACACACACACACACACACACACACACATGACATATGTTTATGCCGGTAGTGTCCTTGTTCGCTGAAAGATCGATACATGTGTGTCTTCAGTGTGCGATTAAAACGTTCCACTATGGAAGCTTTTTTCTCACTATAGGTTGAGTAATGTTTCACATTATACTTTTTTAGCAACGCTTGTACTGTGCTGTTGTAATACTCCTTCCCGTTGTCCGTCTGTAAATATTTCATTCGATTAAAACACATTAGCGAGCACAAAGTTCCTATATTTTGTGTTGATAGTATTGACTGGTTCATGAAACAAGTCTACCCACTCGTGAACACTTTGATAACCTGTTGATTGAACATAACACATTTGAATGTAAGTAACTATGCAGTCATTAACGCACACACAAACATACACACACACACACACACACACACACACAGTACAATCACATTAGCGAGTATGAAGTTCCTATATTTTGTGTTCACATTTGTTAAGACCACGATGAGATATTTTTTATTCACCATCAATTCTAACCACTTGATATTGCGTAAACGTGTTTGCTCTACCCAAATATCTTCATGCAATAAAGGCCACACCTTGTGACGATTTAAATTGTAACAATAATAAAAAAATAAAGAAATTTTAAAAATTAAGGTTGCGAGCCATTAAGCCATTTAAATCGCACTATAATAACATAAAAACCTGTATGTACTCAGTATGAGAGGAAGAAGTAATTAATAAGCCCAAAGAAACTTTAATGAAAAGACAAATTGTAAATAGTTATTATTGTCGTATTTAACCCTTTGCTTGTTGTCAGGCGCTGACCTGTTAATTCCGGACTCGACATGTTTTCCGAGTCTTCTGTAATTTAGAATAAGATAAAAAACCTAATGTTAATAATTAAAAATCTGAAGACACAGATAGTCGCTAAAACAACTTATTTAAATTATGTATATTTATTTAGGGATAGTTTGTATAAATAAAAAGTGTTTACTTAAAGAGAGACAGGGACTATATTCTCGCGCAGTAATTGCCCCTCTACCATTTTGTTAGGTACCAGTCGAAGGGAGCAGAAATTCGCTCTCTCGCTATGTTGACTTCATGCAGTACAGACGTACGAGCAAAAGCTCTTACACTATGTTGCCGATACTTTTGTTTTACTTTAAAGTTGTATACAAGAAATTGCTGCTGAAAGCATATGTTATGTATTAACCAGTATAGTTATGTAAAAAACAAGAGACTTAAAGTATAACTCGAAATATAAAAATGGTGTAAAACAAGATGACTGCTAACTTCAAGAACTAACAACACTTCCAACATCATACCTGGAGATGTGAACTACCAGAACTTACAAACTCTAGTAGACCCGACAGTATATGCAGATCAGGACATCCGAGAATCTACAAGTACCATCGTAGAAGGTTCAATCTACTCTGTGGACTTTTGAGCCCTTTAATGACGAAGACCAGACCGAGATGATGACGGCGCTATTAAGGATTCCCAAGACGGACACCCCAGGACGAGGTTGCTACATACCAATTTAAAGGTGACTCGCTAGCCTGTCTATCGAGGGTTACTAATATTTGTTACACAACACACCTTAAAAGAGACTTTTCAGAGACTATTAACTTTGTAAAGATTAAAAGATTAAATCTAAGAATTTTAATGTAACTATTCAAACATCATACGTTGTAACAGTTTATATGTTAATGTATCGTAGTATAATTCAAGTAATGATACCATTCTTCAAATGGTTAAATAAAAGGTCTTGCAAGCTAATATCATGAATTGAGTAAATCTAAAAGTTTTAATGACTAAATACCGAAGGTTACCCGGATCCGAGGTATAGCTAAATAGAATCAATTTTGATCCCAAAGTTTACAGAAAGCTTTCAAATAACTTTAGTTTAATTCGTAATGTCATGGGATCTGTCATTAAATGTTTTTAAATGTTAAATAAAGAGAAGTCGTCTTGTCACACACATATAATGAGTGCGTAAATCAATAGTATACCTTCCCTTGTTTCCTTACACAGTTAGTAAGTAAATTTGTTAAGTTAATTATTTGTGGATACATTTCGTTACAACGTAGGCAGCCCATCTAATTGACAGAGCTTAATTATGATGGGTTCCCTGGATTTGTAACGCAGCAATACGTTACAAAATTGCGCCACTCTGCTAATTTTTATAAAAAGTTTTGTAAGCATCGTGACGCACAAACAAAAATGCGGCACTTTGCTTGGATAATTTGTATACCCATTTATTGATCTATGCACTCAGAAAGTTACCTTAGTAACTTTAATTTTCAAAACATATTTAATATTTTACTAAGTTACTTAAATGATAGTATGTATAAGTTGAAATATCATTAGCGTCATACAATGCAAAATGCTATATGCAGGTACCTACTTGCATACATGAATTGTGACCAAACATTACTATTTTGGTCAACTGGACAATCTGTAACAGGTTTATTTACGACAATCCATGACCTGTTGTTTCCTGAATCATTCTGCACAGTATATGTTGGACATACACTAGTATGTGTCCAAAAAAAAAAATTAATTAAAAATAACTTTGTTAATAATAAGGTAATTAAGTAGAAGTTCGTAATTTAAACTTTTGAACAAAATAATTAATTTATTTAATTGAGAAAAGTATATGAATGAATGGAGCCAGAGTGTTACCAAGCGTAGTAATAATAATAGAGTTGAATAAGATTCACCCTTGCGTCTGTACTCCCCTCCTCCTGTTTATACCGGTCGTTGGTGTTATTCGCTGGCATTGTGTAGAGAACAATAAGAGTAAAACACCCCATTGTCACACACGCTCAACCTTCCTTTGTTAACTAAATACAGAGGGTGACCTACATTCCAGAAAACAGCTGATCGGCTATTTAACTTGATAAATATGTGTGTGGAATTTCTGTCTCTCCCTTAGAAGAGAAATTGTTCTTTTCTAATTTGTGTAAATTAATTACTTAAGAATTTATCCTATACATGTGTAATATATGTGTAGTGTTGTAGTATTAATTTTAAGTACGTGCTAATGTGTTAAAACAAAAATGGCCCAATTCAACCCGGATTTGTTATTAAAAGACGAGCTGTCTTACGAAGCTCTTTTGCGTGGACTACCCCATGCTAATGTAACAGTCGCGGAATTACGAAGGTCAATTCACGAATGTGGATTTGATGCCCCCGTGCAATTAAACTATCTAAGCGAACTCGATTATGAAAGCGGGAAAGAAATTTGTAATGCCAAGTATAGTGAACTATACTTATTGTCTCAAACCCTCCAAGACGAGAAATCTCCGGCAATAATTTTGCGGACTACCCAGAGAATAGAGCATTTAACCAGGCGAATAAAAAATTTGTCGATCTGGCCGAATCTCACAGAAATACCCGTTGATGTACAAAACCTAGCAGACGAAGCTCTACGCCGCTTACCTTCAATTATTAACGACCTAAGACGAAAATCCGACTCATTCAGGATGGACAAAATAGAGAAGTCATTAATGAAATTACACATCTCTCCAGTACAATCCCCCACCACTGGTTTACCTCCGCCTAACACGGATCGGAACTCACCCATCGTATCGCAAGTGCAAGCGAACCAAGAACAAAATACTGATACAGATGTAAATGCCCCTCCTCCCGAGCATTTTCAGTTTCGTCCCGGAAATCATGAATTGACCACCACCTCCAATGAATCCAATCGCCCTCATCGAGGAATTACACCTATGAACTATAACGCGGACCTATACGGTAAAATGACTCATCCTGTGGAGAAAATCTTAACCGAAATCCCTTATACAGATGGTTTAAATGTTTCCAAATTACTAACATTCATTAGTTATCTTCTTCAGATAAAAGATCTACAGCAGCTGAATGACTGGCAAATTTTGCAGGTTCTGTTACCAAAGTGTAAACCCCCGTTAAAAAATCGTGTCCTAGAAGCCCTAACCTCTACATTCCCAGTAGGAGAGCTACATAGCTCTATAATAAAATACTTTATTCCCACCGGCATCTATGAGGAAATAAAAAGAAAGACAGTACTCCGAGTACAAGGACACCAGGAGAGATTAGCTCACTACATCTCCGACATTAGTCCGACATTAGGGAGTCATCTCGACTACTACGTGTAGACTGGAATGAAACACAACTGGTGGACACCATTTTAATAGGAGTGTCACCTGAAGAAAGGTCTAGACTATCATTGATGAATAGACCCAATACAATTGCTGATCTAGAACAGTGCAGTATCCATTCTTCAAATGTATGGTACTCCGATCAAAATAGGGAAGCAATGAAAACCGCTGGAACTAATAGACATCAATTGCGAGCACTACTGCCTGATGTAACAACCTCTCATGAAAGACAAGTTCTTAGTAGACCTCACCATGTGCGCAAAGCTGGTAAGTTAAGTGTAAACCCATATAAAGCGGAAACCAAGTACCCACCTCGCAGAAAACCCACCTGTTATAATTGTGGCAAATATGGGCACATAAGAAAAGAGTGCAAAAGTAAGCCATTGGAACGGAATAACCCCAATTCAAAAAACATGTAGGCCTAAGGCAGGGAGACCCGAAATCCTGTGTCTTCCGCAGCTACTCGAAATTGGGTGAACTAAAAGAAATCAATAATAATAATAATGAAATATTTTGTAACCAAGTGAAAAAAAAAAGGTGCGAAAGAAATCGATCCCTTTGTGAGAGAATTTCGTGAAAAATGTAACGCGATTAATAAATGTAAATGGAGTAAAAATCTATTACCATTAATACGAGTTGACTTAGGCGTTATATCCCCCATCGCCTTAATTGATTCGGGATCTAGTAGAACTTTAATCAGCCAAGAATTAGCGGACATGTTAGCTAAACATCATCTAGTAAAACGGAACCAACCAGTGAATATAAAGTGTGCTACCGCTGATAAACGTAAAATAAACATAAACCTGAGTATTACCGTTAAGGTTAAAATAAAAAACCTAACTTGGATGTTTACAATGTTAGTATGTAAAGAATTAGGACCTGATTTAATATTAGGTGCAGACTTTATTAGTAAGACAGGAATGATTCTTGACATCTACGAGCAAGTATTTTATTTCAGATTTGACCGTACACGGAAACATAAATTTGATAGTAATGAAGATAAACATTGTTCATCTACTGCACATGTAATACACCAAGACTCAGATTTATCTCACCTAGAAAGAAGAGATAGAGTGAGAATACTAAAACTAATAAAAGAATTTTCCTCGGTTCTTACACCTAAACTAGGACTTACGAACCTAATAGAGTATAAAATTAATCTGAGCGATCAGAAAGTAATACGACTACCTCCGTACAAGTTGTCACCTCCCAAGATGGAAGTAATGCAAAACCATATCAACAAGTTATTGGACCAAGGAGTCATCGAACCCTCTACGTCCCCATATTCTTCACCCTCCTTTTTAGTACCAAAAGGACAAGATAAACACAGACTAGTTGTAGACTATAGGCAATTAAATAAAAGAATAGAATTTGAATCAATCCCTCTTCCAGACATCCATAGTGCATTTCATTATTTCACTAAAGCTATGGTCTTTACGGTAATGGATCTGAATCAAGCTTTTCACCAAATACCTCTTTCAGAAGAATCAAAACGTCTAACCGCGTTTGCAGTTCCTTTTAACTTGTACCAATTTACTAGGGTACCCTTTGGAATATCTCAAGGAAGTTCCGTATGTAGTAGACTATTAGAAAAGATATTTCACGACATTAAATTTAAATATGTGTACCACTATTTGGACGACATCGTTATATACAGTGAATCAATGGAACAACATCTCAAACATTTGCGTGAAGTGTTATCTCGGTTACTAAGAGCAGGATTAACGGTGAACCCAAATAAGGTAAGTTTTGCCGTCCCTCAGTTTTCTTTCTTAGATCACATCGTGAAAGCGAATGGAAAGGTGAGCATTGACCCCGAACGAACCCGCGCTATTAGAGAATTTGCACCCCCACGAGATGCAAAAGGTATAGCCCGATTTTTGGGTATGGTGAATTATTTCCACAAATATATTCCCCATCTTGCCGAAATAGCAGCACCCCTAAACTCCTTATGAAAGAAGGGAACGAAGTTCGAATGGAGCTCAATACATCAAAACGCGTTTGAGCAACTTAAAGAAAGTATTATATCTCCCCCAGTTTTGCAACTAGCGGATTTCACAAAACCATTCGTTGTGCAAACCGACAGTTCCAGTGTAGCGTTAGGTGCAGTGATATACCAAGAGATAGATAACTGTAGACTACCAATTAGTTATGCATCACGAACACTGAGCGATCAAGAAAGAAAGTATTCCGCGTATGAATTGGAACGTTTAGCAATTGTTTTTGCGTTCGAGAAGTTTAAACCCTTCCTAGAACATAAAGAATTCCTTTTGGAAACCGACAATCAGGCGTTATCGTGGTTATTGAATCACCCTAAACAGTTAGGACGTATTGGACGATGGATATTGAAGTTAAACTGCTACAAATTCAGAGTGCAGCATATAAAAGGTACTCAAAATGTAGTCGCTGATACCCTGTCCCGTATGTTCCAGTCACCCACTAAAACTTCCGAAAACATAGTGAAGCCGGAAATAGCACGTGCTAACGCCGTAATTACTGAATTCCCCCTAGCCTTTACAAACATTGCCCTGTATCAACAACAAGACCCCTTACTGAAGCCTATTATAGAACAACTTACCCAAGGTATTAAATCCGAGAAGTACGTATTGAGTAAAAATGTACTGTGTCTCAAGATAAGAGACGGAAAGGAATTAAGAATAATAGCCCCTGATGTAATTAAGCCCATGCTGATGGAATACTTCCATTCATCTACCATAGGAGCCCACATGGGTATCAATAAGACAATACATCGTATTCGAAAGGAATATCATTGGAACAATATGAACTGCGAAATAGCCAACTTCGTAAAGAAATGTTCATTATGCGCCCTTAGTAAACCCGCCAGAAATACTCAAGTAAGCCAACTGATTTCAGAAATCCCAAAGACTCCTTTTTCGAAACTTTATCTAGATTTCTCAGGTCCGTATCCACGATCCAAATCAGGAAATACCATGTTACTGATCTGTGTAGATTCGTTCACCAAATTTGTGTGGATTTATCCCATGCGACGAGCATTAGCGTCGACAACTGTTAAAATACTACAGGAAAGACTATTTAAAGACTACGGTACTCCAGTACGTATAGTATCTGATAACGGTCCACAGTTTAAAGCAAAAGAATTTAAGAATATGTGTTTCAAGTTAGGGATAGACCATATAACCACTACAGAGTATCGACCGCAAGGCAATATTGCTGAAAGGTATCTACGAAACCTCAAATCTGCGCTAATCGCCTATCATGCGAACGATCACACGTCGTGGGACCAAAATCTATCCTGGATTCAATACGCTTTTAATTCAGCTTACCACGAAGGTCACAAGTCGACCCCGTTCGAGTTACTATACAAGTACCGACCAAACCACCCTTTGTCCACAAGATGGAATATACACGATCTGCTGCCTCCGCAAATAACGGATAAGCAGATAAAGCGAATATGGAACAAAGCCCGCTCTAACTTAAGAGCAAGCTTAGAAAAATCCAGAAGATACCACGAGAAAGGTAATCATAGTAATTCAGTCAGGTACCAAGTAGGTGACTTAGTAATGTACAAGACTCACCCCATTAGTAGTGCGATTGATAAGACCACCTCTAAACTATCATTCCGATGGTGTGGCCCTTACCAAATCCAGAAGTACCTAACTCCCGTTACAGTAGCCCTGTGCGAACCTGCGACTCAGAAATATGTGCGGAGAACGCATATTTCACAGCTAAAGTTGTATAAGAAGAAGAGACGGAATAGTATAACCCGAAATAGAAAAGGGAATACTAGGCAGTACAGAAAATTATATTTCTGAAACCACGTGGAAAAATGTAAAACGTAGAGTTTGGAAACGAGGCCTGATCAACCTGAGTTCCAGTTCTGCGAAGCATACATTAATGAATACTCATTAACTAAATGGGAACTAACACTCATTAACTACATGAGTTATCTAGGACTCACAGAAGACAAGATAGAATTCTAAATAGTAAACATTTAGAAAGTTACTCTACAGAGAGAGAGAGAGAGTAAGACAACCAGAAACAAAAAACCGGTAGTAGATTTAAGTGATAGAGATAAGAAAGAGTTTTGTGTTTTAATTGTGTAAATATTAAGTGTAAATAGTATGTATAAAAAAAAAAAAGGTAGTTAATAAGAACATATAAAGTATACTGTATTGTAACTATATGAAATAACTATGTGGACAACGTTGTAAAGTGTCCAACAACTATGTGAAAGAAATTACACACACTGACCCCATTCATACTCCAAGTCCCCAGAAGTTAAAAAAAAAAAAAAAAAAAAAACTCAACCGTAACGTGCAATTTAAGCGGTGGAGTATGTGACGATTTAAATTGTAACAATAATAAAAAAATAAAGAAATTTTAAAAATTAAGGTTGCGAGCCATTAAGCCATTTAAATTGCACTATAATAACATAAAAACCTGTATGTACTCAGTATGAGAGGAAGAAGTAATTAATAAGCCCAAAGAAACTTTAATGAAAAGACAAATTGTAAATAGTTATTATTGTCGTATTTAACCCTTTGCTTGTTGTCAGGCGCTGACCTGTTAATTCCGGACTCGACATGTTTTCCGAGTCTTCTGTAATTTAGAATAAGATAAAAAACCTAATGTTAATAATTAAAAATCTGAAGACACAGATAGTCGCTAAAACAACTTATTTAAATTATGTATATTTATTTAGGGATAGTTTGTATAAATAAAAAGTGTTTACTTAAAGAGAGACAGGGACTATATTCTCGCGCAGTAATTGCCCCTCTACCATTTTGTTAGGTACCAGTCGAAGGGAGCAGAAATTCGCTCTCTCGCTATGTTGACTTCATGCAGTACAGACGTACGAGCAAAGCTCTTACACTATGTTGCCGATACTTTTGTTTTACTTTAAAGTTGTATACAAGAAATTGCTGCTGAAAGCATATGTTATGTATTAACCAGTATAGTTATGTAAAAAACAAGAGACTTAAAGTATAACTCGAAATATAAAAATGGTGTAAAACAAGATGACTGCTAACTTCAAGAACTAACAACACTTCCAACATCATACCTGGAGATGTGAACTACCAGAACTTACAAACTCTAGTAGACCCGACAGTATATGCAGATCAGGACATCCGAGAATCTACAAGTACCATCGTAGAAGGTTCAATCTACTCTGTGGACTTTTGAGCCCTTTAATGACGAAGACCAGACCGAGATGATGACGGCGCTATTAAGGATTCCCAAGACGGACACCCCAGGACGAGGTTGCTACATACCAATTTAAAGGTGACTCGCTAGCCTGTCTATCGAGGGTTACTAATATTTGTTACACAACACACCTTAAAAGAGACTTTTCAGAGACTATTAACTTTGTAAAGATTAAAAGATTAAATCTAAGAATTTTAATGTAACTATTCAAACATCATACGTTGTAACAGTTTATATGTTAATGTATCGTAGTATAATTCAAGTAATGATACCATTCTTCAAATGGTTAAATAAAAGGTCTTGCAAGCTAATATCATGAATTGAGTAAATCTAAAAGTTTTAATGACTAATAAAATACCGAAGGTTACCCGGATCCGAGGTATAGCTAAATAGAATCAATTTTGATCCCAAAGTTTACAGAAAGCTTTCAAATAACTTTAGTTCAATTCGTAATGTCATGGGATCTGTCATTAAATGTTTTTAAATGTTAAATAAAGAGAAGTCGTCTTGTCACACACATATAATGAGTGCGTAAATCAATAGTATACCTTCCCTTGTTTCCTTACACAGTTAGTAAGTAAATTTGTTAAGTTAATTATTTGTGGATACATTTCGTTACAACGTAGGCAGCCCATCTAATTGACGGAGCTTAATTATGATGGGTTCCCTGGATTTGTAACGCAGCAATACGTTACAACCTCAGTCATTACGAATAATGTTCACGGAGACCAGAAGGCTGTGTGAACTGAACTGAACTGATACATTGTGTAATGTATAGACCCTATATATTCTTATAATTAATACTCAATTTATATTATTCATCATTATATGTTATATAATATAAGTTATATTATAAGTTATATTTTAATATATGAAACAGGAATAATCAGACATATTAGAGTTTACCTTAGTTTTTCATAAAGTATTATTTTAATAATTGATGGCTTACATTTTATGTAAGTACAGTATCTATTTATCGTCATATAAATTGTAGTAGCGATAATAATAAGTAATATTTACAATGAAACTATTTTCAAATACAAATGATGTTGGTAATGTATGATTTTAAAGACAACTTCTTCATTTGGTACTTCATTAAGTCGGTCCTTGGACTTTACTTCGCTCCCTCTCTCTCTATCTCTCACACACACATTTAGTATGAGCAGACGCAGTTGTCGTCCATGATATCAACTCTCTCTCCCTCCCTCTCCCTCCCACTCTCTGTCTGTCTCTCTCTCTCTCTCTCTCAACTATATGATTGTTGTCGACTACGATATCAAAGTTATCAACTCTCTCTCTCTCTCTCTCTCTCAATCTCTCTCTCTCTCTCTCTCTCTCTCTCTCTCTCTCTCTCTCTCTCTCTCTCTCTCTCTCTCTCTCTCTCTCTCTCACACACACACACACATTTAGTATACAGAATTGTTCTCTAACTACAGCTGCAATCGTCCAGTTTTGCCAGCGCGCGCGCGCGTACACACACACACATGTGAAGAAGAGCAGTAACGATTTCTCTTTAGCAAAAAAATATTATCTCTCTCTCAAAATTGTTCTCTAACTACAGCTGCAATCGTCCAGTTTTGCCAGCGCACGCACACACACGCACACACACACACACACACACACACACACACATACACACACACACACACAAGTAAAAATTCATTTTGCATTGATTAAATATATATATATGTAACATAACAAAATTATCACGCTAAACATTTGACTTAATGCAACATAAATAAAGGAAAAAGTTCCATAGTGAGTGAGAAGAATAAATTGTTTTAAGGATTACACTAGAAACTGTATATTAAGTCAATAAAATGTTAATAAAAATGAAAAATAACAAAGAAAACCACTGATTAAAATAACTTACTATATAAAAACCAGTTAAACCAGCAGTATACCCAGTAGATTGGGGAAGCAGTAAAAAGGGAAGGACCATAAAAAAGGAAATAAAAGGATGAAACCATATTAATAAGGGAAAAATAATAAGGTCAAGATGCAGAGAAACCACAAGACCAGAAACTACTAATGTGATATTGAAAAAGGGACAAAATATATCAAGATTCCCACAATGAGACCAGAACCAGGAAGAGATATTCCAAAAAATGATAGTCATGTAATACATACCATGGAACAAAATTAAAACTGATATATGTAGACCCAGAACAAGTTACAAGATACAATCCCAGAAAACCAAATTGTATACTAGTTGTAAGAATAATATGTCAAAAAACTATTAAAACAGACTACTATTAGTGTAGCCAAAATAAAGGACACCTTATAATAAAGTGTGATATAAAAAATATATTAAAACAGACTACCATTAGTGTAGGAAATACTGGATAAAAACTAAAGAGACAGTCTAATGACTGAGTGTAATTTAGATAATAAAAGTGTTTTAGTGTTTAGGCATAATAACAATATGATAGGTATAAGATGTTTTTATTTTATTGTATGAACAAATTAAGTATAGGGAACACGAAAGACAGTCAATAACTGAAAGTGTCAGTAGTTATAAGATGTTTTTATTTTATTGTATGAACAATTTAGGTATAGGTAACACAAGAGACAGTTAATCACTGAAAGTGTCAGTAGTTCTAAGGTGTTTTTATGTTAATATTTTAGCAAAATAGTTATAGTAAATAAAAAGAGACAGTGAATAACTGAAATTGTTACTAAGAATAAGATATTTTAATAGAATAAGGTTGTGATAAAATGAAACATAAAAACAAAGGACAGCCAAAGACTGATAATAATATGTTCTCATTATAATTCTAAGTATAGAGAAAATTAGGCATAAGATGTTTATGTTATGGTTCAATGATGTTATTATTATAAAGAAAGTTTAGTAGATACAAGATATTTCATTGTATTTTAAGATCATGTCATTTAATTTTCCATTGTGTAAGTCAGAGAGGCAAGTAGGACATAAAAATGTAATAATTTTATTCAAAACAGTAAACCATATATAATGTACAAACAGACCAGCTAAGACACCATTTTAGTAAACACAGACTGGCATATAAACCAAAAAATTATCTATCAGAGAATCAACCTATGTAATAGGAATAGAATTCAATACATACAATACAGAAATTGAAAATGTAATTAATACAGATACAGTTAATAGCAAATAGAATGACAAAGGAAAGGAAATTAACTTCTTTTGGAAACAGATAATAAGAGGCCTATAATGGTAATCAAATCAGACTAAACAGTAAATTAATCAATTTTGAAATGTTTTAACAACCAAATTATTAACAACAAAGTAGTCACGGAGTTATTAAGTATATTCCATGGAAATATTATAAGAAAAAACAAATAAAAACCATTAAAACACTGAATTTGTACAAAATATGAGGCATACAATCATTATATAAAATTGTAATTTTTGGGCTTAAATGAGCTTGAAACAAACCCAGCTATATATCAAAAAATGTAAAATTAACTAATAAATATTACTGAGTAGTTAGATTTATGTAAAATTAAGAAATATTGGAAATACAGTAAAAAATAAGAAAACTTATTATGTATATTTAGAGGGTGAACCAAGTCTTAGACAGATATTTTTATAGTTAAACAATATAAAGAGGAAAAAGACATAGCACAAATTACCCTAAAACGACGACATTGCGTCTATTAGTCTATTGTTAATCGTGAAACCGAATAGTTGGAAATGTGTTAGCAGAGTACTGAAAACAGAATAATTTGTGTAAAATCAAGAGTGGTTATGCGGTGTGTAATGGAGATGATCTAAAAAGTGAAAATAACCTTAACTATCAATTTCTAACACTTCACAAATTTCCAAAACACAGTAATAACACCATAAAACTCAACACAAGAAATCAACAGCCATTTTGAACAATTTTGGGACAAGATTCACAGAACACCAATACACATATTTGAACACCGAACACTTCACAAGAAACCCATCACGAAAACGACATCGCAGAAGACGAGAGGACACTCTACACTATATTCCTGGACCAACACCACTTCGCAGAAAAGGGAATATCATTTTATTTCTGCGGGAGAAGCTCAGCCAATTCCAACAGCATAGCAGTTAAAATCAAGGAGACGTCGGCCATACTGGATTTCTCACCAGCACGGTGCACTGCCAGCTTGAAGGGAGTGACGTCATTTCATCGTTTTGATTCGCAATTCATTTTTTTCTAATTGACAATTTCAATAATAATTTTGTTCTATTTCAGCTATTACCATTTAGTTTAAGAATACCTGTTAAGAATGTATCTTGTTCCTTGCCCTCTGACCATTTCGACTCGTTAAAAGAACCACAAATTTAACCTTGTAAAAATATATTTGTTGATTTTTTCGCTACCGACTGGAGCAAATAATAGCCAATGCCTTGGTCATGCGCAGTTTGACTGGCGCATAATTTTGAATGTTAATAAACGCAAATCATTACTCAGTTACCAGAATTGTTTTTATTTCTATAATTAATGTTACTATTATTTTTTTTTAAACAAAAAAATAATTTACAGTAAGAGAATGGATATATAAGGAAATTACACACTCAATTAATTAATTAATTATTAATTAATTAAATTAAATAATTAAATCAAAACTCAATACAAGAAAAAAAAAAATATTTTCACAATTTATAAAGTTTGATTTATTTGTTATTTATCAATCAATCACACCTAGTTATAACATATTTATATTAAATCTATTCTTTATATTTGGTGAATCCAAAGTGGAGCTGTATCATCGGCGAGTTCAATACCGAGATCCAGACAACATACACAATTCTTATCATCAATATCTTTATATTTTATTTATTATTATATTTGAAATTATATTACAAATTGACTAGCCTAAACAGTGGGGCTTACAGTCAGGGCAAATCAACACATAATCTACACATAACACATATCAATATATATTTTTATTTTTATATTTATAATTGTAAATATATTACAAATTGGCGTCCAACTTAAGGGGCTTTAAATAGGAGGTAATAGTGTTATAAAATAAGGACGAGTGTCCAATTTCCTATTTTTAGCTTGGCAGCGGTCAATAGGTCGGAAGAGGGAGCGAGATGCACAGGAGAGCTACATCAAGGAAAAGGGCTATGGAGGCCGAGCAGGAGGTAGACATGGAGGATAAAGAGGCGACACCAGTGGAAGATGTGGAGTCGATGTTACCGCCAGCAGAACCGAACAAGCCTGCACCACAGGAGGAGCAGCCAGAGAAATCCACCACGAAGGAAGATACAAAATTGGATAAAATGATGGAGATGTTACTCAGAGAATTTAAAACGACAAAAGAAGAGTTGGGTAATAAAATCGGAGATACCAATAAGAAAATCGAAGAAAATAGTAAGAAGATGGAGGAGAAGATGGAAGAAAATAGTAAGAAGCTTGGAAAAGGATAACCAACAATTGAAGGAGGAATTAAGAGAAAACAGTAAGAAGATGGAAAATGATAACCAACAATTGAAGGAGGAATTAAGTAATAAAATTGGAGATACCAGTAAGAAGATGGAGGAGAAGGTGGACGAAATAAAAAACGAAAATAAATTATTAATGGAGGAAAATATTAAGAAGATCGAGGAGAAGATGGAGGAAAATATCCAGAAGATGGAGGAGAAAATGGAGGAAATAAAAACTGACAATAAACAATCGAAGGAGGAATTGACCCAGATAAGCCAGAAACTGGAAGAAACCAATAAAAAGATGGAGAATAATAGTCAGCAATTGAGAGAAGAATTGAAGGAGACGAACCAAGAGAACATGAACCGGTTAGACGGAAGAATGGAAATATTGAAGGAAGAATTGAGCCAGAAGATAGCTGAAAACAATGAGACAATCAGCAAGAAGGTAGAAGAAGAAATAACGGTAATCGAACAAAAGGTTACCAGAGCTGACGAAAAATGGAGTCAAACCGAATGAGAAGTACAGAGTATCAAGACAGAAATAAATACGAAGGTTAACAACATTGAAGAAACGACTAGGAAGACGTTGGAGGAAAGACTAAAAGAAACACGGGAAGACTGGGAGCGAGTGCAGGACCGATTCACAGAAAAATGTGACGGCATTGAAGCTACTGTGACCAGTATCAACAGTCAGGTGCGACAGAACCAGACAGATATAGACCTATTCCATAGTCGACCGACAAGCATTACCAGTTGTCCCAATAGTGAGAATCGTGAAGGGATTAACTTCAGGTTTTATAAAAACAAACCAATGGAGTTCCTAGCCAGAATCGAAGAGTACTTCACCAAACACAGAGGTAATCGCTGGAGGGAGAATAAGGAGGTGCTTGACGAATCGTTCAAGGAGATAGCAGATAATTGGTGGATGGCGATAAGAGATGAAGTGACCGACTATCAACAATTCAGAAGGCTATTCAAAGCCAAATATTGGTCTGAATCAACACAAAATATCGCCAGAGACGGGATCTGGCATGGAAAATACAACCCGTATGGAAACCAGACTTTAACGGCGTACTTTTTGGGAAATGTGTGCGTGGCCAAACATCTAGAGCCCAGAATACCGGAAGAATGCCTGGTCAGCAAACTCTCATACCATTATGAGGAGGATATTATAAGAGCCAGAAGAAACAGTCAAATAAAGACTGTGCAAGCCATGACCGAGCTTTTAGAAATGTATGAGCATGAAGACTATTACCGTCAAAGTCGCAGAAGATATGAAAAGCCGGAACCAAGAAGTAACAACAATAATTTGAATAATAATAATCGGCAGAATGTGGGTAACAATAATAATTATAATTCCGCAAATCGGAATAATGCCGAATACAATTATAACACCCGAAATAACAATAATTTACCTAGATTTAACAACAATAATATTAATAATAATATTCCTCGCATTAATAATAATGACAACAACCACAACAATAATAATAATAATAATAATAATAATAACCGTCCACAAAATAACAACGGTTATTATAATAATAATCGTAACTATGTTCCAAATGGTCAGAGGAACCCCAACCTTTCTAATAACAATTATCATGGTAATTATAACCGGAATTACCCGAATGGAGGTAATAACAATAATTACAGGACATATCGACCCAATATTAACTACATCAGAGCGGAAGGCAGTGGACAGAGGAGGTACCAGCCTCAACGAAGGAGCCGATACTACGAGTACGAGACCTTTCAAGGAAGTCAGGGAAGTAATAGGTACAGAGAGTACGAGCCCAGACGTAGTTCCAGCCTGGACAATCAGCGAAGACTACCGGTAACAGAAGCCCAACAGGACGATCGAGCAGAACCAAACGAAGCAGTCTCAGGACTTCAAGCTGATGCTTCCAACGGCCTAATCCGTAATGATGCGGAACATTTAAACGAACGGAGGCAGTAATAAACTCCAATAACCCTTTACTGCTCCAATCTGCTGGGTTTAACCAAGAAGGAATGAATTCGAAGAAAAACAGTAAAAATTTTACCATAATATACAGCAATTATTTGAAAGATATCCGTAAGGACCTACTAGAAGAAAGCGAGATTAATATTAATAATAATGATAATGAAATAATATACATAATTGCAGAAATTGAGGGTATTTCTGTTCCTATAATGATAGACACTGGAGCCAATGTCTCCATAATAAATCGAAATGAGTTGGACCGGATACAGCAGGAATGCCACAAAAACTTACCGGTACTACCTATTAATAATATTGTACTTGTAGGAGCTACCGGCCGACAGAACAAGACCATAAGAAAGCAAGTATCCCTAAGTGTCAACAGTCAGGGCATTAGTGTGGATATGATATTTCTTGTTGCAGCCGGATTACCTTTCAACATCATGATAGGATGTGACATATTGCGCAGAAACTCAGCAGTTATCGACTTGTGCCGAGGAAAGGTATCACTCTTTGCTGAAGGTTCGACCTGGGTAGCCAATTTAACTAATAACAAGACGTTAGACTCCAGACAACTTCTCGACCACCAAAATAAGGTGAATTGCTTGTCCAACTACTCAACAAACAACAAGCCAGTACATCAGGATTCGGAGGATGACCTATGGCAACAAAAGATTCAGGAGATACGTAACTTCCAGTGCCACAATACTAACGAGCAATTAAAGGAAAACCAGCTGAATCAATTGGTCGAAATATATGAAAAATATCGAGCTGTATTTTCGGACGAACCTGGAAAGATCCGGAACTACCAATGTTCCATACGATTCAGAGAACCGGTAGAATTTAACCGAAAGTCATATCCTATAGCACAATCTTTGAAGGAAGCCGTACGCACAGAGATCCAGAATATGATCAGTAGGGATATCATCGAGAGCAGTCAATCGCCATACACTAGCCCAATTGTGGCCATACAAAAGAAAAATGGGAAGGTAAGGCTTTGCCTTGACGCACGTGAGATAAATAAAATGATAATTAACGATCGTACCTCACCTGGCGAAATTGATGAAATTTTGAAGAGGTTCCACGGAACACGATTCATTACCACTTGGGATACCGTATGCGGCTATTGGCAAGTGGAGTTGCACCCAGCAAGCCGGCAATACATGGCGTTCATCTTCGAAGGGCGCAATTATCAGTTTAAGAGGTTGCCCTTCGGGTTGGTGAATTCAGTAGCTGTTTTTGTCGCCTGTATGGATCATATACTAGGACCAGAAGCGCTCCAATTCACGACTGTCTATGTTGATGATCTCCTAATAACATCAACCAACTGGGAAGAACACTGTTACCGTGTGGAGTATGTCTTGAAGAAGCTTGCTGAAAATAATGTCACCCTTAAACTAGACAAGTCCAAGCTTATAGCTAAAGAAGTACAATTCCTGGGTTTCCAGCTAAACAGTCAAGGAATAACACCATCAACAGAAAAGGTAGACGCCATACGATTCCCTACACCAAAAAACAGAAGGCAACTACAATCATTTTTGGGCCTGTGTAACTATTATAGGAAGTTCCAGAATAATTATTCCGAACTGACAGCCCAGTTTCAGTACCAGTTATCGTCCAAGAATAAATGGCGATGAGGTCAAGAACAAGACGAGACTTTCAGATCAATTAAAGAGAAGTTCTTAGATGCAGTAATGCTCAACCATCCGGATTTTAACCGACCCTTCTTTCTAAACTGTGACGCTAGTAACATTAGCTTGGGATCAACACTGTACCAAGAAGATGAAAGTGGAAACCATCTAGTAGTGAGCTTTGCTAGCAGAACCCTTAACCAGTGTGAAAAGAACTATAATGTGACGGAAAAAGAACTGCTAAGTGTAGTCTTTGCCTGCGGGAAGTTTCGGACGTATATCCTCGGATATCCAGTGACCGTTCGAACAGATCACAAATCAATATCATTTCTGAGAAGATGCAAGTTAAGCCATGGTAGATTGACCAGATGGGTACTCGCCCTGCAGGAATACGATATACAGTGGGAGTATGTTCCTGGAAGTAAAAATGTAGTAGCCGACGTATTGTCGAGAGTGAATCTGGAAGAACAAACGTTCGAAGGCGAAAAGGAGAGCATCTTGAAAATCTATAATATTATTAAGGACAGATCCGATTTAGAGAAGATAGTGCAGGACATCAGCAAACACCAGCAGTCCGATCCGAAGTTAAACCATATTAAACTTCGTCTCTCCAACCAAGATGACACAATAAACAAATTTTATTGTATACATAATGGAATTTTATTCATCAAGACATCCCTTGATGAAGAGATATGGAAGATCATGATCCCTACTACAATCGAAAAGGATATCATCCTGGACTATCATCTACGATACGGTCACATGGGAGCCATGAAGGTGATCAAGGCAATAGAAGAGAATTGTCATATAAAAAGTATCAATAGAAAAACGAGAAACTACCTCAAAACCTGTCTGATATGTCAATTGGTGAAAACCAACAATGAGAGAAAGGAGGGTATGATGATACCAATTACCTCACAAGCCAAACTGGAAAAGGTCTTTCTGGACATATGTGGTCCACTTCCCCGCAGTGGCGGACGCCATCGATACAAATATATTATTATTATGATGGATCATTTTACAAAATTCACAAAACTATACCCTGTGAACAGAGCCACCACTTTGAAGACTCTAGGAATAATAACAAATCATTACATTCCAGAGGTAGGAAGCCCGACATCCATAATCACAGACCATGGAACGCAATTTAAGGGTTGGAGGTGGAGAAACACTCTGAATACATTGGGGATTAAGACATACAAGACATCTGTCTACCACCCCAGCAGCAATCCAGCGGAGAGGGTACTGCGAGAAGTCGGAAGAATATTACGGACTTATTGCTATAACCAACAAAAGAAGTGGCAAGAATATTTATTAGCTACTGAAGAATTCCTTAATTTGTCATATCACCCCGCTATAGGTACCACGCCATACGCGGCAATGTATGAAAAACCGCCTCCGAGAGAAATACAAGACATAATAGAGTTCCCCAGGAGTCAAGAATACAAATTCAATCGAATCAGATTCTACAATAAATTGGCAGAAGACCAGGAAAGGCGCAAGAACAAATATCAAAAGGCTGTTAAGAAAATAATAAGCTATGAAGTCGGAGAAAAGGTACTGCTAAAAAACAGGGAATTACCCAGTACTTTGGAAGGCATTACCAAAAAGTTGTTACTGCTGTATACCGGCCCATGCCTGATTATTAAAAACAATAATAACAATACGTATGTACTAAAGGATATCATTTCAAATAAAGTAAAAGGAACTTATAATCAGTTATCCATTAAAAAATATTTGGAGGAGAAATAAAAAATTTCAAAATTCAAAAATCAGTAAGTACAACTTACACCAAATATCTGAAAGACTATTATGAAGAAATTATGAATTTTGATAAATAAAAAACTTCAAAATTCAAAAACATTAGTAAGTACAACTTACAACAAAACATTTGAAAGATTATTATGAATGAAAAAAAAGAATTTTGAACATCAAAATTTCAAAATTCAAAAATCAGTAAGTGCAACTTACACCAAATATCTGAAAGACTATTATGAATAAATTATGAATTTTGATAAATAAAAAACTTCAAAATTCAAAAACATTAGTAAGTACAACTTACAACAAAATATTTGAGATTATTATGAATGAAAAAAAAAAAGAATTTTGAACATAATAAATTTCAAAATTCAAAAATCAGTAAGTACAACTTACACCAAATATTTGAAGGATTATTATGAAGAAATTAAGAATTTTGAGAAATAAAAATTACAAAATTCCAAAAGTTAGTAAGTACAACTTACACCAAATCATTTGAAAGACTATTATGAATGAGAAAAGAATTTTGATGAATAAAGATTTTCAAAATTCAAAACAATAATAAGTACAACTTACACCAAAATATTTGAAAAACAACTATGAATAAGAAAGAATGTAGTTGAATAAAAATATCTAAAATTAAAAAATATTAAGCTCATATCATTACTCATACAAATGATGAGAAATAACTCTGAAATATGAAAAAAGATTTTGTAAGAAAGAGATACAAAATTCTAAAGGAGAAAGGAAACCAGAATATCATATGACTTAATCGAAACAACTTCACCAAACTCACAAAGAAAATAATTTAATAAAAATGGAACAATGAAGAAGGACCAACTCAGTAAAGACCAAATAGTGAGACCAGAAACCAAAAAACCCTGATACTAATAATGATAATGTTGTTGCAATAACCACTGTTATAGTGAAAGTGATAAAGAATTAATTCATGTTACACCATGAGCAATAAAAATAACTCAATGGATACGAGATGGTAGAAAGAGTAAATATAAATACTACTTACTATGTAAACATGATGAAATGTATATTATACCACATACCTAAACCACCTAATATGGAATAAGCTTTAAGAGAGAAGAAGAGTCAAGTGTATAAAAGTATTAATTAATATAACGTATTATGAAGTGAAGAATCTAAAGATGTTTATTTTAGTCAAAAATGACTACTTTTACTGTTTATTTATTCTTATGACTGGATGTAGAAAATGCCATCAGTCTTATGTTTTGAGCAGAGATGATAATACCTCTGGACTCAATTGAAGTGTTGGACAGCAGGGATTGAAGCCAAAAGTGCCACTCTGAACTGTTCCAATTAATTTGTTAGGGAATGTTAGGGAGTAAACATACTGGTGAGGAAGCACCAAATAAGAAAGAATGTAAAATGATAATGTTATACACAAGATTGAAGATCACTTATTAATGAAGAAAGAAACTAATGAAGGAGATACACATCATCTGAGAGGAAGCAACGGTGGAAAAAGAAGGTATATAAAGTGAAAACATGTAATCACGAAGAAAATGTAAATACAAAAGAATTAGTAGTAATTATTTCATCCATACTAAGAGTATGATCTGAACTAATCACTTTTACAGGAGAGCATATGTAACATAACAAAATTATCACGCTAAACATTTGACTTAATGCAACATAAATAAAGGAAAAAGTTCCATAGTGAGTGAGAAGAATAAATTGTTTTAAGGATTACACTAGAAACTGTATATTAAGTCAATAAAATGTTAATAAAAATGAAAAATAACAAAGAAAACCACTGATTAAAATAACTTACTATATAAAAACCAGTTAAACCAGCAGTATACCCAGTAGATTGGGGAAGCAGTAAAAAGGGAAGGACCATAAAAAAGGAAATAAAAGGATGAAACCATATTAATAAGGGAAAAATAATAAGGTCAAGATGCAGAGAAACCACAAGACCAGAAACTACTAATGTGATATTGAAAAAGGGACAAAATATATCAAGATTCCCACAATGAGACCAGAACCAGGAAGAGATATTCCAAAAAATGATAGTCATGTAATACGTACCATGGAACAAAATTAAAACTGATATATGTAGACCCAGAACAAGTTACAAGATACAATCCCAGAAAACCAAATTGTATACTAGTTGTAAGAATAATATGTCAAAAAACTATTAAAACAGACTACTATTAGTGTAGCCAAAATAAAGGACACCTTATAATAAAGTGTGATATAAAAAATATATTAAAACAGACTACCATTAGTGTAGGAAATACTGGATAAAAACTAAAGAGACAGTCTAATGACTGAGTGTAATTTAGATAATAAAAGTGTGTTAGTGTTTAGGCATAATAACAATATGATAGGTATAAGATGTTTTTATTTTATTGTATGAACAAATTAAGTATAGGGAACACGAAAGACAGTCAATAACTGAAAGTGTCAGTAGTTATAAGATGTTTTTATTTTATTGTATGAACAATTTAGGTATAGGTAACACAAGAGACAGTTAATCACTGAAAGTGTCAGTAGTTCTAAGGTGTTTTTATGTTAATATTTTAGCAAAATAGTTATAGTAAATAAAAAGAGACAGTGAATAACTGAAATTGTTACTAAGAATAAGATATTTTAATAGAATAAGGTTGTGATAAAATGAAACATAAAAACAAAGGACAGCCAAAGACTGATAATAATATGTTCTCATTATAATTCTAAGTATAGAGAAAATTAGGCATAAGATGTTTATGTTATGGTTCAATGATGTTATTATTATAAAGAAAGTTTAGTAGATACAAGATATTTCATTGTATTTTAAGATCATGTCATTTAATTTTCCATTGTGTAAGTCAGAGAGGCAAGTAGGACATAAAAATGTAATAATTTTATTCAAAACAGTAAACCATATATAATGTACAAACAGACTAGCTAAGACACCATTTTAGTAAACACAGACTGGCATATAAACCAAAAAATTATCTATCAGAGAATCAATCTATGTAATAGGAATAGAATTCAATACATACAATACAGAAATTGAAAATATAATTAATACAGATACAGTTAATAGCAAATACAATGACAAAGGAAAGGAAATTAACTTCTTTTGGAAACAGATAATAAGAGGCCTATAATGGTAATCAAATCAGACTAAACAGTAAATTAATCAATTTTGAAATGTTTTAACAACCAAATTATTAACAACAAAGTAGTCACGGAGTTATTAAGTATATTCCATGGAAATATTATAAGAAAAAACAAATAAAAACCATTAAAACACTGAATTTGTACAAAATATGAGGCATACAATCATTATATAAAATTGTAATTTTTGGGCTTAAATGAGCTTGAAACAAACCCAGCTATATATCAAAAAATGTAAAATTAACTAATAAATATTACTGAGTAGTTAGATTTATGTAAAATTAAGAAATATTGGAAATACAGTAAAAAATAAGAAAACTTATTATGTATATTTAGAGGGTGAACCAAGTCTTAGACAGATATTTTTATAGTTAAACAATATAAAGAGGAAAAAGACATAGCACAAATTACCCTAAAACGACGACATTGCGTCTATTAGTCTATTGTTAATCGTGAAACCGAATAGTTGGAAATGTGTTAGCAGAGTACTGAAAACAGAATAATTTGTGTAAAATCAAGAGTGGTTATGCGGTGTGTAACGGAGATGATCTAAAAAGTGAAAATAACCTTAACTATCAATTTCTAACACTTCACAAATTTCCAAAACACAGTAATAACACCATAAAACTCAACACAAGAAATCAACAGCCATTTTGAACAATTTTGGGACAAGATTCACAGAACACCAATACACATATTTGAACACCGAACACTTCACAAGAAACCCATCACGAAAACGACATCGCAGAAGACGAGAGGACACTCTACACTATATTCCTGGACCAACACCACTTCGCAGAAAAGGGAATATCATTTTATTTCTGCGGGAGAAGCTCAGCCAATTCCAACAGCATAGCAGTTAAAATCAAGGAGACGTCGGCCATACTGGATTTCTCACCAGCACGGTGCACTGCCAGCTTGAAGGGAGTGACGTCATTTCATCGATTTGGTTCGCAATTCATTTTTTTCTAATTGACAATTTCAATAATAATTTTGTTCTATTTCAGCTATTACCATTTAGTTTAAGAATACCTGTTAAGAATGTATCTTGTTCCTTGCCCTCTGACCATTTCGACTCGTTAAAAGAACCACAAATTTAACCTTGTAAAAATATATTTGTTGATTTTTTCGCTACCGACTGGAGCAAATAATAGCCAATGCCTTGGTCATGCGCAGTTTGACTGGCGCATAATTTTGAATGTTAATAAACGCAAATCATTACTCAGTTACCAGAATTGTTTTTATTTCTATAATTAATGTTACTATTATTTTTTTCAAACAAAAAAATAATTTACAGTGAGAGAATAGATATATAAGGAAATTACACACTCAATTAATTAATTAATTATTAATTAATTAAATTAAATAATTAAATCAAAACTCAATACAAGAAAAAAAAATATATTTTCACAATTTATAAAGTTTGATTTATTTGTTATTTATCAATCAATCACACCTAGTTATAACATATTTATATTAAATCTATTCTTTATATTTGGTGAATCCAAAGTGGAGCTGTATCATCGGCGAGTTCAATACCGAGATCCAGACAACATACACAATTCTTATCATCAATATCTTTATATTTTATTTATTATTATATTTGAAATTATATTACAAATTGACTAGCCTAAACAGTGGGGCTTACAGTCAGGGCAAATCAACACATAATCTACACATAACACATATCAATATATTTTTATTTTTATATTTATATTTGTAATAATGTATATTACAATATATATATCGCAAACAATGTTATAAAATAAATACAATATTTAATTTTGACATTGTAAGATTTTATCACCACTCATGATTATTACTGTATGCATGTGTGTATAGAACAAACATAAATATAGTTTACAGACCAATGTAATGCAATATTTTAAAAAATTCATTTTGCATTGATTAAATATATATATCACAAACAATGTTATAAAATAAATACAATATTAATAATAACTTTTGACATTGTAAGATTTTAATAAAAACGGATAACGATTCGCCAACAACAAAATGGACTGCACTCATACATTATTCTTGTTCCAGGAGCGACTTGACTGCAGTGATCAGACCTACAGAAAAAGTACACTTTATCGTAATTACTTTGTAGTATAAACATTATACTTACATTGTCTCTATATGGCTCCGTTTTCCTCTTTTACAGCCTGTAAATATATAATATACCGCCTTCCTTATTTCTTCGGGCTTAGGACCGACTCGAGATCACATGAAAATGTTTTTTGTTGTGTAAACAAAGAACAAATTCAAGTAATATGAGGCTAAGTTACGGTGGCTCTGAAAAGAACTGATTAATAAGTAGACCTAACGTTTGTTTGTTTTTATCATTTTAGCTGTGTCACCATAAAGTGGCACTGCGGCATTACCCTGGCATGTAAAGCGTCAGGACAATCGTCCGCCGTCCAGTCTTCAAATCTAACTTGACACGAACTACATCGCACAGTATCACCATCTCCCTCGTACACAAACCCAGCGCGTGCCAGTGTTTGAGGACTCTGGTTGAAACTGATCATATAGATTTAATATACGAGTACATTATAACACGCAACAAATTTGAACTCATGCAAAGGTTGGTAACCCTGATCATATATTATTAATATACACTATAACACATCAAGTTGAATGACATAATCGTTAGAAGCAAGGCAGAAATCGCCCAAGTAGTACTAGTGCATGCTGAAGATGCTAATAATTTAAATAATGGAATCCAGTAGCCGCGGCTGGAAATAGTACGAGTGATCAGCTCGGAGTCTTGAGTATAACTAACGAAATTTTCGCTACAGTCAGCCCAGCTAAAGACAGGCTGTAGATAACAGACAAAAACGTGACGTCATCTACACGTGTCGCAATGCAGTATTTAGATTACAAAGTTTACAAAGTTCAAAGTTTGCCATGGAGTATGCAATCCTTTGTGTATATGTTACGATTCAGGTAAAACAGTAATAAATAGTTATCAGTACACAGCCGCACTAAATCTGATGAGTAAGTAAACACGTAACAGGCTCGGATGTGAAATGATCGTGTGTGGGTGTGTGGTTGCGCGCGCGCGCGCAGAAGTGGGCTATACGTCCAGAAAGAGAAGACAAAATCTTAATGCAACAATTGGACTAAAAGTCTGTAAGTAATATACGATTCACTTAATTATGTAATTACATATATTTAGCTGTACTTACACCCAGTTAGGCACTGTTTTCTTTACTACTACCAACTAAAATAGTTGAGAATCCCTGCTCTAACACATTCTTTAGGATAGCGTAATCGGCTGAAACAATTGTCAGAATTTAACAATACATTTCCTGAAATTACCAAGCGTTTATGTTTTTTAAAGCTTTTTATTAAGGTAAGTCCAATACTCTTTACAATGAATGAGGAGTTTTTCGTTTTTAACTAAAAACTCTTACTGCTAGTATGTTTTATTAGGCAAAGAAAAGAGCCCAAGAGGAATCCATCCCCATATCCCAAATATATATACAGAAGAAATGGGTGATCTGCATAACAGAGGTTACGAATTTGTAACAGAAATTCCGTCATCTAGCACTTTGAAGAGAACAATGCAAGCACGTAGAAGTGTCGCTCGAGGAAATAAAAAGATCTGAAAACGCGGGATGAAATTGTTCTTCAGGACGCGTGTTTGAAAATGAAAGCGATAATAAAAG
Source organism: Magicicada septendecula (assembly GCA_034769895.1). NCBI lineage: Eukaryota > Metazoa > Arthropoda > Insecta > Hemiptera > Cicadidae > Magicicada > Magicicada septendecula. The sequence goes on along the minus strand of CM068368.1, from coordinate 745,612,011 downwards.
CGACGACTCCTCAAACGAAAGGCTCGTACTGTTCAGTGGCGAAAAAGGCAGAGAAAGCCTGAAGCACTTCAAGAAGTTCATCATAGATGGAACGTTCAAGAGTTGCAGTAAGCAGTTTGCGCAAATTCATACCATTCATGAAGACTTTGAAAGTAGAAATTATGAAACAACCATTATTCCTGTGATATTTGTTCTTCTGCCGAACAAGAGAAAAGAAACGTGTGACTTATCTTCGAAGCTATTCCAGAATGGAAACCACAAAAAACAACTTCGAATCAAAAGCAATATCGGCGTTTCGGGAAGTTTTCCCTTTGGCAGAGGTAAATAGTTGCTTCTTTACACATTAAGAAGTGTTTGTGGAGGAGAGTACAGGAACTTTACCAGCGACTACCGAGAAATCAAAAAAAATTAGATTACACATAATGATGTGGGCAGCCCTCGCCTTTCTTAAGCCAGAACATGTAGAAGATAGATTTGTCGAGATTCATTCTGAAGCTCCGGATAATGATAAACTCTCTGGTTTTTTTATTATTTTGTTGATCAGTGGCCAGAAACTGAAGAAATCGCTTTATCGCTGTGGACGTGCTAGCAAAGGCGACACAGGACAACAAACGTTGTTGAGGGATGGCATCATTAAATCAACAGCATTCTTCTGAATCCCAAGCCCAAGGTGAAAGACGTCATGCGATGTTTAAAAAAGGAGCGGGTGACACCAACAGTACGTATGTGAGAATGGAATTAAGAATGAAAGAAAAGAAGATGAAAAGAAAGTACGGGTAGACGGGCAAGAGGATAGAAAGAACTGTTCACAAGTATAAAGAAACGGGCGATATCAAATCACGCTTAAAACCTACTTCTTTCATTCAAAAACTGCAGTAGGTCGATGTAGGCCTAAGTGTATACTTGTATATAGTTAAACATGTACGAGATAAACAATTAAAAGATTTAAAGTATTAGAAAAATAATAAATACAAAAATGTAACAGAAAAGGAAGATACTCAAAGATGATTTAAACGCGCAAAACTAATTGTCAGTCTTAGTGTCATATTTGCCAGTCCAAAGCCTGGAAAAGTATGATGGAAACCAGTTTACAAAAAGGTAAAGGTACTTCAATACAATGTAGCCCTATATGACATGGTCTAAACGAAAAAATTCAGTGTCTCTATTCGTCCCCATCCCGGTCCGAGGTGGTGTCAGCACTCTTCGTATATCCGTGTTGTTACATGTAACAGTAACAGATTATGAGTCAAGAGCGTTGTAGCGACGTATAAATTACTTCACGGCGCCAGTTGGACGATAAGATTGTCTGCATATTGTTTGTAGCGTGACCGCCCCAGAAACAATATCGTTACTTATTAAAAGGTTTCATTGTGTACCACGCCGTTTGTAGACAAAAGAGTATACTTCCAGCTTGATTTGACTGCCACATGTACAAATGATAAAAGTTATAGACTGTAAATAAAATCAGAGGAAATTCATTTAATTAGTATAAAAATTTCTTCAACATTCACAAAAGTGGAGATGACTAATGTCTCAATAAAAAACACCACCACAACTACCAACACCAATGAAAAAATAATGTAGTTAACTAAGAAATCGTTTGCTAACTGGCTATTCAATCCCCTGATATAGTTTGTTAATAGTGGCAGAACAACTATGAACATTAAAATCGATCAGAAGTTGCAAAAAGATTTCCAGTTAAAAATCCAAATCTCTCCCTCCTTCTGGCACTACGCTGCCTGAGCAGAACCCTGGCCTGCTCAATAATCCTCCTTCATTCTTTTCTGTCCAGAGCCTTACACCTCCAACCTGCTACTCGCATCTCCCACAAATCCCCTACCACATCTTCGTACCATCTCCTCTACGTACTCTTCTCCTTACTCCCTCCGGCTTCCTTAGATTATATTAATTAACCTTTTACATTTTAACAAAAATCGGTTTTGTCGAGTTTACATTTTGTCCTGATCTGTTTAATTTTAAAACAATAGTCCTTGCAGAATAAAAACATTGTCCTTGTAAATAAACCTTAACTTATTAAAAAATAATTTACAGGTCTTTAGACCACCGTCAACTCGGCAGGTAAATAAGCTTAACCGCTTTTTTACAGGTTATTATATAATGTTTGGGAAATTTTAAATATCTTTATGTCTAGTGTAGTAGATATTGTGGGAATTATATTCTTCTTCTGATAGTTGCTATCCGTTTTGGATGTTGGATATCATACAGACTATTTTAACTTTCTGCACTGGTGCACGGAATAAGTCAGTTGTATTCATCCCAAACCAGGTCCTTAAATTTCTCAACCATGAGATTCTCGGTCGCCCAAATCCTCTCTTTCCAAGTACTTTTCCTTGTAGTATGGACTGCAATACGTAAAATCTCTGTTCATTTCTCATGAGATGTCCCAGATATCGAAGCTTTCTTATCTTCATTGTGTTAATAACGTGAATTATATAGTTTATATAAATGAAAATTAAGTTTTACAGAAGTTATCAATTCAAATACGCACAGTGAAGGTGGCGGCAAAATTGAGAGTTCTTCAGTTTGCGCGTCTGTTCACATTTTGAATTAACTTTGATGAGTACTTTTGCATTGTACAGGCTTTAACTGACTACTGAGAATGTAAACTTTGAAAACAACCAAAGGAAAGTAATAAGTGCGCTTTTATATCTGGTGCAGAGGTGCAAATCCGCCGTTCTGTAATAAGATTGCTAAACAAGTCTTATTGTAGACGAGGAAGCCGATACTGAAAATAAAATTTGTGAAAATTATTATTACATGGCTGGTAAAGGTTTCTGCAAGGTTAAACGGTATTGTAGAAGCTCCAAGTTGAAATGTATTTTCATCGAGGGGTGGCGTAAACAAAACTTTGGTTACTTTTACGGTCACTTTTCGCCCTTCTGGCAACAAAAAAAAGAGGTTCCCAATCTGGAATGTCCCGAGCGTCGGCTATTGTCCTCCCACCGTGCCGCTTTCTAATTTCTGCCGAACACGTTTCCTTGAGCGCCTGGTTAGCACTACACACGATATAAATTAAGACACCTTTACTCGCATAGACTTTAATATTACAGTTGTTTTGATTGTTCATCATCTTTTTTCACAGCACTAAACTATATAGAATATTGAAACTTTCAACTTGTGAAACTTACTTGTCTTTTCTTCTCGTACGCGTTTCGGCGTGGTGCTCGCCTTCGTCAGCTTTGAGACAGACTGCCATTAACTTGTAACATAAAACCGTTACAAGTTAATGCCAGTCTGTCTCAAATCTGACGAAGGCGAACACCACGCCGAAACGCGCACGAGAAGAAAAGACGAGTAGGCCTAAGCTTCACAAGTTGAAAGTTTCAATATTCTATATAGTTTAATATTACTTTATAATCTACGACTATTACAATCGTTAAATACACAATGTTTCGACACTAATGTAGCAACTGTGGATGTAACAAGTCGACTTGAACAAGAACTTAATCTAACTATTTAAAACTAACTGTAGGCCTATAAAGTTTCCAACAACAAGCGCAAATCGTTGAACAACGGATACTGTAAAAAGCAACAGGAAACTATAAAATTGGGTTTAAAGGTCGTGCGTCATAATCGATTTTACTGTACCTAACACCATGTTATACGGTTTAGGAACACGGAATTTACGTGTAAATACTGGATCCAGTCAACAGTCAACGGAAAGGCAATTTCCGTTCACCCGACTTTTATCCCACGCGGTGTACCCAACTATTCATGGACATATAATTAATCACGTCCTTAATTAGTTGTACGCACCCAAGTATTACGCCTTTACAATACTACAGTGGAAGGCGTTGCCGCGAATGTTGTTTATAAAAGATTGGGAGCAGTTTGGATAGATGCAACCAGTGAAGACGAATAAGTAAATAAGAACTTTAATTAGGAAAGTTGTGTTAGTGGTTATAATCACAAACAGAATTATCACTGTTGCACACCACTATAGAAAAACTATTCCGATTAGCGCTTTCAAGCTTCACAGCCAATCGTGAGATTATTTGCATCGTCAGGTTATTTCCGACCTGGCGATGAGCTGTGAAGCTTGAAAGCGCTAATCGGAATAATTTTTCTATAGTGGTGTGCAACAGTGATAATTCTGTTTGTAAATAAGAACTGTGAAACAGCAGAGATTTTTTGCAAAAATAAAAAATTAAACAATTACAGTGACATGGGAATGCATAGGCCTACATGAAAGGGATGTCGAGAAAATGAAGCCCGGTTAATATATCGAATAGCAACAAAAGGAAATTGAAATGATTCATTCTTTTGTCCGGAGACGGAGAGACAGTCGGCCTTGTATTCCGTAATTATTCTATCCTGTAATTTAAACATTTGTAATTCTCGCCTTATCTGTGCATTACATTTCTGTCTCGTAGTGTGGACCCTTTGACCAACCTGTGAAATTTCATTTCTGCTGATGTAACCTTCCCCTTGTCTCTCTGTGAAGGTACCCATGTCTCAGTCCTATACAACGGCATCGGTAGAGCCATAGACAGTGTTGTAAAAAACTGAGTAACATTTCACCCATTAACAGTTTTGAAATTTTGTCGCGGCCAATGAAAGAGATATTCAGTAACTATAAAACACGGGCTAAGAGGGACTGGTACATTATGATGTAACGATTCAACAATACGGATAGTACGTTTTTCATCCAAATATCACACACACACGCGCGCGCGGGAAACCTTGTTACAGTAGATTAGCCATTCAATTCAAATCGGACATAGGGTCTCGGTGGCGTAATTGTTAAAAAACAATGAACGGGGTTAACTTAAAGAAGCTAATGTATGCGAGTACCGTATTTCTTTCGAATGGCCCATACATGTAGGTCTATATGTGACGCATAAGTCTGATACTAATCGTCACATGTGTATAAACTTTAATATTTTATTTATTAAAATATTATTAGTTATGTGCCTTTTTCATTTTAAATGTCATCATCATCATCATCATCATCATCATCACTGTGTGACGACATAGGTGTCGTAACAAATCAACATTAAATCAACATGATGATCACATTAAATATCGTCGAAACAAATAATGTAAAAATTTGTGTTATACTTTCTGACCTACCCTCACTAAATCTTCAATCGTTAAAATTTATTGGTCACTGCTAAATTAAGGATTAAATTTTATAATGTTAAATATTTATATTTTTTCCTTTTTACCAAAAAGCCATTTTCCAACAATATACTAACTTTAATATACAAATGATCCATCAGATGTGTAGGATTTTTTCCTGTTGTCGTTTTAAATATTAAGCCTTCAAAGTTTCAAGTCCGGGATTGTGAACTCCATTTCCCTTAGTGATCATTTTAGCGGATGGTAATCCTTTCTATAGCCTATTGATTTCGTTCAATGGACAAAATCCAAATTTAGCATGTTCAACCACCTAAAATCTATTATCATTGATAAAAATAAAACATAATTATATTAAAAATTTAGTAAAGATATATATGGTAATAATGAAAATTGTTATTATCCCACTCTTTACATTGGTTTATAACGCTCCACACACAAAAAACTGTTTGGTTGGAATAACCAAAAAATAGTTTCTGGTAACCAATATTTTTGGTCACTATAGGGACGACCAAAATATTGGTTACCAGATCAAAAAAAATTGGTCAAATTCTTTTGGTTGAATTAATCAAATAAATTGGTTAATTCAACCAAAAAAAGTGTAGTGAATCCAACCAAATTGGTCTATTTTGGTTGTGCTAACCAAATGTTTTGGTAAAACCTAACCAAAACCGAGTTAGTTAATGTAACCAAATCGGTTTGGATTTGGTTAAATCAACCAATTATGTAGTTATTTCAACTAAATTCATTGTCAGTCTAACAAAATAATTTATTTGAAATAACCAAAATTATACTCATTCTAACTAAATATGTGGTCACCTTAGCACAAGAATAAGGGATGAACCAAACACTCAGTTTTATTAACCAGATGCATAGTTAAACTAACTAAAAGTATAGTAACATTAACTAAACATCTGGTATCTTTATGACAATAAGTGTGGTTGTATTAACCAGATATTTAGTTGAAACAATTTCATATTTTTTTAATTATTGTACAGGTACAGAGGACATAATAAAAAGAAACAATATACAAAAAAATGTATATTTATTAGAAATTTGACACTTAAACATGTGTTAACAAAAGAAAGCCTTAACAACTAAGAGAAAACAATATCTACAAAGAATGTCGAAATGGAACGTAAAGCTTACCATTTCCTAATTTTAAAGAAAATGTAGGTGTATAGTCAATTAATTGTTCATGTAATAGACACTCAATAATACATTCGCCCCTAGAAATTTCATACGCATACACATGGCTGTCAAAAGCAACCGTTATCATTCTTACACAAACAAAACATACAATATTTTCCTCTATCAAAACATTAATTATTTTGTAAAAAATTGGAAAATCATCACATATATCACCTACAATAATCACATCTGGTTTGTAAATGGTTCCTTTAATAGAGTCCCAATTAGTTACAAATGCCATTTTCTTAAAAATGTTTGGTAACAAATGAGCAAAAAAAGAAGAGTTCTCAATTTTGTTTATATCTGATTCTTCTCTACTTTTAATAACACCACTTTTTTTCAGTACTTTTCTTGTGTTGCGATACTTGTCCACTAACTTTCCTTTAGACATTTTTTGTGATTTCCCAACAGTTTTAGGCGGTATATAATAAACTTCCTGTAAAATTCCAAATACATACATAAGAACACTTTAATATTTCCCATGTAGATCACTAACACCAGAACCTAAGCCTTATATTAAATAAGTCACTGATTTAACATACTTTTAGTTACCACTAATTCCTGCATGACAACCAAATTATTAAAAAAAATCTTTATAACTGTTATTAGTATTGCATACTAAAGCTTTCATGTATCAATTTACATGAAAAAAGCCAATTAAATTAAACAAAAAATTATTTTTTTTTAAGTATAATTTACTTAGACAAGAGACTTAATCAAATTACCTTCATTTCAGTTGGGAAATGCTCAGCAATTGTTTCGGATAAGTATAAAAAAACACTGTTTGAAAGTGTCTCATTTTGTTGCATATAGTGTTCAATAATTAAAGAAACTAGTTCCCATCTGCAAGTACTGTCAAGTTTTTGATATTTTTTATAATATCCAGTTATTTTACGTCCTCTTAAAGTGGACTCTAAAAGTGTGTCCAGCTTCTGAAAAAAACATTACACTAGTTATGCTTTTATACTACAGGCACAGGATTTATTCTAACTTTTCAACATTAAAAGGATGAGAATAAAGTGACGTGATGGTACAAAATATTGAATATTTTAATATTTGTACTAACTAATGGCAGCATTCTCTGCCACTATGTTGGGCACATATTCTAGTTGTTTTTGGTATATATACGATAACTCCAACCACCGCTGTTAGAATAGCTTTTAACATACAAATGTTTTATCAAGGACCGAGGATTATTTAATTATACCTGTTTTAAACTTAGGTGTTCAATAATAACAGCCAATTCATTTTCTTCTCAAATAATAATAGTGAAAGATAAACAAACATATCCAATAATTTTATTAAACATAATCAGTCAAGAATTAAAAAAATCCTAGTATATAAAGATGACATAATTTTTACAACAGTAAACTGTACATTATAATTCATTTATTAGAAAAATTTACGTGATGTTGGACAGGAATGGTGCAAAAGTGAAGTACACAATAGTGCTTCTACAAAAATAGTCATAAGTAATGTTTATAAACTGACACACTGACTCACTAAATTATTTCATGAAAATAATAATGGGAGTAAAAATAATTTTTCTGCAAAAAGTAGATGTAGGGCCTACTACTTAAAAGGCCACAAGTAAAAGTAATCACTATTCTACTGCTTTTCTGCAATTCAGAACTATGAAATATTGAATAAACATTAAGTGTAATTATTTAGGCTATATAATAAACTGCTGGCTAAATGTAACTTAGTAATTTCTTAAATCCAAATTAATCTATTTTTCACTTACAAAATCTGAGAGTCTCATAATTTTTGATGGAGGTGGTCCGATTGTATCTAAACTATTCACCTCCTCAAAAATATCAACTCTTGATGTAGAAGCTTCTTCATTGCTATCACTGCTGGGGGTTTTAAAGCCTTTTTGAATAGAAGAGATTACTGAAGATGATGAGGGTGATATAAGAACTGTATCATCACTGTCATTAATGGTTGGAACTGAAACAATATTTTCATCTGATTTTATCCTTCCAGTCACAAAATTGGTCCATTTTAATAAAAATTTAGCTCTGATACCAATTTTGGGAATAAGCTCGGTAATCATATTTTCGTTTAACGCTAAGAATGCCTCTTCATCAATTCCTTCATCTGAAAGTGTAAAAATATTATTAATATCTTTACTACTTCCTTTTAAATATATTCTTGTCACACTATAAAATATGTAGATTAGGTGGGTAATTGTAAGTTCAGGGTACTTGTGAACGGTATGGGAATTTTAGCCTTCAATCAATATTGTCTACATTGACATTACATCATCTTGTAACAGTACATTATGCAACCTATTTTTAGCTGTTGACTGTTGCTGGATTTCTAATATAAGGGTAGCTAATATTTATAACTGAAGTTTTCATGTTAATAAATATTTCAAAATGGTTTAATATGATGTTCAATAATGCAAGGCCATTTAGTCTTTCTTCTGACATGGAATTCCTAATATATGATTTCAGCCTGCGTAGGGTGGAGAATGATCTTTCTGCTGTCGCTGTGGTGACAGGCAACACAGTTAGGATTTTCAGAAGTTTCCTTACACTGAGGAAGGCTTCACTTGCTTCACAAATATCCAGTGCATGGAAGATGAGGTCTCCTTTGTTTCCACTACAATCTCCGATTCTTCTTCGCCACATTTTAATTTCAGTTAGGAATTCATCTTCATTGATGCATTCGAGGACTGACTCATAAGTTCTGTATAGGGTCCGACAGTTGTCTTCATTGAAATGCGCCTGCCTCTGAGGTAACAGACAGTCGAAACTGCTAAGAATTTCACCATGCTTGATGAATCTAGATTCAATGTGACTATTAAGTTCATCTAAAAATGGTATGAACATTGTCACACGGTAATATTCTTCTGGTGACTCGATTTCGACGTTGCTTCGGTGTTGCTGATTCTTACTTAATCGTGGAACACTAAGAGCGACGTCGGAATCCTCCATAACAGACTTTGCTTTCTCAAGTATATTGCGGAACATTTCACTGGCAGACTTCCTCATGTTTTTAAGTTCCTCTAAAGAATCTTGTGCAAGGAGTACAGCTTCGGTCAGATGTAGGTCTTCTCGCTGAAGAGACACGCTCAGGGGTGTTAAAATGGCATGGCATGCTAGAAGGATTTGGCAGCAAATTTGGAATTGGCAATTTTTAATTGCACTCAGTAGTTGAAACGCCTGAGCTGCCACTGTTGCCTCTCGCAGCTGAGAAATTTTTCCTAAGGCCTCTATCACGCCTTCTTGAAGCTCACAATAAATTGATACGGATTGATGACGTTCAATCCATCTGGTTGGACAGTATTTTTTCAATTTGGAGTGATTCGCCTCTGGTAATACTTCAGCTATGGTTTCTTGCAGAATAGCCTGCCGTTTGGGGGAGTTGAAAAAGTTATATACGGATTCAATGGTTACCAAACAATTTCTAATGGCTGAAATATTACTGGCCAAACTCACAGCAAGATTAAGGCTGTGAGAGGCACAATGGGCATAGAGAGCCAGAGGGTGATCTGCTTGAATGTAGGCTTGAGTTCCATGCATTTTCCCACTCATGGCCGCCGCTCCATCATAGCCTTGACCATATAGATAACATGTATCAATTCCATTCTCTTGCAAAAAGTTGACTGCAGTTGTGGGTAGGTTTTTCCCCGTGCAGTCTGTTACAGGTACAAAGCCTATAAAATCTTCTTTGACCACACATTTCTCACCTTCGTTTGCTGTATAACGCACACATATGGAAAGTTGCTCTAAACCAGAAATGTCTGATGTTTCGTCAGCAAGTAGTGAGAAAGCTTTGGATTTATTAATATTGTCTACCAAATTTCTTAAGATTTTCTTGTGAAATATAGAGATGACTTCATTTTGAATTCTATTGCTTGTGTATACCGCATTCTTTGACGAAGTCTCCAAATGTTTTTTTAGTAGGTCATCTGTTGTAGCACGAAAACGGAGAAGGGCCCGGAAGTTGCCATCATTTACAGCAGGCACTTCAGATGTTATTTGGCCACCTTCCTTTGAGCCTCTCAAGGCTAAGCCTTGCTGTCCACAAAGTTTTACCGTTTCTACAATGGCCATGAGTTTCTTCTTGTTTTCCTCGATCACTTTTTTCTTCTCCGAACTTAATTGTACATCAATAGGCACCATTTTTCCTTCATCCATTTTTCTGATATTTTCTAATGCCAACATGCTGCTGCTTTTGTGGTAAACAGTCGATTCGTGCTTCTTGAAGTAATCGAGTGCTTTCTTCCAGTTTCTGTACGGTTCATTTACCAATCCTTTGAGAGGTTGAGAACCAACACCAGCAGTCTTCTTACATTGCAACAAACATGCTTTACAGAAAGCTGCGTCCTCCTTTCTCGAGTAGGCCAACCAATGGTAAGTCTTCAGCCAATGTCCTTGGAAACGAAGATTCAAGGACAAATTTATAACCAGAGCAAGGAAATTTATACTTTTCCGGAGGAGACCAGTTGGATTTGTATGCGTTCGTGATACTCATTTCCAATTCCTTGCTTAAAAATAATGCCACATCCCAAGGATGGATTTGATGTAAGCTACCACTAATTGTTGGTTGGTTGGTATCTGTTTCTGTAAGCAATTCAGCATTGGACTGTGCTGGATTTGATACTTCATTGTCTTCATTTGTCGGACTTGATTGAGAGCTGTATCCTGATTTCGGCTGTAAGCAAATAAATAAATGAATGAAGAATATTATTATTTGATAGGCTACCTTATACTTTTTTATGCAACGCATGATTATGATGTATTGAATGAGATTTTTCTGTCAACTTTGAAATAAATTACTGTATTTGATTTGATAACATGAATTTTAACACGTTCGCTGCGTTACGGGGTATATACGTCCTGTAATTGATTTTCTTGTGGTGCGGCGGTCATTTTCGGTAAATTTGTCTACTATGCGGATGTGAGTTTTCGCTATTTTTGTAAATAAACTGCTTAATTTTTTATAGTCTACGTACTCCGAGATTTTTATTTAATTATTTAGTGCAAAAAATTGTTCGTACCATATATGGGCCGTAACGCACTACTCACTAAAATGTTCTTGCTGACTTTATTAGTTGACCTGCTGAATAGGTTAGATCACAGTAAAATGTGACAAGAGGCATAGCGTCATCGTTTTCCGGGAATCAGCATGGACGGTTTTATCGCCAAGGTCGTTGTCATTTAGACGTTTAAAAATAGATGAGAAAGCAACGTGTACTGAGGTTTATTTGTGTTTTATTTGCATGTGCGTAAAATAATAAAATTTTAATAAATAAACCTATTTGTTTTACGCTTGTCACAAAACTTCGAAGAGAAGAATTATGAAAAATATTAATAATAACTTACTTATTCTGTCCGTTGTTTTTTGCAAAAGTAATTTAACAAAGAATTCGTTCGTTTACTGGACATATTTTACTAATTGTTCAGCACAAAATCGCAAAACGAACTAGGAATACACAGTCCATAGTCTATTGGTGGTAGCGATAATTAATGATTAACGCACAAGTCAGTCAACACTGCGCGAACCACACGAAAAATAGAGAACTGGCGTGCCGAATGAACTACGTACGTATACTACTAACGTGTGAGAAAGATGTGAGTGTGAGAAAGACGGAGCACTGCCGTGTTTGCTGCGCAAGGCGGGATTTGTTCACGAGTTCAAATGATGTGAATACCTCCGGTATTTTATATCAGATTGAAACAATCACTATTTCACTTACAAACTCGCTGATTTCTCTTCCCAAATGGGGAGGGTTAAACCCCCAAACCCCCCCCCTTGTGCACGGCTTTGAGTCAGATGTATTCTTATGTTACTAGAATCATAGAAGTATTTACATCAGAAATTTAAAAAACTCAAACTCTATATCTACAGAACTCATTATTAAAAAAGAAAGAAAAATACATCACTTGAAACCTGAAAGATACGGAGAAGTTTTTACAACTGAAGAGTCATGGCAAAAGTTAAAGAAGCTGAAGACAGTATCAAGACAAAAGCTTGAAAAAATCAAGAAGAAATGTCTAGAAACATAAAAAACAAATATAAAAAGGAAACTGTATTTTGATCATGAAGTAGTAAAGAAATCTAAAGAAGATCCTGCACAACATTCTATTTATTGTGATGACTGACGATAACAAAGATTCATTTGCACAAAGTGTTTTGAAAGACAATACCATGGAACTAATATATGAAATACCACAGTGGCAATAGATTCAACCAGGAAAGTTTCTTCTTGTTGATTTTGATGGAGGACCAAAAAATAAAACTCACTACAAGTGTGTTTGTTGTGTACAGAAAGTAGATGATGACAAGAGAGAAATTTATGTCATAGGATATCAATGCAAAGATGAAATTTCTTCAAAGTTTATCAAAAGAAAATGATGAAAGTACAAATATTAGCTTTGAACAAATACTGACAGTTTTGCTCAATCCAAAAATTAACAGATAAATTGTCTGTGAGTTTCCTGGAAGTATTCCTGTGTTTCAAAAATGACAAACTTTTATTCTATTACTTATACTTGGTGTACTGTATTATATAACAAAACATTTCTTTATGATTTTTAACAAATAGTGTCTGAAGTATCTCTTGTTTCCATTTACTTTCCACATAGGCAAAGACGTGGTAATTGTAAACATGCAGTTAGGATTAAAAACAAAATCAACAAATCAACACAATGTCAACTAGTTTAGTTATTTCAATTTTTATTTCAATATTTCAAAGGATAAAGAAAACACTTCTTTACAATTACCCCTAAAATGTTGGAGTAATTGGAAATAAATGGAGTAATTGTAAATCACACACACACACACACACACACACTTTACCACACACACCAAGACGTATGGAGGAACTCTGGAGCATCACAAACAACAACCCGTAGAGACAGAGAACATCATCATCATCATTATCATCATCATCATCATCATCATCATCATCAAATTCTCAGGATTCAGGACGCACACACACACACACACACACAATGGTAACGGCAGATGTACGCAGGTGATAAATAAACAATTATATTTTTTGTTGTGATAAGAGCTCTCAAAAAGAACTTACCAATGAACAGTAAAGAATTAAAGTTTTAAATTTAAGTAGTAGTTAAATAAAAGAATTTAATTTACAAGAAAATTTAGAAAAGAAATACTAATGTTTTGTTGTATGTTAAAATTTGAGTGTGTCAGTAGAAATAAATAATAGATTAGAAGTAAATGTTGTATTATTTTTATTTTGTTTATAGCAACAATTAATTTTATTCTAGAGTTTTAATATTATTTTGTTTGTAAATGAGGTGCTATTGTTATTTAAAATCTGAGTTAAAGTCAGACACACTGAAATAAAAAGGATTTAAATAACTTGTTTAACATGTCTGTTTAGATAGTAAGATTGTATGGTTGTTTATTTTTTTGATATGTATGAACAGCATAGCAGGTTATATTGTAATTGTGAAGCTTATAAAAGTGAATAATTTATTTATCTAATATTTGAATATTTTTCTGTTAATATTAATAAATCATAGAATGATTATTTTGAAACGGTTTTAATTAATTATTTCATGTCAACAACATCTCACTCCTCTTTAAAAATTATTTAATTATTGTGCAACTACATATACTTGACTCAACTAGAAAAAAAATCCTGCGACCTGGCCGGTGTAATACACTTTATAGTTGCGTTGAGTACATGGTAATGTATTTGTGTAATTGTGTATAATACTTGTAACGTTGCAATATATATATATAACTAAGCCCAACACAACTGACCTATGAGACAAACATCCAATTCTATATCATCTGAAACTATAGACTGACTGGCTACTGGGTATAGCCTAGAGAGCTTACACGCCTGATTACGCTCACCTTAATTTAATATTTAAAAATACATGTTAAATTGCACATCTGGCTAAATAGACATTATTTCACAAATGGTTTTGACCCCTTTTCTCATTATGACGTACTGATTAGCTCGAACGGGCTGTTTCTTAAAACACTAGCTTTTATATTAACCACATCTACATTTGATTACCTCCTCTAGATTAAAAAAATAACTTACAGATCTGAACACAAGAGACACCTAATTTTATTGTCCTGTGGGCACACTGTATTTCACAACCTTCAGCATTTATTACATACCTTAATTAGGCCTACAGACAATAATAAAAATATTCTGAAAATATTTTGTCCTATACGATAGAAATATTGAAAACGGTACCAATTCTTGCAGAAATACGATTCCAATAAATGCATAATATAGATTATGTAGTCTAAACGCACACAATTTTGTTTCGATAACGTTTAAGTTCACGCTAGGTAGTGGTAAGCACCAACAGATAATTCGTTACGCTAGATCTAATCTTTAACGGATTACATTTTCAGTAATGTAGGTACTTACCTTTAAAATGCTGAACAAGCTGAGCAAATCCGTTTTCTTCCATCCACTTCTGAACAAACTCGTCACTCATCGTAACCACGTGCGTTGTATTTGCAAACCACGCTGACGCTCTACAGCAGCTAAGAAAGATCTGTAGCACAGGATGTAAGTTGGACATCTGGTTAGGGAATGTGTTGTGGGAACATGTGTGCGAGGGGTGAAGATGTGGAGGGAGTTGCAGGAGCTAAGAGTCTGTAAAAACTAAATATAACCTGAATGCAAAATATATAATTAACTAAACTAAATAACAGCTTTTACTAAAGGGGATAGGCCTACACAGAATTCAGTTTGTTCATTTGTTAAATTTTTGTTATTTTTTATTGCTTTTTTAATTTCTAGAATTTCTAACAAATCCATTGTTTTACCTTTTTTATGTTGTGGAGTAGTGTTATGTTTTTTGTATCTATGAAGTGATTGTGTTGTATGCAATGATATGCAAAACCTGTATTGGCTGTATTGGTTAAAATCGCCTTCTTATGTTCAGAAATGCGATGTTTTTATATATTTTACAAAACCTTTGTATAAATATGTTTCACCAAGTGCCCAACGAGTCATCAATTAATATCATGATCTGTAGCAATTACGAATAAATTCTAATGTGAAACCCAGTATGTTGAGTAGCTTGCTAAGCTATTTCCAGGAATCACCATCGCTAAGGCATTCGCAGAGACTAGGAAACCGGTGGATTCCGGCTGGTGGTTCCCTAAACTAGGGAGGGAATTAACATTAACAACTAAACATTAGTGGAGGGAGTTAACTAAGCAAAGTGAATGTTTGGTTATTTGTACCAAACATTGTGACCAAATAATTTCGAACAGTTAACCAAACCATTTTTGTTACAATAGCTAATTATTTGTTAGTTGCAACCAAAAGAATTAACCAAAAACCTTAACCAAGCTATTTTGGTAATTACAACCAAATCTTTTTTTTCTGTGCACATCTCCCGATATACATCCGCTTGTAATCCACGCAATCTCATCTCATCATCTATGCCGGTCTGCCGCGCCTACCGACGGCTTCCGCTGCAAAATCTGTTTCGTTAGTCTTTCTTCTGACATTCTGCGAACACGTCCGAATCGCATGAATTGTGTATCATCTACCATTGTGCGTGTTACCTCAATAATTTCTCTTTTCTGTCATTCGTTATTCTTTCCACGCTTTTCACACTTCGTTATCTGTAGGCCTACTCTAAAAGTCCATTTCCGTCGCCTTCAATATTTTTCCTCTTTACCTTTAATTGGTCATACTTCCGAGCTATAGATTACTGGTACTCTTGACAATAGTGTGTTATATTCACTTCTTATTCTCTTTGCTAAGTTTATACCATAATATACTGTTTACGATTACAGTAGTTTTCCTTTCCTGCTTATATAAATTATTTCATATGTATTATTTAAATTATTATTTTGAGTAATCTACAGTTCTGGATTTTCCGTGTCGTAAGTTAGTGCACGTCAACATTACTATTTTTGGCTGCCCACAGTGACAATATAGCCAACATGACGCTGCAATTTCGCTTATTTACTATAACCGGAAGTGCACATTTCCATAGGAAAATTTGGTTTGGAGTCTGGGATTAGAACAAAATAACCTCTGATTTACACAGGCCTAATTACGTATCGTAATAACAGAAAAATCGCAGTATGGACACAATTAACAATTCTCTTTACCCTTCGCCATGAGGTGAGAGAAATTTCCCGCACTGAAGCTTCACTGGCGGCCTCCCCACCTGCGGGCCCAATTAACGTTTGCCGACAGGTATTTTACACAATAAAGCTAAGGTAAGCAAGCCAGGAGGGAACTGACTCGTTTGTTCTTACCCCACATCTCACATCTTACTGGTCCAGCTTTCAAAATGGGGATGGTCGTTACAACATCCCCTCCACGCTGCCGCCAAAACAAACATGATTTGTGTGAAGGGAGTTCAAAATGGTGTCAGTTTTTATTGGTCAACAGTATGATAGAAAATATTTGTAATAATCTGCACTTCCTATACAAATAAAAAAACATATTTAGAGCAAGATGAATTTATTACTTAATAAAAAACTATTTACTGTTAAAATTAATAATCCGATGATAAAATAAATGAATATAAAAAACGGGTTATCGAAAAATACGCGATAAGGGGTTATAAGATAAACTAGTAGTTTCCAACCAAGTGGTCCCTGTAGCTTTTAAGATAAATATGTAATAGTCGATATAGTCTAGCTCGATGCTTCTCAAACTGTCTAGTAAAATGGGGATCCGTAAAAAATTACTTCTTCCTTTCGCTCACTTTCGATCTTCTACTCTTTGCACGTATAGGCCTACTGGAACGTATACATATTTATAGTTTGTACAGTTATATTTATACGGATTCCAGTGAATATTCGGCATCGAGAACCATACACGACGTCCATGTTCTAAGATTTATATTTAAAATCATTTACTTGAATTCGGTTCGATAAATTATTCCTTAGGCTTTCACGGCCGGTGTCACTTGAATTATGAAAAATATCCGGGCTGTTTGGCCGTGGTCCATGGTTAAAAACAAAACCAAACGTTTCGGCAGCACCACTGGCTGCCATCATCAGTGGAATAAGATTTCTGCACTCGGGGTGTTTACGTAATAGTCCAGTCAAGATGTACATCCGTGCTTGCAAAAGGTCCGGTCGTTCTGAATTTTTTATATGTTGTTAGGACCTAAACCAATATTAAAAAACCAGATTTGCAATTTCCAAAGTGCTGTGCGAGCGGCGGTGTACCCAAAAAACCGTGAAATTTTCGGACTTTTTTCAGTTTTTGCTCAATATCTCAGTGAAGGAAGGGTCTGACCGGTATAGTCATTCTACATACTTTTAAAGTCGACTAAATTTGCTACAATTTGAGACCAGGGCGAGCTTTATACAGCCATTGGTTCCCAAGATACGGTTCTTCGAAAATAGGCCATTTTTCCAAAAAGTGAAATTTTTTCGAAATGGTCACTTATTTTGTGAAATGTCTTCTAACATACGCATCCCACGTCAAATATTATATGAAATGAAGTTGTAGTAAATTTAATTAGCTTTCATTTGAGACCAGACTGGTACCTATAGGCCCAGCGGTTCTCTCAAAAACGGCAGATAACCAAAAACAGTCATGAGTGGGTTTTGGGGGGAATGCAAATAAACTGTTCTCACGTCTTTTTATGGTTTTATTTATCAAAAAGTTAAAATTTATTTATTTTTGTTATTGTTACATGTTTTTTATATAATTTTACATGTTTTTTGTTACAGAAACAATTGGGAACAGTTTCAGACAAATAAAGGACCCCGTGGCAATAACATTCTTTTTGGATCGTGAAGATCTGCTAATCTTGCAAGGAAGGCTATTTTAGGACGCGTAGTAGAACCAGTCCTAATCGTTCGTACGGGTGTGAAAAAGAAAGACAGAGAGAGGAGATAGCCAGCAGTGTGTTGCGAAATGTCTATCTGTCCGGACGTGTGTTTCGTGTGTCGTGAGCATCTCGACACAGGTCCTGTTGTGATCATCAAAGAACGAGGAATTCGAACACTAATTGAAGTGAGTAAAAAACGTGGTCTCACAGAAAATAAAAATTTCCTCCAAAATTGCAACCAAGTCAGCGTTCATGATGCATGCAGGAAGAGATATACAGCTGTGTGTAACGTTGAAGCCTCAGTTCGTCGAGGAGGGGATTCTGCTTCCCAACCGAAGACTTCATCGACAAGATTAACAAGTAAACTGGCTCCTACCTTGAGAGGGATTTGCTTTTTGTGTGGTGATGCTATCACTGAAGAATTTCTCCAGCAACAAAGCAAACTGCCCTTGGCAAGAAGGAATGTGGTCCATACAGTTGAGAAGTTGGGCATGAGGCAAATTGTTTTAGATGCAGCTAAACGCCGAGGTGACGATTGGGGAAGGGCCATTGAGGAGCGCCTCCTCGCCATTGACGACCTGGTTGCTGCAGACGGGACGTACCACAGATTGTGCTACAGGAGCCTGTTTAGATTACCACCTGCTACTGGGAATAAGAGAGGGTATCGTCCAGCCAGTAATACTGAAGAAGCGATGGAGTGTGTGTACGATTACCTATTGGAAAACAGTGATGAATGCCAGTTTTCTTTATCACACCTTCTGCAGCAAATTAAGGGTGGTTGTATCCCTGATGTCAGAACAGCGAAAACTCACCTCCAAAAACGTTTTGGCGATGACATAGTCATAGTGGAGATGGGCTCCAACAGAGGGACACTCGTCTGCTTCAAAAACACCGGCCATAAAATTTTGTATGATCATTGGTACAAGGAACAAAAAGGCGATGCGCAGCAAGAGCGGTTGAGAGTTGTGAAGGCAGCAGCAGAAATCATCGTGGAAGATATCCGCACACAAGTGTATGACACCAGTCAGTATCCCCCCTCGGACGATTTCTTCAACAATGTTGATTCTGTCATCCTTGAGTCAGTACAGCTATTTTTTGAGACTGTTGTTCTCAAAAACAAGCGTGGCCTCCTTGAAGCATGGAAGAAGAAGTGTGTGTCATTTTCTCATGCTCTGATAGCTGCTGTACGACCTCGATCTTTTGTTTCCTCCCTTCTGATTGGAATTGGTACCTACTTTTACCGAAAATATGGATCCAAACATCTGGTAAATATGTGCGCTGCGCTGGGGTTCTCCTGTTCTTATTCAGCAGCTGTGCAGCTTGAAACTTCGGCGATCTTACGAGATGAATCCTCACCAACAATAGGAAAAGGAGCTTTTATCCAATTTGTCTATGACAATGCGGACGTGAACGTTAACACGCTGGATGGTGATAACACATTCCATGAGATGGGAGGCATTATGTGCGTGACCCCCTCGAGAGCAGTAATGCAAGACAAAAACATCCCACGTATACAGAACTATGTTTCTGCTCAAAATGTGACCTCCAGTAGTGAAGTACAAATCAAAGAGTGCATTGTTAAAAAAAAAAACAGTGGATTGGCAGCAATCATGGTTGAGGATTTGCAAGGAACCTATGAGATTGATGGTGAAATTTCGCCCTCGGCTCCTGACCTAATATGGTTGTATGGGAAGTCGCTCAACAAACAGTCGATGCCAGGGTGGAATGGATTTATGGAGCAAGCCACAGACGGGCTTCAGTTTTCACGCTCAAAAATCCTTTTCCTTCCATTTATCCGTGCCCCTTCCACTGACTACAATACGGTGTTCACTTCACTCATGGAAGCCAGCAACCGGAGCAAAGCTCATGGCCAGAAAATCACGTTCGTCACTTTCGACCAGCCATTATTCATAAAAGCAAGAGATATTGTCGAGAGTGGACTTCACCCGGAGTTGAACAGTGTAGTTGTACGGCTTGGTGGATTTCACCTCTTACTGTCCTTTATGGGATGCATTGGCACAATAATGGGTGGGAGTGGTCTGAAAGAGCTACTAACCACCATCTACGCAGGCCACACTGTTGACAAAATTTTGAATGGGCACGCATATTCACGATCTGTTCGAGCCCACATTTTGACAAACCTCACACTGGCCAGCATTGTTTTTGATGAGGTTGACATGACTCCTGAGGAGCGAGACGAGACTGAAAAATTGCTGAGAGACAATGGGAGGTCTCTCACTATGTCAGCAGAAGAAATTGATACCTACCAAATACTAAAGGAAAAATTTAAAAGTGCCTTGGAGAAAATTAAAGCAAATGGTCCAACATCAGAGTTGTGGGTCCAATACTTTCGTATGACCACTTTGATCAAACTATTCATACAGGCAGAGCTTGCTGGTGATTGGAAACTTCATTTGTACACTGTCCAGAAGATGCTCCCTTTTTTCCACGCAGCAGGACATTTGTTGTACGCTAAGAGCGCGCACCTCTACCTTCAGGATATGATGGCTCTACAAGATCGGATGGATAAAAGTGAATACGACATGTTCACAAAAGGATCCTTCACCATTCGCCGGTCTGACAAGTTTTGGTCTGGCTTATGGTCAGACCTAACAATTGAACAGAAGCTGATGCGATCCATGAAGACCTACGGTGGGTTGACCCAAGGAAGGGGAATCTCCGACAGTGTGCTGGCAAGGTGGACAACAGGAATGGTGTTTATGGTGAACATATGTGAAGAACTTGTAAGTTTTTGCAGCATCTCATGTCCTACTGGAGAGCAGCATGTAGACATGAGATCTTCTCGAATCATCCGAGATAACAGTGATGTGGAAAAACTCAAAAACTGGTTTGCTCTCCACCCTCCATTTCCCAAAACTGACAGTTTGCTTTCTATCAGTAGTGGTTTACTGGCAGGTCCTGAGATTAATTGCCACACGGCCCAGAGAGTTGGAACGGAGGGAGTGATGAAAATTGTGGGGCAAATGTACGACAAGGTAGTAATAAAACGGAAAAACAAAGTTACCACGCTGGCATCGATCACCTCATCCGTTAAATTGCCGGACAAAAACAGAAGAGTAGCTGTGGATCCGCTCACAATTTTCCAGCGAGTGTGTATTGCGAAGCAATCTGAACAGGATTTACAGGATGACTTCAAGTATGAGTTGGCCCCGTTCCCGATGTCTCTGTTCAATGAACAGGGGATGCGCAAGGGCACAAAATCCACTCTGTACTCTGCCTTCACTCCTCTTTCCAGCCACACGCCGATAGATGCCAGCACTCACGTCGTTTTGGATGGTGGCTACCTCTTGCACAAGGTCGTGTGGCAGCGGAAGAGCACAGTTCGAGCACTTTTGGCGCGTTATACTACCTACGTCCATAACCACTTTGGGAAGAACGTCTCCATCGTTTTTGACGGCTACCCCGAAGATGCTACCCAAAAAAACACAAAAACAGCGGAACGACTCCGGCGCTACGCAGCTCATTCCAGCTACGAATTGACGTTCGATGAATCCACAGTAATTCAAATTGCTCAAGAGCATGTATTGGGCAATGAGAACAACAAGAGACGCCTAATAACTCTTCTTTGTGACGCCTTTCAGAAGGAGGGAGTAGAAGTGGCTGTTGCCGAAGAAGATGCGGATCGAGAGATCGTCATGACGGCGCTTTCAAAAAGTGCAGTAGCCGATCGGGTCGTCATAGTGGGAGAAGACGTCGACCTGCTCGTTCTTCTCAATGGTTTAGGCGCCGAAGAGACAAACGTCTACCTTCAGAAGAGCACGAAGGGCGAAGCTGGTTGCTGTCACTACTCTACAACCACCACGACTCCCAGCGATCACCAGGGACGGTACTATTCACCCACGCGTTTACCGGGTGCGATACCACCTCAGCACCGTTTGGCCAAGGAAAGACTAAAATCGCCACACTCCTGAGCAAGAGTGAACCACTTGCTGAGCAAGTGGAGGTCTTCCTTCAGCCAGACTCCACCCCACAAGCTGTGAGAGAAGCAGGCATCAAGTGCTTTGTGGCTCTATATGGGGGTGACATTGCGAGGGATACTTTGGATTTCCTGAGGTATA
Organism: Magicicada septendecula; assembly: GCA_034769895.1. Taxonomy (NCBI): domain Eukaryota; kingdom Metazoa; phylum Arthropoda; class Insecta; order Hemiptera; family Cicadidae; genus Magicicada; species Magicicada septendecula. The sequence goes on along the minus strand of CM068368.1, from coordinate 745,589,867 downwards.
AGACGTTTGTCACTTCAACGAACATAAACCTCGCCCGTTTGCCACCGACGGAAGATGCCGCAGGCCACCATGCAGCAAGGTGCTACCTCCAAGTGCAGAAGTGGCGGGGAGTCAACTTGAATCCCACTGATTGGGGGTGGAAGCTGTCTTCTCAGGGACTCACCCCCATCCCCACCACCATGGATCCCGCACCTCCTGCCCTTCTAAGAAAATTTCATGTAAATGCAAGAAAGGGTGCTCTGGGAGCTGCTCGTGCAGAAAGGCTGGGCTCCACTGCTCAGTCCTCTGCCAGTCATGCGATGGCAAATTGTGCAATAACGTCCCGGATGTGGAGCTGCAATGCTCAGACGATGAAGATGACCCGACTACAGACTGGGCGCTTCTCCCAGCGTCCATCACAGCCATCGAGACACCATCTTCATGCGAGCCCAAGCCCGGGCCATCTAAGATAAAAAGAAAGGCATGATTTGGCAACCAAAACACAATACCTACATGATTTATATTAGTTTTCTTTTTTGTGTAAATGTAATTTGTCCTTATAGTAGGTACCATGATGTTTGTACAAGCATTTTAGTATGTATGTATATAAAACAATGTTTGATGATGACGTAATTCCCGATAGGTATATTATCTTTTTCTTTTTTCATCAAACAATTTTTTAACAATAACAAAAATAAATAAATTGTAACTGTTTGATAAATAAAACCATAAAAAGACGTGAGAACAGTTTATTTGTGTTTCCCCCCAAAACCCACTTATGACTGTTTTTGGTTATCTGCCGTTTTTGAAAGAACCGCTGGGCCTACAGGTACCAGTCCGATCTCAAATGAAAGGTAATTAAATTTACTACAACTTCATTTCATATAATGTTTGACGTGGGATGCGTATTTTAGAAGTAATTCACAAAATAAGTGACCATTTCGAAAACATTTCACTTTTTGGAAAAAATGGCCTATTTTCGAAGAACTGTATCTTGGGAACCAATGTCTGTATAGAGCTTGTCCTAGCCTCAAATTGTAGCAAATTTAGTCTACTTTAAAAGTATGTAGAATGACTATACCGGTCAGATCCTTCCTTCACTGAGATATTGAGCAAAAACTGAAAAAAGTCCGAAAATTTCATGGTTTTTTGGGTACACCGCTGCTCGCACAGCACTTTGGAAATTGCAAATCTGGTTTTTTAATATTGGTTTAGGTCCTAACAACATATAAAAAATTCAGAACGACCGGACCTTTTGCAAGCACGACCCCCTTTTCATGTTTAACTTTACTGGACTATAATGGAATTTTTGTTACTCGAGTGTCACGATTAGGATTGGGGCATCACACTCACACGCCCGTTTGGCGGACACATGTCCTGCGTTGCAGTCTGCGTGTTGGGAGTCAGTGCAAGCGCGCGCCTTGCATTGACTCTAGCACGCACTCTGGTACGACGTACGCATGTGCGCTCACGGTGTACACACATGCTTCGTTGTTTTAATCGTCGCAATCACAGTAGTAACATTTTGCAACTGGAGTACGATCGCAATGCGCAAATTCAGCCAGGGGTGAATTTAAGTAGAGACACCATACAAAACACCAAAACACGTTACATGTTCTGGACTACGATTCGACAAAATAAAAATATATGTTTGTGGTGGATGAACACGTACACAATGTTGGACTTGCAATATAGGCTATATAGTAACAGAAACTACAAATTTGAGTTTTCTTGTTACTTCATTTAATGTATTTCTGTAATTAATAGTTTCGATATTTTTAATAAATTTGTAAAAAATTCGTTAATATATCTGTTGTTGGTGTTGCTCCTACCGTAGAAGGTGGTGTCGTACAATGTAGGCTGTACTTTGTAAAAGGCTTAACTTTAACACTTGAAAGTTAACTTTACGTTAAAGTTAAATTACATTTTTTTAGTTTTCTTCTTCTTCTTCTCCTCAACCCCGATGTTAGTGGTCTTGCAGTTTCTTCCTTTAGGTAGACAGCCTCTTGATCACCACATACTTCTTCCTTTTCTTACCCGAACCGTGTAGTCCTACCTGGACCTGGGCCTTCCCCACCCACTACGCCCTCGATCAGGGCGGCGAACCAGTTTGAATGGTGTAGCAGGTGCCCATCCAACTTTTTCTTTCCACAGTTGGTCAAATAAACATTTTTTTAGTTTTATAGGGTAAGCACATGAATGCATAGAAGTCTCCTTTCTGTATTTACTTTAATACTGTCTTCCCACTTCAACCTGGGTCTGCGTCTTATCCTTTTACCTTCTGGTTTTGTTTCCCACGGTCTTCTAGGGTATCTTCGATTTTCTATTATATAGATGAGGCTAAACCGTCTCAACTGTGAGCTTTCATATCAAACCGTATCATGTCAATTAGAGGGATCATCTTGAAGTTCCTGCATATTGTTAGGCTTCGTATTGTATCTGTCACTATTATAACAAAATATTTAATTTAATTCGCATACTTATACCGACTGTTACTTGGTGGAGCCTCATTAACAATTTTGTCCACATTTATTCTAAAGAAACCTTTCTGGAAATAAGTTCGTCAAACGTGCTATCCACCTCGACTGAATTTTCACTAAACAACTTCCTCTATAGGCCTACATTAATTAAACAGGACTGAAAGAATGAAGTAGACAAAGTATTTGTTTATAGGCCTACCTGAATCGTATGTGTGTGTGTGTATACGTTCGCGCGCGCGTTTTATCATATCGTTGATAACACATGTAGAGATTGTCAACTATAGAGAAGCGTATGCGCAGTGAAACACGAGAGTGGAATAGTGGGGGGAGTGGGTATACCTACCAATATTGTCGTGTACCCCCACCTTTCTTCCTACCGGCGCAAATTGAGCTTCTCTAACTTTGACAATCTCTACATTCCAAGAAGGGCATGGTGAGGATCCAGAAAGATTTATCAGGAGAGTTTGACTATGGAAAGGGAGTCGTCCAAGGCAATGCTCTTGTTTGCCTCTCCTCTTCATTCTTGGCTTAGAAAAAGCTATGAGAGATGCTGCAGTAGATTCCTCCGGGACTGTATTCAACAGGTTGGTGCAGGTCCTAGGATACGCCGATGACCTAGATATTATCGGGAGATCCCTTCGAGCAGTCACTGAAGCCTTTCTTGCTCTTGAAGGTCTCGTAAGGAGGCTGGGTCTCATGATAAACGAAAGCAAGTCAAAATACATGGTCACAGGACAGGGAGCTAGAGAAGGAGAGCGCATCCAAATTGGGATCTATCCCTTCGAAAAAGTCAACAACTTTGTTTATTTAGGATGTCAAGTTAACTCTTATGGGGAACAACAGAAAAAATAAAGCGAAGAATCACCTCAGCTAATAGGTGCTTCTTTGGTCTTAGACCCCTGTTCCAGAGCAGAACAATTACCAGGAGCATCAAGTTGCTTCTGTATAAGATACTGATCCGCCCAGTTCTCACCTATGGTTCTGACACCTGGACCATTTCTAGAAAGTCTGAGTCAAGGCTGCTGGTTCATGAACGCAAAATCCTCCGCAGTATTTTTGGTCCAATATGTGTGGGAGGTGAATGGAGCAAAAGGACCAACGAAGAACTGAACACTCTTCTGAATGAACCAGATATTGTGAAAATTATAAAACTTGGTAGACTCAGGTGGGCTGGACATGTGGTCAGAATGGGGGAGAATGAAATACCCAGAAAGGCACTCACAGAACAGATCTATGGCACCAGAAGAGTTGGTAGACCCAAACTACGCTGGGAAGACGGTGTGAACTATGATGCATGCCATATTCTTGAGACCCGGAACTGAAGAGCAGCTGCACTTGACAGGGACAACTGGCGGAGGGTGTTAAAGGAGGCCTTGACTCAGTAATGGTTGTTGCGCCACTCAAGAAGAAGAAGATAAAGAGGGATGTGACTTAAAACCTTACGTTGTGGCAATATAAATTTTTCTGTTTACGTTTTCTAAAATTTGTTCAACTTTTCCAGGGAAACTGGTGTAAAAGCGATCATGTGTAGCACTAGTTCCAATTAACGGCTGACAATTATTAAGTCGGTGGATAAAATATACGATAAAGAAGTGCTTCGAACAATCGAGCAGGATGAACATATCTGAGGTAAGAGAATATTTAGTATGTGGAATGTGTAAAATGTAAGTTGCATAGTAAAATATTGATTCGATAACCTGAAGTGGTATGCAATGTTCTGTAATGACAAACGAGAAAATAAAGAAAATAAACACTGCATGTAACCAGAATAGCCTATAGAGTTCTGCTGAACAGTTAACGTGTTTCATTTATATAACATCACAAGTACGGTACCTATAGTTGAAGACAAACTCAAAAGGATCAGGTACTCTGCCAGTATCCTTTTGAGCGTATTTGTAGAAATAACGGTGTACACTTCCTGGTGAGTAAAAAGGCAAGCAGGTACAGGGGTTGTTCGACTTTACTGAGAGCGCACATGCAGTTAAACACGGTACAGGAAGTCCATACCACTTGCTACAGATATCTCAGGGTAGCCGGCCGGGTACTGAGCAGCAACCACGAGCTCGTACTTCCAGGTTTTGCGATGGTTCACATACTCAATCCTGACAGTTAATCCATCTACAGCATTACGGAGGCCAACCGAACTTGAATGGCACAATTGAAACTCCAAACGTCTTTAAGTGAAATTTCACACGAGTAATAAAGCTGTAAAGAATAAATATAATTGCGAAATAGTAATAGATAAATGAAGTTGTGAAAAAGTAAAAGAGGGATACTAAAAACAAATAAAATATGAAAAAACATTCTTTGCGGTTTGTAAACACTTAGTGTTTATCAGTAATTCCTTACTGATACTGGATTCCAGTATTAGTTTCCTATAAAGTGTCTACTGTACTTACCTTTAATGAATCATGTTTCAGTTACGTTTAACATGTTTATATCCGGACAATCCGGTATTTTCACCTGTGTCCGGAACGGGGATTAGCACTGCTCCGGTATTTTGTCCGGTATATAGGCATATCTGTTTCCACAAATAGCTGATGTGACTCAACAATATTGATTTTTCTCAAAAATTACTAATTTTAGACTGCCTGACCGAAAAAGAGTATATGGAATTACTGACAAAGAACTTTTAAATATAAAATTTAATTGCAGACTGAAGTGTGTTGACTTTTTAATTACGAATTATAAATTATTACTGCCATGTTCCATAAGGAAATGGAAGTATGGTCGTGGCGAAAAAAATCGTGTTCGAGATAATGGCAGATTCTGATTGTACTACCATCAAAACATGAAAATATCGTATGGAGATCCATACATGACTTCCATGTTCTAAGATTTATATTTAAAATCATATTCGAAATGAAATATTACCATATAAACTACTTCTTTCTATTGCTTCAGCCTTAACCACAGTACTGTGGTCACTAACGTGTACCACCTCACGTTTTCGCACTCGATTTTCACTGATGATGGCAGTCGATGGCATTGCCGAAACGTCTGGTTTTGCAGAAAACATTGGACTACGGCTAAACAGCCCGGGAAGAAATTTTAACAAAAAACTACTTCTTTGTTGCCGATAACGTAGTACACATAAAAAATTCTGCCCTCCCTCTTTCATTAATAGAAAATTACCCCCAACCCGTTCAACTAGCCTCTTCATTTATAGATATTTCATCTACGTTTCTACAGTGGATTATTATGGGCTTCTTATCAGGATACTTTGTTTATCAAAATTAAGTACTTTACTCTTGTTAAAACATAAAATGTTGCAAGTAAACTACCCCTTTCTCTTAACCGATCTTCACGAAAATCAACAGCTCTTGAGTACTCTACAAATCAGGACTGTGTGCAAACAATTATTTGATTTTGTTTGAATTTGCGGCTCTTATCGTTTGCCATAGAAAATACCCTTTTAAAACATAAAACGTTGCAGGTAAACTACCCCTTTCCCTTAACCGATCTTCATCAAAAACAAAAGGTCTTGAGTGCTCTACAAATCAGGGGTGCATGCAAAAAGTTATTTGATTCTATTTGAAGATTTTGCGGCTCTTATCGTTTGCCATAGAAAATACCCTATTAAAACATAAAATGTTGCAGGTAAACTACCCCTTCCCCTTAACCGATCTTCACCAAAAACAACAGGTCGTGAGTACTCTACAAATCAGGACTGTACGCAAAAAATTATTTGATTCTGTTTGAATTTGCGGCAATTATCGTTTGCCATAGAAAAAAAATCTACAGACACACACATAGACACAAAAACAGACAGATAGACAGAGAGACACACACAGAGACACTTTTCGAAAAATTACTATAATATCTAATTTCAAAAAATAAATAAATAAAATAAAAAATATAAATATATATAGAATGAAATAAATTTTCTTTTAGTTAAGTTAAATGTCATTTGGACGTTGTGGCAAGTGATGTATGAGTTAGTTGTAGGGGTGGCGAACAAAAAAAAAGGTGAAGGCATCCGCTTTCGCCTACGCAAGCCTAATTGACACGCCATAAATCTAGTGTAACGAGTGGCCACATGTTAGATGGACAAGGTTATTGTGATGGGTATCTCTGGAAATGACGCTAGTGGTTAATAGTTTACAATCCGATGAAAGGCACGAGGGAGTGAATAAACTCATCAAATGAGAAATGTTTCGTCCGGACAAAGGATGGAAGGTTACACGACACGACAACAACAGACAGAAGACAATGAAGGGTGTTCCTTGACTGAGACGCGTAAACAGAGGATACGCCTAAACAATACTCAGATACCAGGAAAGAAATCGTACCCGAGGAACGAAGGAACTAAAAGGATGGGTTTTGTTGAGAACCAGACAAAAAAAAGGAAATACTTACGGAGAGAGTTGGCGAGGCCTTTATACAATAAAAGATAATACCATAGGCGCAACTAATTGGACAGGCAGATGTTGGAAGAGAAATCGAAGGGTTGTCCTTTGTGAAGAATAAGAAATACGACAACTAGATTTATTACTAGAGTATTCGGAAATGCCTTTGACCGAAGGGTAAAGTATCCAGGAGAGGATTTTGGGGGAAAGCGGTAGGCCTATCAGAACTTACTTTGGAAAAAATAGGTGGTCTCTGGGGTAGGTTGTACAGAAAGGAACCAATTAGGAAACGGCATTGCCGAAAACCAGAAGTCTAGTGGGGAAAATCCTCATGTTTGATATAGGCAAGCGACAGAGACGCGGGAGGAGTCTTTATTAAATTTTCGAGAGTATCGGAAGTAAGAGACGGAACGAAAGTGTTACGGAGTTCGTAAAACGACTTAGAAAAATATCGCTATGATATGAACTGTATGACATTTGCGAACCTAGCGTTCGAGTTTGCGATCATATAATAGTAAACGGTAGTGATACGTGATATAACGGCGGTACTCAAATGCTAAGAATGTTGTACAATAATTAGTCTTGAACAAATATCAGTAATTTACCGACAAGTGTATCGGTTAACAACATAAACCGAGTGTAATATACGTCTGTAACAATATCACAAGTAGATTTAATGACACCGTTACAAAATGTCAGTGAATAACTGAAGCTATCGCAATAATAATTTAGACTCGAAATAAAGCCGATCCGAACATGCGTTGTGAAAAGTGCTATATACGCGTATATGTGAAGTGCAACTGTGAAGTTTAAGCATGCCACTCGAGATCCCTAAGATGACTTATCTTCAAAAAACTCCAATGCTGATTAAGGAGCATCGCTTTCTACACTGGTGACCTCTACAAGAATTGGATAATCGAACCTCAAGTAAATTTTATATGTACTAATTAAATGTTACACCCACTGTCTGTTCACTAAAAGAACTCACGAAAGAAATTAATTTAAAGTAATAATTTAGAGACTTGATCTTAAGTAAGGTCATATTGAACCATTAGAGAAATCGTAGAGAATCTAATATTCATAAAATAGCTATATCAGATTTCACAATCGTTTGGTTTAAATGAATCCGTTTATATATAAATTTTGTACTAAACTTAAGTTGATCAATTATAAACTAATAAAAAAAACAATGAATTATAGTAATAAGTAAATTCGTAAAGATTGAAGAAGTATTAACTTTGTTAAATGTGCTATTTGTTAATTGTATCTATTTATTAATATTTATAGCAAGAATTAAGTGTAACAGGAAATATGATATAATGATGTTTAGTTAATAAATTAACTAATAGAGAGTAATAAAGAATACATTTTATTGAATTTTACCCTGAGAGATATCAAAACAGTAGTTTTATTATTATATAAGACGCACACGACGTCGGGCAATCTAAGTTAAAGTTATTTGACGCTGCAACTTTTGTGGTATAATTCAAATCGTTATATTTGGCACCACAAAACATGCGAGACATAAATAATTAAAATAAATGCAAATAAATTAAATATGTCAATCAACTTATGCTAATACAATAAGCAGCATAAAGTATCTTTATATTTAGCGCTCCAGAACGATAAGCGCAGTATTAGTATTATATTTGGCGTCCACACGCGGGACATTAAATAGATAATATAACAGTAATTACCAAATATGAGTGTTATATTTGGCGCCGCACCGCACGGCTTGATAGACAAATAAATGTTATTAGGCTAGGGCAGTGACAGACAGTGTGGTTATAAATTTGTCTAGAAGTAAGTAGAATAAGATAATATAGTAATAAGTCGCTAAGTGCCTGAATGATAACGCGAAGGCGGGCAAAAATGGCAACAAATGATGTAAATAATCAGATGGGGGTGGAGCAATCAGAGAATAGCGCAATAGACAATGCTACCAGTGGCGAAGAAATTATTGGAAGCAGGGCCCGGGGGACATGAGTCTATGCAGCCAGAAATTAATCTCAATATGTTGATAGAATTAATAAGAAATCAGAATGAAGAAACAAGAAAGCAACAGAATGAAGAATTGAGAAGGCTGACTGAAGAATTGAGAAAGCATAATGAAGAAATGCACAGGAGGACCGAAGAAAGAATCACAAAAAGCTTAGATGACAAAATAGAAGAATTAATTAAAGGGGATCTACAAGGTCAAATCCACCAAGTAAACGCTGATTTACAGATACAATCAGAAAAAATGGAAGAAAACAAATTAGGTGGAAATACTATGGATCAAATTGACACCGAGTATCAATCTTCAACAACTAAAACATTGTCTGCACATCATGTCTCAAGATCAAAAGATAGATCTACAATTAATAATGGTAGACATGAAGGTGATAAAGACACTTGTACTGTGTTTGTTGACAACTTACCAAATACAATTACAAAAAAGAAAAATTTGAGTACTACAGTTAATATTACCAGTACTGATAGAAAAATTAGAAGTAGGACTGGGAAAGTACGTAAAAATTTTGAAACCGAACCTGAGAGTAAGAAGATGAAAAACCGTTCTGATGAGTATCAAGGGCGAACTGCGTTAGCACGAAAGAGAAAAAAGATGAAAGATGCTGGACCATTCAAGAATATTGTAAAGATTGGTACGAGAACGAAAGGAAGATTTCAAGCGATGGAGATGAGATTTCTTAGAAGTCTCGAAAACTTCAAAACATTATTACGCAAGTACGCGAGAAGGAAAGCTAGAGAAAAAAAAAACGAGTCACAAACAGTCAGTGAACGCGCTATTAAGAAACTTACGAAGAAACGAGAAAAAAAACCCCGAGCGTACATGAGTAATGGTAATGTGCCTGAGGGAAGTTGTCGAAAAATATGGCATCAACACACCCTCATAAAAAGAGAGAGAGAGAGAGACAGGTCAAAAATTCTTTAGGTGTCAACGGCCGACTGCAGGGTAAGTGTGAAACGAAACCCACGAAGTCAATACCCTTACTAATTACCAACAAAATGTGTGGTAACGGCACTGAAAACGTACAACTATGTCTCCACAAATAGAAAGTTAAAAGTAAAAATGTAACGGATTAAGGAAAACAATCTTAAGAACGTCCGAAAATTTAATAATTAAGTTAGATAATGTTGGGTAAAATACCTTAGCTAAGATTGGTTGTGTAAACATACATTAACCGAAGAAAATGAATATAATATGAATAAAATAAAATAAATGGTAAATAAAAACATTGCCGTGAAAGTACGGAATTTTCATGAATGAAGTTAATAACGAATGAAAATTATAAGAAGATTTATAAGAAAGATGAGAAGGAAATTAATTATCAAATAAATAGATATTACGAATTAATAAGTACGAAAGTGTGTCATGAATGGATAAACCAATGGGATTTATACATTCCCAGGAATTAATCAATACGAAGTATTACGAATATCACCTACAGGGAAATGACATCGCGATGAACCTGCAAAAAGGGGTTTTCCTCGCCCAGTATGTTCCTGAAGGCTGAATTAGCTGCGATTAGGGAATGCTTGAAAATGGGATAATTAAGGACCCAGAGCCCCTACATCCAATTTGGGAACTGCTATAAAAAGGGACGGGAATATGCGATTTTGTCTAGACGCCTGAGAGGTAAATCGTTAAAAAAAATATATATATATATAAAAAAAAATAGGGATGTGTAATTTTAAAAGGTTTATCGTTCAGAACACTTAGCAGAAAACTTATTTGAAGTCTAAAATAACTTGTAATTGACAGTTGAATTGTGTAAAATTAGATGTAAAATTTTACAACACAGAAATAACAATTAGTGAAGTTTTTTTTTTTAGCAAACTAAAGTATGTGTCTTGTATTATGATAAATATTACTAACTATATGATGTTAAATGGAAATTTGAGGTAACAATTGTCTTAGAAATGAGATGTTATATAATAAAATTTGTAAAGTTTGTAGTAAAATCCTCTTAACAAATTTTAGTAAAACAGTTGGCAGTTATTTGTTAAGGTAAATGTATAGATTATACTAAAATGTCCAAAATTTTGTTTGTGATATAACATTTATGAAGTTTACTAGTATGACACATTAAATATGTATATTCTCACAAAATATTTAGTTTAAGGTTGTAGTGAAGTGTTTATTAAGAGTAAAAAAAAAAAAAAAAAAAATTTATAGAAAAGAACATTAGTAGCAATCTTAAATTTGAAGAGTATATAACTGAATGAAGCAGATACATTAGCCTATTGTTAAGATGTAAGCATTAAATTGTATGTTCATAATTAGGTAGAAAAATTGTTTAATTAGTGTTTCCTTAATATTCGTAAATAACTACCGGTTCAAAAAACAAATATTTGTATCAATCTAATACCACATTGTTAGGTAGTATTTGACATAGTATACTACATGTGTACATCTGAATAGATAATTTTCAGAACTACTAATTATTAATACGATTATAATTATTATTATTAAATGAAATGTTTAACAATTTTCTGTGTATATTTGTGTCATTTGCAGGAATAAACAACAAAAGAGAATGTATGTAAAGATTCGTATTGAAGCATAGATAAAATGTAGATTTAAAATTATATGACTAGATGTAACTTTGTAATCATAGAGGAATGTTAGCAATAAGAATAGTAAACAGAAACGGATTCATTTAAGGGGGCGAAAGTGAAAGTTAGTTACCAATGGGGATGGGACCGTTACGACGTAGGGCGTTTAAACTTACGGCACCAGTTTTTTTTTTGTCAGTGGGTCAATAGTATTGTAAACATGCTACACTATGTTCACGAAAAGTTGAGCCTGTGCACGGAATGCTGTGCGCATCTAATTGAGGTTGTATTTCAACGACAGGGCACAGATTTGGGATCCTTTTGATTCATAGAATTAATCCAAATTGACCCAAATTGGGGACGATATAATATCTAATTTCAAAAAAATAAATAAATAAAATAAAAAATATAAATATATATAGAATGAAATAAATTTTCTTTTAGTTAAGTTAAATGTCATTTGGACGTTGTGGCAAGTGATGTATGAGTTAGTTGTAGGGGTGGCGAACAAAAAAAAAGGTGAAGGCATCCGCTTTCGCCTACGCAAGCCTAATTGACACGCCATAAATCTAGTGTAACGAGTGGCCACATGTTAGATGGACAAGGTTATTGTGATGGGTATCTCTGGAAATGACGCTAGTGGTTAATAGTTTACAATCCGATGAAAGGCACGAGGGAGTGAATAAACTCATCAAATGAGAAATGTTTCGTCCGGACAAAGGATGGAAGGTTACACGACACGACAACAACAGACAGAAGACAATGAAGGGTGTTCCTTGACTGAGACGCGTAAACAGAGGATACGCCTAAACAATACTCAGATACCAGGAAAGAAATCGTACCCGAGGAACGAAGGAACTAAAAGGATGGGTTTTGTTGAGAACCAGACAAAAAAAAGGAAATACTTACGGAGAGAGTTGGCGAGGCCTTTATACAATAAAAGATAATACCATAGGCGCAACTAATTGGACAGGCAGATGTTGGAAGAGAAATCGAAGGGTTGTCCTTTGTGAAGAATAAGAAATACGACAACTAGATTTATTACTAGAGTATTCGGAAATGCCTTTGACCGAAGGGTAAAGTATCCAGGAGAGGATTTTGGGGGAAAGCGGTAGGCCTATCAGAACTTACTTTGGAAAAAATAGGTGGTCTCTGGGGTAGGTTGTACAGAAAGGAACCAATTAGGAAACGGCATTGCCGAAAACCAGAAGTCTAGTGGGGAAAATCCTCATGTTTGATATAGGCAAGCGACAGAGACGCGGGAGGAGTCTTTATTAAATTTTCGAGAGTATCGGAAGTAAGAGACGGAACGAAAGTGTTACGGAGTTCGTAAAACGACTTAGAAAAATATCGCTATGATATGAACTGTATGACATTTGCGAACCTAGCGTTCGAGTTTGCGATCATATAATAGTAAACGGTAGTGATACGTGATATAACGGCGGTACTCAAATGCTAAGAATGTTGTACAATAATTAGTCTTGAACAAATATCAGTAATTTACCGACAAGTGTATCGGTTAACAACATAAACCGAGTGTAATATACGTCTGTAACAATATCACAAGTAGATTTAATGACACCGTTACAAAATGTCAGTGAATAACTGAAGCTATCGCAATAATAATTTAGACTCGAAATAAAGCCGATCCGAACATGCGTTGTGAAAAGTGCTATATACGCGTATATGTGAAGTGCAACTGTGAAGTTTAAGCATGCCACTCGAGATCCCTAAGATGACTTATCTTCAAAAAACTCCAATGCTGATTAAGGAGCATCGCTTTCTACACTGGTGACCTCTACAAGAATTGGATAATCGAACCTCAAGTAAATTTTATATGTACTAATTAAATGTTACACCCACTGTCTGTTCACTAAAAGAACTCACGAAAGAAATTAATTTAAAGTAATAATTTAGAGACTTGATCTTAAGTAAGGTCATATTGAACCATTAGAGAAATCGTAGAGAATCTAATATTCATAAAATAGCTATATCAGATTTCACAATCGTTTGGTTTAAATGAATCCGTTTATATATAAATTTTGTACTAAACTTAAGTTGATCAATTATAAACTAATAAAAAAAACAATGAATTATAGTAATAAGTAAATTCGTAAAGATTGAAGAAGTATTAACTTTGTTAAATGTGCTATTTGTTAATTGTATCTATTTATTAATATTTATAGCAAGAATTAAGTGTAACAGGAAATATGATATAATGATGTTTAGTTAATAAATTAACTAATAGAGAGTAATAAAGAATACATTTTATTGAATTTTACCCTGAGAGATATCAAAACAGTAGTTTTATTATTATATAAGACGCACACGACGTCGGGCAATCTAAGTTAAAGTTATTTGACGCTGCAACTTTTGTGGTATAATTCAAATCGTTATATTTGGCACCACAAAACATGCGAGACATAAATAATTAAAATAAATGCAAATAAATTAAATATGTCAATCAACTTATGCTAATACAATAAGCAGCATAAAGTATCTTTATATTTAGCGCTCCAGAACGATAAGCGCAGTATTAGTATTATATTTGGCGTCCACACGCGGGACATTAAATAGATAATATAACAGTAATTACCAAATATGAGTGTTATATTTGGCGCCGCACCGCACGGCTTGATAGACAAATAAATGTTATTAGGCTAGGGCAGTGACAGACAGTGTGGTTATAAATTTGTCTAGAAGTAAGTAGAATAAGATAATATAGTAATAAGTCGCTAAGTGCCTGAATGATAACGCGAAGGCGGGCAAAAATGGCAACAAATGATGTAAATAATCAGATGGGGGTGGAGCAATCAGAGAATAGCGCAATAGACAATGCTACCAGTGGCGAAGAAATTATTGGAAGCAGGGCCCGGGGGACATGAGTCTATGCAGCCAGAAATTAATCTCAATATGTTGATAGAATTAATAAGAAATCAGAATGAAGAAACAAGAAAGCAACAGAATGAAGAATTGAGAAGGCTGACTGAAGAATTGAGAAAGCATAATGAAGAAATGCACAGGAGGACCGAAGAAAGAATCACAAAAAGCTTAGATGACAAAATAGAAGAATTAATTAAAGGGGATCTACAAGGTCAAATCCACCAAGTAAACGCTGATTTACAGATACAATCAGAAAAAATGGAAGAAAACAAATTAGGTGGAAATACTATGGATCAAATTGACACCGAGTATCAATCTTCAACAACTAAAACATTGTCTGCACATCATGTCTCAAGATCAAAAGATAGATCTACAATTAATAATGGTAGACATGAAGGTGATAAAGACACTTGTACTGTGTTTGTTGACAACTTACCAAATACAATTACAAAAAAGAAAAATTTGAGTACTACAGTTAATATTACCAGTACTGATAGAAAAATTAGAAGTAGGACTGGGAAAGTACGTAAAAATTTTGAAACCGAACCTGAGAGTAAGAAGATGAAAAACCGTTCTGATGAGTATCAAGGGCGAACTGCGTTAGCACGAAAGAGAAAAAAGATGAAAGATGCTGGACCATTCAAGAATATTGTAAAGATTGGTACGAGAACGAAAGGAAGATTTCAAGCGATGGAGATGAGATTTCTTAGAAGTCTCGAAAACTTCAAAACATTATTACGCAAGTACGCGAGAAGGAAAGCTAGAGAAAAAAAAAACGAGTCACAAACAGTCAGTGAACGCGCTATTAAGAAACTTACGAAGAAACGAGAAAAAAAACCCCGAGCGTACATGAGTAATGGTAATGTGCCTGAGGGAAGTTGTCGAAAAATATGGCATCAACACACCCTCATAAAAAGAGAGAGAGAGAGAGAGACAGGTCAAAAATTCTTTAGGTGTCAACGGCCGACTGCAGGGTAAGTGTGAAACGAAACCCACGAAGTCAATACCCTTACTAATTACCAACAAAATGTGTGGTAACGGCACTGAAAACGTACAACTATGTCTCCACAAATAGAAAGTTAAAAGTAAAAATGTAACGGATTAAGGAAAACAATCTTAAGAACGTCCGAAAATTTAATAATTAAGTTAGATAATGTTGGGTAAAATACCTTAGCTAAGATTGGTTGTGTAAACATACATTAACCGAAGAAAATGAATATAATATGAATAAAATAAAATAAATGGTAAATAAAAACATTGCCGTGAAAGTACGGAATTTTCATGAATGAAGTTAATAACGAATGAAAATTATAAGAAGATTTATAAGAAAGATGAGAAGGAAATTAATTATCAAATAAATAGATATTACGAATTAATAAGTACGAAAGTGTGTCATGAATGGATAAACCAATGGGATTTATACATTCCCAGGAATTAATCAATACGAAGTATTACGAATATCACCTACAGGGAAATGACATCGCGATGAACCTGCAAAAAGGGGTTTTCCTCGCCCAGTATGTTCCTGAAGGCTGAATTAGCTGCGATTAGGGAATGCTTGAAAATGGGATAATTAAGGACCCAGAGCCCCTACATCCAATTTGGGAACTGCTATAAAAAGGGACGGGAATATGCGATTTTGTCTAGACGCCTGAGAGGTAAATCGTTAAAAAAAATATATATATATATAAAAAAAAATAGGGATGTGTAATTTTAAAAGGTTTATCGTTCAGAACACTTAGCAGAAAACTTATTTGAAGTCTAAAATAACTTGTAATTGACAGTTGAATTGTGTAAAATTAGATGTAAAATTTTACAACACAGAAATAACAATTAGTGAAGTTTTTTTTTTTAGCAAACTAAAGTATGTGTCTTGTATTATGATAAATATTACTAACTATATGATGTTAAATGGAAATTTGAGGTAACAATTGTCTTAGAAATGAGATGTTATATAATAAAATTTGTAAAGTTTGTAGTAAAATCCTCTTAACAAATTTTAGTAAAACAGTTGGCAGTTATTTGTTAAGGTAAATGTATAGATTATACTAAAATGTCCAAAATTTTGTTTGTGATATAACATTTATGAAGTTTACTAGTATGACACATTAAATATGTATATTCTCACAAAATATTTAGTTTAAGGTTGTAGTGAAGTGTTTATTAAGAGTAAAAAAAAAAAAAAAAAAAAATTTATAGAAAAGAACATTAGTAGCAATCTTAAATTTGAAGAGTATATAACTGAATGAAGCAGATACATTAGCCTATTGTTAAGATGTAAGCATTAAATTGTATGTTCATAATTAGGTAGAAAAATTGTTTAATTAGTGTTTCCTTAATATTCGTAAATAACTACCGGTTCAAAAAACAAATATTTGTATCAATCTAATACCACATTGTTAGGTAGTATTTGACATAGTATACTACATGTGTACATCTGAATAGATAATTTTCAGAACTACTAATTATTAATACGATTATAATTATTATTATTAAATGAAATGTTTAACAATTTTCTGTGTATATTTGTGTCATTTGCAGGAATAAACAACAAAAGAGAATGTATGTAAAGATTCGTATTGAAGCATAGATAAAATGTAGATTTAAAATTATATGACTAGATGTAACTTTGTAATCATAGAGGAATGTTAGCAATAAGAATAGTAAACAGAAACGGATTCATTTAAGGGGGCGAAAGTGAAAGTTAGTTACCAATGGGGATGGGACCGTTACGACGTAGGGCGTTTAAACTTACGGCACCAGTTTTTTTTTTGTCAGTGGGTCAATAGTATTGTAAACATGCTACACTATGTTCACGAAAAGTTGAGCCTGTGCACGGAATGCTGTGCGCATCTAATTGAGGTTGTATTTCAACGACAGGGCACAGATTTGGGATCCTTTTGATTCATAGAATTAATCCAAATTGACCCAAATTGGGGACGATATAATATCTAATTTCAAAAAAATAAATAAATAAAATAAAAAATATAAATATATATAGAATGAAATAAATTTTCTTTTAGTTAAGTTAAATGTCATTTGGACGTTGTGGCAAGTGATGTATGAGTTAGTTGTAGGGGTGGCGAACAAAAAAAAAGGTGAAGGCATCCGCTTTCGCCTACGCAAGCCTAATTGACACGCCATAAATCTAGTGTAACGAGTGGCCACATGTTAGATGGACAAGGTTATTGTGATGGGTATCTCTGGAAATGACGCTAGTGGTTAATAGTTTACAATCCGATGAAAGGCACGAGGGAGTGAATAAACTCATCAAATGAGAAATGTTTCGTCCGGACAAAGGATGGAAGGTTACACGACACGACAACAACAGACAGAAGACAATGAAGGGTGTTCCTTGACTGAGACGCGTAAACAGAGGATACGCCTAAACAATACTCAGATACCAGGAAAGAAATCGTACCCGAGGAACGAAGGAACTAAAAGGATGGGTTTTGTTGAGAACCAGACAAAAAAAAGGAAATACTTACGGAGAGAGTTGGCGAGGCCTTTATACAATAAAAGATAATACCATAGGCGCAACTAATTGGACAGGCAGATGTTGGAAGAGAAATCGAAGGGTTGTCCTTTGTGAAGAATAAGAAATACGACAACTAGATTTATTACTAGAGTATTCGGAAATGCCGTTGACCGAAGGGTAAAGTATCCAGGAGAGGAGTTTGGGGGAAAGCGGTAGGCCTATCAGAACTTACTTTGGAAAAAATAGGTGGTCTCTGGGGTAGGTTGTACAGAAAGGAACCAATTAGGAAACGGCATTGCCGAAAACCAGAAGTCTAGTGGGGAAAATCCTCATGTTTGATATAGGCAAGCGACAGAGACGCGGGAGGAGTCTTTATTAAATTTTCGAGAGTATCGGAAGTAAGAGACGGAACGAAAGTGTTACGGAGTTCGTAAAACGACTTAGAAAAATATCGCTATGATATGAACTGTATGACATTTGCGAACCTAGCGTTCGAGTTTGCGATCATATAATAGTAAACGGTAGTGATACGTGATATAACGGCGGTACTCAAATGCTAAGAATGTTGTACAATAATTAGTCTTGAACAAATATCAGTAATTTACCGACAAGTGTATCGGTTAACAACATAAACCGAGTGTAATATACGTCTGTAACAATATCACAAGTAGATTTAATGACACCGTTACAAAATGTCAGTGAATAACTGAAGCTATCGCAATAATAATTTAGACTCGAAATAAAGCCGATCCGAACACGCGTTGTGAAAAGTGCTATATATACGCGTATATGTGAAGTGCAACTGTGAAGTTTAAGCATGCCACTCGAGATCCATAAGATGACTTATCTTCAAAAAACTCCAATGCTGATTAAGGAGCATCGCTTTCTACACTGGTGACCTTTACAAGAATTGGATAATCGAACCTCAAGTAAATTTTATATGTACTAATTAAATGTTACACCCACTGTCTGTTCACTAAAAGAACTCACGAAAGAAATTAATTTAAAGTAATAATTTAGAGACTTGATCTTAAGTAAGGTCATATTGAACCATTAGAGAAATCGTAGAGAATCTAATATTCATAAAATAGCTATATCAGATTTCACAATCGTTTGGTTTAAATGAATCCGTTTATATATAAATTTTGTACTAAACTTAAGTTGATCAATTATAAACTAATAAAAAAAACAATGAATTATAGTAATAAGTAAATTCGTAAAGATTGAAGAAGTATTAACTTTGTTAAATGTGCTATTTGTTAATTGTATCTATTTATTAATATTTATAGCAAGAATTAAGTGTAACAGGAAATATGATATAATGATGTTTAGTTAATAAATTAACTAATAGAGAGTAATAAAGAATACATTTTATTGAATTTTACCCTGAGAGATATCAAAACAGTAGTTTTATTATTATATAAGACGCACACGACGTCGGGCAATCTAAGTTAAAGTTATTTGACGCTGCAAATTTTGTGGTATAATTCAAATCGTTATATTTGGCACCACAAAACATGCGAGACATAAATAATTAAAATAAATGCAAATAAATTAAATATGTCAATCAACTTATGCTAATACAATAAGCAGCATAAAGTATCTTTATATTTAGCGCTCCAGAACGATAAGCGCAGTATTAGTATTATATTTGGCGTCCACACGCGGGACATTAAATAGATAATATAACAGTAATTACCAAATATGAGTGTTATATTACTTTTTTTCGTGTTTTGAGTGTAGTACAATCAGAATCTGCAATAATCTCGAACACGATTTTTTTTGCCATCACCATACTTAAGAAAATGGAAGTATGGTGATGGCAAAAAAATCGTGTTCGAGATTATTGCAGATTCTGATTGTACTACACCCAAAACATGAAAAAATATCGGTATGGAGAACCATACATGACTTCCATATTCTAAGATTTAAATTTAAAATCATTTTCGAAATGAAATATTACCATAGAAACTACTTCTTTCTACTTACTGCTTCAGCCTTAACCACAGTACTGTGGTCACTAACATATACCACCTCACGTTATCGCACTCGATTTTCACTGATGATTGAAGTCGATGGCATTGCCGAAACGTCTGGTTTTGTAGAAAACATTGGACTACGGCTAAATATCCCGGGAAGGAATTTTAACAAAAACTACTTCTTTGTTGCCGATAACGTTGTACACATATATATAAAAAATATGCATAAAATTAATGGCTTGTATAAGTTAATGATTAATCTCCATTAAGTAGTGCTCAAGTTTCCAAAGTTTTAATATTATGATGTCCGTAATTAAAACCCCAGAGCAGGTTTAGTGTGAATGAGGGTACACCGTGGACTAAAATTTTCAACATTTCCTATTGAGCGTTGCTTAGAGTAAAGCTGCGAATCTACATTGTATGTTTCACAGAACAAACACGCGAAAAAGAAGGAGCGCTCCGAAGTCACTCATGGACCCTCAGCATCTTGCAGAGGGTTCATTCCCTAAAGACGAAAAGTCTATCTATGAATCGTTCCTCTGTAAACAGGTGCAGTTACACTGCCCAGCGATCCACAGGAAGCAAATTGATGTCCATTTTTTCGGCTTGCACGCGTTATGTTGGTGTGGGTTTCGGCACTTACCATTTAAAAAGCGTGCAAATGTAAGAAAATAAACATGAGTGAGGCCAGAAATAACGCGAATTTTGTGTGTGTGTCTTCCCTGCCTTTTTATTGCTGTAGTCATAATAATAAAATGGAAACGTAAACATTACATAACTGAGATATCCTTACCTGCCACGAACGATATATTATTTTATACATGTACGAGGTGTGTTCAAAAAAAGACCGAACTATTTGTGTAGCACGTCAACTAGCGCATAGAGCGAGCTGCAGAATTAAGTGCTGCTAGCGACAGGTTTTGACGCCTGAATGCCGTTTTCTCTGTTCCGTCACGATCTTCAGTCTTCGAGCTACACGCGCTGTAGTGGGCACGGGCACACACCGTCCGGCGGATTTATGACGAAGTGAGAATGAAGATCTTAACACAACGTGTGTGTATAAAATTTTGCTGCTGACTTCGTAAAATCTTTACAGAGCTATTTCCATTGTCTTCCAAAGTTTTCATTACCATTTGCATTGGTACGCAGTTGTTGACCGATTTCAAAACGGGTCTCTTTCTGATCGTCGTCAACAAACACAGTAAGAATTTTTCAGTGATACGATACATTTAAATTTTTCTATCAAAATTTAATTTTACGATCTTAAATGGATTCTGTCAGAAAGTATCGGCATTTAAACGATGATTTACAATTACCACATCACGAGCTCTCTTCCCATGATCTTCGATATCGCTTTGATCTGCACCGACCATTGTTTTTCCCTCTTTAAAAATTCTTAAACTAATCGTTCGCCTCACGCAGGCTTCCGCGTATGCTTAATTGAAAACCAGAATGTCTCTGAAAAGTTTCAACCTAGTTTTGCTGCAAAATTTCATACGCACACGTTGTTCTCGCGGTCTTTCTTAATCGCTTTGTCACTAATCCGCCGGCCAGCGTGTGCACGTCCCCACTCAATGTGATATACCTCAAAGACTACTGCTAATAGCGGAACACAATAAGTGGTAGTTTGTTGTCAAAAACTATCGCTAGGTGCGCGCAAAGTCGCGGCGCGTCGTTTGTGCGGATTGATGTTGTAATAAAACAACGTTTTTATCACTTGTACTGGTGTAATAAAACAACGTTATTATTTGTTTAATTATAGATTGATTATTAGAATTGAAATGTTCTTCTTGTTGTTGTAGACTCTCACGTCGTCATAAGGTGTGTTTAATATTCAGTATAATTATTTAGAATGGGTGATTGGAAGTTAAAGTTCGTGTTTAAAAGAGTATTAAAACCACTAATAATTCGCTGTATTTACCTCCCCACTTACCATCCGTGAATATCTTCACTCTTCTCGATGGGCGACTTCTCTTACTGTAAACACATTTGCAACACACAGATATTCCGTTTGAATATCGAAAAAATGCACATAAAATAAAACAATTCAGATATTCAATTGTAAGTTGAATAATATAATATCAATAATTTAAATATTGCCGCCACCTTGTGAGATAATTGTTTCTAAAAAAAATAAACTATTGCTTCTATTTTATAGAAATGAAGACTCTGTATCCACTGGTAATAAACTAAGGATTTTATTGACAGTAGTGAAATTTAGCAAAACTCTTTTCAAACAATTAATATGGATATCTTTATAAACAACAACAAATTAAACAAATATTGAGATTTCTGCAGCTCAAGGCTGGTAACACTGTTACAATGTACGATAATATGGTGAACTAGGTTATGTTCACTTTGGTTAATTGAATTACCAATTTTCGTGGATTCTTTTAAGATACATGATACAAGATATAAAGATGTGTTAATAAATAACAATGTTTACTTATCTACTATGATAAAAAAGAACAAAAATTTAAAATTATTAATCTCAATACGATAGTCAATACTATCGTACTATCGTATGGTATTCTGAGGTCTAGTGAAGCTAAATTTGTCAACACGTGCTTTGAACGTTGCACTATTAAAATATTATTATTAATTTATTAGTTATTACTACTATGTACTGGAAAGAGAAAAACGAAATTGAAAAAACTCTTATTATCGATTTTATTTTATAAAAATCATTTGAGGACAGAAGTGTTTCTCTGTGACAAAATATACGTTTTGGTTCTAGGTTAGTTTGCCTAGATGAGAGTAAGTGGTTACGTATAATAAGTAATGTTATATAAGATTCTTAATATTATTTTTACAAACGCTTTATTTACTATTAATATGATGTAGAATTATCAGTAATGATAGTATTCACACAAGAAAATTATTAATCATCAAGTCAAAATTCATAGTCAATTAAGCGACTATATTTACAAATACTAGTGAGCGGTATTTAAATTTAATTCCGCCGTTATCAATTATTCTTTAAATATAAAATACATCTTTTAATTAATTATCGCCGTCACAATGGGCTATAACTTTGTTCATAAAATTCTGATAATTATTCATCATTATCTGTTAATGCACTCAAGCGTTAACTTGACTAGTGCAGTCAAACAATAACTTTCGTTTAATCAACGAGAATTATTCCATTTAGTATTTTTTTTAAATTGTTAAAATATCATACTCCCTGTTTATTTTTACTGGACATGACACTTATTATACACTGGTCATGTCTATTCACTATTCACTTATTTCACTGTCACTCGATAATGGGGTGTTCAGTATAGGTTAATGTTTGACCATGTTACTGGGGGTGATGCGCACATTTTAAAATATGTCTTGCCGACTGTGACACGTTCCTGTCGCCTCGAGTGTTGAAAAACGATTAAACAATCTCGCTAAAGCGTCTCTTTTCGTCTGGTGAAATTAAGCCATTTGATTGGTTTAGAAAGTCATACTCTCTACCCCAAACGCTTTGGTTAAATAAAAATTCTAATTTTTAGCGTCACTAAGTCTGGGTTTGAGATTATCTCTGACGTATACATGGATATTCGAAAATGATCGAAAAACTTATAATGGCTATAAGTTTCTTATTTTTTGTCATATCGTCATTTGGATAGTGGCATTAAATCGCGGACACTTGCGGCTTTATTTTAAGTCCAAACAAGCAATAATTCCGTCCATTAATAATTCACTTGATCTTCTTCAAAACTCATATAGTGGTTCTTAACACAAATAAGTTTTTCACTATATTTCGTTGTAATTACATCTTAATACTTATTACTAAACACTTTGAGTCCATTTCTCCTTCATGTTAATACATAATATTGCTATATTTTGTGCCGAGTCTAGGATAGATTCGGCGCGCATTCACCGTTTAACGAAAAAGGAAGTAAAATACTGTACGGTATTTAACGGTCGCAGCGGTAGAGATAAACCAATCTGCAGTTTTGATAAACTATCTGTAACTGGTTTTACCATTTAGAGCGGCTTGATTAGTGCTGCACCCTAGCGTGAACGGTTTACGAGGTCAGAACGGAAATAACGTTTTCTGCAATCCGTGGTCTCTGGCCGAACTTCGTCTTGTTAGCAACGTCTTTTGTTTTCTCCGGTAGAGAAGAATAAAATTGTTTCACCATCTTCATCTATGGCAGGCTAAATCTATACAGAACTGCGGGTCCTCCGAGGTAGACGGGGACAGCTCCACCACCTGAACATGTAACACCTAGATTCTCTCTCTCTCTTCATCTGCCGGAGAAGAATGGCGACGGCTAACACAAACACCCTATCATGAAAGCCAGATGATCACCTCTTCACACCCATGGAAAGGAAAAAATTAAGGTGAACTCAATCCATATATATACTCTTTACACATGGTGATGTAACTCAATAAAGCCAGTGGACAGTCAATCACTCAACAACATGACTTTCAAGTTTTTAAACATTTTAATTGGGTCCCCGATTAACGGGACAGAATAGTGCGTGAACTGGGAGGGAAATCTTTTGTAAATTTTATTAATTTGTTTGTATAATCTGTTAGCTCAGAGGCTGACATGCATCTTTGGCAGCTCACCATTCAAACGTGCAATTCCTTCTTATTTTTAGTATAAGGGTTTCATTACTGCTACTAATGCATTCAATCAACTTGTAATTTCTCTGTTTCAATTTAGTGTTCATTTTATATATTAATTTCTCAGTTTTAAATTCAGATTGGGTTATATAGGGATAGAAGTTTCTGTGGTAGTTAAGTAGAGTCACAAGTTTAATCCTGTACAGGTGCATGTCCATGCAGTGTTAAACATGCTGTTGAGACAGGTTGAATTATGCACTGACTTGCCCATGAAAATGTCGGTCTCTGGGCCAAAATTACTTTTAAAAGGGTTATAAGGTTCATGACACATTACTATTTTCAAAACTTAACAATATTTCTATATATATATAAATTCTTCTAATTAATTATGATCACTGGGGTGTTCACTGTATTCTAAATTTTATTTCTCCCAGTATAAGTGTCCGGTGTGGGAGCATTTTATAATAGTAATAGGCACTTGGCCAAATTTTTAATTTATTATGTCCAGGGTACTACTGGTGTTGCATATATAATCAGATACACATGTAATGTGTTATGCACATATTAAGAATTAAAACCTGACATGGATTTTCAGAAATTATTAATGATGTACCTCATGGGGGTAGAAAAGGGTGTGGCAAGAGATCTATGTAATAATTGTCCTGTATTGTGGAACATGTAGGTGTATTGTATATTCGTGTGTGTATTTTGTGGGGTTCTATATGTATTGTACATTTGGGTGTATTTTTGGGGGAGTTAGATATAGGGCTTATAAAAAGAAAAGATAAAACATAGGGTTATATATATATATATATTTAATTTTTGATGACAATTAATTAATTCTATCTCTATTAACTTTTAATTAATATTTTTTCTAAGAGAGTTAATTTATTTTAATTAACTTTAATAAAGAGTGTGTAGATTTGTCTCTATTTAATTTTAATTAATTTTTTTTGAGAATTAGTTATTCTAATTAACCTTATCAAGAAGTCTATAAATTTTATCTCAATTAAGTTTCAATTGATCATTTTAAAGAGAAGATAGAAAATAAATTTTATATTTATTAATAATTTTCAGGAAACATTAATGATTTTAATTTTTAATTCATTTTAAAGAGAAGATAGCAAATAAATTGTATGTGTTAATAATTTTCAGGTGACATTATTTAAAGAGAATAAATTATTTTAATTAATAATTTAAGGGGAAAATAGATTCTGAATGTTATATTTATTGATTTTGTTGTTAATATTTTTTTAAAAAGGAGATAGAATAATAAAAGGGATTTTATTGATTGTTAACTTTGTGAGTTTTAATTGCAAGTCCCGTCTCACTGGATCCAGCGCATTTTTGGCTTCTCTAGGCTTTGGTCTAGTTTTACTTAACTTGTGGCCCCTCTTTAAAAAAAAAAAATTTCAAAAAAATTTTTTCAAAAAAAAAATAATTTTTTTTTACCAGTCTAAGTTAAAGAGGGGTTTCATTTGGTAGCAGAGCGTGGTTGAGATTAGGGTCCACCCTTGGGTCCTTTGGGTGTGACGGGGCTTGCAAACTCAGGAAACATTCTTGGGGTTCCAATGGAACTTAGAAAAATCTTTGAAAAGCCCTATATCTAAAAGTGAATATGTTTTGTTAGGTTTAAGGTTTTGTGTATAATATGTCTATGTACTTGCCCGCCTTGGATAGTTGAACGGTAGGTTGCCACGTGGTGTGAATTTTTATTCCTTTGGAAACGCGAATTATCGCAGATCTGTGCCTAGGTGCAGATGGTTTGCGTATTACCTTGCCCATAATAGGGGAGGTGTATAATTTATGCGGTATGGCCCGATCGGCAGTCGTCTCCTCCGAGATACGGGAGCCGAAATTATTGGAAATATTTTTGAAAATTGTCGTTGGTCGGTGATTTTGTCGTGTTGTGTGTGTTAGTGTGTGTGTCGCGTTCCATAATGTGTAGAGTTGTAGAGAGAGAGCAGTTCAGGTAAGTGGGCTGGGTCCTCGCAACGGTAGGGGGACCCGCAGTCTGCTTAATGGAAGAAACAGTACTTAAGAATTTCCTGTGTTAATTGTCATTAGTTTTCTAAGGTGTTGTGTTTTGTTTTGTGTGCCGACCGCGAAGCTCGACGATGAGTGTACTAAACCCCGAGCTGTTTTTGCGAGATGAATTAGAGTTCGAGCTACGGGCCCGGGGCAGAGACCCTCGAGGGACGGTTCTTGTTTTACGACGGCAGCTCCGAGAAGCGCTGGCCGCGGGCGACGCGCTCTCGAAGGTCAGCATCGCTGACCAAGAGAGCGAGTGGGAAATTTGCAATGAGAAGTGGGCGGAGCTGCGAGAATTAGCTCGCTGCGTAGAAAGTTTGGAGGCGGGGCCGGGGTGCTCTATCGGCGTCCGGCGAATCCGGCAACGTCTGCAGCATGTGATACTCAGGCTGCAGAATCTTCAAGCACAAGGCGGCGAACTTGAGCCGGCCCATAACCTAAATGATCTAATACAGCAGATCACCTCGACCCTGGAGGGGTCTCAACCGGCTAGACCACCTACGCCGGCTCCAGTTGCTGAGTCCGTGGTCTCAGCAGTAGATTCCTCGTATAGAGCTATAGAACCTGCAGCAAGTACCCCGGTTCTCGCCGGTTTGGGGGCGGCGTCTTATCATAAGCTGCCCAACCCACTGTCTCACATCATCCAACAACTACCAGTCGTGGATGGACTGGACGTAGAAAAACTATTACCTTTTTTTAAGACCGTTTTCCAGTTGGTAGACTACCCGGGCATGTCCGATCGCACTGTGCTCGAACTCATATTCCCTTATTGTCGCGGAACAATGGCTGAGAGGGTGGCGGAGGTCATGCGTCGTAGTGGTGGAGTGGCGGAGTTCCACCGGGTGGTGTTGGGGACGTTCGTGCCCGGTAGATTAATGGAGAAGTTGCGACATCGACACTTTTATCGAGTGCAAGCGCGGGGCGAAAGTTTAGCCCAATTCGTACAGCGAATCCGAGAAGTAGCTCGAATACTGGGACTGGGCATGTCGGAGGAGGAAGTGGTCCAAAATATTCTCGACGGCGTCTCCTCCGAGGACCGATTGCGTCTAGTTTTTGCAGAGCGGCCGCGGTGGTTTGCGGACCTGGACCGGCTGTGTGTCATGACCAAGGCCATCCAGATGAGCGACCACGCGAGGGGAGACGATAGAGGAGAAGAACCCCGACCGCAGAGATCGGAAGGACCCAGGGAGCCTTTCTTCCCCCGACAGGCCCAGCCAGTTCGAAATCGCGAGCAAAAGAATGCGGTTGTTTGTTACAATTGTAACCGCCCGGAACACGTGGCTAGAAATTGCACTCGAGGGCGCGCGCGTCCAGCACCTCCTTCATCTAGACCAGCACCAAAAAACTAAATAGACAGGGGAAGATATTTCGGAGGATGTCTTCCCCCCGCTCTAAATCTGTTCAACTTCCGACGACCTCCAGGCAATTGTTAGCATCCAACTCTTCCGACATCAAGGTCCGGTCCACTACCTCGCAACACCTTTCAGTATGCCCCTTTCTGTCGCTCGAGGTAAAAGGGAGTCAGCTCAGAGCCTTAGTTGACTCCGGTTCTGCCCGATCCATCATCTCATCTCGGGTATACGCGGACCTTGAAAAGCAGGGCTTGATCAAGGAGTCGAACCTGTCATCTGCAGTATGCTGGACTGCATCCCGGGAAATCTTGCCTATCTCCCGAGTTATCACCTTCAAAATTAAAATCGATGGATTTTCTTGGGTGTGGCCTTTTCTGGTTTCTCCTGCTCTGGGAGTGGATTGTATAATTGGTGCCGACTTCATCGCAAAAAGTGGTCTCGTGCTGGACATCCAAGCGCACCAATGTTTCTTTAAGTTTAATCGGGGAGTTCTAATTCCGTTCCTTGTGTACCAAGGCGCAAAGCCGGGTATCCAAGAAGTAGCTTGTCCCGATTCTGCACGAGATCATCTCACTCCATCCCAGCAGAAGGCCTTAGGCATTTGTGTGAGGAATTTCCCGAGGTGTTAACTCCTAATTTGGGACTCACACACGTGCTGGAGTACAAGGTACGCCTAACAGATTCCAAAATAGTAAGGTCACACCCTTACAAATTCGCTCCTCCGAAGATGACCATTCTGCGAGAGAAGGTTCAAGAATTGTTAGAACAAGGGGTAATTGAACCTTCTCATTCGAGCTATGCCAGTCCAGCATTTTTAGTACCAAAGCCTGGGGGTAAGCAAAGAATGGTTATAGATTATCGGAAGTTGAATTCCAATATAGAGGTGGATTCTGTTCCCCTCCCAGATTTACATTCGGCCTTTGATTGGTTCAGTGGGGCCAGATATTTTACTATAATCGATCTTAACGCGGCCTATCATCAGATTCCGCTGGCCAAAGAGAGTAGACCATATACGGCCTTTTGTGTACCCTGGAATTTGTACCAGTACACAAGGGTTCCCATGGGTTTGGCTGTGGGGGCCCAGACACTTACTCGTCTTCTCGATACCGTTTTTCACGATGTGAAATTTCGGTTCGTGTTTAATTACCTTGATGATTTATTGGTATACAGCGAGACCTTCGAGGATCATCTGAGTCATCTCAGAGAAGTGATGGGCCGGTTAAGGAGTTCTGGTCTCACTGTCAATCCCGAGAAGGTTCGTTTCGCCCAAGAGAGTATTTCTTTCTTGGGCCACTTAGTTTCACACCGGGGCGTTACGGTCGACCCCGAGAGGACACAGGGTATCCGTGACTTCCCTCCCCCTAGGGATGCGAAGGGCATAGCGAGATTCGTCGGTATGGTAAATTTTTACCGACGTTTCATACCTAACATCGCCGAGATTGCCGCACCCTTGAACGAACTGAGGAAGAAGGGCGCCAAATTTACATGGGGTGAAAATCAACAAAAAGCTTTCGACACCTTGAAGGAAGCCATCATCTCCCCACCGGTGTTACGGATGCCCGACTTTTCCAAGCCGTTTATACTGCAGACGGACGCGAGTTCGGTTGCGCTCGGGGCGGTTCTTTCCCAAGTTGTAGACGACGCTAGGCAGCCTGTGGCTTTTATTTCCCGGACATTGACCCAGCAAGAACGAAAATCATCTGTCTATGAGCTAGAGTGTTTAGCTGTAGTGTACGCTCTAGACAAGTTCAGGCGTTTCCTGGAACATGCTGAGTTCCTGCTTGAGACCGACAATCAGGCTCTCTCTTGGCTTCTGGCTCATCCCCGGCAACTGGGTAAAATTGGTAGATGGGTGGTAAAGATCTCATCCTTTAAGTTCACAGTGCAACACATTAGGGGATCTCAAAATGTGGTTGCAGATGCCTTGTCCCGCATGTTTTCCCAGCCCAGTGATGCCCAATCTGAGCAACCCTGTTCCGTTCTATTAGACTTTCCATTAGCCTTCACTGATGTGTTACCCTATCAGTTAAACGACGAAGAGCTGGGTCCAGTCATCCAAAATATCAAGGAGGGTAACGTACAGGCCCCTTACTTCTTGTCCAAGGGAGTCCTCTGTTGTAGAGAGAGAAAAGGACGTGCCCCTAAGATCGTGCTGCCTAGCAAGTTAGTACCCATGGTCTTCAGTTATTACCATAATTCCCCAGTAGGAGGCCACAAGGGAATTTCTAAGACCATTTCCAGTGTTAGGAAACATTTTATCTGGAAGGGCATGGATAGGGACATCGCGACAAGGGTTAAGAGCTGTCATCTTTGTGGCTTGAGCAAGCCTGCCCAGAACACCAAACTAGGGTTGTTGTCATCTGAGGTAGCGAGCAGACCGATGGAGAAGTTGTTCATCGACTACGTGGGGCCGTTCCCCCGTAGCAAGTCAGGTAATGCTTACCTGCTTGTTTGTGTGGATGCTTTTTCTAAGTTTGCCTGGCTACTGCCCTTACGGCAGGCAACCGCTCGTTTAACCATTAACGCGCTACAGAACAATGTGTTTCAGCATTTCGGTCTTCCGACCATCGTTGTTTCGGACAATGGCCCGCAGTTCATTTCGGGTGAATTCCGGCGAATGTGTTTCGCCAGTGGGATCAAACACGTAACCACTTCCCCTTATTACCCACAACCGTCCCATGCGGAGAGATTCAATCGGAATCTCCGGTCCGCCCTGATTGCTTATCACGCAGAGCAACAAACCACCTGGGATCAGAATCTGAAGTGGTTACAGTTAGCTTTCAACACGGCCCGACACGATAGTCATCAGGCCGTGCCCTTTAAAATCCTGTTTGGATTCTCGCCCGCACTCCCGTTGACCAATTTGTGGAATATCGAAGATCTTCTGCCGCGGGATCCCGATAATAAAACAGCGGAGAGGTGGAAGGAAGCTCGGAAGAATTTGCTGCGAGCGCACGAGCGGGTCCGTCGGCGTTATAATCAGGGGCGAATTCCAAACCCCTTCCGAATTGGTGACTAGGTGTATTGCCAAAGCCACCCACTCAGCTCCGCCACAGACAAACGTGCCGCAAAGTTGTGTTACCGCTGGTCGGGCCCATATCGCATCCTGGGATTCACGTCACCGGTGACGGCCCGGCTGGGCGTACCGGGGGACGATGCTAAAATAGTGGTAAGCCATATTTCTAAATTGAAGCGCTGTCGTGGGGGGATCGCGGATTATTGAAGGGGGTTAGTCCCCGTAGAGATAGGGCAGATGCCCTGTTAAGGTGGCAGTCGTGTTCTGGCTTTAGTGGACAAGCCTCAGGAGGTCGGAAGTCTGGGAGCTCCTCAACTTTCTTTGGTCTTTTCTTCGCTGTCCCTCTTTGCTGTGGGCTGGCCCTGATCAGGTCAGCGTGCAGCACCCGCACACTTACATACTACATGCCTTCTTTCGTCTCTTTCGTTTTCTTTCTGAGCCTCTGTTCTCCTGAGAGCAAGTGCTGCTGGGCCGACCTAATCACGATGACCACTGGCTTGTTTTGGGAGGGGGTACACTGCAGGGTACCCTCCCTGCGTTTAACTGTGAGGCAACTAGGTTGCCCTTTTGGGGTGAGGGTGTGCCGAGTCTAGGATAGATTCGGCGCGCATTCACCGTTTAACGAAAAAGGAAGTAAAATACTGTACGGTATTTAACGGTCGCAGCGGTAGAGATAAACCAATCTGCAGTTTTGATAAACTATCTGTAACTGGTTTTACCATTTAGAGCGGCTTGATTAGTGCTGCACCCTAGCGTGAACGGTTTACGAGGTCAGAACGGAAATAACGTTTTCTGCAATCCGTGGTCTCTGGCCGAACTTCGTCTTGTTAGCAACGTCTTTTGCTTTCTCCGGTAGAGAAGAATAAAATTGTTTCACCATCTTCATCTATGGCAGGCTAAATCTATACAGAACTGCGGGTCCTCCGAGGTAGACGGGGACAGCTCCACCACCTGAACATGTAACACCTAGATTCTCTCTCTCTCTTCATCTGCCGGAGAAGAATGGCGACGGCTAACACAAACACCCTATCATGAAAGCCAGATGATCACCTCTTCACACCCATGGAAAGGAAAAAATTAAGGTGAACTCAATCCATATATATACTCTTTACACATGGTGATGTAACTCAATAAAGCCAGTGGACAGTCAATCACTCAACAACATGACTTTCAAGTTTTTAAACATTTTAATTGGGTCCCCGATTAACGGGACAGAATAGTGCGTGAACTGGGAGGGAAATCTTTTGTAAATTTTATTAATTTGTTTGTATAATCTGTTAGCTCAGAGGCTGACATGCATCTTTGGCAGCTCACCATTCAAACGTGCAATTCCTTCTTATTTTTAGTATAAGGGTTTCATTACTGCTACTAATGCATTCAATCAACTTGTAATTTCTCTGTTTCAATTTAGTGTTCATTTTATATATTAATTTCTCAGTTTTAAATTCAGATTGGGTTATATAGGGATAGAAGTTTCTGTGGTAGTTAAGTAGAGTCACAAGTTTAATCCTGTACAGGTGCATGTCCATGCAGTGTTAAACATGCTGTTGAGACAGGTTGAATTATGCACTGACTTGCCCATGAAAATGTCGGTCTCTGGGCCAAAATTACTTTTAAAAGGGTTATAAGGTTCATGACACATTACTATTTTCAAAACTTAACAATATTTCTATATATATATAAATTCTTCTAATTAATTATGATCACTGGGGTGTTCACTGTATTCTAAATTTTATTTCTCCCAGTATAAGTGCCCGGTGTGGGAGCATTTTATAATAGTAATAGGCACTTGGCCAAATTTTTAATTTATTATGTCCAGGGTACTACTGGTGTTGCATATATAATCAGATACACATGTAATGTGTTATGCACATATTAAGAATTAAAACCTGACATGGATTTTCAGAAATTATTAATGATGTACCTCATGGGGGTAGAAAAGGGTGTGGCAAGAGATCTATGTAATAATTGTCCTGTATTGTGGAACATGTAGATGTATTGTATATTCGTGTGTGTATTTTGTGGGGTTCTATATGTATTGTACATTTGGGTGTATTTTTGGGGGAGTTAGATATAGGGCTTATAAAAAGAAAAGATAAAACATAGGGTTATATATATATATATATATTTAATTTTTGATGACAATTAATTAATTCTATCTCTATTAACTTTTAATTAATATTTTTTCTAAGAGAGTTAATTTATTTTAATTAACTTTAATAAAGAGTGTGTAGATTTGTCTCTATTTAATTTTAATTAATTTTTTTTGAGAATTAGTTATTCTAATTAACCTTATCAAGAAGTCTATAAATTTTATCTCAATTAAGTTTCAATTGATCATTTTAAAGAGAAGATAGAAAATAAATTTTATATTTATTAATAATTTTCAGGAAACATTAATGATTTTAATTTTTAATTCATTTTAAAGAGAAGATAGCAAATAAATTGTATGTGTTAATAATTTTCAGGTGACATTATTTAAAGAGAATAAATTATTTTAATTAATAATTTAAGGGGAAAATAGATTCTGAATGTTATATTTATTGATTTTGTTGTTAATATTTTTTTAAAAAGGAGATAGAATAATAAAAGGGATTTTATTGATTGTTAACTTTGTGAGTTTTAATTGCAAGTCCCGTCTCACTGGATCCAGTGCATTTTTGGCTTCTCTAGGCTTTGGTCTAGTTTTACTTAACTTGTGGCCCCTCTTTAAAAAAAAAAAAATTTCAAAAAAATTTTTTCAAACAAAAAAAATAATTTTTTTTTACCAGTCTAAGTTAAAGAGGGGTTTCAATTTATAGTTTAAACAAAATTTGTTAATGGCGTATATACCAACTATGTCCGATTGTTTACATTTACTTATATCGTTATTATCCCTTATTCTACTACATATTTTTTGTATCATAACACTAATAGGTCCCGTCTATTACTATATACGTTTGTCTATTACTATATACGTATTATTGCTATATACATTTGTTCATACTTTATTTTGGTAAAATGTTATTTTGTATACACATATAGTATGATTCAAAATACATTATGCTCTCATCTCGCCATTTTGTCACTTATTTAGTTATTTTAGTACACATGGGATATATTGTTAATAATTAAAATTGTGTACAATTGTTGTACGTGGTTAGTTCAATGTATTCACTAACTTTTTGTTATTTGAAATCTCTCTAAGTTATTGTATGGTGGTTATTTACACCTGGTTCTATGATTGCAGTTAGTTAGTTTATTAAATTTCAATTATTAAATTACTAGTATAATATTTGTGAGATGTTCTCATAGCAGTATTGAACATTTCTCTAACTACTGGTAACATTTTTTACATTCTCTTTATAAGTTTTGATAATGTTTTTTGACTAACTCTCTTGTCACATTGGGTTTCTGTCTATTTAGTTTAATGTTATTGTATTTAATCTGATTCATTTGTTGTGTCCTTCAGTTCATATGGTATTCATTGTTTTGCATTTTTATTCTTATTTAGTCTCTGTTTGAAACAATTATGGATAATTACTTGGTTTAATTAATGTATATAATTTTATGTTGTAGGTTCAACTCATGTGAGGTTATGTGTCATTTGTCTGACAACAATGTGCTTCATAGTTCTTTACAGTATTCATCTCAACTATTGCCATCTCATTATGGCATTCTACTACAATGGTTTAATATTAAGTTTTACACATTTTGTACACATTTTTACACTATTTGTTGAAACAATAATACTGGTTTTCTTAGTCTAATTACGTTACATATTTTGGTGGATTGTACCTAGGCTTTGGTACATTGACTTGTTTATACTCAATAAATTAGTTTATTTGCTACTATTTGTCTTGACATTCATCTACATTTTGTCCTGTGTTGCTATGACATTCAGGCACATTTCATATCAAGGATTACAAAGCTTTTATTATTAATCCCTATGAACAATTAATTCACTTTTCTGTATCATATTTTTGGTGGTCTTATTGATTATCTCTGTGGTTTTACAATCTTGGATTAAACTTGTTACACTAATTGTCTGTGCATTTCACTTGTTAATCGTTGATTCTTTCACTTACAAATGGTTAATCACTTCTCTCCATTATAAACATTTTCACTGGTATTGTTTGTGCTATTTACTTGGGGTAAAATGTTATTATATCACATGTTGTTACACTTATATTAAGTATTCACTGTCATTGTTTGTGATCACTTATTGATGCTCAACACTTGGTTTCTTTATTATAGGTATTCCAATAATCATTACACTTATTCTGATCACTATATTGATTTTAATTCCTTCCATATCTTGTGAATGTTGATGTCTTGTACTGTTCATACATAATCTTCATTCTTCATGGTACATTTCTTTTCCTCTTCTTCTTCTTTTTCTTCTTCTTCTTTTTCTTCTTCTGGTTAGTTGTTTGTCACTGTTGGTGCTTTCCTTGGTTACACATTATTTGTAATAATTCATGTTCCCTGAATATTGTCATATTCTTCCACATTTTCATTCATTATTATGGTAGTCATTGTCCTATATTTATTTCACACTCATAACAAATTAGTTTGTTTTTTCACTATGGTGATTGTATTTGATTCGTCTCCTTCTTACGTTGATAATTATTTTCGGCATATCCCCTCACTATTTTGATCTATTGGGCCTGGATGCTAACGTATTATATTGGCTCATTGGTATTTTCTCTCTCTTTGTTATACTCGATGATATTATTATTATTCTGCTTTCTTCTTCGTTGGGTTGGTTCAATATTATTCATTCATAGATACACATTTTATTTGTATTCTCCTGTTCCTTCTTCTATGCTTGATGAAATATTTTCATGTTATTCTTCTATTTGACGTATTAGACATTTATTTTATGTAACTGCTATTTTGGTACGTTACAATGTGTTACTCAGAAAGTTTGGTCTTTTTATGAACACACCTCGTATATTAACTCATACATAATTTACATTAAAATGAAAAAATCATAATTTTATTGCCTGGCAACAAAATTATTTTATTTTACTTCCATATTCCTTAAGGAAATGGAAGTATGGTGATGGCAAAAAAAATCGTGTTCGAGATTATTGCAGATTCTGATTGTACTACACTCAAAACATGAAAAAAAAGTCGATTTCCGAAAAGTGTCTGTGTGTGTGTCTGTGTGTAGATTTTTTTCTATGGCAAACGATAACTGCCGCAAATTCAAACAGAATCAAATATTTTTTGCATACAGCCCTGATTTGTAGAGTACTCACGACCTGTTGTTTTTGGTGAACATCGGTTGAGGGAAAGGAGTAGTTTACCAGCAACGGTTTTTTTTTATCAAGGGAAATTTTTAATTTGGCAAACGATAACAGCCGCAAATTCAAACAGAATCAAATAATGTTTCGCATACAGCCCTGAATTGTAGAGTTCTCAAGATCTGTTGTTTTTGGTGAAGATCGGTTAAGGGAAAGGGGTGGTTTACCTGTAACGTTTTATGTTTTAACAAGGGTATTTCCTATGGCAAACGATAACAGCCGCAAATTCAAACAGAATCAAAAGATTATTTGCAAACAGCCCTAAATTGTAGAGTTCTCAAGACCTATTGTTTTTGGTGAAGATCAGTTAAGGGAAAGGGGTAGTTTACCAGCAACGTTTTTTTAACAAGGGTATTTTCTATGGCAAACGAGAACAGCCGCAAATTCAAACAGAATCAAATAATGTTTTGCATACAGCCCTGACTTGTAGAGTACTCAAGACATTTTGTTTTTGGTCAAGATCGGTTAAGGGGAAGGGGTAGTTTACCTGCAACGTTTTTTTATCAAGCGTATTTTTTATGGCAAACGATAACAGCCGCAAATTCAAACAGAATCAAATAATTTTTTGCATACGTCCCTGAATTGTAGAGGTCTCAAGGACTTTTGATTTTGGTGAAGATCGGTTGAGGGGAAGGGGTAGTTTACCAGCAACCTTTTACGCTTTAACAACAGTAAAGTACTTGAAAATTCATTTAAACTTTTTCAAACAATGGTAATTGTTAAAAATAAAATAATTTTGTTGCCAGGGAATAAAATTATAATTTTTTCATTTTAATGTAAATTATGTATGAGTTAATATCTTTATATATATAATTCTTCTGTACGTGTGTATGTCACTGAACTCCTCCATGTATAAAATAATATATCGTTCGTGGCAGGTAAGCATATCTCAGTCATGTAATGTTTACATTTCCATTTTATTATTATGCCTACAGCAATAAAAAGGCAGGTAAGACACACACACACACAATTCACGTTATTTCTGGCCTCACTCATGTTTGCACGCTATTTAAATGGAAAGTGCCGAAACCCACACCAACATAACGCGTGCAAGCCGAAAAAATGGACATCAATTTGCTTCCTGTGGATCGCTGGGCAATGTAAGTGCACGTGTTTACAGAGGAACGATTCATAGACAGACTTTTCGTCTTTAGGGAATGAACCCTCTGCAAGATGCTGAGGGTCCATGAGTGACTTCGGAGCGCTCCTTCTTTTTGGCGTGTTTGTTCTGTGAAACATACAATGTAGATTCGCAGCTTTACTCTAAGCAACGCTCAATAGGAAATATTGAAAATTTTAGTCCACAGTGTACCCTCATTCACACTAAACCTGCTCTGATGTTTTAATTACGGACATCATAATATTAAAACTTTGGAAACTTGAGCAATACTTAATGGAGATTAATCATTAACTTATACAAGCCATTAATTTTATGCATATTTTTTATATATATGTGTACAACGTTATCGGCAACAAAGAAGTAGTTTTTGTTAAAATTCCTTCCCGGGATATTTCACCGTAGTCCAATGTTTTCTACAAAACCAGACGTTTCGGCAATGCCATCGACTTCCATCATTAGTGAAAATCGAGTGCGATAACGTGAGGTGGTATACGTTAGTGACCACAGTACTGTGGTTAAGGCTGAAGCAGTAAGTAGAAAGAAGTAGTTTCTATGGTAATATTTCATTTCGAAAATAATTTTAAATATAAATCTTAGAATATGGAAGTCATGT
This sequence comes from Magicicada septendecula, assembly GCA_034769895.1. Classification (NCBI taxonomy): domain Eukaryota; kingdom Metazoa; phylum Arthropoda; class Insecta; order Hemiptera; family Cicadidae; genus Magicicada; species Magicicada septendecula. The sequence continues at coordinate 745,552,169 of CM068368.1, read as the reverse complement.
ATGGTTCTCCATACCGATTTTTTAACAATTACCATTGTTTGAAAAAGTTTAAATGCATTTTCAAGTACTTTACTGTTGTTAAAACGTAAAAGGTTGCTGGTAAACTACCCCTTCCCGTTAACCGATCTTCACCAAAAACAATAGGTCTTGAGTACTCTACAAATCAGGGCTGTATGCAAAAAAATATATTTGATTCTGTTTGTTTTTGCGGCTGTTATCGTTTGCCATAGAAAATACCCTTGTTAAAAAAAGTTGCTGGTAAACTACCCCTTTCCCTTAACCGATCTTCACCAAAAACAAAAGGTCTTGAGAACTCTACAATTTAGGGCTGTATGCAAATAATCTTTTGATTCTGTTTGAATTTGCGGCTGTTATCGTTTGCCATAGAAAATACCCTTGTTAAAACATAAAACGTTGCCGGTAAACTACCCCTTTCATTTCACCGATCTTCACCAAAAACAACAGATCTTGAGAACTCTACAATTCAGGGCTGTATGCAAAACATTATTTAATTCTGTTTGAATTTGCGGCAGTTATCGTTTGCCAAAGAAAAAAATTTTCCCTTGATAAAAAAAACCGTTGCCGGTAAACTACCCCTTTCCCTCAACCGATCTTCACCAAAAACAATAGGTCGTGAGTACTCTGCAAATCAGGTCTGTATGCAAAAAATTATTTGATTCTGTTTGAATTTGCGGCTGTTATCGTTTGCCATAGAAAAAAAATCTACAGACAGCCAGACACACAGATAGACACACAGACAGGCACACAGACACACACACAGACACTTTTCGGAAATCGACTTTTTTTCATGTTTTGAGTGTAGTACAATCAGAATCTGCAAAAATCTCGAACACGATTTTTTTTGCCATCACCATACTTCCATTTCCTTAAGGAATATGGAAGTAAAAGTAAGTCATTTTTCGAAAAGTGTCTGTGTGTCTATCTGTCTGTCTATAGATTTGTTTTCTATGGCAAACGCTAACAGCCGAAAATTCAAACAGAATCAAATAGTTTTTTACATACAGCACTGCTTTGTAGAGTACTCAAGACCTATTATTTTTGGTGAAGATCGGTTAACGGAAAGGGGTAGTTTACCTGCAACTTTTTTTTTTAATCAAGGATAATTTGTTTATATGGCAAACAAAACAGCCGCAAATTCAAACACAATAAAATAATATTTTGCATACAGCCCTGAATTGTAGAGTTCTCAAGACCTATTGATTTTGGTAAAGATCGGTTAAGGGAAAGGGGTAGTTTACCGGCCACATTTTATGTTTTAACAATGGTAATTTTCTCTATGACGAACGATAACAGCCGCACATTCAAACAGAATCAAATAATGTTTTGCATGCATCCCTGAATTGTAGAGGACTCAAGACCTATTGATTTTGGTAAAGATCAGTTTTGGGAAGGGGTAGTTTACCTGCAACGTTTTATGTTATACCAAGGTTAATTTTTTTTTGACGAACGATAACTGCCGTAAATTCAAACATAACCAAATAAGTTTTTGCATACATCCCTATATTGTAGAGATCTCAAGGCCTGTTGATTTGGTGAAGATCGGTTAAGGGAAAGGGGTAGTTTACCGGCAACATTTTATGTTGTAACAAGAGAAATTTTTCCATGACGAACGATAACTGCCGTAATTTCAAACAGAATCAAATAATTTTTTACATATGTGCCTGAGTTGTAGAGGCCTCAAGGCCTATTGATTTTGGTGAAGATCGGTTACGGGGAAAGGGCAGTTTACCAGAAACATTTTTTGTTGTAACAAGAGTAAAGTACTTAATTTTGATAAGTAAAGTATCCTGATAAGAAGATGTTAATAATCCAGTGTAGAAACGTTGATGAAATAGCTATAAATGAAGAGGCTAGTTGAACGGGGTGGGGGTAATTTTCTATAAATGAAGATTATAGTTGAAGGGGGAGGGTATAATATTTATGTGTACTACGTTATCGGCAACAAAGTAGTAGTTTGTTGGTAAAATTCCTTCCTGGGCCGTTTGGCCGTAGTCCAATGTTTTCTGCAAAACTAGACGTTTCGGCAGTATCGTCGACTGCCATCATCAGTGAAAATCGAGAGCGATAAGGTGTGGTGGTATACGTTAGTGACCACAGTACTGTGGTTAAGGCTGAAGCAATAAGTGGAAAGAAGTAGTTTCTATGAAACATTTCATTTCGTAAATGATTTTAAATATAAATCTTAGAACATGGAAGTCATGTATGGTTCTCCATACCGATATTTTCGAAAAGTGTGTGTGTGTGTGTGTGTGTGTGTGTGTGTGTGTGTGTGTGTGTGTGTGTGTGTAGAATTTTTTCTATGGCAAACGATAACAACCGTAGATTCAAACAGGATCAAATAATTATTTGCATACGACTCTGGATTGTAGAGGAGTCAAGGCCTGTTGATTTTGGTAAAGATCGGTTAAGAGAAAGGGGTAGTTTACCTGCAACGTTTTACGTTTTAACAAGAGTAAAGAACTTAATTTTGATAAATAAAGTATCCTGAAAAGAAGGTCATAATAATCTACTGTAGAAAGGTAGGTAAAATATCTATAAATGAAAAGGGCAGTTGGGGGGGAGGGGGTAATTTTTACTTCCATATTCCTTAAGGAATGGAAGTATGGTGATGGCAAAAAGAATCGTGTTCGAGATTATTGCAGATTCTGATTCTACTACACTCAAAACATGAAAAAAAGTCGTTTTCCGAAAAGTGTCTGTGTGTGTGTCTGTCTGCCTGTCTGTCTGTCTGTCTGTCTGTGTGTCTGTCTGTCTGTGTGTCTGTGTGTCTGTAGATTTTTTTTCTATGGCAAACGATAACTGCCGCAAATTCAAACAGAATCAAATAATTTTTTGCATACAGCCCTGATTTGCAGAGTACTCGCGACCTACTGTTTTTGGTGAAGATCGGTTGAGGGAAAGGGGTAGTTTACCAGCAACGGTTTTTTTTTAGCAAGGGTAATTTTGTTTGTTTGGCAAACGATAACAGCCGCAAATTCAAACAGAATCAAAAGATTATTCGCATACAGCCCTAAATTGTAGAGTTCTCAAGACCTATTGTTTTTGGTGAAGATCGGTTGAGGGAAAGGGGTAGATTACCTGCAACGTTTTTTTAACAAGGGTATTTTCTATGGCAAACGATAACAGCCGCAAATTCAAACAGAATCAAATAATGTTTTGCATACAGCCCTGATTTGTAGTGTGCTCAAGACGTGTTGTTTTTGGTGAAGATCGGTTAAGGGGAAGGGGTAGTTTACCAGCAACGTTTTTTTATCAAGCGTATTTTCTATGGCAAACGAAAACAGCCGCAAATTCAAACAGAATCAAGTACTTTTTGCATACGTCCCTGAATTGTAGAGGTCTCAATGACTTTCGATTTTGGTGAAGATCGGTTAAGAGGAAGGGGTAGTTTACCTGCAACCTTTTACGTTTTAACAAGAGTAAAGTACTTGAAAATTTATTTAAACTTTTTGAAACAAACGATAACAGCCGCAAATTCAAACAGAATCAAAAGATTATTTGCATACAGCCCTAAATTGTAGAGTTCTCAAGACCTATTGTTTTTGGTGAAGATCGGTTGAGGGAAAGGAGTAGTTTACCTGCAACGTTTTTTTAACAAGAATATTTTCTATGGCAAACGATAACAGCCGCAAATTCAAACAGAATCAAATAATGTTTTGCATACAGACCTGATTTGTAGTGTACTCAAGATCTGTTGTTTTTGGTGAAGATCGGTTATGGGGAAGGGGTAGTTTACCAGCAACGTTTATTTATCAAGCGTATTTTCTATGGCAAACGATAACAGCCGCAAATTCAAACAGAATCAAATAATTTTTTGCATACAGCCCTGATGTGTAGTGTACTCACGACCTATTGTTTTTGGTGAAGATCGGTTAAGGGGAAGGGGTAGTTTACCAGCAACGTTTTTTTATCAAGCGTATTTTATATGGCAAACGATAACAGCCGCAAATTCATACAGAATCAAATAATTTTTTGTATACGTCCCTGAATTGTAGAGGTCTCAATGTTTTTCGATTTTGGTGAAGATCGGTTAAGGGGAAGGGGTAGTTTACCTGCAACCTTTCACGTTTTAACAAGAGTAAAGTACTTGAAAATTTATTTAAACTTTTTGAAACAATGGTAATTGTTAAAAATAAAATAATTTTGTTGCCAGGCAATAATATTATAATTTTTTCATTTTAATGTAATATAATATTTTTCATTTAATACAGCAATAAAAAGGCAGGTAAGACACAACCTGTCTGTTTGGCTGAAAATGATTTTAAATATAAATCTTAGAATATGGAAGTCATGTATGGTTCTCCATACCGATATTACTTCCATATTCCTTAAGGAATGGAAGTATGGTGATGGCAAAAAAAATCGTGTTCGAGATTATTGCAGATTCTGATTCTACTACACTCAAAACATGAAAAAAAGTCGTTTTCCGAAAAGTGTCTCTGTGTGTGTCTGTCTGTCTACCTGTGTGTCTGTCTGTCTGTGTGTCTGTAGATTTTTTTTCTATGGCAAACGATAACTGCCGCAAATTCAGACAGAATCAAATAATTTTTTGCATACAGTCCTGATTTGTTAAGGACTCGCGACCTATTGTTTTTGGTGAAGATCGGTTGAGGGAAAGGGGTAGTTTACCTGCAACGGTTTTTTTTATCAAGAGAAATTTTTTTTTTGGCAAACAATAACAGCCGCAAATTCAAACAGAATCAAATAATGTTTCGCATGCAGCCCTGAATTGTAGAGTTCTCAAGACCTATTGTTTTTGGTGAAGATCGGTTAAGGGAAAGGGGTAGTTTACCAGTAACGTTTTATGTTTTAACAAGGGTATTTCCTATGGCAAACGATAACAGCCGCAAATTCAAACAGAATCAAAAGATTATTTGCATACAGCACTAAATTGTAGAGTTCTCAAGACGTTTTGTTTTTGGTGAAGATCGGTTAAGGGAAAGGGGTAGTTTACCTACAACGTTTTTTTAACAAGGGTATTTTCTATGGCAAACGATAACAGCCGCAAATTCAAACAGAATCAAATAATTGTCTGCATACAGCCCTGATTTGTAGAGTACTCAAGACCTATTGTTTTTGGTGAAGATCGGTTGAGGGAAAGGGGTAGTTTACCTGCAACGTTTTTTATCAAGCGTATTTTCTATGGCAAACGATAACTGCCGCAAATTCAAACAGAATCAAATAATTTTTTGCATACAGCGCTGATTTGTAGAGTACTCGCGACCTATTGTTTTTGGTGAAGATCGGTTGAGGGGAAGGGGTAGTTTACCAGCAACGGTTTTTTTTATCAAGGGAAATTTTTTTTTTTTGGCAAACGATAACAGCCGCAAATTCAAACGGAATCAAATAATGTTTCGCATACAGCCCTGAATTGTAGAGTTCTCAAGACATATTGTTTTTGGTGAAGATCGGTTAAGGGAAAGGGGTAGTTTACCTACAACGTTTTTTTAACAAGGGTATTTTCTATGGCAAGCGATAACAGCCGCAAATTCAAACAGAATCAAATAATGTTCTGCATACAGCCCTGATTTGTAGAGTACTCAAGACCTATTGTTTTTGGTGAAGATCGGTTGAGGGAAAGGGGTAGTTTACCAGCAACGTTTTTTATCAAGCGTATTTTATATGGCAAACGATAACCGCCGCAAATTCAAACAGAATCAAATAATTTGTTGCATACGTCAGTGAATTGTAGAGGACTCATGGCCTTTAGAGTTTGGTGAAGATCAGTTAAGGGGAAGGGGTAGTTTACCTGCAAGCTTTTACGTTTTAACAAGAGTAAAGTACTTGAAAATTCATTTAAACTTTTTCAAACAATGGTAATTGTTGAAAATAAAATAATTTTGTTGCCAGGCAATCTGAAAATTTCAGATTTTGTACCACAAAATCTGAAAAGATTATACGATAGTTTATGAAATGGTTAATAATACGTCAGTGGAAGGTGTAATGAGAAATTAGCAGAAATGGAAACCTGGGGAATGTTAACTGTTCTGTAGATACAATTTTGTCAGAATGTTTGGAAATGATTATCAACATTGAAGAAAAAGTAAGCATATTAAGAAACATATGTAAGTACTTATTATAAAAAAATAATGTTTGTTTTTTGATAAAGTCATTTTGATTATAAAATATAAATATTTACAACAAGAAAAGAATTTTCAGTTTTCAAAATTTAAATATATTTTTATAAAACAATGGGTTCTTCATTGAGGTGGGGACCATGTCACTCACTCCATCTCAAGCCTCCTCTCCCATTTTGCAGAAAAAGAGGACCCTGTCAAGGCTGATACTTTGACGACAGTGACAGGGCTTTCCACCAAATTCAGCAGAGTGACAGGTAGGCCCAACTCTGATTGGCTCCTCAGATTTCCCCAGCGTTAGTAGGTTCTATGAAAATATTTTATTTCAAAAATGATTTTAAATATAAATCTTAGATATGTTTTATAAATCTCATGTTTTATGTTTTAACATGGGTAATTTTTTATATGACGAACCATAACTGCCGTAAATTCAAACAGAATCAAATAATTTTTTACATATGTGCCTGAGCTATAGAGAACTCAATGTCTGTTGATTTTGGTGAAGATCGGTTACGGGGAAAGGGCAGTTTACCTGAAACATTTTTTGTTGTAACATGAGTAAAGTACTTAATTTTGATAAAGTATCCTGATAAGATCTTAATAATCCACTGTAGAAACGTAGATGAAATATCTATAAATGAAGAGGCTAGTTGAACGGGCTGGGGGTAATTTTCTATAAATCAAAATTATAGTTGAAGGGGGAGGGGATAATATTTTTTATATGTGTAATACGTTATTGGCAAGAAAGAAGTATTTTTTTGTTAAAATTCCTTCCCTGGCTGTTTGGCTGAAAATGATTTTAAATATAAATCTTAGAATATGGAAGTCATGTATGGTTCTCCATACCGATATTTACTTCCATGTTCCTTAAGGAAATGGAAGTATGGTGATGGCAAAAAAAATCGTGTTCGAGATTATTGCAGATTCTGATTGTACTACACTCAAAACACGAAAAAAAGTCATTTTTCGAAAAGTGTCTGTGTGTGTGTCTGTCTGTCTGCGTGTCTGTGTGTCTATCTGTAGATTTTTTCCTATGGCAAACGATAACAGCCGCAAATTCAAACAAAATCAAATAATTTTTTGCATGCAGCTCTGATTTGTAGAGTACTCAAGACCTATTGTTTTTGGTGAAGATCGGTTAAGGGTAAGGGGTAGTTTACCAGCAACGCTTTTTTATCAAGGGTAATTTTACTTCCATGTTCCTTAAGGAAATGGAAGTATGGTGATGGCAAAAAAAATCGTGTTCGAGATTATTGCAGATTCTGATTGTACTACACTCAAAACATGAAAAAAAGTGGTTTTTCGAAAAGTGTCTGTGTGTGTGTCTGTGTGTGTCTGTAGATTTTTTTTTATGTCAAACGATAACAGCCGCAAATTCAAACAGAATCAAATAATTTTTTGCATGCAGCCCTGATTTGTAGAGTACTCGCGACGTATTGTTTTTGGTGAAGATCGGTTGAGGGAAAGGGGTAGTTTACCTGCAACGGTTTTTTTATCAAGGGTAATTTTGTTTGTTTGGCAAATGATAACAGCCGCAAATTCAAACAGAATCAAATAATGTTTCGCATACAGCCTTGAATAGTAGAGTTCTCAAGACCTTTTGTTTTTGGTGAAGACCGGTTAAGGGAAAGGGGTAGTTTACCTGCAACGTTTTATGTATTAAAAGGGTATTATCTATGGCAAACGATAAGAGCCGCAAATTCAAACAGAATCAAATACGTTTTTGCATACAGCCCTGATTTCTTGAGTACTAAAGACCTATTGTTTTTGGTGACGATCGTTTAAGGGAAACGGGTAGTTTACCGGCCACGTTTTTTGTTTTATCAAGGGTATTTTGTATGGCAAACGATAACAGCCGCAAATTCAAACAAAATCATATAATATTTTGCATACAGCCCTGAATTGTATAGGTCTCAAGACCTTTCGTTTTTGGTAAAGATCGGTTACGGGAAAGGGGTAGTTTACCAGCAACGGTTTTTTATCAAGGGTAATTTTTACTTCCATATTCCTTAAGGAATGGAAGTATGGTGATGGCAAAAAAAATCGTGTTCGAGATTATTGCAGAATCTGATTCTACTACACTCAAAACATGAAAAAAAGTCGTTTTCCGAAAAGTGTCTGTGTGTGTGTGTCTGTCTGTGTGTCTGTGTGTGTGTGTGTCTGTGTGTCTGTAGATTTTTTTTCTATGGCAAACGATAACTGCCGCAAATTCAAACAGAATCAAATAATTTTTTGCATACAGCTCTGATTTGCAGAGTACTCGCGACCTATTGTTTTTGGTGAAGATCGGTTGAGGGAAAGGGGTAGTTTACCTGCAACGGTTTTTTTTTAGCAAGGGTAATTTTGTTTGTTTGGCAAACGATAACAGCCGCAAATTCAAACAGAATCAAATAATGTTTCGCATACAGCCCTGAATTGTAGAGTTCTCAAGACCTATTGTTTTTGGTGAAGATCGGTTAAGGGAAAGGGTTAGTTTACCTACAACGTTTTTTTAACAAGGGTATTTTATATGGCAAACGATAAAAGCCGCAAATTCAAACAGAATCAAATAAGTTTCTGCATACAGGCCTGATTTGTAGAGTACTCACGATCTATTGTTTTTGGTAAAGATCGGTTGAGGGGAAGGGGTAGTTTACCTGCAACGTTTTTTTATCAAGCGTATTTTCTATGGCAAACGATAACTGCCGCAAATTCAAACAGAATCAAATAATGTTTTGCATACCTCCCTGAATTGTAGAGGTCTCAAGGACTTTTGATTTTGGTAAAGATCGGTTAAGGGGAAGGGGTAGTTTACCAGCAACGTTTTACGTTTTAACAACATTAAAGTACTTGAAAATTCATTTAAACTTTTTGAAACAATGGTAATTGAAAAAAATAAAATAATTTTGTTGCCAGGCAATAAAATTATAATTTTTTCATTTTAATGTAAATTATGTTTGAGTTAATATCTTTATATATACAGTGGAACTTGGTTATTACGGCCTCGGCTGTTACGTCAACTCGGGTGTAGCGTTATTTTGTCATAAGTCCGGTCAAACTGATATCTTTAACATTATAAAAATTCCCGGTTTTAACGTCACTAAATATTGTACTACTCTGTTATAGCGTCAAATATTTCTCAGATATTTTACTCTAAATTTCATATAAACGTATATATGTGTGCGCGCGCGCTAGCCCATGGCTACAGACATACATTGTATGCAAGCGATAAGCACTGTAACAGGACTGCCGGCGCCAGCCATTTTACGTGCTCCAACGGATGGCTAGATCGATTTAAGGCCCGACACTCGATTTCCTTTGCAAAAATTTTTGGTGAGGCAAAATGCGTAGATCTGAACGTTACAGGCGATTGGGTGCGTAACACTTGGCCAGAAATTAGACGATCATATAAAGATGAAGACATCTTTAATGGACATGAAGCCGGAATTTTTTATAAATTAACTGCAGATAAGACTTTCAAATTTAAAAATGAAAAGTGCGTTGGTGGGAAGCTCTCTAAACAAAGAGTTACAGTTTTTGTTTGTGCGAACATGACGGGAACCGAAAAAAGGAAACTTTTAGTTATCGGGAAAAGTTTGCATCCTAGATGTTTTAAAAACATCAAAAAACTTCCTGTAAGTTACACTGCCAACATAAAAGCGTGGACGAATTCTAGTATTTTTAAAGATGACTTCTGTACGTGTGTATGTCACTGAACTCCTCCATGTATAAAATAATATATCGTTCGTGGCAGGTAAGCATATCTCAGTTATGTAATGTTCACGTTTCCATTTTATTATTATGCCTACAGCAATAAAAAGGCAGGTAAGACTCTCTCTCTCTCTCTCTCACACACACACACACACACACACACACACACACACACACACACACACACACACACACACACACACACACACACACACACACACACACACACATACACACACACACACTTCACGTTATTTCTGGCCTCACTCATGTTTATTTTCTTACATTTGCACGCTTTTTACTTCCATATTCCTTAAGGAATGGAAGTATGGTGATAGCAAAAAAAATCGTGTTCGAGATTATTGCAGATTCTGATTCTACTACACTCAAAACACGAAAAAAAGTCGTTTTCCGAAAAGTGTCTGTGTGTGTGTCTGTCTGTGTGTCTGTGTGTCTGTGTGTCTATAGATTTTTTTTCTATGGCAAACGATAACTGCCGCAAATTCAAACAGAATCAAATAATTGTTTGCATACAGCACTGATTTGCAGAGTACTCGCGACATATTGTTTTTGGTGAAGATAGGTTGAGGGAAAGGGGTAGTTTACCTGCAACGGTTTTTTTTTAGCAAGGGTAATTTTGTTTGTTTGGCAAACGATAACAGCCGAAAATTCAAACAGAATCAAATAATGTTTCGCATACAGCCCTGAATTGTAGAGTTCTCAAGATGTTTTGATTTTGGTGAAGATCGGTTAAGGGAAAGGGGTAGTTTACCTGTAACGTTTTATGTTTTAACAAGGGTATTTCTTATGGCAAACGATAACAGCCGCAAATTCAAACAGAATCAAAAGATTATTTGCATACGGCCATAAATTGTAGAGTTCTCAAGACCTATTATTTTTGGTGAAGATCGGTTGAGGGAAAGGGGTAGTTTACCTGCAACGGTTTTTTTTTATCAAGGAAAATTTTTTTTTTTGCCAAACGATAACAGCCGCAAATTCAAACAGAATCAAATAATGTTTCGCATACAGCCCTGAATTGTAGAGTTCTCAAGACCTATTGTTTTTGGTGACGATCGGTTAAGGGAAAGGGGTAGTTTACCTGTAACGTTTTATGTTTTAACAAGGGTATTTCCTATGGCAAACGATAACAGCCGCAAATTCAAACAGAATCAAATAATTTTCTGCATACAGCCCTGGTTTGTAGAGTACTCAAGACCTGTTGTTTTTGGTGAAGATCGGTTGAGGGGAAGGGGTAGTTTACCTGCAACGTTTGTTATAAAGCGTATTTTATATGGCAAACGATAACTGCCGCAAATTCAAACAGAATCAAATAATTTTTTGAATACGTTAGTGAATTGTAGAGGACTCAAGTCCATTAGATTTTAGTGAAGATCGGTTAATGGGAAGGGGTAGTTTACCTGCAACATTTTACGTTTTAACAAGAGTAAAGTACTCGAAAATTCATTTAAACTTTTTCAAACAATGGTAATTGTTAAAAATAAAATAATTTTGTTGCCAGGCAATAAAATTATAATTTTTTCATTTTAATGTAAATTATGTATATATTACAAAATATATCGTGCTTGGTAGGCAAGCATATTTCAGATTATAAGTCTTAGAATATGGAAGTCATGTATGGTTCTCCATACCGATATTTTTCTATGGTAAATGATAACAGCCGCAAATTCAAACAGAATCAAATGATGTTTTGCATACAGCCCTGTATTGTAGAGTTCTCAATACCTATTGGTGTTGGTGAAGACCGGTTAAGGGAAAGGGGTAGTTTACCAGTAACGTTTTATGTTTTAAAAGGGTATTTTCTATGGCAAACGATAAGAGCCGCAAATTCAAACAGAATCAAATACGTTTTTGCATACAGCCCTGTTTTGTTGAGTACTAAAGACCTATTGCTTTTGGTGAAGATCGGTTAAGGGAAAGGGGTAGTTTACCAGACACGTTTATTGTTTTATCAAGGGTATTTTATATGGCAAACGATAACAGCCGCAAATTCAAACAGAATCATATAATATTTTGCATACAGCCCTGAAATGTAGAGTTCTCAAGACCTGTTGGTTTTGGTGAAGATCGGTTAAAGGAATAGGGTTGTTTACCAGCAACATTTTATGTTTTACCAAGGGTACTTTTTATATGACAAACGATAACTGCCGTACATTAAAACAGAATCAACTACTCTTCTGCATACCTTTTTGAATTATACAGAACTCAAGGTCTCTTGATTTTGTTGAAGATCGGTTAAGGGAAAGGGGTAGTTTACCTGCAACGTTTTATGTTTTAACAAGGGTAGTTTTTCTATGACGAACGATAACTGCCGTAAATTCAAAGAGAATCAACTAATGTTTTGCATACAGTCCTGAATTGTAGAGTACCCAAGACCTTTCGTTTTTGGTGAAGATCGGTTAAGGGAAAGGGGTAGTTTACCTGCAACGGTTTTTTATCAAGGGTAATTTTTTTCTATAGTAAACGGTAACAGCCGCAAATTCAAACAGAATCAAATGATGTTTTGCATACAGCCGTGTATTGTAGAGTTCTCAATACCTATTGGTGTTGGTGAAGATCGGTTAAGGGAAAGGGGTAGTTTACCAGCAGCATTTTATGTTTTAACAAGGGTAATTGTTTATATGACGAACGATAACTGCCGTAAATTCAAACAGAATCGGCTTGGTTTTTGCATACCTTTTTGAACTAAAGAGAACTCAAGGTCTGTTGATTTTGTTGAAGATCGGTTAAGGGAAGGGGTAGTTTATCAGGAACTCTTTATTTTTTAAAAAGGGTAATTTCTTATGACGAACGATAACTGCCGAAAATTCAATGAGAATCAAATAAGTTTTTGCACCTTTTCCTGAGTTGCAGAGAGCTCAAGGTCTATTGATTTTGGTGAAGATCGGTTAAGGGAAAGGGGTAGTTTACCTGCAACATTTTATGTTGTAACAAGAGAAATGTTTCCATGGCGAACGATAACTGCCGCACATTCAAACAGAATCAAATATTTTTTTGCATGCTTCCCTGAATTGTAGAGGACGGAAGGTCTGTTGATTTTGGAGAAGATCGGTTAAGAGAAAGGGGTTGTTTACCTGGAACATTTTATGATTTAACAAGAGTAAAGTACTTAATTTTTATAAATAAAGTATCCTGATAAGAAGCTCATAGTAATCCACTGTAGAAACGTAGATGAAATATCTATAAATGAAGAAGTTAGGTGAACGGGGTGGGGGTAATTTTCTATTATTAAAAATTATAGTTGAAGGTGGAGGGGAGAATTTTTTATATGTGTACTACGTTATCGGCAACAAAGAAGTAGTTTTTTGTTAAAATTGCTTCCCGGGCTCTTTAGCCGTAGTCCAATGTTTTCTGCAAAACCAGACTTTTCGGCAGTGGCATCGACTGCCATCATCGGTGAAAATCGAGTGCGAAAACGTGAGGTGGTATACGTTAGTGACCACAGTTCTGTGGTTAATGTTGAAGCAATAAGTAGAAAGAAGTATTTTCTGTGGAAATATTTCATTTCGAATATGATTTTAAATATAAATCTTAGAACATGGAAGTCATGTATGGTTCTCCATACCGATATTTTTCTATGGTAAACGATAACAGCCGCAAATTCAAACAGAATCAAATAATGTTTTGCATACAGATCAGAATTGTAGAGTTCTCAATACCTGTTGGTTTTGGTGAAGATCGGTTAAGGGAATAGGGTAGTTTACCTGCAACATTTTATGTTTTGACAACGGTAATTTTTTCTATGACGAACGATAACTGCCATAAATTAAAACAGAATCAACTACTTTTTCATACCTTTTTGAATTATACAGAACTCAAGGTCTGATGATTTTGTTGAAGATCGGTTAAGGGAATGGGGTATTTTACCTGCAACGTTTTATATTTTAACTAGGGTATTTTTTATGGCAAACGATAAGAGCCGCAAATTCAAACATAATCAAATAATTTTTTGCTTACAGCCCTGAACTGTAGAGTACTCAAGACCTATTGTTTTTGGTGAAGATCGGTTAAGGGAAAGGAGTAGTTTACCTGCAACGTTTTTTTATCAGGGGTAATTTTTTTCTTTGGCAAACAATAACAGCCGCATATTCAAACAGAATCAAATAATGTTTTGCATACAGCCCGGAATAGTAGAGTTCTCAAGACTTGTTGTTTTTGGTGAAGATCGGTTAAGGGAAAGGGGTAGTTTACCTGCAACGTTTTTTTAACAAGGGTATTTCCTATGGCAAACGATAACAGCCGCATATTCAAACAGAATCAAATAATGTTTTGCATACAGCCCGGAATAGTAGAGTTCTCAAGACTTGTTGGTTTTGGTGAAGATCGGTTAAGGGAAAGGGGTAGTTTACCTTGCAACGTTTTTTTGTCAAGGGTAATTTGTTTCTATGGCAAACGATAACAGCCGCAAATTCAAACAATCAAATAATGTTTTGCATACCTTTTTGAATTAAAGAGAGTTCAAGGCCTGTTGATTTTGTTGAAGATCGGTTAAGGGAAAGGGGTAGTTTACCAGCAACATTTTATGTTTTAACAAGGGTAATTTATTATATGACGAACGATAACTGCCGTAAATTCAAACAGAATCAACTACGTTTTTGCATACCTCAAAAAATACGTTTACGGTAATTTTGTTTTGACGAAAGATAACTGCCGTAAATTCAAAGAGAATCAAATAATTTTTTGCATACTTTCCTGAATTGTAGAGAACTCAAGGCCTACTGATTTTGGTGAAGACCGGTTAAGGGAAAGGGGTAGTTTACCTGCAACATTTTATGTTGTAACAAGAGAAATGTTTCCATGACGAACGATAACTGCCGCACATTCAAACAGAATCAAATATTTTTTTGCATGCATCCCTGCATTGTAGAGGAATGAAAGTCTATTGATTTTGGTGGAGATCGGTTAAGAGATAGGAGTACTTTACCTGCAAGGTTTTATGTTTTAACAAGAGTAAAGTTCTTAATTTTGATAAACAAAGTATCCTGATAAGAAGCTCATAATAATCCACTGTAGAAACGTAGATGAAATATCTATAAATGAAGAGGTTAGGTGAACGGGGTGGGGGTAATTTTCTATAAATGAAAATTATAGTTGAAGGGAGAGGGGAGAATTTTGTATATGTGTACTACGTTATCGGCAACAAAGAAGTAGTTCTTTGTTAAAATTCCTTCCCGGGCTGTTTAGCTTTAATCCAATGTTTTCTGAAAAACCAGACTTTTCGGCAGTGCCATCGACTGCCATGATCAGTGAAAATAGAGTGCGAAAACGTGAGGTGGTGTACGTTAGTGACCACAGTACTGTGGTTAAGGCTGAAGCAATAAGTAGAAAGAAGTAGTTTCTATGGAAATATTTCATTTCGAATATGATTTTAAATATAAATCTTAGAACATGGAAGTCATGTATGGTTCTCCATACCGATTTTTTAATAAATTAAAATGGTAATTGATGGAGTAAGTAAATTTTATAAGTTTTATATGCGTAATACGTTATTGACAACAAAGAAGTAGTTTCTGTGGAAACATTTCACTTCACTTTAACAAAATTCTATATAATTCATTTTAATTTATATCACGTATGAGTGAAAATATATCGTTCCTGGTAGGACACACACACACACACACACACACACACACACACACACACACACACACACACACACACACACAATTCGCGTTATTTCTGGCCTCAATAATGTTTATTTCCTTATGTTTGCACGCTTTTTAAATGAAAAGTGCCGAAACCCACACCAACACAACGCTTGCAAGCCGAAAAGGTGGACAGCGATTTTCTTCCTGTGGATCGCTGGGCAGTGTTGTTGTATTAAACCAATTAATACAATCTGTGTACTTATTTCTATTATGATATGAGAATTATAAACTAATATGTGCATGTGTGTATGTATGAAAAATATATAAATATATTTCTCCTTTGGAAATTTTTTTGCCCCTCCTTGAAAATATTTTGACCTCCCTGATGGCTAGTTATTTAGTAGCCTGTGTGGAATATAGCGTTATGACATGGATCTGAATGGTGGATGTTAAACAGGAGACACAAACGTATTAAGGAAGAAATGTTTTGCTGAGAAATTTATAACTATACGGCTGAACAGAATAGTCATTCAGGAAATCAGAAGACAAATTGAAAGAAAGAAATCAAGACTCGATTTAAAAAAAGAAAAATGACTAGTATAGTATTGACAGGAAAAACTTTGACAACACTATAGACACCCCTCGGCCCCTCGAAGCGAGAGTCCAATTTCATTACAGGAATCAGATAGCAGCTACTCTTCGTTCGACTTACATACATTTTATTCAAAAGTACAGTCCTTCCTCACGACACGAAGGTTGAGGATAGTCTTCATCTACCTGACATAGTTGTACCATTTTAGCTGATACGTAATTTCTTCAGAACTCAATCATCCACTTATTTAATTAATATTTAAATGATTTTAAATATAAATTTTAGGACATGGAAGTTATGTATGGTTCTCCATACCGATTTTTATAATATTTTTATTATGATATTTAATAAACGTAAAACATGTACGGCATCCACAGGCAATTACTGTGGATTTTCTTAATTCATATTAAAATAAAGAAAATTTACGTTTTGAAAAATTGTAGTAAGTAGCGAAAATTAGGACGTCGTAATTTCTGAAATAGTGTCTTCTGTTTTCAAAATAAATGTCCTCAGTTTTGATTGAAGAAAAATATGGGAACCGTAGTTTAAGTGTTATTACAAAAGATAAAATCGACTGCTACTACAATAGGTGGGCAACAATAGGCCTACTTTGTCAGTACATATATACTGACACCGCTTGTAATCTATAACGGAAAATTTGATCAATTGATAATTTTACTAAATAAACTATGCTGAAAGCAAAAAGAAGGGTGTGTTTTAGAAAGCGGTGAGGTATTGAGACGCCAGAACCGTAAGGCGGCAATAGTTGAAAGAAAATTAACTTGTAAAAAGTCTGTAAAGTAAAGCAGTAAGTTAATAACGCCGGCGCTGGGGCTGACGAAAATAATGAATGTACTTTTATGTTAAGTCACGGTTTGGGACACCACTGTCATAAAATGTATTATTTGCTCAGATAGTAAGGGTGTTTGCCAAACGTTGTAAACTTAAGTGCATACAACAATAGGTACCGTTAGACGAGAGAGAGCGTTGTGTGACAGTGATAACGATAGACGCTAGTTGTTTAAGCACGTGGAACACGGGAAAACGTTGGGCGAATCAGAAAAAGCGTCATGTATCGCGCGGGAGGTTTTAGTTAAGCAGATTGGGCGTATTCGTATTTAGCGGTAGTTTAAACCTATAGGAACGTTTTGCTGTAGATCGTAGGTAAGGGAGAATCGAGGCAAGTATATATTATGAACTTAGAGAGAAATAAAGTTAGTCTTCTTTATATCGGCGGAATTATACGAAGAGAGTCGCGTACGTTGTTTTGCGTCAATTATATATATTTTAATAAGTACGGTAAAGAATAAGTAAATTCGCAGAAGTAACAGAGTACGGGAACGTGATAATTACTAATACTAAAATTAGGAAGTTGCATAAATCGTAATAAGTCAAAGAGTGGATAATCGGAGTTATAATAAACAAGAAGAAGTAAAAATACATATGAAGTTCTATTAAGTCAATACATTGTTGTAAATCGCGGAAATGGCGAATGAGTTCGGAGTAAAGTTACGACGGTGTGAATTAGTCGAGCCACACGCGACGCGAACTGAGTTAAATGCACTTAAGGTCAATTCAGTAATCTTTGTCTCCAGAGTGTATAATTATACGACATAGTTATAGGTATAATCCATATGTCAGTGTAGTGCACCTGTGATAAAGTGAATTGTGCAGTTTTAACCAGGATTAACACACGACGACGGCTACTGACGACTCACCGATCTACAACAGCTTCAGGACCACGCACTTTGGAAGGAATCTTACGCAAGTAACGAATAATGAACATTTAATTCTATGTTGTTGATAAATATTTTTGTTGTATTCAATATAGTGACTCAATCTGTCAGAAAAGGACTCATAGCTATTTAATAATATTCAATTTGTAAGATAAAACGATTCAAGTCATATAAAGAAATTTTGTAATGTATAAATGCAAATTGTTCATTAAAAATTGATTAACATACTTTAATTTGTGTTCATTATTACTGGCGCCCTGAGGTAAAATCAAGAGTCGGTACATTGGAATAGGTATTATAAACTATTATATAAATTATTAATATCATATTTGATCAAGGTAGTTTGTAATCTTATTTCTCACATGTTCGTAGGCCAACATAATTTTCAAATAAATAATTTAACTATTTTACAAAAGCCTATCTAGAAGTGTATTACAAATCCGTGGCTTATCAGATACATCGTGTAATATTCACTGCCTACATAACAATGAGACAGAATACAAAGCCCATACGAACACGGGCCTTCAGGTTTTGGTAACTTCTTTCTCTTATCACTGGCACTGTTCAGGATGTCTAGGCATGTGATACGTACAATTGTTCCAACATTCGGCCTGATTAGGCTCAGGGCACTATTCTTTTTTTTTAGGGGGGCTTGTGAAGATGAGGATCCTACTGGGCGTAGTGTAATACCTTCATTCGAATGGAGGGTAACCCAGACTTTTTTCAGAAATCGGGTTGAACTAAGATCTAGAAACTGAGTTAAACAACAACAACAAACGGCAATTCTAGGTACAATTTAATTATTTTTATCAAAAATCTTCGGGGGCTCAGCCTATCATTATCCTCGGAGATCCGCCCGCTTGCCTGACATTATTATGTAACTAATCCCCTTCTTCTTTCTTCATCTCTACATCTGAGCATCTGATTTCGTAGGAAGCAGACAATCATCGAGAAAGAGAAATAGGCAGACACAAGAGACGGAAAAAGGTTGTGTGGAAGGGATTGAGAGAGGAGGAAAGAGAACCAGACGGCAAGCAGAGAGGGAGCGAAAGGATATTTTGCAACGTTCAATCACAAAAATAAATATCGGTATGGAGAACCATACATGACTTCCATTTTCTAAGATTTATATTTAAAATCATTTTCGAAATAAAATATTGTCATAGAAACTACTTCTTTCTTCAGCCTTAACCACAGTACTGTGGTCACTAACGTATACCACCTCACGTTAGCGCACTTGATTTTCACTGATGATAGAAGTCGATAGTACTGCCGAAACGTCTGATTTTGTAGAAACCATGGTCCACGGCCAAACAGCCAGGGAAGGAATTTTAACAACAAACTACTTCTTTGTTTCCGATAACGTAGTACACATATAAAAAATTCTGCCCTCCCCCTTCAACTATCATTTTCATTTATAGAAAATTACCTCCTCCCCCTTCAACTCCCCTATTCATTTATAAATATTTCATCTAACTTTCTAAAGTGGATTATTATGACCTTCTTTTCGGAATATTTTATCAAAAGTAAGTACTTTACTCTTGTTAAAGCAAAACGTTACAGGTAAACTACCCCTTTCCCTTAACTGAGCTTCACCAAAATCAACAGCCCTTGAGTCCTTTACAATTTACAATCAGTATTACTACCTTTCTCTTATAATTTTTCTATATTTCTCTACAACTCAGGCACATATGTAAAAAAATATTTGATTCTGTTTGAATTTACGGCAGTTATCGTTCGTCATGAAAAAATTACTCTTGTTAAAACATAAAATGTTGTAGGTAAACTACCTCTTTCCCTTAACCGATCTTCACCAAAATCAGTAGGCCTTGCGTTCTCTACAACTCAGGAACATATATAAAACATTATTTGATTCTGTTTGAATTTACGGCAGTTATCGTTCGTTATGAAAAAATTACTCTTGTTAAAACATAAAATGTTGCAGGTAAACTACCCCTTTCCCTCATCCGATCTTCACTAAAATCAACAGGCCTTGAGTCCTTTGCATTTCAGGAACGTGTACAAAAAATTACTTGATTCTGTTTGAATTTGCGGCTGTTATCGTTTGCCAAAAAAAATCTACACACAGACACACAGATAGACAGACAGACAGATAGACAGACACACAGACACTTTCCTAAAAATGACTTTTTTCATGTTTTGAAGGCAGTACAATCAGAATCAGCTGTTATCTCGAAAACGATTTTTTTTCGCCATGACCATACTTCCATTTCCTTATGGAACATGGAAGTAAAAAGTTACACCCTCCCTCTTCAACTATAATTTTCGTTTATAGAAAATTACCCTCTCCCCTTCAACTTCCCTTTTCATTTATAGATATTTCATCCAATTTCTACAGTGGATTATTATGACCTTCTTTTCAGGACAATTTATTTATCAAATTTAAGTACTTTACTCTTGTTAAAGCATAAAATGTTGCAGGTAAACTACCCCTTTCCCTTAACCGATCTTCAACAGAATCAATAGGCCTTGAGTCCTCTACAATTTAGGAGTGTACGCAAACAATTACTTGTTTCTGTTTGAATTTGTAGCAGTTATCGTTCGCCATAGAAAATATCGGTATGGAGAACCATACACGACTTCCATGTTCTAAGAGTTACATTTAAAATCAATTTCGAAATAAAATATTTCCATAGAACCTACTTTCTTTCTTCAGCTTTAACCACAGTACTGTGATCACTAACGTATACCACCTCACGTTAGCGCACTCGATTTTCACTGATGATGGCAGTCGATGGCACTGCTGAAACGTCTGCTTTTGCAGAAAACATTGGACCACGGCCAAACAGCCCGGGAAGGAATTTTAACAACAAACTACTTTTTTGTTGCCGATAACGTAGTACACTTATAAAAAATTGTCCCCTACCCGTTCAACTATCATTTTCATTTATAGAAAATTACCCCCTCACCATTCAACTACCCTTTTCATTTATAGATATTTCATCTACCTTACTACAGTGGATTATTACGACCTTCTTTTCAGGATACTTTAAGTACTTTACTCTTGTTAAAACATAAAACGTTGCTGGTAAACTACCCCTTCCCCTTAACCTATCTTCACCAAAATCAATAGGCCTTGAGCCCTCTACAAATCGGGCATATATGCAAAAGATTATTTGATTTTGTTTGAATTGGAGACAGTTATCGTTCGCCATAAAAAAATTACACATAAGACATACAGAGACACACACAGACACTTTCCTTCACGTTTTGAGGGTACATTAAGTACATTACGAATCCGCCTTTATCTCGAACACGATTTTGTTTCGCCATTACCATACTTCCATTTCCTTATGGAACATGGAAATAAAAAAACTAAAAAACGGAGGACTGGAATTCATTAGGCAGGGGCGTATTTACTGGGGTGAGACGAACGAGGCCGGACCTTCCTCCAAAGGGATGAAAAAGTTTGTTGACGAATTTTGTTAAGCTCTTAATTTTTAGGCTGTTTATTTTAATTTTTCAGCTGTGTACGATAATATAGGAGCTCCTGTAACGGCTACGGCCGTTACGTAAAAATTTAAAAACTAGCCACTTGGACTAGACGGAAGCAAAAAATGGCTGGAGCCCATCTTGACAGGACTTGCAATAAAACAATCCGTTAACAGTAACAACCCTTTTTTTTATTGGTGCTTACTCATTTTACAATCAAAACATATTATACTCAAACACTTGAATATGAACAGTCAATATAATCAACAAGTAAAAGTTTCATGCTACTGGCAATAACCAATTATTCAGTACTCAAAAACAGTATTTAACAATTGACTTCTTGTGTACTTCATACCAGTTCTTAGTTTTCATTTTATGAACAAAAGTGTATACATATTGTACTGTTGTCTTTTCTTATTATATTTGTTTCTGTCTGCTATAGTAATTGCCCCTTTATCTGGGCGATCAGTACGCGTTGTCTATATTATTTTAGTATTTGAATAATTTTTTAAGTGTTGTTTATGTTAACATATGATCATGAAAAACTCTATCTCAGGGTATACAACGAAAGTTTCGATTTATATTATTTAATATGGGGAATGGTTAATTACTTTCTTTAGTCAGTACCAAATAACTCTTGTTAACAAAATATGAAGAAATTATATTAAGAGAATATACCGTGGACATGGGGATCGTTCAATTCTCAGCTTTTCAAAACTGCCACAGTTTTAAGTCTTGTACTCTTGTAGTTCCTTTACAATTTGGCACCAGCATAGATGTCGCTCTTAATAGGATTATTTTGTTTATAAAATTATTTCCAATGTTTACTACTTAAATCTTCTGTTATTTTTATTCTTTATTAAACTTCTTTTAATTCCAATATTTTATACACTTCGTTACACATTCAAAGTAAATTATTTTTCTTTGGCTTATAGATCCAAGATAGGTGACAATATTAATTCTTTTCTTTTTATTATTTATACCAATTGAGTTACTTTACCTCTCACAGAAATGTGTATAAGATGAAAAATTGAATAGACTTATTCACAGAATCTACCTGTCTGATGTGTGTTCTTTTAAATATAAAATTAAACTCAACAAATTTTCTTACATTCCAACACAATTCAATTATAACCATCTACCTTTGCCATCTTGATAGCTCACTAAATTTGTCACATATTTTCATCATCTTACTCTTAACAACATATATAATTTTACTAATTTAATTTTAAATACATTTATCCGATTTTTACATTTTTCATTCTAATTTGTATCTATTATATTATAATCTTATTACCCTTTAGTTTTATTTTAATGTTTATTTTAATTTTATTATAATAATTGTCAACATGTATTTTCTTCATGCTGTTCTGTATCATACCAATACTTGAGTTTACCTCTATGTTTGTCATGAATAATCAGTTTTTGGTTAGAATTCTACCATATGTTCAAAATATTATTAAATTTATACCTTTGATTTTTCTGAAATTATTATTTTATTCTTATGTACTGTTGTTCATTTTTATAGCAGTACAATATATACATTCAGTGCATATCAATCACAATCGCCAATGCTGATAACAATAAAATAATCCAAGCGTAACACGTGGATTCTTTTAACACCATTTAAAAAAAGAAAAAAAATATATATCACAAGTCTATATCCACCTGACTAGTTCTAACAAAATTTTAATTGTTCTGAATATGAAAATATTGTTTATGTGTAGGCTTTTTATACCAATCATTATATACACGTATACAGTCTGTCTCAATGACAATTGCCAATAGCAGTAACAACCAAAAATTATCAAGTAATATAACAAGTGGATACGTTTTAACATAGTTAAGAATATAAATTTTGATACTTAGTTGTAACAAAGGTTCGATCATTATAAAAAGAAAATACGGTTTATGTGTAAGTTTGTACATCAATAAACATACATATGTATATATATCAATTCAATCTCTACTAATGCATTGCCAATACTAATAACAATAATAATCAATTGAGCAATATAGAAGGTAGGTCCTTTAACACAGTCAATAATCTAAATGACAGACATATATCTATTAGGACTTGTTCTAATTTTATTCATCAAAATATGCAAGTACTGTTCAGATGTATACTTTCTTTATGAAATGAAAACCGGTGTGGTGTTGTGGTCGAGATTTTATAATCGGAATTGGCCCACATGCACATTTGAAGACTTGGCAATACCCGTTAGATCCTGTGAAGAAAGGTGGGATGAGTTTGATGGTTAGTTCCGGAGTCCTGCTTGTTTCCTTCTGTTCAGCTGTCTTTTGATGTTGAGGAGCATCTCTAAGCCTGACGGCGATGGAGAGTGTTCCAGTGTACAGCTCTGACGATGTGACGGTTGTAGTTGTCATCATCAGGTCATTCGCCCCTCTCCTGGCCTGTGCGAGAACCCTAGAACAATTTTCACTTATAGAATGCCGTCGGGAAATATAACTACCCCCAATCTCACTCGCCCCAGCACAAAGAAAACACACACACCCTGTGGGAATTTTTATCCACACTACCACTCTGTTATTAGCTATATTGCTCAGTGTAATCACGAAGTTTGAAATTCACATTTACGTGTAAATTAACATTTGCACAATTCAAAGCCTTTACATTTACTTACTTTTACTTTTTAATTTTAGATTACTTCTTTTACCTTTTAGATTTACCTTTAATCTCTTTAACAGTTAAGTACAATTACCACGTGCTCGCCCATCTACCGAAAGTAAAATATGAGTCACACACGTACAAAATTGCCATGCATTCTCCTCTTAATTAAACCGAATTAAATTCATAACCCCTTATGCGTACATAACATTGAATAAAGAATTATCCTCACCTAAGTCACTTTATAAATTACGAGTTCATAGAAGTTGAACCCCTTGTTTGCCACGCCGCCAGACCTCGAAGTGTTCCGTCGAAGGATGGAGAAGAAAATGAGAGAGAGGCATGGTTTCTTTAAAGCACGAGGCGACAGAAAAATATCCAGTTGTAATCTGTCAATCAGCTGATTAGCCGCCCACGCAATTACATCGTCGCGAAACGGTCGCGGCGCACTGAATCTCATTACCGTTCGCCAGAGCAGCATTTAGATAATGACGACCTCGGCTGTCTTCTGCTACGACGTCACGGCGCGATATTTTAAACTCGCCGGGGCAATACATTTTCCACGGCACACTCATTTTACTTCCATGTTCCATAAGGAAATGGGACCGGTAATGGCAAAAAAAATCGTGTTCGAGATAAGGGCTGATTCTGATTGTACTACCCTCAAAACATGAAGAAAAGTCATTACCGAAAAGCGTCTGTGTCTGTCTGTGTGTCTATCTGTGTGTAGAATTTTTTCTATGGCGAACGATAACTGCCACAAATTCAAACAGAATCAAATAGTTTTTTGTATATGTGCCTGAGTTGTAGAGGACTCAAAGGCTATTGATTTTGGTGAAGATTGGTTGAGGGGAAGGGGTAGTTTACATGCAACGTTTTATGTTTTAACAAGAGTAAAGTACTTAATTTTGATAAATAAAGTATCCTGAAAAGAAAGTCATAATAATAATCCACTTTAGAAAGGTAGATAAAATATCTATAAATGAAAAGTGTAGTTGAAGTGGGAGGGGGTAATTTTTTATGTGTGTACTAGGTTATCGGCAACAAAGCAGTAGTTTGTTGTTAAAATTCCTTCCCCGGCTGTTTGGCCGTGGTCCAATTTTTTCTGCAAAAGCAGACGTTTCGGCAGTGCCATCGACTGCCATAATCAGTGAAAATCAAGTGCACTAACGTGAGGTGGTATACGTTAGTGACCACAGTGTTGTAGTTAAAGCTGAAGAAAGAAGTAGTTTCTATGGAAATATTTCATTTTTAAATTATTTTAAATATAAATCTTAGAACATGGAAGTTATGTATGGTTCTCCATACCGATATTTTAAATATACAAACAGGTTTATTACAAAACATTAGGGTATAGGTTTGAAATATGAAATATAGGAAAACCAATAATAAGTATGTTTTAACAGTGTTTCAATAATGCGTATTTTTATTGTTATTACAGTTTACTTTAACGTGACTGATTTCAAGATGTTATCACGCATTGTTTAGCCACTTTAAAGATAGCAATGTTGATTAGTCTTAACTTGTTTTTTCTTTTGTACGAAGTCCATCGCCGCGGACCCCCCATCGAAAGCAAATTTCTAGATACGCCACTCTCATTAGTAAATGTAACCCCGTCAACAGATTCCGAAATATTCAACAGATTCCGAAATATGAGTGAATGCGTACAACGATTACAGTGGTGTCGTCCAGAGAAACAGAGAGAGATTGATCTAGTTGATTGATCAGAAGTGAGAGTGAGAGAGCAGACAAGATAGACTGGAAATTCTGTACACGCCAGGCTTATCGTTTTCATACGTATTTCCAAGGAGTCAAAACATTTACAATGTGAGGACTGGGCTACTTTTGTTGTGTCAACGTTACGTAGATGCAGTCACCGCGACTAGCTTCCTGTTTATTAATCTCACACACAAGGCTGATGCTGGCGTCCAGTTCCAGGATTAGTGAACACAGTGAAATAATGTGATAACTCAGATAACACAGTATCTTGTCCACACACACACACACACACACCTGTCGTAGCTTGCATTCGCTCATCACAGTGACAGAGAACGATTCTCAAAACACATCCCGAGATGCCCGACCGATTACACCAGTGTGATGTCAAGTTTCCATATGATTTGTGACCAAAAAAGGAAGCTGGTGTCACACAGCAGTGAGCTTCACACTTGGTTAACAACGTCACTGTCAAAGTAGTGAATCGATCCTCTGATCAATAAGACTTCGTCATTTTCCCATCGTTTACTCTGTATTGTAGAACTTGATTGATACGAATTTATTGGTGCTTAAAAATAAAACACGTACGTGCAGAGAGACGGAAACACTACTGTAAACACTGTTCGGAAACGACTTATTTGAGACACTTTAGATATCTGTTTAGAAAACTAGGTGTGTGTGTGTGTGTGTGTGTGAATACCTACACAAATCAAACCAATTAGTTATTTTACTTTATAAGTAATACACATGGATAGTAATTTGTACGAAAATTGCAATAATATTATAAATCACGCTTTCAGTTTGGCCTTACTCGACAGTGTTTCTTTTGCTGTTATCCCAACGTTTTTTCTTTGTTTTGTTTTTAGTAGACACCAGAGTCTTAATCAGCAGCAACTCTCCAAATTCCGATATTTCATTGAACCTTTCTCGTAACATGATCAGCGTTTTCTTTAGGTCGACTCATCGATCACTGCAGGGTGAGACTGCAGCGCAATCCAAATGTATGTTCCATTCTCGTTTGGAATCCATAAGAATGCAAAATTTGGAGTCGATTGAACAGTAGGAAGTAAGTGGGAAAACTGATTACAAAATTTGACCCGGACAAAAGATAGCGCAAGAACGTGGAATAAATAAAAGTACCTTAATGTTACAACACAGCAATCACTAACCTCAGATTTCCCCATGAAAAGGTTTGAAAAAGCGACGGGTCAGTAACTCATATCTTGTGAACGTATCTCTACTAACCATTAAATAACGAGTTAACGAAGTGGCTGACAGGGTGCCTTATGCAGAGTACAAGAAGTACGGAGTACGGAGCCGTAACGCGGACAACACCGAGAAGAGAGGATGATGTAAAAAGACTAGAGATGTGGAATGGGAGGGGGGAATAAAGTAAGGGATCAAGAGTAAGAGGGAGGGGCAGATGATCCCAATGTATAAAGAAGGGAGGTGAATTGGGTGATGGACTGTAGGAAGTAAGACTACATGCTGAAGGCGACCCTGGATTCGATTACGACTGGAGCATGGTACGAAGACGCTAAGGGACTAAAAGGCATAGAGACCTCCCAGATAAAGGCAGAACACCGTTACCTTTAGCATTCAGAGAGGTATCTCAAGTATTCATAAGAGCCGGCTGGATGTGTACCAACCTCAACGCAGTTGACGAAATTCACTGTCCTCTATGATTACACTAACTTTCGGTTTAGGATTACTGTTGTAGTCGTATTTCCGTCAACGTAGCAATGTTGACCAACTTTGTCGGCTTCCAACAACAATTCCATTCATTGTTATAACGTGTTAACCTCCCAATGTACAGTATCACGTTTTCGTAACGCAGTTTTTCATCGTGAATATTGTAACAAGACCTAAATCTGTACTTTTAAAGACAAATAATAAACCATGAAGAGTAGCACCGATATAGAAACAAGCAGTATTATTACTATCAAGTAAAATTGAAGTCACAAATAGAAAAGAAGGTGTAGACCAAATTAACACACCAAACCCAATAACTGACATGACTATGACCAACAACTATACTAGTTAGACAATACCCAGATAGATTAGGAGCAGTAAATAAAGAAAATAATAATAAAACAAAGAGTACAGTACAACTTTGGATTAAATGAAATATGTAACAAATGTATAGTAACTAGTTCACTAAATGTAATTAAGAATAAGATGTAAAGGGATTCAAGGTAAAATATAAAAATACAACAGTGCCAAAGTGAAAAACAGTGAAAATAAACAATAACCATCCCACAGACAATATAATAAGGATGAAGATCAAAGACGAATAAAGACAGATCCAAAATGGACTGTAAACACAGATATAATATTGTTTTTTGTTAATCACACTGACAATTGTTTAAAAGTGTGTTGTTATTTAGCATTAGGTGAAGTTGTAGTCATTAAGACATGATATTTAGTTAAGAGTTTTGTTTAGTTTTGGAGGAGTTAATATTACTAGAAGGCAAGGAATAAATAAGTTACAAATACAGGTCATGAGTGGTACCAAATTGTTCATAATTTTACCAGGAAAAACAACATGTAAATTATATTAAGCCTGATTATGTAATAATTAAGGAATAATTTGAGTGTAAAAATAATGTATTTTTTATAACCGGTGTCATGTGACACCTAAACCTCACAAAATGGACCAATAAGGATCATAGTAATTTTTGGTCAACTCAATGAAATAAGAATAAATTACAAATACTTTATTGTTAGACACGAGAGAGTTCGGTTGAGTTCAGTGCACATACAAAATGACAAAATTTATATAAAGGAATTTAATCTAAGAAGGAAGAAAATTTACTGAATTAATGAAAATAATATCCAAAATTGATTAAAAATAATGAAAAATGAAGATATAACTAAGCACGGAACAACTAACAAGAAGGAAGAATAAAATAAAACTAAATAATAAACAGTAAATATCTCTACCATTCAACTAACCTACAGGTAATAGCCAATCTACGATTTATCACTATCAACACCAAGAACAACCCAACAACATTTGCAACCGATAAAAACATTATTGCACAAAGAAAATATAAGTAATAAATAATGAACACTTAGTGACATTTATTTTATTAATAAAAACAGTGGGTAAACATTTCACACGATTAACAGCGGACCAAATAGACGCCATATTGGCTTCGTCAATTCTTCAAGCCCATGATGCTTTGCGGCATTAGACTAAATTAAAGGATTTCTAGTAATGTATTTTAAATTTTAATTACCATTATTTCTGTTGTGTTAGATGATAAGTATTACTATATTTGTACTGTAATGTACTCCTTGTTTTTCTTTTAATGTAAGTGAACCTTTCATAGCAGTCCAAAGAACTTGACATTATAATATTAATTTTAAAAAATTAAGAAATCGAACCCTGAGACAGAATCGAACTATGCTATTGTTAATGTCGAATGCTTAATTTTCCACTAACTTGAATAAAAATAAATATTGAACATTATCATTACCAAATAAAATTCCATGTGTTTTATTTCTCTAAGGTATTAAGTTAATAGGTTTCACGCTGAACGAGCGACGACCAAGAAGACCTCAGCGTGTGATAATTCTGAAGATAACTACGAAAATAGAAGTAACCTCAATCGGTACGTTCGAGATGGTAATCGAAGGTACTCTAAAGAATTGTTTCTACATTACAACCGTGTTGTTCAAACGTCTGAGGCAGATAGCGAATAATTTTATTCGCTGAATCATAGAAAAATCGATGAAAGAAATCAAAAACCTAAACAAACCAACAAATAAATATAATTAACATACATACGAGGAATAAACACCAACAGCTCTACTCATTTACAAAAATATATAGTAAACCGAATTAACAGTAACGAGATAGTAAATTGGATTACAAATAATAACTAATAAAAGACGAAAATCCAGTTTATATACAAAGTGATGCTTACAAAGTGAGGAGTTATAAAGAAGGGAACATAATAAAACATAGTTAAAGCCGTATTTTTACATTAACCCAGTTTCTCATTCACGTGTATATATACACAAACATTAACACGAACGCTTAAATATGGGTGGCGTTTAGACATACAATTATATATATTATAACATCGCCGAATTCAGATCATATTTGATATCTATAAGTATGTAAGAAATGCAAAAAAGTAATATATTTTAATAAATAAATAATGAAGAGAATAAAAATATAAAATGTAATTAAGAAAGAAGGAGGAAGAATAGTAAACCAAAAGTGATTTTTAAATAAAATTAGAGACTAGACTGACAGACAAATGACTATAACCCAACCCCAGAGATTGGCCAGATAAAAAACCAAATTAAAAAGTGAAACAAGATGGAAGTAAAGGAGAAGAAAAATGAAACAAACCAACTATAAAGGAAATAAAGTGAAACAAGATGATAAAACACACACAAATAGTATAGAAAAGGGAAGGGAGAAATGTACAATCAAATATCATAAAGGAAACGAAACCAGTAAATAACCAATATAAAAAATAAATATTAGTATTGAATAAGTGACAAATGTAATTCATAATTAATAAAACCCCGAAAAATAAAAATACACTAACCCAAGAATTAGGAGTATATGTAAGTAAGAAATCTAGAAAGACATGAACTTATTAGATATAAATAATATTTGTAAAGAAAGAGAGAGATAGTGAGATAGTGAGAAATAAACTGAAAGTAACTAAGTGACAAAGAAAAATAATAATAGGGATTACCCACTAATAAACACTTAAAATAAAAAGTTTAAGAAGTGCCAATAGTGAAAGTGTAAAAACCCCAAAATAATGAGTGAATCAGTGATAAACACTAATTAGTTAAAAGTGAAAGTGATGAATAAAAAAGGATATTGTAAATGATAGTATGATAAAAATAGTAATAGATAAGAAAACACTTAGTAAATCAATGATAAAACACTAAATGATTTAATAGTGAACTTATAAGAATTTTATAGTTAATGGTAATTAAAAATAGTATTTAGATTAGTTATAAACGAAGGAAACGATGTTATTCAGGGGAGAAAGCCCATGTAAGATAAACAGTTTGTGTTACCATGGATTGGAGAAAGAGATTAGTAAAGAAATAAGAAATTAAGAATGCAATCAATAAACCCCCTATGTTATAAGGGATAATAGATTAAGTAAGTTTAAAAAGAGTGATGATGTTTCTCACCCAAAATAATGTTGAAGGAATGAAATATATGTTAAACCAACAGTACCTAATAACTGGTAAAGAATTGTTTATTTAAATTTATGAATAGGATATGGCTGAAGGAAGCGTACAGTCCATAGGCCTAGTTGTTATATTTTATGTAATAAAGAATAGTAAATAATAGCCATATTGTTGACAATGGCAAGTTAAATAAATAAGCAGATAATTCAATTCAGAAATAATAAACACTAGGAAATCAGTTAGGAAATAATTGACAAGCCAAGATATAGAAAATAATCTTGACACATAACCAGTACACAAATAAATTCAAGACACAATAACCAATACACGAATCAATTATAACAACAAAACAAAACACTTTGTAGTAAAATGAAATATAATTTGAATAAAATAGGTAAAAATAATCAATGGCTACTTAGGTCTAGGAAATGCCTAACTGTCATTAACAAATAACTGCAAATTGTATAAAATCAACTAGGAAATTAACAAATTCAAGGCGAGTAAATAGCCAAGAATAATTTGTAAATCAGTTTAAAAGAAAAATGTTAGAATAAGGACTTAAATTAAAGGAGAAATGTAATTACTAAATATTAAAATATGTGTACAAACATTAATATTTTGAATAACCCGACCTTAAGGGATATCAAAATAATCTTTGAAAGGAAATAATAACAGTAGTGATAATATTTTTAATATGTAGGGAAGAAGACCGAAGAATATAAGCAATCAGAAGAAATACAGCTATTTTTAATAAAAATTAAAATTTGATAACAATGGTTATAAGTCAAGATTAACCAATCAGAATTTAATTGGTAACCATGACGACAGGCGTTGGTTACGAATTTTCCGTTAGATTTCTTTACTCGTAAAGTGACGCTCTTGCTGAATAGACGCCAAATCTTGAACGATCAAAATTATAATTTAAAACATCAAAATAGTAAACGAAATTACCGCAAATAAACAAGAAGGAAGCAGACGATGACTGAAACCATTTAACCGATGTCGAAGACCAAATGAATAAAAAAGTCATGAATAAATTGCTCCGATTAATTTGAAAAAGATGCCAGACGCCCTAGACAATTGAAAATTAAATATAATTGCAGCCTAATTCCTTAATACCAGATCAACTGAATACGCCCAGTCTACTGACGTGTTAAGTATCATTTAAATTAACCAAATTTCCGAATAAACTCACTTTAAAGATTTCTCACAGTAATCTGAACTCTCACTAAACTGCACATAATTTCTTTCAAAGATTAAAATAAAAAACTAAGACATTGAAAATTTGTCAACTTGTAAAGTTAACCTGTTGTTAGTTTACGAAATTTTGAAACACTTTTACTACACTCCAAGAACAAGTTATAACTACACAGTATATTATTTAAGTTTAACTGATGTAAGGTAGTGTATTTTTATTGTTGTAATCATTAATAATCCTTTTATCGTAACCACAAGAATCCAAGACGTTTGAACGAAAATATTTGTATACTACTTCGACAGACGCCATACTTGAATGTCTGTTACGTTCAAAGATCGATTTGTCAAACCCAGAGATTTTGTCTCATATAAATTACCGGTGCAAATGTATTATAAAAGAAAACTTAATTTGTATTAACCTGAATAATTAATAATCAACAATTAATAAACAAGTATTGAGTGAAACCACTGTGTTGTAATTTCATTAGGATGGTGTATAATAATTTGTGTACATTTTAGAGAACAGTTAGTATTGACGGCAAGCGCTCACATAGCCAACGCAACGAACTACTGTCCCGATTCAGACGGCCAAGTCGAGGCGGGAACAAATTGAATTCTCCACACCGCCTGAGCTGCGCTTGTCGTATCATCATAAAATTTTTTAATTGTTTTAATTAAACAATTTGGCGCTACCCGGGATTTTCACACCCCTAGTGAAGAAAAGGTAAGGACTTCGATATCTGGTTATTCGTACGTTCATGACGAACACAATCAGCGTAAGTTACGTTCCAAAGCGACGATGGATGATAAGACACGTTACTTACACCCTTTACACTTATACACGTTTACGATACAGACGGACAGCGTTTCGTAACATTGCAACGATACAGCCATAGCTGTATTAGGCATTAATTTAAATAAATGTAAATTTTGTATAATTTGTATAAGTTACGGATAAATGGACAAGTCTGAGATTGCAGAAATATTTCATTGTTAGATTAGGGTAGCAATTAACCTGTTCCGACACGCAGTGAACACCTGCTCAATTGTATGTGTGTTACACGTGTATCTTGTGTGTGTGTGAGTGAATCAGGCATAGACAGGAAACTCAGCAACACGCCCCAAGTAATTAATAAAATAATTGTTTTAATTCACTGTGAGAAAAGTAATTAATGTATGATCAAACCAAAGGCACCAAAGTGTGGGTACAAATTATAGTTATCCCCAGTGAAAAGATGACGTTAATAGAACACGTTATGCGAAGACAGTGCAAAATAAACGTGCTAAAAAATACGCCAATAACCCTACGACGCTCAAATTAATATAGTGAGTGATTAATCGAAGTAGCTACGATTTGTGCTATCTCGATTCTGTGCAAAACAGTGCTATTTGCTAATAATTGCATATAGATGAAAAGGTTCGGTAGTGGGGGCTGTCACGAGATACGCAGGTATCGACAGGACGATTTTGGAGCCGACCAGCGCGGAATCTCGAGAGGGTATAAATTAAGGGTTCGACCAAAAACCCTTCTCTTCATTTCAAGACTCAGTTGCAGCCGGACATGCTGTCCGTCGGCAAAACAGTTTATATTTTTTATCCTATTACAAGTCGCAGTAACAAACGAAATGACGTTTATTTAAGTCACGACAATATTACGGGAAAAGTAAATACAGCAATAGTTAGTCTACCAAGAGTATATCCAGGAGATATGCTGTTGATCGACGCTGGACATCTAGACGTATCCAGGATCACGCCAGGACAAGAGGAATGGAAAATTAACTCTAGACAACGCTGGAACCCCGGACAACAGTCGTAAAATCATCAGAAATCGAGGTGACATGCTTAATGCATTTTAAATGATTTATAAAAACAAAAGAGCTCATAAAGACGATTTCAAAAGACAGTAAATTGAAACAAAGAAAGTTTATGTTTAGTAATAATATGTTAAAATGTAAATAAATGTTTAGTCGTAAGAATGAGCGATCGCATATACATAAAAGCAGTAATAAATGAAAGAGAATTTAAAGTAAAGAGAGTAGAGTATTATCAAAATAAATAGTAAAGTAATTAGATATTTGTAGTATAGAAAGATTAATTTAAAGTTGAATATTAAAGCAAAAGCCAGTCTACAAGGTTAATTCCTTGTAATTAATATAAAGTTAAATTAAAGTCGAAACATTGGTATAGACTGAGCGAGTAGAGGTCAGATCTGAGATAAGACAATTTATTTCAATATAAGAATATTTTAATTTTATAATAAATTAATAAAAATTATTTAACATGTTTAGATATAAGATTAACATGTTTAGATATAAGAACATTACAAATATGTGTAATATTGCATATCGTAAGATATAAACATTAAATAATGAGCAATATCGTGACCGACAAATTAATGATATTTATGAATAATTTAAATAATGAAAAAATAATAAATATGAGTTTTTAATATTGATAATAAAAATACTCTTATTATATTTACACCTGAACCCCAAATACACGTACATGTTGTTAGTAATGTTATATAAAGTGTATGAGTTCAATTAATGTACCAATTAAATTGCACAGAATATATAACTTGATACATTTTTTGTCGCCCTTGACGTGTGGCACGACACGCTTACATTTAATAACATTGTATCGTTGTATAAAAAATGGCGCTCCAAGATCGTGGGGCTCCACAAATTTAAATTATATTAAATTTGCAACTTGTTACGTTGTATAAAAAATGTCGCCCATGAACGTGGGACGCGAAACGCCTACATTAAATAATTAATGTATGCTCTATGATTACCAATGTTTGATGAGTTATATGATATAACTAATATTATATGTAATAATTATTTATAGTAAGCATTAACTGTATGTTATGTTAATTGTTGTGTACTAAAACACAACTGGCGCTCAACAAAATAAACAGGTGTAAGTGTAACATGAGTAAATAAAAATAAATAAATAATAACAGTTCAACAATAAATAAATAAAAGCTTGCATACGGTTCACTAATAATCATAAATTATAAATAAATATTTAAATACAAAATAATTCAACATGACGACTCCAGGAAATTTAGACATGGAGGCATTTCAGACAATGATGCGTGCCTGGGTCGATGAATTAAGCACAAAACAGACAGAAAATTTAAATAAACAGACAGAAAAAAAAAATTTAATGCTAGAATAGATGAATTAAAAGAATTTAATAAGAACCAAACAGAAAGTTTAGAAAATAAACTTGAACAACAGACTGAAAATTTTAAACAGGACACCATAAAAATCACGGAGAGTTAGAAGAATTAACAGAAAAAATTGTTGATACTAACTTACGTATTGACACGCTAGAGAATAATTTTAAACAAGCCTTACATGAACAAGTTGTACGGATTGAAAATAAACAAAAAGAATTACGTCTCGAGTGGAGGAAAGATCTAAAAGAATCGCATAAACAAATAAATGAAATTATTCCTCAGGCTTTCACGGCCGGTATCAGATGAATTGTTCATGATATCCGGGCTGTTTGGCCGTGGTCCATGGTTTATAACAAAACCAAACGTTTCGGCAGCTCCACTGGCTGCCATCATCAGTGGTATAAAAATCCTGCACGCCGGGTGTTTACGTACAGGCCCACAGTACTGTGGTATAGGCTCTACGTTTCGGCAGCTCCACTGGCTGCCATCATCAGTGGTATAAAAATCCTGCACGCCGGGTGTTTACGTACAGGCCCACAGTACTGTGGTATAGTCTAAAGCTGTCCTGCCATGCTACCTGTACTTATAAATTCAGCAAAGTCCCACGTACAGGTAAAAATGACACCATCAGCTAATCACAATAAAGATGGTGTATGATTGGCTCGCACCAAGCTATGCCATTAGGTACTCACTTGTTTTCCGAGAAGTACTGTGGGGAAGACTGCTGATTTCCCGCGATGCTACCTGTGCTAATTGTTATACTAATTTCAACCCCCGCACAGGTAAAAACAGCATCATCGGCCAATCAGAAACAAGAAGGTGTGTGAGAGGCTCGCATCGCGCCATGCCATAAAGTACTTAATGCGATGCTTTCGCCCCACCGATTCATACAGTCAGCACTTCACTTCAGCTGCTCGATCTGGAAGGACCTGCTCTTGGACCAGCTCTCTCTGGACGACTTCCGAAGCTTTGTCGCTGTTTACAGCTGCTGCCCTGCTGCCTTCGAATTGCCGAGGACAGACATTCTACACCTGCTGCCCTGCTTGCTGAACATCAACAGGCCTTAGAAAACAGAAGACTACAACTCAGCTGGCTGGTGAACTGAGTAGCCAGCACAACAGCTGAGTTCGTCGGACCTTCTTAGGGCCACCAGCCAAGTGACCCTTTTCAGGACCACCAGCTGCCGTTGAAGAGGAAGCATTTCCAGCCTGCCAGAGCTTAAGGTTGCGCAGCGCATCTAGCCCGCTGACGCTCAGGCTCTTAGGTAGCGCTGCCTAGGACGATCCTTGCGAGCCCCCACCAGTGGTAAGCGAGCTTGGATATCGCCTAGGTAATGAGGCCGGTGGACACCTCTCTTGGTAAGGAGAGGTATCTAACGAAGCCGGTCATTAGCCCAGCTCATAGAAAGCCTGAGCGTTCCAGTAGTCCCGCTTGCGATCCGGCTCGGGCCGGGCCCTAGGTCCCTGGTTACCGCCGGAGGCAGCCTGGCTGCCTCTGGTCGGCGAACCTCCCGCTCGTTGGCGGAAATGCCCGGTTCGGGCGCGTCAACGAGCACGCAGTCGCTCGCCTCCTCCATACCCCACACGAGCGATTCGCTGTGTTCTCCGGCTATGGATACGGACCAAGTTGTCGATCCCCGGACGGTTCCGCTGCCCGGTGACGAGACCGACGCTTTCGTGGCGGTTGGGCCACGGGGGCGCCCGGTTAAGAAACCGAGGCGGAATCGGTCCTCCTCAACCTCTTCCTCGGCGTCCGCCATGGAAGTTGTCCCCGCCGATGGCGAATCCGGCTCGGGGCCGACTGTGCCCGGCGATGCCCAAGCACCGCCGGCCACTCGTCGCATCCCGCCCGTGTTCGTTCACGGCGTGAACAACGTCACCGGTTTTTACCGGCGACTGATAGTGGCTCCCGGACTTTCCCCGGCCAGCGTTGACTTGAAGCTCCTTGGGGGCGACACCGTCAAGATCGCTGTCCGAGGAATTGACGAGTACCGCAGCGTCATGGCGTTCGTCGAATCCGCCAACCTACAGTACCATACCTTCACCCCGAAACACGTGAAGCCTTTGTCCTTCGTGCTCAGAGGCTTAGACGTGGACTCTCCTCTCGAGGAAATCCTCGATGAGCTGCGCGAGCTGGGTTATCCGGTTCGCGCGGTACATCGGGTGTTTGCTTCCGCCGGACCAAGGCGTCCAATTCCCCTGGTCCGCATCATGCCCGAGAACAGCGAGGCAGGCGCAAGCCTACTCTATCTTACGCGGCTTTTTGGTTTCCGCGTAAAAGTGGAAAGAAGCCGCGCTCCCGGGGCTCTGCCTCAGTGCTACAAGTGCCAACGCTTCGGGCACCACTCAGAGACTTGTTCTAACGCTCCGGCGTGCGTGAGGTGTTCTTTACCTCACGCCAGTAAACACTGTGACGTACCAGCTTTTAAAAGGTGCATCAACTGCGGCGGAAGTCACCCCGCCAACTACCGGGCATGTCCGGTGTTTCAGCGGGAGCTCGAGCGGCGAAAGCCGAAAGGGCGCCTGCCACCACCGAGGCATCCGGAAGCTGGTTCCAGACCTGCAACCGAGCAGCCAGGCCCTGCGCCTCCTGCTACGGCTGCCGTGTCTTTCGCCGCAGTTGCTAACAAGCAACGTAAACGCAGCAAAGGCCCGAAGCAAGCACCTGCAGCTCAGGCAACTCCAACTCAGGCTCCTTCCCAGGCCCCTGTCCCGCCTATGGCGAAAAAGCGCCGAAACCTCGTGGCATCTAAAAGTGAGACCACCCAGCCTACAGACAACATCTCGGTTGTGGAGCCTGAGAATTCTCAACCCTCCCCAGCACCGCAGAATCCTGCCCCTGCTTTAGAAGCAGCCTCGCCTGACCTCCCGCCCCCGCGGTACCCTAATGCAGGCAAAAATAAGCGGCATCGTAAGCCCCGTGGCGCTCGCTCCCGGGCTCCTGCCAACCCAGCCGCACAGTCCAGACAGCCTGCGCAGCGCGTGAAGACCGACGTTATCGCATCTGTCCCTCTTCCTAGCACCTCCGCTAGAGGCGCTACACCTGGCCCTAAGAAACCCCTGGCTTCCACCAATCCCCCGATTGACAAGCCTCGGCGCTCTTATGCGCATACAGTCTCCGGGCACTCTGCCTCAAAAACCGATCCAGACGACTATCGGGTCGTCAAAGACTTCCTTGCGGAATTTGACCTCCGCAAAGTTGCCCAGACCTTCAGGTCCATCCGCTCCCGCTTGGAGACTGCCGATACAACCGAGAGATTCATGCTCTTGGTGGAAGCCGCCACTTGTGTAGATTTCTATGAGTCGGGTCCTCAAACGTGATCTCTCAATTCTTTCCTGGAACGCCAACGGGTTGTCCAACAAGATCCAGGAACTCCAAGAATTACTGGCCCGACTCAAACCCGACGTAGTCCTTTTCAATGAGACCCACTTCACCCCTGCGAGTCGGTTACGACTGGCCAACTATGTGCGCTATCGAAACGACAGACCGGGCACTGCTGGTGGCGGTACTGCCGTCGCGGTGAGGCTCAATCTCGAGCATCACCGAGTCGTCTTGCCTGCAATGACTCACCTCGAAGGCACCGCTGTGGAGTTGTTAAACACTCTAGGCGGCGTACAGATGGTCGCGGCGTATAAACCGCCGCAAAAAGAGCTCCTTCACCCCGATCTAGCTGTCGCGTTCGATGCACACAGGAGGGTCATCATGGCCGGCGACCTGAACTGTAAACATCGCGATTGGAACAGTCGCTTGACTGCCCCAAACGGGAAACGTTTACGCAGGTTTGCCGATTCTCGCAGGATAACAGTGATTGGGCCTACCCAACCTACGTTTTACCCCTCACAACGCAACGCGGCTCCCGATGTCTTGGACATAGCGGTAATCCAAGGAATTGACTGTCCGGTCCATGTGTCCGCGCTAACGGAACTATCGTCCGATCATCTCCCCATCTTGATACGCGTCGCTACCCAGCACGTCGTACGCAGAGATGTCAGGAAGGTGGTAGAATGGGACCGCTATGGCCCGGCGTTAAGTCGCCGATTGCCAGACGCGGGACCACTCGAAACCGTCCGCCAAGTCGACGAGGCAGTTGCCGCGTTTGACGAGGCTGTCGTATCTGCAATCGACGCGTCTTCCAGGATGAAGCCTAGCGTCACGCCCCACTGGCAGCGGATCCCAGAGGAGAGAGTGCTCTCGCTTGCGAGAGAAATCGCCTCCGGAGACGCTGGCAGCGGACCCGTGATCCGGCCGACAAGGCAGCGTACAACCGGGCGACCGGCATTTTACGTCGTGAAATGCAGGCCTACCGGAGACGCTGTTGGGAACTCGCCGTGGCCCAAGCAGGGGACGGATCGGACGAAAGTAGCCCTTACCGGATACCTTCGGCGTTGGTAGGGAAGAGGCGCCGGCCTCGCATCCCGGCCATTGCTGGACCTTTCGGTCAAATCCTGGCTCGCCCGGAGGCGAAGGCCGAGTACTTGGGCGCGTGTTTTCAGCGACAGTTCGCACCTAACCCGCCCATGGACTGGGACTTCGGACGAAGAAGTCGAGAACGAAGTGGAAGACTTTCTGTCTCTTCCGATCACTCCGGAGCCCGAACCCACTACTAGGGAAGAGGTCACAGATCGGCTCGTTGAACTCGTGCCGAGAAAAGCTCCTGGCGCTGACGGCGTCTCGAACGCCGCTCTTACTCGACTCCCGGAGCGAGGAGTACTTTTCTTGGTCGCGCTGTTCAACGCGTGTCTTAGACTGGCCTATTTTCCCCAGAAATGGCGTAAGGCGACGGTCATAGTGATCCCGAAGCAGGGAAAGAATGCTTCCCGTCCCGGAAACATCTGGCCCATTAGCCTACTGTCAGCCACGTCACAGGTCCTCGAACGTCTCGTACAACGGAGAGTACTAGATCATCTAAGAAATTTCGATGTACTGGTCCCCGAACGGTTCGGCTTCCGTGTGGGGCATTCCACCACTCATCAGCTGATGAGACTGGTGGAATACATCACGGACGCCGGGTGTCGGAAAGAGCAGACTGTCGCCTGTTTCCTAGATGTGGAAAAGGCCTTTGATAGTGTCTGGCATGACGGGCTCTTGTTCAAGCTCCGGGAAATCCAGCTCCCAGATTGCTACCTTCGCTTGATTGCTAGCTTTCTGACGGAGAGGACTTTCTGCGTGCGAATATACTTCCGCGTCTCTTTCGAGAGACGCATTACAGCCGGGGTACCTCAAGGTAGCGTGCTAGGGCCTCTCCTGTTCTCCGTGTATGTCAACGACGCACCCAGAGAGCCTGGAGTCCAGATGGCTCTGTTTACCGACGACACGGCGGTCTATACCGCCGATCGGAACGCAGACTTTGCTATCCCACGACTTCAGCGCGCACTCGATGCGTATTCGACGTGGACGGAAAGCTGGAAAGTTGCCGTCAACGAAACCAAGAGCTCCGCGGTGCTATTCACAAAGCGCCGGAAAGAACCACGAGGCCAAGTGAGACTCGGTAGAACGTACTTGCCCTGGTCGAGAGAAGTAAAGTACCTCGGTGTCCACCTCGATCGTCGGCTCACCTGGCGTGCCCACGCTGACACGATGCGAAAGAAAGCGTCCGCTCGTCTCGCGCAACTGTTTCCGATACTTGCCAACAAGGCTATGACCCGCAAGCTGGGCAAGTTGATCGTCAACGCGTATCTGTTGCCGATCATTACCTACGCTCTTCCCGTCTGGGGCTACCTCGCAACCGTTCATAAAAGAAGGTTGCAAAGCGTTCTCGATAGAGGTCTTCGGCTAGCGGCCAAAGTCCCCTATCGGTTTTCTTCTCGTCTCCTGAGAAGAGGACTCGGTGTCCGCTCCTTGGATGACACCGCAAGGCGACTTGCACGTAAATTTTACGTCCGAGCTGCGAGGACCCAGACAAACCCACTCATAGCTGGCCTTGGCAAGTACCGAACACGTCCAGGTGAATCTTGGAAACGGCCTCGACAAATACTGTACTAGTCGACCTAGTACGAGCATGTCGTTGTACCGACCACTAAATAAATTGAATAAATAATATTCCGTCTGGACATGACCACTAGGCAGGAGCCCCTACCGGAGGCTCGGTACTAGGAACCCATTGGGTCGTCTCACGACGCACAACCCAACAGCTCTGAAACGGCCGCCTATTCATAGCGATCGCAGCATGTTTCTGAATCAAGACGGACTCCATATGAAGACGAGGGAAGTAATCACTCACCGCCGACAAGAGTTTCGTCTCATCGAAACGGACCCGATGGTCGGCATTGGCGAGCGCGTGCTCGGCTACGGCAGACTTTTCCGGCTGTCCCAATCTACAGTAACGGCTATGTTCACCCACGCGTGTGCGGACGCTGCGCTTCGTGGTACCAATGTACACCTGGCTGCATGAGCAGGGAACTCCGTACACACTGCACGATGACAGCGGGTCTCGGACGTCCTTCGTCGGCCTCAAGAACTGTTGGATCTTCCTTGTCGGCTTGAATATTGGCCTCACACCGTGCCGACTTAGCAGCCTACCAATGCGGTCCGTCACCCCATGGATGTAGGGCAACGCCGCGAAACCGACGGTCTCCCGTGAATCCACCTCCGGCCTGGCTGTTCTTCTCGGCCGGACCGCTCGTCTCACCTCCCCGACGGAATGTCCATTGGCCTGCAGCGCTAGTTCGAGGTGGCGCAGCTCGTCATCGAGGTACCGGGGCTCGCATATCCTCCTAGCCCGGTCCACCAAGGTCTTCAACACCGCCCTCTTCTGGCTGGGATGGTGGTTTGACTGTTTATGGAGATAGCGGTTAGTGTGCGTCGGTTTTCTATAAACTTTATGTCCGAGGCTGCCATCGGTCCTTCTAAAGACCAACACGTCCAGAAAAGCCAGCTGATTGTCGGTCTCCCTCTCAACGGTAAACTGTATCCGTGGGTGAACCTGATTGAGATGTGCCAGGAACCTGCCGAGTTCATCCTCCCCATGGCTCTAGATAACAAGTGTGTCATCAACATACCGGAACCAGCACCTCGGCTTCAACGGAAAAGATGAAATTGCCCGCTGCTCGAACCTTTCCATATAAAAGTTCGCCACCACAGGACTGAGTGGACTCCCCATGGCCACACCATCAATCATTTCAAAGAACTCACCGCCGTACTGAAAATATGTAGTTTTTAGAACATGCCAGAAAAGCGCTGTAATGTCTGCCGGAAAAAGATTAGCTAAGTGGCCAAGGACATCATCCACGGACACCATGGTGAACAACGAAACCACGTCAAAGCTGACCATTATGTCTCCAGGCCGCAACGACAACCCACCGAACCTTTCAAGAAAGTGGGTCGAATCCCTCACATATGACTCCGTACCACCAATATGTGGCCGGAGAAGCTCAGTCAAGTGTTTAGCCAGATGGTAGGTTGGAGACCCTATGGCGCTGACGATGGGTCTGAGCGGGACGTCCGGCTTGTGGATTTTGGGGAGCCCATAAAGCCTAGGTGGAAGGGCTTCCGAACACCGGACGGCTGCCTTCACATCAGGCTCCAAGGAAGACCGCTTAACCAGAAAATCGGTCCTTTTAAGGACCACTGCGGTCAGATCTCTTCGCAGTTTCTTGTAGGTTTCTGGGTCCAGC
The DNA here is from genome assembly GCA_034769895.1 of Magicicada septendecula. Lineage (NCBI taxonomy): Eukaryota > Metazoa > Arthropoda > Insecta > Hemiptera > Cicadidae > Magicicada > Magicicada septendecula. Next base: position 745,509,477 of record CM068368.1, on the reverse strand, counting down.
AGTTCTCCGATCTTCCTTTGGTAGTCATCAGTGTTCATTACAACCGTAGCGCTCCCCTTATCCGCCGGTAATATGATGATAGATTCATCCCGCCTTAATGTTCTTAGTGCCCGCAGCTCACCCAGTGGTATGTTGCATCGCGGCGGTTTCGCTCTAGCCAGGATCCTCGAAGCTTCGATCCTAACTTCATCTGCCTGTTCACGCGGCAGCCGCCGCACTCCAGCTTCAACGTTGGCAATGATGTCCTCCACTGGAATCTTCTTAGGGGCCACTGCAAACTTCTCCCCCCTCGCCAGGACAGCAGTTTCGGTGGTGGTAAGCTGGCGGTCCGACATGTTCACTACTGTCCGGTCCGTCTCTAAGCTGCTTCGCTGATGTCCCTGGTTGTTCTCCTCGCGGCTATCTCTCCAGTACTTGTTCTCATGGCGCGATCGAACACTCTCGCGAACGGCCTCGGAAGCGCTGGAACTTAGGCTATCCACCAGATCCCAGTGGCCAGGTGACAACACAGTGCTTAATTCCAGGTGTAGGCGGAACAACTTCATATTGTTGTCGGCAAGATCTTTCCTGGTCTGGTGGATACGTTCGCGTAGCATCGCCTGCTCTGCACGTCGATAAATGCGACTGGCTTGCGGTGTAAATATGTAATTCTTCAATTTCAGAAACCGGGGAATAACACCAGTATCCCGCCATCTTGACAGAAAAGCCAGTGAACAGAGCAGGTGTACCTTCTTTTTTCTCAGCCCCTCGAAACGTCTGATATTTTTTAAAACTTCCTCCGCGTAGAGGCGTCGTAAATTATTCCTCAGGCTTTCACGGCCGGTGTCAGATGAATTGTTCATGATATCCGGGCTGCTTGGCCGTGGTCCATGGTTTATAACAAAACCAAACGTTTCGGCAGATCCACTGGCTGCCATCATCAGTGGTATAAAAATCCTGCACGCCGGGTATTTACGTACAGGCCCACAGTACTGTGGTATAGGCTCAAATACCACAGTACTGTGGGCCTGTACGTAAACACCCGGCGTGCAGGATTTTTATACCACTGATGATGGCAGCCAGTGGAGCTGCCGAAACGTTTGGTTTTGTTATAAACCATGGACCACGGCCAAACAGCCCGGATATCATGAACAATTCAAATAAATGAAAATTTAAATGATACTTTAACTACTATGATGCGAGAGCAGGATGATAAAATTCAAACTGTTAGTAATATGTCGCAAGCAAATACCAGTAAACTTAGAGACATAGAAACGCGTACTGTAGTCATTGAAAATAGAATTGAAGAAACTACAAAGGACCGTTCGGGAGACGTCTCACATATGAAAGAAGAAATACAAGAGGAGATGAACCAGCTACGAAGTGAGTTGAGAAGACGACAGAATCAAATGACCATGTTTCCTACACCAATGGAAGAAAGGACCAAACTTAAATTCTCAGGTGGAAAATGGGAGAACAGTATGGAATTCCTAGCTAGAGTGGAGAAGGAAATAGAGAAGATTGGCAGTGCAATAAATGATGACGAAAAGATAGACTTCGTCACGCGATATCTTAAAGATTCAGCCAGTCAATGGTATTCTATTATTAGAGATAACGTCAGTACATATCAGCAGTTTCGTGAGGCATTCGAAAACAGATACTGGAACGTGCATACCCAACGACAGGTGAGGGATCAACTCGAGTATGGAAAATTCAATGCACAAGGACAACAGAGTATTGAACAGTACGCAATTGCGCAAATCGAACGTGTAAAACATTTAAAACCAAAATTTTCTGAATATGAAATAGTGTCTAAGTTGTCTTACCATTTTCATAGAGATATCCAATTAGCTATATATACGCATGGTATCAAAACGATTGAACAATTCTTAATACTTGTCACTCAATCACAAAATATTAACAAGAGTAACACAGCACCACACTATCAACAAACACGGATTAATTATCACAATAATTACGAACGTAGTGATAGAGCACGAGAACGTGATGATACGCAAAATCGTGATAATTATAGGCGAAATTTCACACCGCCAGCGCACAGTGTAAAGCAACACACAGCTGTGAATAACACGCGAAACGTACAGCAGGAACCACACTCAGAGAAAAACGTGTGTGATACAAATTGGAAACAGAGATTTAAGAAAACACATGATCGCTCCGTGTCTACAGTGCAGAGCAAGAGAGGGAGTGCTGAGGGAGAAATCAAAGCGAAGCCGCGACACAGCTCTGTGCAACCATCCTGTTCCCATGACACAGAACAATGACTGAAAAACAGGACGTACGAGTCCACAATGAACAATATATTTCCGTGTGATGTGAGAAATGAATTATTAGACACCGACAGAAGGGTGACACCAAATCAACCAGAAATAAAATGTCCGCTAATTAATGTACAAATTAACGGAAGTAAAATTAAAATGTTAATCGATACAGGTAGTACTAAGTAATAAGTGGGTACAACAAAATAAAAAATATTTTAAACAAACGGCTATTTTACCTGTCAGTAATATGAATGTTATTACAGCCATGAATAAGAGAGAAAAAGTTAGACAGCAAGCTTACGTAACTTTAAATTGTAAGGACTTAGAAATAATATATCCTATGATCATAATGAATAAACTTATTTATGATTGAATTATTGGAATGGATTTATTAAATACTTTAAGTGCAAGAATTGATATCAATAACAATAAGATGTTATGTAATTATAAGAGTGCTCTATATGAATTAATTATGAATGAAGATGAAGAAAATGGTGAGGTAAGTGAAAATCCTATTGTCATATCCAAGCCATGTATACGATATGCACCTACTCAGCATGCTAATTCAGCCAAAGAAGGAATGTCATCTCAGGAAGAAGCGAATTTATTTAAATTAATAGAAGTGCATAATGAAGTATTCAGCGAAGTACCGACGCAGACCACAGTCTACGAACACACTATTATGGTATCAGACCCTACAAAATTTGTCAGACGAACGTATCCAATACCCAGGAAGTACGAGGGAGAAGTTGAACTGGAAATACGACGGATGATAGAAAATAACGTCATTGAGCGGTCGAACAGCAACTTTCTTAATCCTCTAGTTGTAGTAAAGAAGAAGAATGGAGAAGTACGTTTATGCCTGGACATGAGGAGTTTGAATAGCGTTATTCTACGTGAATTCGATTGTGCACCACCTGCGGACGAGTTATTTTCCAAGTGTGAAGGAACACAATATTTGACTAAGTTGGATTTAAGGTCAAGTTTCTGGCAAATTCCATTTAGAAGAGAAGATAGAAAATACACCGCCTTCCTATATAAAAATAAATGCTATCAACACAAGGTAGTTCCATTTGGTTTGAGCACGAGTTTGGCTCCAATTTTAAAATGTCTGGAGAAAGCATTGGGACCAGAAGTGGAGCCGTACACAATAGTGTTCGTGGATGACATCCTGGTAGTATCAAAAACACTTGACGAACACATTGAACATCTTAACATTATATTCCACAAGTTTAAGGAAGCCCATAAATCCTCAATCCAATTCCTAGGTCATATTATTTCATCCTCATGTATTCAACCCGATCCCATGAAAATGTCCAGTATTACCGATTTTCCTATACCTAAGAGCATTAAAGAGTTACGAGCATTTTTGGGACTCACAGGGTATTATAGAAGATTCTCACAACTATACGCAGAGAAAACCCAACCATTGCTGGAGTTAACAAGAAAAAATCACAAATGAAAGTGGGAGAAGAAACATCAAGATGCCTTCGACCAAGTCAAGAATTTATTCATGGAAAACATAATGCTTCATCATCCACAGCGAGATGGAAGATTCGTTATCTACGCAGACGCTAGTGACTACGCGTGTGGAAGTGTACTGTATCAACAGCATGCTACAGGAGAACACCGTGTCATTTGCATATGCTAGTAGAGTATTCAAAGGAGCAGAGAAGCAGTACTCTACATCTGAGAAGGAGATACTTGCTATAGTCTACGCTCTGAAATAGTTTAGATCCTATATTTATGGAACGCATTTCGAAATACATACGGACCATCAAGCGTTATCATTTCTATTAAAATGTAAAGTAACCAATGCTCGATTGTTACGATGGATCCTAGCAATCGGTGAGTATTCCTTTACTATAAAATAAAGGGAAAGATAATTTTATAGCCGATACTTTGAGTAGATACGTCACAGAAAAATGTGAAGAGGTCTATGAAAAGAACCATAATGAGTTACAACTGTTACCTATTAAATTTACTATTGATAATGATATTAAACACATGTTGAAGAATTTAGCTCAACAACAAAACTTAGATGATGCTACGAGGGAATTTAAGCTACGAGATCACCTACCAGACAATTACAAGGTACAAAATGGAGTCTTATATAAACTAATGAGGCAAGATTGGAAGGTAGTATTAACAAATGATATGTTGCATAAATTAATTCGACCAACACACAAAAGTTTAGCACATGCTGCTGCACTTAAATATTACTTAAGCCTACGTGAAGATTTCACCATCAATAATATGTTCAGGAAGATTAAAAACGAATGTAAGAAATGTTATGAGTGTCAAACAGCAAAAGGACCGAATCTACATACCTATGTGGAAATGCAGAGTATCCGAAAGGACCAGAAAGGAGAGCTAATTGCAGTGGATTTTCTTGGATCACTCCCGAGATCAAGTCGGGGGGTGAAACACATACTTGTTTGTATAAATGTATTTTCCAAAGCCGTCCATCTGTATCCAATTATGCGACCCACAACTAAAGTTGTTTTAAAAATACTCTTGCAGAAATACATCCCTGCATATGGTAAAATGAAGAAAGTACTTAGCGATCAAGGAGTATAGTTCCAAAACGAAGTATGGGAGAGAACTCTTCGTGAAAATGGAATCCAACCTGTACTCACATCAGTACGACACCCACAGGGAAATCTGGCGGAAAGAGTAAATAAAGAGTTAGTTAAATATCTACGAATCTACTGTCATGATCAACACAACAAATGGGCAGAGTACTTACCTTTCTTTGAGAAAGCAATAAATGAAAATTATATAGCGAAGCAACAAGTTATACTCCAATCGAGCTAGACGAAGACAAGAAACCTGTCAGATTCTGGACCAAATATATAAGCAAGCCAGAGAATCAAAACGTACCTATTCCATTAAATGTAAAGGTGGAGTATGCTAAACAACGCATCATAGAACAAGGTAACAAGAGGATAGAAAATACAATAGAACACATAAATTACAACGATTTGATGTAGGAGAACAAATTCTGTTGAAAGCTAATCCTGAAGGAAAACGCAGTGACAACACAGCAAAGAAATTTTTTCGATTATACAACGGACCTTATACGTTGAAACAACGCGTAGGAAGACACACATTCATCGTATACGATGAGAGAAAGGATAAGGACATTGGCAAATATCATACGACGTCATTCAAGAAATTCTACGTATGAATAATGAGAAGAGAGAGTAAAAGTGGGACAAGGCCACTGAAGCAGGACAAGGTCAACGCACCGATCAGCTGTGTAATGGGGGGTAAATATTACATACCACCACGGTGAACGTTAGGCTGACTTACTCATTATTATTATTATGTGTTTGTTAACAATGTAAACTTAAGTTAAGTTAATATAACATGATTGTATTTGTCTAGAACAAATAGACAAAAATTTAATAAATAAATATTTATTAAATTTTTCTGTCAGGCAGAGGAATAATGCAACGATACAGCCATAGCTGTATTAGGCATTAATTTAAATAAATGTAAATTTTGTATAATTTGTATAAGTTACGGGTAAATGGACAAGTCTGAGATTGCAAAAATATTTCATTGTTAGATTAGGGTAGCAATTAACCTGTTCCGACACGCAGTGAACACCTGCTCAATTGTATGTGTGTTACACGTGTATCTTGTGTGTGTGAGTGAATCAGGCATCGACAGGAAACTCAGCAACCCGCCCCAAGTAATTAATAAAATAATTGTTTTAATTCACTGTGAGAAAAGTAATTAATGTATGATCAAAACAAAGGCACCAAAGTGTGGGTAAAAATTATAGTTATCCCCAGTGAAAAGATGACGTTAATAGAAACACGTTATGCGAAGACAGTGCAAAATAAACGTGCTAAAAAATACGCCAATAACCCTAAGACGCTCAAATTAATATAGTGAGTGATTAATCGAAGTAGCTACGATTTGTGCTATCTCGATTCTGTGCAAAACAGTGCTATTTGCTAATAATTGCAAATAGATGAAAAGGTTCGGTAGTGGGGGCTGTCACGAGATACGCAGGTATCGACAGGACGATTTTGGAGCCGACCAGCGCGGAATCTCGAGAGGGTATAAATTAAGGGTTCGACCAAAAACCCTTCTCTTCATTTCAAGACTCAGTTGCAGCCGGACATGCTGTCCGTCGGCAAAACAGTTTATATTTTTTATCCTATTACAAGTCGCAGTAACAAACGAAATGACGTTTATTTAAGTCACGACAATATTACGGGAAAAGTAAATACAGCAATAGTTAGTCTACCAAGAGTATATCCAGGAGATATGCTGTTGATCGACGCTGGACATCTAGACGTATCCAGGGAAGCTGCCGTAGATCGACGCTGGACCCTAGACGTATCCAGGACCACGCCAGGACAAGAGGAATGGAAAATTAACTCTAGACAACGCTGGAACCCCGGACAACAGTCGTAAGATCGTCAGAAATCGAGGTGACATGCTTAATGCATTTTAAATGATTTATAAAAACAAAAGAGCTCATAAAGACGATTTCAAAAGACAGTAAATTCAAACAAAGAAAGTTTATATTTAGTAATAATATGTTAAAATGTAAATAAATGTTTAATCGTAAGAATGAGCGATCGCATATACATAAAAGCAGTAATAAATGAAAGAGAATTTAAAGTAAAGAGAGTAGATTATTATCAAAATAAATTGTAAAGTAATTAGATATTTGAAGTATAGAAAGATTAATTTAAAGTTGAATATTAAAGCAAAAGCCAGTCTACAAGGTTAATTCCTTGTAATTAATAAAAAGTTAAATTGAAGTCGAAACATTGGTATAGACTGAGCGAGCAGAGGTCAGATCTGAGATAAGACAATTTATTTCAATATAAGGATATTTTAATTTTATAATGAATTTATAAAAATTATTTAACATGTTTAGATATAAGATTAACATGTTTAGATATAAGAACATTACAAATATGTGTAATATTGCATATCGTAAGATATAAACATTAAATAATGAGCAATATCGTGACCGACAAATTAATGATATTTATGAATAATTTAAATAATGAAAAAATAATAAATATGAGTTTTTAATATTGATAATAAAAATACTCTTATTATATTTACACCTGAACCCCAAATACACGTACATGTTGTTAGTAATGTTATATAAAGTGTATGAGTTCAATTAATGTACCAATTAAATTGCACAGAATATATATCTTGATACATTTTTTGTCGCCCTTGACGTGTGGCACGACACGCTTACATTTAAAAACATTGTATCGTTGTATAAAAAAGGGGCTCCAAGATCGTGGGGCTCCACAAATTTAAATTATATTAAATTTGCAACTTATTACGTTGTAATATATATATATATATATATATATATATAATAACGAACAGATAAATTGTGTATATGTTGTTTTGTTGTTATGTCGGGTGTTACACTCCGCGCACTTTTAATACTTACTAATGGCTGGTTTCTCTGCGACGATGTTATCTTGCAAACACAACTTAAGCTAATATGTGTATGTGGGCGCCACTTGGATATTTGTTCCAAGAAATTATTATTATTATTATTATTATTAAATTTGAATTCTTAGTTGTTAAATTAATTATATGAAAAAATGTGAACAAGACAGTTTGAATTGTAAATAACATATGTTTAATGATCTTTCTTTTCATAAAAATCGTCTGAAGGACTAACACTCGAATTAAACAAAATTGCAGAGTTACAAAAAATTATTATTGATAAGTTTTTTAAGTAAGTATCGGCTAATAAATATTTTATTGCTCAGTTGAATAGCATGAATTTAATATATGAAAAAACTTTATACTCAGGACGTGACTCCTTTGAACTATCAAGACAAATCAGTGGGATGCTTTACAAAAATTGTGTGATTTGAAGGTGTTTGACATGTGTAGTACAACTGTGTGACAATGATACCAGGTATAAATGATTTTAACTTTTGAACAACTCACGTTCCGGTGGGTAAGTATTTCCTTCACTGGACACTTTTCTTGGGGACGATTCCAATCTTGCGCCTCTTCGTGTTTTACGTTCCTCACGCACTGGTAATTATTTATAAGTCAAATTACGGTTTTAAAACTCCGCACGATTGAAATAAATTCGTACTGTATTTATGCTTTGAATTCTGGCGGCGGCGAACAGCTGTCTGCGTGGTTTCTCTATTCGGCCGTCACAGCGCTAGTTCCAAACTCATTGTAGAAGGCTCGTGTCAGTAAATTGTTTTGGGAATGTTGTCAAAGTCGGTTTGTCTTAGCAAATACCAGCAAAATTGATTTTCTCTATTAAAATCGGTCCTTTTCAGGGCCGCTGGATATCTGGCTGTGTGCGTTTCTATTAAATATGGCGTGTTGCTGCTCTATTCAACAACACATTAGCGATTAGCGATATACTCCTTGTATAGGTTAAGTTAGTCTTTTGTCATGTACGGGAAAAAGCCTTTCTGTGTCCTCGTGTTGAATTCTTGTTCTTCGACTTCGCCTTGGACGAGATGATCGGATTCGTAGGTGATGTGTCTCTTGTGGTCAAAGCATAAAGTGTTTTTTGTGTCAAAATTCGTCTTCCTTATATACTCTGTAAGGCTCATTGTTTTAATTTTTTGACATGAACTTCCGGTATTTTTGAGTAAAATTTTCTTCTGGAACGTTCGAGAAAATGCAAATGGAACATCATAGAACAAATTTGACTTCCGTAGAAGCTTTAGAACAAAAACTTCTTATTCTTCATACTAAAGTATATTACTGAAATTATTCTGGTATTTGTCAAACAATTTTACAGAACTACTTACAATATGCATGCCATTATTATTTTTGGATTCTCTGCTTTCAACTGAATACAATGATACCATACACGATTGGTTTTGAACAAATTAAATCTAATAAATTAACATAAAATACAATTCTTACCTTGTAGTGTTTGCACAAAATTCTAATTCTCTAATTACTAAAATGTTATGAAGTTGCTTGGTTCTTGCTATAACATTAATACATAACACATTTTTCCTTTCATAACAAAATAAACAAATATTAAAACATATAACATATAAATAAGTTCATTTTTCTATAGGCATTACATATGGCCTAGATTTTTGTCATTAGTTTTTGATGATAATTTGTCTTTTTCGGTATTATTATGGGATTTTTTGGGTATTCACTTAGAGTTTGTTATATTGTTTATCTTTGGGAATACCTGGTTTATCCTGATACATTTTATTTTTACTGTAATATTACTTAGCATTTTACTGTTTTCCACAGATGAGTTATTTTCTTTGTGTGACAATTTTCACTTTTATATTTAAAATTCTCTAAGAATTAAGCTTGTCTTCAACTGAGCAAGTATGTTTCCATTGTACATTATAGGATTGTACCTTTTTCCTTTATTTTTTCTAATATTCTGCAATTATTCTGTCAAATATGACTATTTTTGTGATTGTTTTTTGGCCTCAGCCTGGTATGGTATAGGTAAATAGTTTCATAACTTGACTGTTAAAGTGTTTTAGGTGGTCATATATATAAGTATATTTACATTATATTGTATTTCAACTTTAGAATACAATTTTGTTGCATTTTGACAACATTAAATTCATAAATATTACAATTTTATATGTTCATCACATGTTTTCAGTTTAACACTGTTTTTGACTATTTTAATTGATTTCTAATCAATTTACAGCTTTCTCTATTTCAGATAATTTGTTTGTCTCTGTCTAATTGACATTTACATATAGTTTTTATATTAATTCTATAATAATTAATTTTCACATAAAATCTGAGTGGTTGGTCTCAAATTCAAAACCTTGATTTTTTGTCATAACATTTATATATTTTTTATTTTAACTTACATCCTTTTTAATGATGTATTCAAATCATTTAATACATTTATTTTATTTATATTACAAAGTATAATAACAGAGCTTGTCCATCAATTCACAATAAATAGTTTTTTTATACCCTATTAAGAGTTACATTTCTTAATATGTAATGATCTCATTTTGGTCAATTCTGAGATTATCTGTTTCTCTTATAGTATATTATCAGTTTTACAGTGACAATATATATGGGGTTTGAGTCTTAGTCATAGTCTTTGTCGTTTTTTTTTTTTTTAATGATATTAATTATTGGACAATATTACAAAATTTTGAATTTTGCGGATTACTTGGGTTCGATACTGTTCACCTCACCTTCCTCTTATGATAATTTACTTTGCAATTAAATTCCTTTATGGAACGTTCTGTGACGTTACATATGCCTCCCCGTTAAAATTAATAATTTGGGAAAAACATTTCTTCAGTTTTGATGAAATTATCATTTCTATATTAACCTTTTATTAGCTTCATTAATATTTCATCCTTTTATCCATGTCTCAATCTTTACCATATCTCCTTTTCCTTTCCTTTACCTTGATGTTAATTATTTAATCTTTGATATAAATCCCTAACAATTCCCTAACTTTTATAGCGGGTTCGGAGTCAGAGGGGCCCCATTGGCAATCCAATCTCCGCCGTTCCCTAACTATAACCACTGAAATCAGAGGAAACACATCTCTGTCCAGAAAATATATAAGACGTACTTATAATTGCACTTTCGCAACAAATAATAATAATAATAAATATAATATTCAAAGATCATAGGCTCCTACACATAAATTCCCTTTCTTAATCTCTTCTGATTATTTCTCAGTTATATTAATATACTGTTCTCCGCAGGTGAAATTATCTTTTAAAATCATTCAATGTCAATAGCTATATTTATAAATTCATCATTACCTCCTTATGTAACACACTGTTTCCCTTTTTTTCTTCTCATTTATCATCTCCTTTTAGTATCAATTATATGACAGTATTTCTCCTCCTTAGTAATATCAATTGTTATTTGATTGTTCAATAGTTTATTTAATTAATTATGTCCTTTCCTTCTTTCCTCCTCTCCTTCTCTAAGTACGGGTAAGTTGGTAAATATACGTTGACTTGGCTATTGGAAATAAATTTATATTTTATATATATATTTTTGCCTTGGGTGGAAGGTGTCATTCTCGTATTTTATTTATTAATAATCTCTATTCCTTTCTCTCCTTCTATAAGTACGGGTAAGTTGGTAAATATACGTTGACTTGTATTTTTATTCATGGTACCTTCTCAACGACGCTTCATTATATGTACCCTTTACTTTGTTATTGACAGTGTCTCTTACCTCGTATGTATTGTTTTCTTTGCCTTTCGTAATTGTAAAAGGTCCTGTATATAAAAGTAATAATTTTTTCGTTATGCCTTGTATAGTACTGGGCAATCCTCTATTCCGGACTAACACCTTTTCTCCTACCTTATAATTAATAGCCTTTGGTTGGGATTGAATATATTTCTTCCGTTGTTGTTCCGTTTTTTCTAATATTCTATTATAAAATTTGGTTCCTTCAAAGTGATATTCAGGTTCGTTGGGAAAGCTAATAATCTCCTTTATTTCCCGGGGTGGGGGTCTTTCGAACATAACTGTGTACGGTGACTCCTCTATTGTATTATGATAGGATAAATTGAGAAAGTCCTCTGTTGACGCTAAGTATTCGTGCCATCTCTTCTGTTCCTCATGGCAGTAGGTTCTCAACAACCGTCCTACTTCCCTCAACACTCTCTCGGCTGGGTTACTATTTGGGTGATAACGGATGTCTTATACGTCTTTATTCCGTGTTCTATAAGATTCTCTTTCCATAATTTCCCCTTAAACTGGGTACCGTGGTCTGTAATTATAGAATATGGTCTGCCTACCTCCATTATATACCATTCTATTATGATTCCTATAATTTTCTTTGTCGTAGCCCTAGTTATCGGATAAAGCTTAGCATATTTGCTGAAATGGTCAAAAATAATTACGATGAATTTATATCTGTGCCTTCCACCGCTGCGTGGAAATGGTCCACAGATATCGAGAAATACCTTTTCTAATTTTTCGGTGGATGTTATGGGTATCATGACCCCTTCCTTTCTCTCGTTATTACATTTTACCTTCTGACAAATATCGCATGACTGTATCGCCTGTTGCACTTTTTTATTCATCCCTTTGATGTATACCTGTTCTTCCAACGCTTTCCTTACCTTGAGGGCACCCATGTGTCCGTATCTATCGTGATAATCAATGATTAGTGGCCTCTCTATCCCTGGTGGAATTACTAACTTCCAATTCTCTTGGTGTGGGGTATTCCTTATAAACAAAGTGTCGTCGTGTATACAGTAATATTTATTTATAACTTCATCGCCTTCCAGTACCGTTTTCCTAATATTTCCCAATTTTGGGTCGGCCTCTTGTTGTGCCTTCACATCTTTTAAAATATTTTTTAAATCCTCCCTGCTTTTAATAACATGATATACCCTCGCTATTTGTTCCTTTTCGCCGTCAAATTTCTGGTTTTGTAAATTGATGCGGGATAGGACGTCGGCTGCTATGTTTTGCTTGCCTGGTATATATTCCCACGTGATATTATATTCCTGTAGGGCCAAAACCCATCTCGTCAGCCTTCCATGATTTAGCTTACAATGTTTTAAAAATGATATTGATTTGTGATCACTCCTAACCGTGATGGGGTATCCTAATATATACGTTCGAAATTTACCGCATGCGAAACTACACTCAATAACTCTTTTTCAGTGGTATTGTAGTTTCGTTCGCAACTGTTCAGCACGCGGCTGGCGTAGCTAATCACTAAATGGTTTCCATCCTGATCTTCCTGATATAAGGCTGCACCTAAACTTACATTACTGGCATCGCAATTTAGATAAAATAGCTTCGTAAAGTCGGGGTGATGTAACATAACTGCTTCTAAAAATTTCTCCTTTATGAGATTGAGCACTCCATCTTGCTCTGGTCCCCAAGTCCATTTGTCCTTAGCTGATAACTGCTTTTGAAACCTGGCAGTTAGTTCTGAATAATTGGACCGAAACTTTCTGTAATAGTTACAGATTCCTAAAAATGATTGAAGCTGTTTCCTGTTTTTTGGGGTGGGGAACTTCTGTATGGCCTCTACTTTCTCTTTTGATGGAGTAATCCCTTGCTCAGTTAAGTTAAAACCTAAAAATTTTACCTCGTTTGCAATAAACTGGGACTTATCTAATTTGAGGGTAATATTATTCTCGGATAGCTTCTCTAACACCTGTTCAACCCTAATGCAATGGTCATCCCAATTCGCTGAAGTTACCAGTAAATCGTCGACGTATACTGTCGTAAATTTCAGCACTTCCTGCTCCAATATCCTGTCCATTATTTTTACAAATACCGCCACTGAATTTATCAAACCAAAAGGTAATCGTTTAAACTGATAGTTTCTGCCTTCAAATATGAATGCCATATATTTCCTACTATCTGGGTGGAGTTCTACCTGCCAGTAGCCGCATACTGTATCCCATGAACTTATATACCTTGTCCCGTGAAATTTTTTTAGTATTTCTTCTATCTCCCCAGGGGATGTGCGGTCGTTAACAATCATCTTGTTAATCTCCCTAGCATCGAGACATATACGCACCTGTCCATTCTTTTTCGGCACAGCTATGATTAGGCTAGTATAGGGCGAATGACTATATTCAATTATGTCGTCCTCTATCATCCTGTTTAATTCCTCCCTAACTTCACATTTTTGTGAGTAAGCAATCGGATATGATTTTTTGTTAAATTCTACAGGGGTTTTAAATTTTATGGTGCATTGACAATTTCTGACTTTGCCTGGAGCATTTGAAAAGATATGTCGGTAATTATTATACACAGTAATCAATCGTTCAGCCTGTGCTTCGCTAATCTGACCCCTTGCTTTCGTCCTTTGGAATTCCCTTATTTCTTCCAATTTCTCTAACCATAATTCTGGGTTATCCTCCTGATATAACGGCATGTTTAGTGGTCGATCGGCACAATAATAATGATTTACAATGGCTTGATAATGTGCATTACTTGTACTATTTCCTTGGGTATCAATTAAATTATTGGTCCAAATTCCCTCCTTCGTCTTTAACGTTATTACCTTACTATCTAAATTTATTATCGCTTTATATGGCCTAAGTATATCACAGCCTATTAGGATACTCATAGGTAAATTGTTCGCTACTAATAGTCCTATTGGCAACGTTACACCATTACTGGTCATCTCTAATGACACCTGTTTCTTTATAGATTTATTCTGCCTTAATTTGTACTATACCATTATTCCCTTTATTATGATTTTCAACTATATTATCCCTCTCTTCTAACAATTCCTCCCTAATATCTCTGAGATAATTATTAGTTCTCAATGTCAATGTCCTGTCTTCGTCCTGTCTATTTTTCCGTTCAGTTACCCCATAATATTGGATCAGTGAAGGGCTGTCTTCCTTTTTCACTGCCGTGTCTAGTTTAAATGAGCACCTGTCTCATTTGCCCGGTCTCCTGGAACATTGGGTTGCTGACTTGTTTGTGGTTCCTGTCTAACCTCTTGGTTACCACTAATAGGTCGGCTATTTGTTGTATTACTCTGGTTACCTTGCGTCTGCTGTGGGTAATACACGTAAGTCGGTAAATTGGGTTGGTATGGTCGTTGACTATTGGCCATCGTATAGTTTACCTGGGGCCTGTACTCATGATTCCTTCTATCACCTCCTCCTTGATTACCTCCGTTCCGATAATTATTTCCCTGACTATAATTATTCCCTCTATAATTATTGCCGCGATAACTATTTCCTTGATTATAATTTCTATTGTAATTATTTTCGGGGTAATTATTTCGGTTTAGTCCCGGATGGTTACGGTTATTTGGACCTTGATTATTATTACTTCGCCTATTTAGTGGGGTGCTATTGTTCTGGTTATTCGGGTTAAAATTATTACCATTTCCACTTCCATTCCGATTTGGTCCGTTCTTACTATTATAATAGTCTACCTTACGATTGGGGGGTTGGTAGTCTTGAAATTTTCCCGCAGACTCGCAGTTCTCTAATAGCTTAGCCAGGTCCGTAATTTTACTAAGTTGCTGGTACAATTGGGCATCTTTAATACCGTAGCTATAATGTCCAGCTAACTGTCTCACCAAACATTGTTCCGGGATTGGCGGTATTAATTTTCGTGCCAAACATATCTTTCCCAGGAAATATGATGTTGGGGATTGTCCCTTGGACGCGTCGTATTTCACGTAAAATATGTCCATTCTCACTTTGTTTTGCGCTGTTTCTGACCAATATTTTTCTTTGAATTGGCGTTTGAACTCGATTAAGTTTGTTATTTCGGGTCGTACCGCTATCCACCAATTATCCCTCGTATTTCGGAATGTTTCGTCTAACATTTCCCTTATTCTATCCCATCTTGTTTCCCTGTTCCGTTCAATGAACTCTTCCATCCTCTCTAAGAATTCCATAGGGTTCCGGCGATAATTTTGGAAGTTAATTATCTCCCTGTTCTCGCTATGACACGTATGGGTATTCAATATCGGTGTGTCCCTCAGCGCTTCTAATCTCTCCTGCAGGTTTTTCTCCCTCTGATCTATTTCCTGTATATTGTTTCTATTGGTTTTTATCTGCTCGTCCAACCTGTTAGCTATATCATACGTTCTTTGTATTCTCTCGCTAACGTCTTTCCGGACTTCTCCTACCTCCTGCATGATTTCGTCTTGGTTTTGCCTTACCTTATTATCGAGATTTCGAACATCTTGTTTTGTCTCTACTGTTCGCTCCTCTATGGTTTCAAAACAGGTATTATTTCCTTCCTGCAATCTTTCTAACTGTTTCGCCATTGTCTCGACCCTCCTGTCACTGTCGATTTTACTATCATCGATTTTTTGGTTTACCGTCTCGTAATTTGCACTAATTTCCTTTTTCAGGGACTCTATACTTTTTCTATTTTCCTCCTGAAATAGCTCCAGCTTTTTTCCATTGTCATTGATCTTATCGGTTATATACTCCCTTAAAGGTTCTATTTTTTTGTCTAATTCCTCCCTATCTTCCTGTCTGTTTTTATTATTCTCCTCCTTATCTTCCTGTCTATCTCTCCTTAGGGATTCTATACTTTTGTTATTTTCCTCCTTCAGGGATTCTGTATTTTTATTCGTATTTTTGTTTATCGTTTCTTCCATTCTTTGGAACATCATCATTATTGCGTTCATGTCAACGCTCCCTGTTATTTTTTCTGGTTCGGGTTTCTTGGTTTGGTCTCCCATTTGTATGGGTCTTTCTCCCGTTTGTTCCTCTAGTTCGTCTCCCGTTTGTATTGGTCTTTCGATTTCTAGTGTGGCAGTTCTATTTCCATTTCCTCGACTTGGACTGCCTCCCCATCTTCCACATTTAATTCGGGTTCTACATTTTTCTTCACCTTCTTTCCTTTTGGTTGCAGTATCTTGATATTTTGATAGTTGCCGGGCTTGTTCCTTTCCTTTCAAGCCTCACTAGTTGGGCTGCCAATTTATAACGAAAAGATATTGTGTGATTCGTGTTGTTTTGTTGTTATGTCGGGTGTTACACTCCGCGCACTTTTAATACTTACTAATGGCTGGTTTCTCTGCGACGATGTTATCCTGCAAACACAACTTAAGCTAATATGTGTATGTGGGCGCCACTTGGATATTTGTTCCAAGAAATTATTATTATTATTATTATTAAATTTGAATTCTTAGTTGTTAAATTAATTATATGAAAAAATGTGAACAAGACAGTTTGAATTGTAAATAACATATGTTTAATGATCTTTCTTTTCATAAAAATCGTCTGAAGGACTAACACTCGAATTAAACAAAATTGCAGAGTTACAAAAAATTATTATTGACAAGTTTTTTAAGTAAGTATCGGCTAATAAATATTTTATTGCTCAGTTGAATAGCATGAATTTAATATATGAAAAAACTTTATACTCAGGACGTGACTCCTTTGAACTATCAAGACAAATCAGTGGGATTCTTTACAAAAATTGTGTGATTTGAAGGTGTTTGACATGTGTAGTACAACTGTGTGACAATGATACCAGGTATAAATGATTTTAACTTTTGAACAACTCACGTTCCGGTGGGTAAGTATTTCCTTCACTGGACACTTTTCTTGGGGACTTGAAAGGCATACTCTCGAAGAGATATGATTGTCATTAACTAGTTATAATCCAAGAATATATAAAATTAGTCATAAATAGTGTAAAGTGTTCATCTCAAACAATATCTTCCTTAATCATGGACGAAAGCATATCATGAGTAGACTCTAAATTAAGAGCCAAATGTTCGCCATGCAGTGGTAAGCTTAGATTCAAAATCTAAGCAGTGATAAGAAAGTTATGTCAATTTTAAAATATTTGAGTTAGTTTGGAAAAATGTATAGCGTCAGTTTGGAAAAATCTCGAACCCAGCAATCCAAGCTTAAGACACCAATTAAATAATTTCGTGAAGGGGGTATGTGCACTAAATTAAAGATCATCAGCTAATCAAATAAGAGAAATCGACAAATTTTACAAGAATCGCAGACGAGAACGGCAGCGACATATGTCTCCCCGAAGCACTTTTTGAATAACCATTGGTGGTACAGACGGCAGCTCGACTCCGCCAGAAAACAGCTGTTTAACCTAGCTTGTGCGCGTCATCGATATAAACAATAGTCAACCTAACCTAAATTTGTGCGATATAATAACAACTTTACTATTGAAGACTTCTTCAATTACAATCTTGAGCCTCTTCGTGTTTACGTTCCTCACGCACTGGTAATTATTTATAAGTCAAATTACGGTTTTAAAACTCCGCACGATTGAAATAAATTCGTACTGTATTTATGCTTTGAATTCTGGCGGCGGCGAACAGCTGTCTGCGTGGTTTCTCTATTCGGCCGTCACAGCGCTAGTTCCAAACTCAATGTAGAAGGCTCGTGTCAGTAAATTGTCTTGGGAATGTTGTCAAAGTCGGTTTGTCTTAGCAAATACCAGCAAAATTAATTTTCTCTATTAAAATCGGTCCTTTTCAGGGCCGCTGGATATCTGGCTGTGTGCGTTTCTATTAAATATAATAGATGTGTTGCTGCTCTATTCAACAACACATTAGCGATTAGCGATACACTCCTTGTATTGGTTAAGTTAGTCTTTTGTCATGTACGGGAAAAAGCCTTTCTGTGTCCTCGTGTTGAATTCTTTGACATGAACTTCCGGTATTTTTGAGTAAAATTTTCTTCTGGAACGTTCGAGAATATGCAAATGGAACATCATAGAACAAATTTGACTTCCGTAGAAGCTTTAGAACAAAAACTTCTTATTCTTCATACTAAAGTATATTACTGAAATTATTCTGGTATTTGTCAAACAATTTTACAGAACTACTTACAATCTGCATGCCATTATTATTTTTGGATTCTCTGCTTTCAACTGAATACAATGATACCATACACGATTGGTTTTGAACAAATTAAATCTAATAAATTAACATAAAATACAATTCTTACCTTGTAGTGTTTGCACAAAATTCTAATTCTCTAATTACTAAAATGTTATGAAGTTGCTTGGTTCTTGCTATAACATTAATACATAACACATTTATCCTTTCATAACAAAATAAACAAATATTAAAACATATAACATATAAATAAGTTCATTTTTCTATAGGCATTACATATGGCCTAGATTTTTGTCATTAGTTTTTGATGATAATTTGTCTTTTTCGGTATTATTATGGGATTTTTTGGGTATTCACTTAGAGTTTGTTATATTGTTTATCTTTGGGAATACTTGGTTTATCCTGATACATTTTATTTTTACTGTAATATTACTTAGCATCTTACTGTTTTGCACAGATGAGTTATTTTCTTTGTGTGACAATTTTCACTTTTATATTTAAAATTCTCTAAGAATTAAGCTTGTCTTCAACTGAGCAAGTATGTTTCCATTGTACGTTATAGGACTGTACCTTTTTCCTTTATTTTTTCTAATATTCTGCAATTATTCTGTCAAATATGACTATTTTTGTGATTGTTTTTTGGCCTCAGCCTGGTATGGTATAGGTAAATAGTTTCATAACTTGACTGTTAAAGTGTTTTAGGTGGTCATATATATAAGTATAGTTACATTATATTGTATTTCAACTTTAGAATACAATTTTGTTGCATTTTGACAACATTAAATTCATAAATATTACAATTTTATATGTTCATCACATGTTTTCAGTTTAACACTGTTTTTGACTATTTTAATTGATTTCTAATCAATTTACAGCTTTCTCTATTTAAGATAATTGTTTGTCTCTGTCTAATTGACATTTACATATAGTTTTTATATTAATTCTATAATAATTAATTTTCACATAAAATCTGAGTGGTTGGTCTCAAATCCAAACCTTGATTTTTTGTCATAACATTTATATATTTTTATTTTAACTTACATCCTTTTTAATGATGTATTCAAATCATTTAATACATTTATTTATTTATATTACAAAGTATAATAACAGATCTTGTCCATCAATTCACAATAAATAGTTTTTTTATACCCTATTAAGAGTTACATTTCTTAATATGTAATGATCTCATTTCGGTCATTTCTAAGATTATCTGTTTCTCTTATAGTATATTATCAGTTTTACAGTGACAATATATATGGGGTTTGAGTCTTAGTCATAGTCTTTGTCGTTTTTTTTTTTTTTTTTTTAATGATATTAATTATTGGACAATATTACAAAATTTTGAATTTTGCGGATTACTTGGGTTCGATACTGTTCACCTCACCTTCCTCTTATGATAATTTACTTTGCAATTAAATTCCTTTATGGAACGTTGTGTGACGTTACAATATATATAAAGTCTCTGTATTGCTCTGATTAGATGTTGTGGGATCCCTTTCCTTGGCAGCGAGTTACCTTTAGCATTTATCTTGTCCATAAAATGACTTTTTCCGTGAGAATGATTCACGCTTTGTACCAAGAGATGTATGGTGTCTGCACCCGAGTCTGTGTCGCAGCATCTGGGTGGAGCCCGATAACTGGAGCTGGTACAGTCGACTGGATGAAAGGGTTGCCGCCAAAGCGACAGCTTCTGGCACCGATTCAGACGACAAGCACACTTATGGTATATTGTGCTATACTACAACTAACTACAATAACATTGATTTCTGTAATCTACATTAGCTTATACTTTACAATATAACTGTATTTTATAATATGATAATCATCTACAATAATATTCTTCTTTATACACAAGCGCGTGGGTTAACTGTAATTAATTTGGCTACATCGATTTTTTTCATTTCGGAAAATCAATTGTAGGCGAATGTGGACGTTGTAGTACAGTGTATCAGAAACGTGGCAGAATGTCTACCCGTCCGTGCAATGCAGCCCTGCCACAGTAGCGACAAACTTACAAAGGATACTCAAACTGTTGTAACCTATCGAGTGGCTGCTAAGCTACACCTGTTTGTTTGACGTGGTTCCGGAGGTGAAGTTGGATCATTAGAATGAAGCGTTCTTCTTGAAGACAATTTATTGTAATTAGCAAAATACAAACGAACTTTTACAAGTTACTTTATACAAACTCCTCTTGACAAACTATAAGTCAGTTAATTCAATTACTCTTTTCAACTCTAAGTACCTTCAGTTACTAGTACTTAGTTCACAAATTAATGCAACTACTTTTAGTTACTTCAAAAATTACAAAGACAAACTATTGACAACATCTGGTTTTCCGGCTCTCTAAGAACACCTTCCAACACAGATCAAAGTCAAAATAAAAATGAGAAAAGATGCGTAAGTTCTCTCGGACCTCTTACACAATCAGATCTGACTTCTCCAGCGAATGCTAGAGTTTTTATAGTACATCATCGTGGGTATAACCCTTAGTTTTAGTGGTTCACTGTTCCCTCCTCTTAATTCTAAAACGTTAACTATGATAGGCTAAATCTATTGGAAGTGAGGGTAAATCTCTTATAATTTTATAAGAACTACCACTATTCGTCAGAGACACTGCATCACGTGACCCTACGTCACTTTCTGGGTGTCTTCCCTCTAGTATTAAAGTTCTCACGCAAATACAACACCTGTCTTCACGCCTGAGACCAATTTATTTGACTTCACCCCTGAAGGGTATCAACTTTATTTGACATTTTATATTTCCTGTCTGTGTGTCCTTCATAAGACTCCCTCTGTTTTTCATAAGTCTGTCACCCTTTCATCTAAGAGAGTGGCTTTTAACCTCCCACAGCTTAAGTAACTTGGGGTTACCCATAAACTAAACTTTACGATTATTGCTTCCTGACACCTGTTTTTAAGAAAGAGGGTGAGATCTAATTAACAAACCCTGGGAAAGTTCCTAAAACTATTTTTATGTTCAAAACATCTGCTAGCTAAATGACAATGTTTCTCCCTCTCACTTAAAAGTACAATTATGATACAATTACAGTAAGTATAATTGACAATTACAACAAAACAACCCTTGCAGTGGACAATCTGCTCGTCCAGGTAGCGTTAACGGGATTTGGCTTTACCTACAACGGTTTTCCAGTTACAGGTCCAATCCTTTACAATGGACATAAACTGGTTCAGCAGCTAATAATGTACAGAAATATCAGAAGCCTGTCTCTGGGGTTTTCCCTGTAGCCTACCTGAGCGACTCAAACGTGTCTACCGTTTCTCGTTAACTAAATACTGTATGCGACGTTTCCAGTTAGTAAACTGTACTTAACGTCATGATAGAACTGAATTAAAATTTAAGCGTTACAAATACCTGTTTGGCTGTTGTTGAGTTCAGCGAATTTATTTGTTAGCAGACAGTATATAAATCCCACAAACTAATCTGCTGATTATAGTAAAATCTTAATAAATTACAACTAAACAGAGTGATGAGGTGGTCTTTATAGGTCGGGTTGCGAATGAATTCTTACTCTCCTCTTGGTTACCTGGCACGAATAGCGGGTTACGTCTGGGCTTACGATAATGTGTCGTGTTACAACTTAGTAAAATATCCATTGAAATAATGGTGTATACGTATAATGTATAATATAGACAATCATCACTCAATTTGAAAACAATAAGGGACAACAACTAAGTGTGTGTGTGGGGGGAGATTCACGGACCGATTTACAATGGATTCTACGTAGATACATAATATGTATACTTATATACTGTATACTTATATATGTATAATATTATACTTACACGGACAACAACCGGGGCAGACGGCCACGTAAACAGTTCATAGCTCGATCAAGAAGCCACGGTTGAGTCCGGTAGCGGGCATTGTATCAAGAACGCTAGGAACGAATCCTAATTGCACCGTCTACACAGATTACGGGGTGTTCGGTATGAGAAACAAGACGCACATATACAGTATATATATTCTACGAACTAGACAAGATTTGGTGCTTTCTATGAAGAAAAATACCTCAGCAAGCATACCTACAAAAAAACCAGACGTACACAATCGCGAACACACACACACACACACACACATCTTCCAAACTGGAGATAATTTCAAATATTAGAAAAGCCGTTTTCAACAATAATCGACTTCCACGGCAAACATCTACAATAAAATAAAACGTTATTATTTGATTGCAGTGATTGGTCCGCAAGTCAAGTTTATATTTGATCTGCACAATACTAAATTAATAACAAAAGTGATAGGAATTTTAAAATTGAGCTTCTCTCACATATTCCGATTTTTATTCTTTTTGTTTTAACATTGTTATGCCTATCCATTGTGCTGTACAATAATTAAACATTAATATGTAGCCCTACTGATTAGTTTAAAACCATTATACATTATAGCTTTTAATAATTTGTATAACGCTTTAAAAAAATTTGTAACCCACAGTCACAGATAAAAACGTTATGTTCGTTAGGAATAGGTGGATGTTTGGCCCCCTCCCTTCAACAAAACACGTATTTAGTAGGTAAAGAGGGAAAGCATGATAGACTTCAGTGAAAAATGAACTGCATACACAGCAATTCCATTGCTGTTATCAAACGACTGTAGCAGAAATACGCAAGTCCCGTTTACAGGTCTGGACGTGCAGCCTGGAACGCTCTTTCACATAATAAACGTAAGAACTACGACACGCTGATGTCAAATCGAATGTGCAGAATTTGCTGTTGTTGGTTTAGAAGTGCGAGTTACAGATCCCATTGCGAGTTAGAATCTCTTAGTGTTTGAAGCATATTACCTTAAGGCTTTATTTTAGAAGATATGAGCCCTATCTATACATATCACAATGCAGATAATTCCTTTTTATGTTTTAACGAATGGTTATATAAGAATCACACACACATATTTGTTTTTTTATTTAAGTGTACTTCATCTCACCATTATATAAGCAGTTTCATATAAAAAAGAAGTTGGAAATGTATAAGAGACCTGCGATTGACCGGAACGGTTACTCCAGCGAAGTATGTACAGAATTCACAGAATAATGTGTAAACAGGAGAGCTGACGATGTCGACAGAATCGTTAAAGTAGATCAAAGCTTCTTGATGAAGAATCACGCACGCCAAGTATACTCGGTTAGACTGGATTTTTTCATCGAGTGTGTGCAAAACCAGTGAATCTTTTGCAGTCCATAGTCCCGGTCCCGACAAGTCTTTTCCTACACTGTTGGATCCCATAAAATCTTTTCTGTCTCTATGCCGCGTTTACACCGGTGTTAGTAACACGTGATACAAACAATTTTAAGTAACATTTTGAAAAACGCTTCTGATAACAACAAGGTGTGTTATCAACAAAAATCCCACATTGTTAACAAGAATTTTGTTATCCACTAGAAGTCGGTAAAGATCAAATAATGTTGATAACATTTGTTAGTAACACGTGTTACCGCGCCTCTTCGATGTTAGTAACATTCCCCCTCCCTCCTGCCGCCTGTCAATGTCCTATCATTGATAAATCAGGGGCCGACCTAGCAATTTTGTCGCCCTGGGCAGAACGGTTGTTTGCCGCCCCATACTAGGTGAAGAGATTATCAAATTATTCCACGAAATAAAAAACACATTTTAGGTATTCATTTATTGGTTTTGCATCCTAAGATACAAAAAATAACATCTGTACAAAAAATAACATCATCATGCAGTGTTGTATTAAAGAATATTTAGCATTCGAAAATAAAAATGTTTTAGAAATCTTTTATACAAAATAGAATCTTTATATACAACATTTAGAGAAATATTGAAATAATAAGAAATGTAGAAGAACAAAAAATAAAATTTTCAAAAAAAAATATAATATAGACTACGTATAAAAATAACTCAATTATAAAATATCCTGAAAGATATAAAAACATAACAATTGAATATAAAAAAAGTTTTCAAAATATTAAACACAAACTTAAAATACCTTTTTCCTAACCTTTATTTCAGCAAACTCTTTCAGTATTTGCTTGAAATCAATTTTATGACATACATCGTATTCTATTGCGAGAGTGGTCAGACCACTAAGTCGCTCTTGTGTCATGGTTGACCTTAAATAATTATTTATTATTTTTAATTTCGAGAACGATCTCTCGCCACTGGCTACAGTTATTGGCAACGTTAAAAGAATTCCAAGCGTAATGGCTATGTTGGGTCCAAAGTTTAATTTTGTTATGAACTCTAAAACCTCTTTGGGCGCAGGTTTTTCATGTAGGAGTGTAGAGAGAACAGATAGCTCATCTGCAAGGTCCTTGCAGTGAGCTATCAATTCATCTTTAGTCATTTTCTTTAACCCGTGAATGTCATACAGAAATGAAAAATATGTATGATGTTCACTGATTTGCGAAAAACGTAAATCAAGGGAATTGATAGCGCAGTCCAAAGTGTGGAAAAAAAATTCAATTTTATACTTTTCTTTTGCGTCCATTATGGGCTCGTCAGGGCTTTCATAATCAAATTGTTTTTTTTTATCTTGCCCGATGTCTAATTGTGTTTTTAAAACTTGCTTCAGCGTCAATCTCATCAGCTAATTCTCTAGCATCTACAAGTAGTTGATTAAAAAACTCATCAGACCGACAATTCTGAAAAAACTCTTTAGTAGTCTTCAGCAAATCCATTACCAAAGATAAGTCAAAGTCTTTACGTTGCATAAGTTTACTGACAGGATTAATTCTGTTTAAAATCTCGTACCAAATTATGATTGAACATAGAAATTTGAATTGTTTGAGTTGATTCAACAAACCGGATGCTTCATCTCGTGCAGAAGCGTTCATTTCCGAATCGTCGTATATACAATATAATGCATCAAAAATTTTGCCTATTTGATATCTTAGTGGTTTTACTGGGTCTATTCGACTCTCCCATCTTGTCTCACTTAGTGGTTTCAATGTTAAAAAATTGACGTGTTTTAAAAAGATAGACCATCGCAAAGTGGATGCTGCAAAAAATACATAATTTTTTTTTAACCAAATTAAAAAGGTTTACTGCTTCTAGTGAAGACTTCGCCATATCATTCACCACCAGATTCAAAGAATGGCTACATGGCACGTAAAAGGCTCTAGGATTCAAATTTTTAATTCTTGTTTGAAGTCCAACACGACAACCTTTCATGTTAGAGTCATTATCGTAGCCTTGGCCTCTGATATTCTGTAAGGGTAACCACATTTTATCCAGTTGAGTCAGGAGAATATCAGTTAATTCCAAACCAGTAGACTTTTCAATAGGAATAAATCCCAAGAAACTTTCTTTGATTATAACCTCTGTTTTCAAATTGTCACTACTTTGATCAATGAACACGTATCTAACTATCATTGTCATTTGTTCAGTTTTGCTACAATCGGGCGTGCAATCTAAGATAATTGAATAATATTTTGATTGATTAACTTTTTCAACAATAATACTTGTAATCTTTTCGGATATTATGCTGATTAACTCATTCTGAACGTTTTTGCTCAAATAAGTTGTTTCTTTTCTTCCTTCATCAGAATTCTGCGCACATGTTCTTGCATAACAGGATCAAATTCCGCCAAGAGTTGAATTAATTTTAAAAAATTACCATGCTACGCTCGTACAGTTTGTCAGTTTTACCCTGAAAAGCCAAGCAACTTTCTCCCAACATTTTAATAATAGACACAATGCGTAAAAAACTGCATGCCAATGATTTATTTCAGAATTAATAAGTCTTTGAGATTCTGTGTCCAGGGTAAGAGAAGATTTCAGTCTGTGCATGAATTCAACCCATGATTTTTGAGCGACCAAGTGGTGGTTTGACATTTCATGGGATTGAAGGACACTACTAATATGTTGCCAATTACAGTAGCCATCTTTAGTAGCTAAACTAGAAGAAGATACATTAAACATTTTACAACAGAAACAAAAGGCAGCGTCTCTTGTAACAGAATAAACAAGCCATTTTCTTATAACATGTTCACCATTTTTCAAGCTTCTTTTATAGAACTGTTGAGTAAATCGACGACCTTTATCGTCAAATGGAAAATTATAATCATACAAAGGGCTGGGTGGACCTGTATTTACTAGAAATACTCTTTCTGAATCTCCTAAACTATCAGGCCACGTTGCTGGATCGGACGCCACAATTTTTTCGAACTTTTTTAATGTAGTATCTGGACCAACAGGATTTTCTAAAGAAGTGGTGGCCTCGCCTGAAGAATCCAAAGTTTCATCCCGGTTGATTTTGGATGATCCCGGACTCACGATGGGATGAGATGGGGCAATATTTTCAGACTCAGCTGATTCTGTACTTAATATTTTACTTAATTGTACTTAATATTTTGTTTAATAAAATTGAGAGAAATATATACGTTCATATATTCATTTCTTTTACGACAATAAATATAATAAGTACTCGAATCGTCATTATCAGCTTATTGCAAGTCGACTGACGTATTTGGGTATTTTAAACCTAATAATTGTCCCAGTTGATTGACCCACTTTGGGACAATCTGCAATTTCATTTCGAGTTACTCCAGTAACGAACTCCGTGACATTTCCTATACTTATATAGGAGTGCACGTGAGAGGTTTACTCCGCGATCAAGTAAAGATTTTGAGAAGAATGTAAGTAATCTTACTGAGCTACATGTCGCTATGTAACAAGAACTCTTGTATTTTGTCCATGACGTGTTCTGATGAAGCCTGATACAGGCGAAAGCTAGCTTAGGCTCGGGTAAATAGTTTTTACGATTATTACCTAAAATACTTGTGTTCCGGTGTCATAAAGTACAATACGGTATATAGTAGTAACAAGAACGTTACAGTGCATGTGTTAGTACGCGACTGGATGGAGAGTTATTTAAAGGAATAAATCAGTTTAGTTATTTCTTGCGAAGATTTAAAAATTGTCTTAGTTTTGAGGAAAGAAGGAATTTGGAAATTGAATATTTGACTATTATCAATAAGTAGGAGAAAGCGGGGTTAAAATAAAGTACGATTATCTGAAGTCATTTAATTTATCTATATATATATATATATATATTTTTTTTTTTTGTCAAATATACCGCCCCTAACAATCTGCCGCCCTGGGCAATTGCCCAGTTTGCCCATACCTGTATCGGCCCCTGATTGATATTAAATATCCAAAGTCACAACTACTCATTCTTAAAAAATTTTTAAAGCTTCCATCACACTTTAGTTCGCCTGACAGAAGATCAACGTCACCTTCATTCAAGTCAATTAACAGGTCACTTCCACTATATCTCCCTATTGTCTGCAGAGTCTCAACCAAAATCTTCTTGGTCTTCTCTGGTTCTCCAAAATCACACGCGCAGCTGCAGCGAGAACAACATCTTCAACACTCAACATTTTTATGCCAACTGACGAGGCGAGGCGCGGTGGCGTGGTGATGTGCCAAAATGTTTATAACAACCAAAAAGACAACTAGTGTTCTATTAGCAACATTTTTAAGTAACATTTGTTACTAAACTTTGTTACTAACACCGGTGTAAATGTGGCTTTAGCGCGTCTACAAAACCAACGACGTCGAACAGATTATCGTCCCTTGACCGTAAACTCCGCTGAACCGCTCACTGGCGTACTTACACAGGCCATGGAACAGGTTTGGGGGGGAGGTCAGCTAAATGACAAAATAAAAAAGATCGTAGCACTGCTCGACACAGTGGCGTAATTATGAGATAAGCAGGAGGAGGCATGAGGTCGGACTCCCTACTTCTCTCAAGACAAATGAGAAATTTAGAATTTTTCCTGTAATCGAACAACTGGACGTCGCCTGCATAGTAGATAAGTACTGTTCCTTCTTTGTTAATATATATTTTAATTTTTTTTCCTTAAATATGTATTGCTGACTGACAAACTGCACGCACACCTAATGTTCTGCTGTAGGAAAAGGAACGATTATTGCATTCCATACCTTTTATCAAACAGTGTATACGTAGGCAGAAGTTTATAACACTTGAAGGAGACTAGAGCTGGCAGACAGATGCTTCGCTGTCTGGAGGTCAGGTGGAGGTGATTATTGGCGGGAGGATGAGCTGTACAGTGTATCTGCAACGAACAGATACGCTGTTATAAATTGCCATTATACGTACACAATCATTGTTTCCGCAGAACTCCATATAGTTAAACTATAAAGTTTTACCTTAATCCGTCAATGTGATCGCTTAACTTTTCTTCTTTTCTTCTAACGCGTTTCGGATTGTTAATCCATCATCAGAGGTTAAAATAATTCGTCGGTTAAGACTTCGTTAAACATTAAAAGTTGCGTAAAAGACATTTAAAAATTACACTAAAAGAACATTTAAAAATATAGTCCACAATCACAGCGACGTAGCGGATGCGAGTGCGCACTCAATACCGGTCAGCGACGTACTGCACAGTTTATTGGAGTTTTCATGTTATCTATTGATGTGTTGGGGTATATATTCTATGGCTATGTTATCTATAATCTTATCGTATAGTGTATGCGATTTAAATGCCAATTGTTCGTTTAATATATTATTGGGATTATTTCTGAAGGCTCGGTAAATTTCGAACTCTTCTACCGCATCCATATATCGTCCTTTTCTGCAAATGTGTAAGGGTTTGCAATTTGTCTCAAAATTTGTATAATTATGATTTAATGTGACGAGATGTTTAGCGTAGTTTGATTTATTTATATTTGAAATGCTCGTGGGTAAGTGTTCTTTATATCTTTCGAAAAAGGTCCTGCCAGTCTGACCAATGTAATGCATGTTGCAGTCATCACATATCATTTTGTATATACCCGTTCTTTTTTCAATTGATGTACGTGTGGCATTATTTAGCATTTTACGGATATTGTTGGTTGTTCTAAATGCGATGTGGATGTTATGTTTTTTAAAGGTGTTTCTAATGAGCATTGAAACACCTTTAAAAAACATAACATCCACATCGCATTTAGAACAACCAACAATATCCGTAAAATGCTAAATAATGCCACACGTACATCAATTGAAAAAA
Organism: Magicicada septendecula; assembly: GCA_034769895.1. NCBI lineage: Eukaryota > Metazoa > Arthropoda > Insecta > Hemiptera > Cicadidae > Magicicada > Magicicada septendecula. The sequence continues at coordinate 745,479,922 of CM068368.1, read as the reverse complement.
GAACGGGTATATACAAAATGATATGTGATGACTGCAACATGCATTACATTGGTCAGACTGGCAGGACCTTTTTCGAAAGATATAAAGAACACTTACCCACGAGCATTTCAAATATAAATAAATCAAACTACGCTAAACATCTCGTCACATTAAATCATAATTATACAAATTTTGAGACAAATTGCAAACCCTTACACATTTGCAGAAAAGGACGATATATGGATGCGGTAGAAGAGTTCGAAATTTACCGAGCCTTCAGAAATAATCCCAATAATATATTAAACGAACAATTGGCATTTAAATCGCATACACTATACGATAAGATTATAGATAACATAGCCATAGAATATATACCCCAACACATCAATAGATAACATGAAAACTCCAATAAACTGTGCAGTACGTCGCTGACCGGTATTGAGTGCGCACTCGCATCTGCTACGTCGCTGTGATTGTGGACTATATTTTTAAATGTTCTTTTAGTGTAATTTTTAAATGTCTTTTACGCAACTTTTAATGTTTAACGAAGTCTTAACCGACGAATTATTTTAACCTCTGATGATGGATTAACAATCCGAAACGCGTTAGAAGAAAAGAAGAAAAGTTAAGCGATCACATTGACGGATTAAGGTAAAACTTTATAGTTTAATTATAATAATTGTGACGCGGATACCAATACAATGACTTTAAAACTCCATATAGACTAGAGGTGGGCTAAACTGGTATTTTAAAATAACAGGTACTAAAATACCGTTCCAAAACAATAACAGGTACAAATACCTGGTATTATATACTTATTATACATAACCTATATTATTTCTTTGTAAGTATCTCCTTGAGTTTCCTGGAGGTCTCCTATGTAATATCTTCAAATAAATACACTCCAAGTAAGATTATTTTCACCTAGATAAACCTATTAATATATTAATAAACCTATTAAAATATACATACTTGCAGTGCATTTACTTGAAGATATTACATAACCTATATTATATAATTTGTTACAAGAAATAAATTGAAACTAAAAGTATTAACAGTGTTACTTTACACTGTGACTTTATTAAACTATTACTGTTTAAAAGAAAATAAGAAACAAGAGAATTTATAGGTCTATCTCCCTTTGGGAAAACCAATTTGTGTTTTCACTAGGAGTTAACAAACTAACATTGGTTAGACAAATCAGTTGCGAAACTCACTCAATGAAATTTAGAGTGCACGTAATATCGCAACAATTAATGTGAAAAAACATCAGAAACATAAAATAAAAACATAACAGTAAGCTACAAGAGTGAATGAGAATAAACATGATTTAAACCGATTACCCTCATAAAAACACAAACTAAACAGTTTGCGGTAAACTTTCATTAGATATCTGCTCTTATCTATTTTCTTTTCTTATCAGGTGGTACTCGAAAAGAACGCGGAAGACCGAAGTGGTACGCGGGTCCGGAAAGGTTGGGAACCACTGCTAATAGATCAACTGTGCAACTGATAGGTCCTGGCTAAAGCACAAGTTGGGCAACTAATGGAAATTTCGAGCCATACCATAAATCAATCATGAATGTTTTACAGTCTCCAAGAAATTCAGATAAACTTGTAGCTTTCTCTTCTTATCACCTCCTAGTTTTATTGATGGCCTTCTAATAAGTTTAGTAAATCCTTATCTTCATCAGATCGTGTATTTATCTTAGGCTGCAGTTTGACCATTTACACCTAATTGTGTAATCTGTTAGGAGTTTATTTTTATTTCTTTACTAAGTGGAAAATGATTTCTTTATTAGTCAAATGATAGGTAAAGTTACAGAGACAAACATTCCAAATCAGCAGTTTACACAAAAGAAACAAATTTACGAAAACACCTTATTTTTTAGGGTAGCCTTATCAGATCAATAAAGATTTAATGGACAGGACTAGATAAAGTGCATAAATGTCCGTTACAAAAATCTCATCATTTACCTGCGATGTGCGGTGAAAAAATCACATTAGTAAAAAGTATAATATAGCCTATCAACTATCAACCACTCTGTAGGTTATAACACAATATCATTCATTTTTTCAAAATTTACCAAGTTGGTGACTAGTATAATATATTATTTATTATAATCTGTATTATATATCTGCATAACACACGAGAATAAATGTAAAATCAGTATGAATATTTTTCATTTATTAAAAACAGCTTCGTCTCTTTGCACAGAATGAAGTATTCAGCACCAAAAGTGTCTTCGTACTCGTGTACTCGAAATACTCTGGATACTCCAAATACTTGTTATACTCGTTTACTTGTTGTTCCTTGTGTACCCGTAATACCCCTAACACTTGTAGGACTCGTTTACTTGTTACTAGTGTACTCGTTAGTTGCATAGGGGCGTCCCTCGACTAGGAACAGGGAGGCCGCGAATAACAGGTATTTCAACTTTTCAGTAAGTGTTACATCCGTTCCAAAAAAATATCGTTCCAAAATACCTGTGACAGGTATATCAGTTCACCTCTAATATAGACGCAGGCGTTCACCAAGAATCGAATCGCCAGCTTGTTATATGTATATTGTGTAACTTACGATCTGCTCAGCTGTAATGGGTTCACTTTTTTCTCGCTTCGCTAGCAATGCCCTCCATCATTTACTTAGGTATCTCTAAAGTAGGATGATCGAATTTAGCAAACTTCAGGTACATAGGGGGGAATATGACAGTTCCAGGCCGGATGTGACGTCATCCCCACCACTACCCCCACTTTTGGCGGGAAATTTAAATATTGTGGTGGTGGAGGTAGGGGGTTGACTTACGGTGGCGGGAATTTCAAATATTGTGGAGGGGGTATCACGTGACGGTGGTGGGGGAAGGTGGGTGTTGTCACGTGACATTGGAGGTGGAAGATAGGCAATGTTGGAAAAGGTAGTGGTGGGGATGTCGGTCATGATGGAAAGTCGTCGGCCATGTTGGTGACGTGTATTGGCGGGCGATACGTTGATTGGTCGGTGGTAAATTTGAAATTATGGCGGTGAAGAGGGCGTGTGACGGGTCGTGAACGGGATCGGACTTCAACTGCCGTCCGCCGTCCGCCGCCCGGACGCCGTCGACGATTGGTCGGTGTAAATTTGAAATGAAGAGGCTGGTCGCTGTATGTGTCCGTGGTAAGTATATATTGTAAAAAAAGTGTAGTGTGTTCAGCATCGTTGTGTTCTTCTTCTGCAGTCGTCGTAAGATACACATGATGACATGTACATAATGTCCTGTGTGTATAATTGAAAACCACTTCACTTGTAAAAATTGTGCAACACACAGCATGCATGGAAAAGGAAAGTTGAAAATAAACACTTAAGCAATGAAAAATGTACAAATTTATTGTAAAAATTAAAAGTACAATCAATTTTACATGTAATATATACATACAATACACAGCGACAAACTATTACAACAAAATATACACATATATACAAAATATACGTAGACAAAATCGAGCATAAATATATATACAAAATATACATTTACAAAATTGTGTAGGAATGTTTGTCCATCTGTAACAGAAAAAAAAGAAACAGTATTAGTGACGCACGGTTGATGCGAGTAGGATGGTTTAGAATATCGTTTATGAGCACTGTAACGTACCTCAAAAATGCATGCGCGTGTAGAATTCGCGTTTCGGCTTGCCGAACGTGTAGAACCGACATTGTGGGCATCTTGGTTCCGCCCCCTCCAACGCCATGGTCCGAAACCAGTTGACTATGCACCTAGAATAGAACGTGTGGGTGCACACCAACCCGAGGAGCCTCTCACCATCCGTGTACGGTTCCAGACACGCACCGCATGTGGTGTGCAACAGCATACCCTGGACGGAGCAGGCCTCTCCCGGGTCCAACACCACCTTGGTAATGATCTCCGTAGCAGTAGCCTCATCAACGTGGGGTTGTTGTGCACCCTTGGTTCCATAGTGTCTATGATTTCCAGAATGACGCCTGTTAGTAATTGTGGCGGGGACGGCGACCGTGAGTCCCGACGATGCGGCTGCGGTTGAGGCTGCGGTTGTGGCTGCGGCTGAGGCTGCGACTGAGGGTGTATCCACCGCGACTGATGGTGTATACATTGCGGGTGATGGCGTATATAGTGCGGCTGAAGGTATGTCGGCTGAGGCTGCGATCGAGTGTTTATCCACTTCGGTCAGGGGTGTATCTGCTGCGACGACGGCTGCGGCAGAGGCTGTGGTGTCTGAGGTCGTGGCGCCTGAGGCTGTGGGTGAGGCTGAATGTCACTGTGTGGCAGAAAAAAATAAAAATATAAAAACGTGTACAGTCGCGGGAAAAGAAAAATATGTACGCATAAGAAGAAGACTTACATATTGACGTCAATGATGGAAATCGTTGATGACGATGAGGGCATATATTGTAACGCAACAGAAATGCTGGCATCCATGTTACATAAAAATTATGTTAACAAAATAATAAACAAGTCAATATCTAACCTCATGATAAAACAAAAGTCTAATAATTACATTTATAATTATAGATAAAGATAAATAAGGATGCAAGGTAGAAATAACGAGAATAAACAAACCTGTAACTTAGATAATAGTTAATGATCTATGTTCAGTGAAAAGTAAATCAATGTGATACTGATGAGAAGTGTAAGAAGTAGAATAGTACAGAAATTGTCAAAGTAAATGACCATGAAAGTAAACAAAAATGAAACAATAATTTACCTTATAGCAATAGCAAGTAAGGATTTTGAGTTAAATGATATTATTTTGTGACAACGAATGTTATGATAAAGTTTATGTTATGTTATACCAATTATGTGTTGAGTTAATGAAAGGTAATGAAACAAGATGTATTATTCAATTACTGTTGTAGAATGATGTGTGAAGCAGCTAGTTAGCGTTAATAGATTTGAATTTTCTTATATGTGATCCATAGGTCAAGATAAAATTGTCATTAGATATGGAAAAAATAATTGTTTATGTAAATGTTAATAGTTAAGATTTGATTATATGTATGAATTTATGTAAAAGGGCTATAGATGTTTACCAGTTATAAACTCAGGTAGGTCCGTTTACAATAAAAGGCCTAACAGCCAAAAACACTATATAACCACTCATAACATAAAGGTTAGGTACATAAATTAATAATAATTAATGAATACGGTTTGAAGAGCTAGGAAAAAACATTAAATTAGTAATGATATATAATAAACCATATCAATTTATACAAATTATGATAATGCCACAATGCCATGATATCGATTGATAACGTTTAATATCGAAAAGGTAGTAAATATAAAAGAAACAGGCTCATATCAAAAAACCAGCAGAATATGTGTAGAAAATAATAAACCAACTATCGGTAAAGTTATATTCCGATATGATAGCAAATTAATAAGGAATAGACAAAAAATATTTGAAAAAAACACTATATACAAAACATGTAGAAGGAAGGAAAATTCTTGGTTGCTATGGACTACAGGAAATGAAGAAGTTGTTGATTTTCAATTATTGCTTTTGATGATCTGAATGTGATGAGATTAAAAATCTAGTAAATATCTCATATAATCGGAATATTCTAAAATATTTGACACAATTATAATAAACAAAATACTAAAGATAATATTCTTGAATCTTGCCAGTACAGTTTAACCAAACAAGACTATAGTATGAAATCACAATAGAAAATAAATAACTGGGTTCTACAAAGAAGGACTTGAATTGTCCCATATCCGAAAGGAATTGATGATATATTAAACCAAATAGAAAGAGTTAACTGTATCACAACTAATAATATACACTACACGAGAACTTATAACCTTTCAAATACACGGAACATCACTAATTGCTTCAACCGAGAGAAGAATGTATTTGGATCCAGGAATTGCAGAAGGAGCATCAATCGGGCTGCAAATCAATCCAGATAGCTGTATTTCCGAGGTCAACAGGACAAGAATTCCATTTTATTAAACCGAAGAAAGAATATCGTACGGCGTAATCATCCAGGACAGCAAAATTATCAAACAACCGCCTACACAGATTCGCTTCGTTATAGTCTGGTAAATTATTATTGTATAAATCATATTAACTACACAACACTTCAAATCTGTAAATCTTGCATTCTTATCTATGTATTTTTAATCTTCCCCACAGTTACAAGAACCTTCACACCCTGAATTTAGTTAATTACAAATTAAAACACATTATATAACCGAATCTAAATAAAGTATCGGACTGATTAATAATCGATTCACGCAATCTATAGCCCATGTGTATGTCAGTTAGAACATATCTTATTCAATGTTAAAGAAGTAAACAAATAAAGAACCTTTGTATAGTTGCAAAATCTTGTCATTTGGAGTATGATTTAATGAATTGGGAATAAAAAGTAACTGACTAAGTATAGAATAATTGGTTAACATAAACAGTGAAATAACCTCTAAGTTTCGTTGCTCCGGTACTACAGCGCTTATAGCGGAATTCTCCGACACCAAAGAGAGAGCGTAAAAATACAAAATTATACATAATTCTCTTCAAGGTATAATAGGGTTGAACGAAATTACAGAATAACACATTAATTATTTAAGTTTCAAGTACACTAACACTGATATTTTTTTAGAGAGATAAGTTAATATTAGTTAATTAAATCAATATATCCTACAACTCCAAATATCTCAGATATTTAAATAATTAAGTAAATTAAAACGACCTAAGAGAGTAAAGACAGGGGAACATACCCGTTCATAGCAACGAATAGGCTAATATTGCGTGACACATTATAAGACGCAAGTAGTCGTTTTATAACAAATTGGCGCTCAACCAGTGTAGGGCTTAAGTTAAGTAACTATAACTATATTAATATTACTTAACCAGAGCAGGCAACTGTGGGAGAGTAAACATGCATACCAGAGGTAGATCAAGGATTAGGGCAGGAGAAACGGAGAAGGAAATAGATGAACGAGAACAGGAAATAGAACTAATAACAGATAATGAAATGGAACAACAGACAGACGAAATAGCGGAAACTGAAATTATTATGGACAAGGAAAGGGAACCAGTGGAAGAAGATGCCCAAGGGGACCAATCAGATAAATCCAACAAAAAGGAAGACATGAGTATGCAGGAGCTGTTGAGGATAATAATGGAAAGCAACAGACAAATGAAAGAGGAAATTAAGGAAGACTCAAGGAAAACAAATAAGGAAAACTCAAAGAGACTGGAGGAAAAATTCGATAAAACGAATGAGGAAAATAAGGAAAATTTTAGGAAAACAAATGAGGAAATTAAAGAAACCTCAAAACAAATGAACGAAAGATTAAACCAAATTCACGAAAGGTTAGATAGGAATGATGAGGGTTTAAAACAAATGAAGGAAGACATCTTACAAATACATGAAGAAAATTTAAGGCAAATTAATGAAAAAATTGAAAATCTTCATGTGACAATTAACCAGAAGGTGGACCAAAATAATGAGGAAAGAAAATTAGAAATAGCCAAAACAAATGAAGGGTTAGAAAAAACTAACGAAACAATAGTACAGGTTCGTGAAGAACTACAAAATAAAATTAATTACATAAAAATTGAGAGTAAAACAATGGTCGAAGAAATCCAACAGGAAACTGTCGGAAAATATGAGCAAATTAAAAATGAAGTACATCAGGTACGGGAAGAGAATAAGGAAGGTATTACGCAAATACAGACAGACGTGGGCGAACGACTCGAAAGAGTCTATGGCAATTTAAACAGTATGGAAGGTCAAATTAATACCAGTAAAAATAAAATAGAGGAAATTAGTAGACGTGAATTACAGTTGCAAGAAGAAGTAGGTTCATGGCGGGATAGGACATGTCAACATAGTCATACAAATAACCACGAGAACCGGGAATCGATTAATTTTCGTAATTACAAGCGCAATCCGATGGAATTTTTAAAGAGGTTGGAAGAGATGATTACAAAAAATAGAGAAAATCGCTGGAGTATTATACGCAGTATGATTGATGAGACATTTAAAGATACCTATGATAATTGGTGGACAGCGGTGCGCCCGGATATACTGGACATGACCGAATTCAAAAAACAATTTAAAGAGAAATATTGGTCTGAATCGACCCAGAACATGATTAGAAATAATTTGAGTAACGGTCGATACGAAACAAACATAGGCCAGTCTCCTACTTCATACTTTCTAGGAAAAGTATGTATGGCACGGAACTTAGAGCCCAGAATTCCCGAAGAATGTTTGGTGATACAACTATCCTACCATTACGAGGAAGGGATAAAAAATGCACGTATGTGTAGCCAAATCAAAACGATTTCAGCCATGGCCAAATTCCTTGAGAATTATGAGCACGAGAACCAATACCAAAGAAATAGGATGTTAAACTATAAATATCAGAAGTATAATAATAACGCGCCACCAACCAATTCTCATAATAATGATCACAATCGACCTGCGCAGAACGTTAATGCAAATAGAACCCAAAATGAGCACGCGAATAATAATTCCAGGAACTATAATTATGGTGGCAATAATACTTATAATTACCGCGATAGTCGCAATAATAGAGGAGATGGGGACAGACGACCCAATAATTATAGGCATAACGTTAATTATATCTACTCCAGGCCTCAAGGTAATCAGCGACGGTATTACCCAAGGAGTCACCGATATGACAATCATTATGACCAGTCCCGGCGTGAAGACAACTATCCACCTGAAAGAAATTATAGGATAGCGGAACCTAATACGGAGGATCGCACCGAAACTGTACTAAATCAACATAATAATCCAAATGAAAATAGAGAAGAGGGGGTAAGCCCTCATTTAAACTAATAGAGGCAGTGAAAAATAATGAACCCTATCACGAAAATGATTAAGGGAACATACAATCAGGAGTCCATAAAGAAATATTACCACTAAATTCTAAAATACAATAAGAACAACTTATTATCGATTTGAAGAGAAAATACTTGGAACTTAAAAAGAATTTGAATTTGAATAAAACCACTAAATTCTAAAATACAATAAGAACCACTTATTATCGATTTTGAAGAAAAAACACTTGTAAATAAAAGAGAATTTGTTGAACAATAAAATAAATAGAAAAAAAAATGTCATTCAAAATGAAGTAAGTCTGAATTAAAATATAGTTATGAAGAAGGTATTAAGAAGCGTTAATAACAAACCCCAAGATTACAGAAGAAAGCTAGAATTATTACTAAACGTCTACAAAGAAATAGTGTGAATAATGAATAATGAAACCCAAGATTACAGAAGAAAGCTAGAATTATTACTAAACGTCTATAAAGAAATAGTGTGAATAATGAATAATGAAACCCCAAGATTACAGAAGAAAGCTAGAATTATTACTAAACGTCAGTAGAGGGAAAATGGGGGTTCTGACCAACAAAGGATGCCGCCGTTCCCACGGTCTAGATCAAAGAGATGCCGCCGTTCCCACGGTCCAAGATTTTTTCCCACGCTCTCCCCACCACCGCTGGACCACAGCATCCCAAAGGACCGCGAATTTCCGCGAATAAATTTTTTTATTTTTTTTAATTTGATATTTTTATTTTTTTAATTAAATTGATTTGCATATCCGCGAATATATGCCGCCTTTCGCGAGCATAAATCACTTTCACTTTCTAATTTCCGCGAATATAATTTTTTATATGCCGCCTTTCGCGAGCCTAGATCACTTTCACTTTCTACTGGACCACAGCATCCGCGACTTTTCCGCTGATCTGTGTCAAGATCCGCGACTTTTTCGCGTATCTGGACCACAGCATCCGCGAATATAATTTTTTATTTTTTTATATGCCGCCTTTCGCGAGCTTAGATCACTTTCACTTTCTATCATTATAGTGTATATATTAAATATATGAACAGGGTTACCAACCTTGCATGAGTTCAAATTTGTTATAATGTATATTAAATCTATATGATCAGGTTTACCAACCTATGTATGGGTTCAAACTTGATATGTGTGTGTATTATAGTGTATATTAAAATATATGATCAGGGTTACCAACCTTGCATGAGTTCAAATTTGTTATAATGTATATTAAATCTATATGATAAGGTTTACCAACCTATGTATGGGTTCAAACTCGATATGTGTGTGTATTATAGTGTATATTAAAATATATGATCAGGGTTACCAATCCTGCATTATTGTGTGTGTGTATAGAACAGATCTACCAACATTTTTCTTCGGTGGGAAATTCAAACTATATTATAGTAAATTGTTGACGACGACTTCGATATCAACTCTCTCTCCCCTCCTCTCTCTTTGTCTCTAGACACAGTTGTCATCAGTTTTACATAAGCGTCATGCTACTTATGGATTATTGTAATTAGCGATACTAAAATGTAATCACCAGGAAATATATATTTATCATCTATCTTGTGGCGTCCTTTTTTGACACATGACAGTCATTGACTACGATTTAGAAATTAATATACTGTCAAGTCTGTGTGTGTGTGTGTGTGTGGTAAAGTGTTACGCATAAAAAAATCTCCTTGAAATAAGGTATTTTCAAAAGTTTTGTGTACACACACATTGTATAATAATTTTCGTAATTGTAAGATACAACCTGCAAATTATTAAAATGTCTCTCTCACACATTTCTGATTACTATACAAATAATTGGATGCATATTCGAAGGTTTATAACGAAATAAATTAAAATATACCATAATTTGTTTTAAATAATTAAATATATATATTTACAACACTGTACACAAACATAAAATATATAGTTTACAAACCGCTATAATACAATTATTCAAAAATACATTTTACATTGATTAAATATATATATATCACAAACATTGTTATATATAAAATATTAATAATAATATTGTTTTAAATGATTAAATATATATTTACAGCACTGTACACAAACTTAAAATATAGTTTACAAACCGTTATAATACAATTATTCAAAATACATTTTACATTGATTAAATATACATATATCACAAACAAACATTGTTATATAAAATAAATATTAATAATAATTTTTGACATTGTAAGATTTTTAAATAATAATTTCACGGCTGTAGATACAGTTCACAAGGAAGTTTATCTGTAACATAACAATACAGTCGATATTAGAATCACTGATACGATAATATTCAATTATCACACACACACACACAGTTAGTGGAAATAATCAAATGCGTTAAGTAAGTAAACTTTTTCAAGTATATGTCATTTTTCATAAGTTAATGTACTTTCAAATAATTTCTAATCAAACCAAACCAAATATTATTCACTGGAAATTTGTAAATACTACTTAGAATCAATGATACATTTATTGCATAAGTTAATGTACTTTCAAATAATTTCTAATCGAACCAACTATTATTCAACGAAACTTGTAGAATCAATGATACATTTATCATGTACATACAAATTAAATTATTAAAGTGTTAAGTACAGAGAGTTGAAACTACACACACGCACACACATCAATAAATTGTTTGTTAACACGATTGCTACTTACGACGTTAGGACTCAATCTCTACTTGTGTTGTTTGATTTCTCGTCCCTCGATACACTAAATGTAGTTCTTTAGGTTTGATATGTCTGAGCTCCTCATTCGTGAAGACACCTGCATACCTCTTGGGAAGATAGACACGATACTGACGGTCGCCATCCTCCAACGTAGCAAGCACAGAGTTCCCATATTTTGTGCCCACATTTGTTAAGACCATGATGGGATATTTTTTATTCACTATCAATTCTGAACATCGTTTGTACTCGATAGCACTTACAGCATTAAACTTTACAAGAAACGACATTATTAGAAGACACTAGTGAACACGTCTGTATCAAACCAGAGAGAACCAAACAATGAAAGAATATTCGTCACAAAAGGACAGTAGAATGTGATAGTGGTGGTGGTGGTGGTAACGTCGGTGTCCCACTTTCATTTGCATGTATGAACATGTCCCACAGACGAAATTAGAGACACCAAAAATATAACAATGTCATTAGGAAAGTCCATTTTCATAAGAAAATAGTCACTGCTTACAGCTATGCATGTATGTACATGTCCACAACAGAATGAGAGAGAGATATAAATGTCATCATTCGCGGTGACCTACTTTCTAAATTTGTTACATTAAAAATGTTTGTGTAAAGCAAAAATCATGGATCATCCATTCCCGAATAGCATGCACCTTATAGTTGGCACAACGGTCAGAAGAATTGAAATGTCTAAGACATTCTGTTCCATGAATTATATACGGTATGTTTTTAGGACAACCAAAGTCATCGAGATTGATGATATTATTGTGTATTATCTTTGATTGCAAAAAACGTTTTTTCTCAAAACCCTTCACAAACACATATTTATATATACGTGTATGTGATGTTAACAATGAAACAAGATTGTCGTATGGTGTCTCTCCTTCGCTCCATCTAAGTCTATGATAATTTGACGTTAACCAGTGGTTTGTCCTAACGTATTTGGGATTCGTAACGGATGTAGCAGGCGGTGTCAAAATCCAATGTCTACCAGCAAATCTCAGAACGTCCATGATTGACAGTTCCTTCACAATATATTTTCCGTTGTCGTCGAAAAAGCACTGGAAGTCGATTATAACCGCAGTGTTATCCATAATACTGTAAGACAAAGAAACCACCACACACATTACAAACTCTATATATGTATATATTATGTTTAAACATACAAATATCGTTGTGATATTAATATGTGAACTTACGTTTACAGACGTCTGGACTGAAGCACCGAGAGACGTCAACTGACGAAAGAAACAAGTGTTGAGGGGGGTTACTATACATGGAGACAAATTTTTTTAGTAGGTGGGGAGGTGTCGTCGTCGTCGTTCTCCATGTTGATGCGTTGTCGTATCCGATAATGACCGTATGCAAGTGTATCATGACCATTGTCTAATATATAACGCTTATCATCATACGGTGACAACGCTTGCTTATTTACACGCATCGTGTACAGCGTATGATGATCGCTACGTAAACAAAGCGCACTGGTAGAAAACTGACAATGATCAGTGAGACACTTGCGATACATATCGTGTCGCAGACTCCTCTTAATTGCAACTCGAGGCACACCTTTACATACACGTTTTTGACACTCTTGGGTGGGATCTTCGTGGGCCACAAGGAACGAATAACATTTCGCTCGGAGACCCACGAATTCTCTAATAGGACGACCACACGTTTCATCCTTGAACAGGCCGACAACCTTTTTGTTATTAAGGCTATAACAAGGATGAGACGTAGGGTAATCCGATGTGTCAAAAACGTGTAGGTCCTTCTTCATGTCTGCATACAAGTCTGATGTTTGAATGCTATACATCAGACTGTCTGTATCTGTCATTAATAATTTAACGTTGCGGCCGTACTTGGCGACAGCATAACGATAATGAAAGTCGTACATTATCGTTTTGCTAACGTCAAGCACCGTGAAGCCGACATACACGGGACGGGAAAGAACAATGGATTTTTTACGGAGTGAGAGCCCCATCAGATCGTTCGTATAACGAATCATACGTTTTAGCCTAGGTGTGGAAACTAGTTTTTGAAGCCGTCGTTCATTCGAGACTAGTTCAAAGTCTATATGTTTCCGTACGTTCTCCAGCGACTTACCGTATACGGCGTTGTTCATCAGTTTGAAAAGGTCTTTTTCAAAGCTGTTGACGGCTGTTTGCCTCTTGCGGGTGTTGAAATCGATAAACGGTTTCAACCAAGCGCTTTGCTTAAAACACAACACCCTATGAGTCGCTTTCAGCTCTAAGCCAAGACTTAAATACAATTTCAAATTTCGATAATGGAGAACGTAATTTTGTTTGTCCTCCAAAGTTGTTAACAACTTCTCTACGGATGACACTGATTCGTTATACGATGATCTGTATATACTCTCGTGTAAACGTTTGGAAAAGGGGGAAAGGATATCGGGTGTTACGTGCTGGCGCACAGGTGCAAGTGGGTAGTCGGAATGCAGGTCGTGTAAGGTATCGGGATAGTGTAGGTCGACTTCGAGGATGTACCCGATGTCGGAATCATCACTCACATTACGTACGTCCAAGGACTCGATTTCGTTACGATCGAGCCATCGGAAGACTGCGTAAGGGAGTGGTTGCGACATGGCTGCACCGTATAAATTATTACAGTCTGTATACAGAATGAAGGAGGTCGGTTTCGATACATCGTACTGATCTGGAATCAGAGGATTGTTAGCGACTGCGTGACGGTTGGATATCATCGCGCAGCCTCCGCGGACCCCAGACTCAAGGAACAGATGCAGATTTATCTCTGTTAACAGCTCTAATTCGACCCCTGTCATTTTTAGCATCGCGTTCCAAGCGAGTCCGGGAAGCGAGTAAAAATGACACGGGTCCAAGCAGTAATCGCGTAAGGCCATGTCTCGGAAACTTTCAAAGACATCGGCCAGCAGCATTACGTCTGTCAACAAATACAAGTCGTGGTAATCTCCAAACGTACGCAGATTGAATGCACTCCACACGTTTTGTGCGTGCTCGTAATCTGCGTCCGAAATAGCCGATTCCAACAACCGGTTATCAAAGTGTTCACGAGCAGGTAGACTTGATTCGTTGAACCGATCAATGCTGTCAACGTACTCGTAAGGGTATACTCCCTTGCGTACGAGCAGATTGGTCTGTTCGTCGAAACCCCGTCTAAGCATTTCCTCTCTGAGCAAAGGAAATTGGCTCCCGGACGTGGACAGATTGGTAACGAGTGTGTCCAGAGAGCGATTAAGAAATTGAAAGGAGTCTACGAAACGCAAGGGACCCAGGGAGAACGACACGTAACGCTCACTGGATGTTGCAATGCAGGATACGTGTTGGTCCTTATGTTTTCCTAAACCCTGCATTAAATGGTGACAGTCGTAGCCACGAAGGTTGTGAAAGAAGACGGGGATATGACGAGGCATCTTGTAGCTTAGATTACAGCTATTGTGGGCTGCTCCCAAGAATTTCCCCGTAAGATGACAATGATTGCGTACCTTGTCATCGTCTGTCAAAGGGCGCTCACACAAATGACAAACGGTGGCGTTAGTGAACGCAACATTGTCATCATCGGACATAATTATTTGTACGTTATGTCGTACTACCTTCATCATATCCTCGGCGTCTTTCATCAACCACGAGAAGAAAGTGTCTACGACGTTTTCACCTCGATAAACTTTAGCCTCTCTCCAGAGTCTGTGTGTATGATCGACGATAGCATAGGAGAAACCTGACGGAATATGCATCGCTTCGTATGATGTGGACGATACAGGAGGAAAAGTTATTTTCTGACGGGTACCGTTGCTATCAACTGAGTAGAATTCGCCTAACTCGTGCACTGTCGTCGGGACGTTGTTACCAGGTGAACACGATTGAAGCGGAGTGATAAGGGACTCAAAGTCGGCGTAGACGGTAAAGGGTACTTTAAGACAGTGCGCGTAATTTTTAAATGACATAAACTTCTCCTCCTCTGTGGGCATTTTGGTTTTCTGCTCGCCGTGAGGTGTGCAGTAGGGGAGATGATCGGACAGACCATGTTCTGTGGAGAAACGATGCAGGCAGTAGTCGCAGTAAAATGATTTATGTTCGAATTTTGTTAGGGATGATAACAATCTACTCATGTTACTGATAAGACAGTAATGTTTTCGGCTATTTGTATCGGACAGAAGTAAAAGATTAACATGATGTAATCTGTCCTTATTGGGGGTAATTCTTAACGGATAAACCTCATTTTTTGATTCGTTTCTGATATTGTCGTCTATATCATAGCCGAAAACGTTTATAGAAATATTGGGATTCTGTGTTTCAAATTTAGAAAGTGAGTTTATAGAAACAGGGTACTCGATACCGGACATATTTATTGTGTTTTTGAATAAGATGTAGTTTGAAACAAATTCTTTATGCTTTTGTTGAGGGTGTATGTGGGCTAGTACGGACCATAGAAAACACATTTCATCTTGGGAGTTATTGATGTTGACTACTGCCTTGGTGAGTGCAAGTTTTCGCGGGGTTGGAAGGTAGGAGGATGCTGCTAGAGGCCGGTACCGTCCAACAACTAGTTCCAGCTTCAGTACAGCATCCACCGACCATCCGCTCCCGTCACGGGTAAAATTGGATATGCTATTCATGATTTTATCGTAGGATTCATCGAGTAGACAGTTCAACTCGTCGTTGTCGTCCGTGAGCAACGTACGACAACGTCCGTGGAAGACAGCGTCTTTGGTTACCACTTTTTCTTCGCCGCTGTCACCATCTAACACAGTTTTAGTGAAACGTATCCTGCACGCAATATGCCATTTGATACTGCGTAAACGTGCTTGTTCTGCCAGAATATCCTTGCACAATAAAGGTCGCACCTCGGTCATTATCGGTACTATATCTTGATCTTCTTCTTCTGTGTACACAGGTAGATAATTAAAAGTTGTGAGACATCCTCTAATACTACTGTTTCGCACGATATAAAATCGTGTCATATCTGAAACAATAGAAACACATGTATTAGCTAATAGGAATGATGAATAACACACATTCATGTTTGTGGTAAATAAATAGATAGTACACGTTAGTAATACGTTAGTTTATTGCAAACTGTGAAGATGGCAGCTACTCATGATTTTAGCATTGAAAGTGAAAGAAGAAAATCGTTCAAGTATTGGGAAGTGACGTTTGTCAGTCCCGACGAGTTAACGTTTGCTGGGTTTTACTACTATCCGCTAAATTATGATGTTTGTGGACATAGTATGTCATTCATAGACGATAGAGTTAAATGCTTTTGTTGCGGAATTGAATTAGTTCATTGGAGAGAAGGTGACATACCTATGGTGGAACATGAAAAATTTTCTCCGTCATGTCAATTTCTAAACGATGTCAAGAGACAATACATTGGGGAGAAGGTGACAAACCTATGTCAGAACATAAAAAATTTTCTCCGTCATATCAATTTCTAAACAACGTCAAGAGACTATCTTGTACAGGTTAGACAGAGTTAATTCATATCAAACAAATTTGGTTTGCTACATAATTATAGAGAGAGACAATTGGTATTTAAAAAAATTTTTACCTTGTTGAGGATGTCCCTGTTCCTGCTGATGTTGTTCTGGATTCTGTTGAAGGTCAGCCATGGCGATATTCAGATGTGTGAATGAATACTGAAAAACAAAGAAACTGTTATAGATATATATAGTATTTTTAACGCCGGTATTATGTTAGTGTATCTTAAACCATGAACAACGCACGCAAGACTATAGCTCTAGAGCTACACAGAGCAGCGAGAAGGAATTTCGTTAGGCGCGCGGTTGAATTGAAGGGTCTACACGACTTGTACCAGGCGGATCTTGTGGAGATGATACCATACGCTCGAGTGAACAAAGGGTACAAGTACATGATGACAGTGATCAATGCGTTTAGCAAGTACGCGTACGCTGTACCATTGAAAACAAAGACAGGAAAAGAAGTAAAGCATGCACTAGAGCCTATACTAACTGCTAATCGAATGAAATATTTACAGACAGACAACGGGAAGGAGTATTACAACAGCACAGTACAAGCGTTACTAAAAAAGTATAATGTGAAACATTACTCAACCTACAGTGAGAAAAAAGCTTCCATAGTGGAACGTTTTAATCGCACACTGAAGACACACATGTATCGAGCTTTCAGTGAACAAGGACACTACCGCTGGTTGGATCTACTACCTACATTACTGAAATCGTACAACAATACAACACACAGAACCATTGGTATGAAACCGAGTGAAGTGAATGACGCCAACGAACATATAGTGTTGGAACGAATAAGGAAGAACACAGCGCCTAAAATCAGTCCAACGAAACCACCCAAATTTAAAGTCGGTGACCGTGTTCGTATAAGTAAGCACAAAATGACGTTCGCCAAAGGTTATACGCCGAATTGGACTAACGAAATATTCACTGTGGATAAAGTACAATCCACTACTATCCCCGTCACTTATCTGCTAAAAGATCATCTAAACAAAGTGTTGAAAGGTGGTTTTTACGAGCACGAGATTAGTAAGTCCAAAGTCGGCGACGTATACCTAGTGGAAAAGGTGTTACAACGCAAAGGTGACAGAGTGCGTGTTCGTTGGCTCGGTTTCGATGGTAAACACGATGCGTGGATACATAAGAAAGATCTAATATAAAAAAGGTGACAGCACGTGATGAAAACAGTATGCTTTCGGTATTCACAAAGATGAAGATTGTACAGCAAGCAAACAAATTACCAATAAAGGATATGGACTTTTTGGCTGGTGACGAAGGTAGTGCTAAGCGTAAACATGGCCCGCTATTACCGAACAGTATTCGCTGTATCGTTACAGGCCCAAGTTCCTGTGGGAAATCCAATGTGCTATTCAACCTACTGTTTGATGCCAACGGACTACGTTTCCGCAACGTATACGTGTTTTCAAAATCATTATTTCAACCAAAATACAGAATGCTAGAAACAGTGATGAAATCACTCGCTGATGAAGGTTTAGGTTATCATGCATACAGCGAGAACGAAGAAGTCCCGCTACCGAGTGAAATCACTGGTCTCGACTCTGTTATCGTATTCGATGACGTATCGTGTGAAAGACAAAACAATATTCGAAAGTATTTTGCTATGGGGAGACATAGCGGTGTGGACACATTCTATCTATGCCAGACATATAGCCAGATACCGAAACAATTGGTACGTGACAACGCTAACTTGTTGATATTGTTCAAACAAGACGATCTAAATTTACGACATGCATACAATGATCACGTTAACATAGATATGAAATATGATGCTTTCAAAGACGTCTGCATGGAAGCGTGGAAGGATCGTTATGGATTTCTAGTCATAGACAAAGACTCGTCAATAAATGAAGGTAGATATAGAATCGGCTTTGATCGATTCATAATTGTTTCCGACGAAGTATAAAAGTGGTTGCACTGTAGTAATGTAATCAGTCCTCTTGCTAACACACGATGACAATGAATAAGGAGGAACGACTCGCGTATGATATAGACACGATAAGCGACAACATAAGGAAAAAATATCATGCATTACAACACGGTATCAGAGAAAGCGACGAGGCGTTTAGAAAAAATTACAGACCGATTCTGGAACCGTTAGAAGTTATTTCACGAAAGTTAAGTGGTGACATGATGGAGGAGGAGGAGGAGGAGGAGGAGCAGATAAAACAAGAAGAGCCTACACAACACGTAATAACAGAAAACGAAAGTGGTATGCAGAGTCATAACGCTTCTCATTTCGGTGAAGAGGACGCCTGGAACCCTAACGCTTCACATTTCAGCGAGGATTCATTAGCAAACAAATATATGCGTTTGTGTGAATAGGCGGACTGTAAACGGATTATAGATCGCATGTATGGTGTTCGATACGAAGGTGGTAAATTTATGATAGGTGATTCAAATGTAAAAATCGATGATAACGACAACTTTCATGTCAAAGGAAAAATTTACGAGGGTACACCTGGTCTGTATGAACTTTTGTTTATGAAACTACCGAAAAAATACAATAATGATGATATGAGGAAATATAAGTCTATACTACTAGCAACCAACGGACACAAACAAAAATATAAACACAATACGCGAATAAACAGTAACAGTGGCGTCAAGTACCGACTAGTAATATCTAAATTGTTTGCACGAAAACGTACAGGGAGTGGCTATATGGAGATGAAACCGAACACTGCAATCGATTACGTGCATTGGGATGATCCTAACGAGTTGGTTAATAGATTGAGACTGTTAATGGCGTCTCAAAATAGCGGCCATACTGGTCATAGGAATGAAATCGTTTCGATATTGGAAGAATTACGTGAAACTGGCATTATCATATAAAAGCAGACGCACCGTTCTTTAACCATCAGTTCTTCTTCATAAATATGAGTGTAGACAAGTTCGGTAGACACGACAGCGCTGTAAGAGTGCGAAAAGAAACTCATCGAAGTCTGCGTGAGGATATCGGTTTAGGAGTGACTAACGACGGTCACTTTGATGTGAAAAACAAAAAGATATGCAACTTGGGTGATCCTGAAGAGTTGCATGATGTTGTTTCTTTACAGTACGTAAAGGACACATGCTTACAGTACAAGAACGACGACAACGCTACCGTAGACGCAAAAGATCATCGAATAATAAGGCTAAACGATCCGCTTAAATCAAGAGATGCAGCCACAAAACGATACGTAGACGAGAAGAGTTTGAAAAAAGATCGTGCAGGTAACGTAATCGTTAATGACTGTCGACTAACGCATGTGCAAGCGCCTGTTGACTTCAAAGACGCAGTGAATTTGGAATTTTTACATGCACACACAATCAGTTTGCAAAACGATACTTTCTACGCTGCCGGAAGAAAAATTACGAATATAGCGAACGGTGTCAATGACAAAGACGCAGTCACTGTACGACAAATGCATGAATTAAAATTACATATAAAGACCGAATTGTACAAGGTCGCTCAGGTATTTCACGCTCATATAATCAATCTAATAAAGTTTGTCTATAAATATCAAGACAGCACGACACAGCGTTCAGTCCTGTCTGAATATATTGAAGAGGTGGGGCGTTTAATAGACGTTCTCGATACGGAAACGGAAATCAAGGATTGGAGATCTGTTTACAAGAATGCACGTACTTCGTAAGAAAAGAAGAATGGGGCGTGGTGTAATTGGAAAAATACTTAAAAACACTGTGCCCGCTATCGTTTCGTCAGTACCTACTTTGATTAATCGGGCGGTGGACGCATTACCAGTAGAATTACACCTACCGGGCTACCGATTCTGTGGACCTGGAACAAAACTCAAAGAGAGATTGGCACGTGGCGAGCGCGGAATCAACGAGTTGGACGAAGCCTGTCGCGAACACGATATCGCTTACGCTAAGTACAAGGACAACGAACGAAGACGCGTAGCGGATCGTGTGCTAGCCGGCAAGGCGTGGGATCGAGTGAAAGCTTTGAATTCAGGCATCAGCGAAAGAGCGTACGCGGCGGCCGTAGCGGCAGCGATGAAGGCGAAATCGGCAGTGGGTGGAGGGAGCTCGCGTAGTGGTTGCAGAAAAAACAAGAAGAAGAAGGGTTCAGGAATTAAACGTCAATCAGTGAACAAACGCAAAACGACCTGCAAACGCAAAACAGTCCCAAGACATAAACGTAACAATAAAAAAATAGCGTCAGGTCTATACCTACGTCCTTACAGACAAAAAAACTAATTTGCATACCAGTGCGTGCATTGTCTGACAGTGATTTGTATGTGTACGCAAAACTTTTGAAAATACCTTATTTCAGAGGAGTTTTTATGCGTAACACTTTACCACACACACGACCATGGAAGAATGAGAGTGCAGTTGTTAATCTAGACAGTGCAGAAGGACCTGGTACGCACTGGGTTTGCTACAAGAAGCGAAACAAACAAATTTACTACTATGATGCGTATGGTAATATGCAGCCACCTCTTGAGCTGACACAGTATTTTGGAACCGACACTGACATTTACTACAATTACGAACGTGAACAGCCACCACACACAGTCATCTGCGGGCATTTATGTTTGGACTTCTTAACGCGTGAGTGATCAGTAAGCGACAAGATGTCTTCGCTGTCGGTCACCTTAACAGGTACGAATGCTGCTGCTCTTGTATGTGACTTTTTCCCGCCTCTCGAACTAACAAACGGCGAATGGTATGTAGGTCTATTGGACTTTACTACATACAACAGTATACCGAACGTGATTGAAGGAAAAAACAACGTGTTTCCAGTACTACGAGACGGAACAACGTGGGACTTGATAACTTTACCTACAGGTGCTTATGAAATCGGTGACATAGAAGCCTTCCTCAAAAAGCGGTTAGGAGACTCAAAGATTAGTCTACGTCCTAACAACAATACACTGAAATGTGAGCTGACTTGTGCACTGGATATTGACTTTCAACAAACAGTGTACGGTATCGGTGATATGTTGGGTTTCAAGCGAAAGCGTCTGCTTGAAGCGAATAAAACTCACACGTCTGACGCTACAGTTAACATTATAAAAGTGAACAGTATACTGATAAGGTGTAATATAGCGCAAGGATTATACAAGAACGGTAAAACCGAGCACACACTGCACTCGTTCTATCCGTCAGTCGAACCAGGATTCAAAATAATTGAATCGCCTACAAACGTCATATACCTACCTGTGAATGTGAGTCGTTTGGACAACATAACATTATCTTTACACGATCAGGACGGTGACGTAATAGATTTTCGCGGAGAAGTCATCACTGTGCGTTTACATCTAAAACGACTATAGACATGGGCTTGTACTTTGTTTCTTCGCCACCGCTGCTACCACAGTCGTCGTCAGTAATAAAAGAAGAAGAAAGATCAGTTAGGAAACGCATCAGTACTCGTTCGAAACTGAAACGATTAACATCAGTTAACCGCCGTTTCCTGATTTCACTGGGTTTTGTTGTTGTAAACAAGTAACATGGCGAGTGGAATATTATCAGTGGAGCAGCAACCGTTCTTTGAAGACAGTATCACACACTTTTCATTTCACTCACACGCACCGTACGCAACAACAAGATATGGAAACAATGATGAAATACGTGTGCCAATACAACAACAGGACGTCTTTACACTGCCGTCAGAAAGTTTCCTCTACATCGAAGGCAAGTTGGTTAAAAAAAACCCTAGTGCGGCTGCAGATACTGCACTGAATGTGGAACTGGTGAACAATGCTATAGCATTTCTCTTTGAAGAGATTCGTTACGAGTTGGCCGGCGTGGTAGTGGATCATACCAGAAACGTCGGTGTTACGTCAACTATTAAAACTTTTCTATCACTCAACAACAACGCACGTAACGCAATGGAAAACGCAGGTTGGGTGGCACCGACCACGAACATATTAAAAGTGAATGATGACGGCGAATTCAATTTTTGTATACCACTGAAAATGCTAATGGGATTCGCAGAAGACTATACACGCATCGTGCTAAACGTGAAACAAGAACTTATACTCCTACGCGCTTCTACCGACATAAATGCTATGGTTTTAGTAAGCGGACAAACGACTGCTAATTGTGTTCTTGAACTAGATCAAGTTTACTGGAAAATGCCTTATGTACATGTAGCTAATGTGTACAGATTACCACTGTTACGACTCATAGAGAAAGACCATCCGATAACTATGCCTTTTAGGACCTGGGAGTTGCACGAGTATCCTGCCTTACCACAGACTAAAAGGCAGAATTGGATTGTCAAGACCTCGAGTCAGCTGGAAAAACCACGCTTTGTTGTGTTAGCGTTTCAGACAGCAAGAAAAAATGTACTGACAGCACACGCTGATGAATTTGATCACTGTAACGTGATCAATGCGAGACTGTTTCTAAACGACAAGTATTATCCTTACGATAATTTAAACTTGGATATTGGGAAAGACCGTTTTGCATTATTGTACAATATGTACAGCAGTTTTCAAAGTTCGTATTACCACCGTTTAGACGGTAGCCCAGTACTGACACCGGAATTATTCAAATCAAAAGCCCCGCTGGTTGTTTTCGATTGTAGCAAGCAAGACGATACACTTAAGTCTTCAGTAGTTGATGTACGTTTAGAATTTGAATCGTCAATGAATTATCCTAGACAGACAACCGCCTACTGTATGATACTACATGATTCGCTTGTAGAATATACACCATTGTCCAACACAGTACATAGACGTGTTTAAGTCTTATTTTATACATATTTTGTAAATACTAGTTTTAAATATATATATTTTCATCATATTTGTAACATTATAATATTGGAGCTATGTGTGTGTGTATGTATTTTTAATTGTAAAACTAGTTTAGATATATTTTAATACTTGTAACAGTATAATCTTGGAACTGTGTATGTTTTTTTTTTTTAAATTGTAAATATTAGTTTAGATATATTTTCATACTTGTAACAATATAATCTTGGAGCTGTGTATGTATTTTTAATTGTAAAACTGTTTAATATAATCTTGGAGCTGTGTGTATGTATTTTAATAAGTGTATATATATATATATTACACACACTTTATTATTATTTGTATAACCCACTCCATAATAATTTGATCATACACATACACGCGCACACACACATGTATTAAATTCAATAATGCGTTTGATAATGTTTTAATGCAAATAATTTTAGGAAAGTCTACATTCCGCATTCATAAGGAGATAGTCACTGCTTACAGCTATGTATGTCCACAACAGAATTAGAGAGAGATATATAAATGTCATCATACGCTGTGACCTACTTTCTAAATTTTTTACATTAAAAACGTTTGTTTAAAGCAATTTTCAGAAAATTTGTAACAGACATAATAATTTGATCATACACACACACACACACACACACACACACATGTATTAAATTCAATAACACGCTTGATAATGCAAATAATTTTTACGTTTAAATAAAAATCTGCACATACATTAAAATTAAATAAAATCTGTACAACTTACCAAAAACTAGTATGTGCGTTGTCTACAGTCTAGAGTCTAGTTGTCTACAGGCGTACAAACAGTCTTTCAACTATTAAAAAACAGATGTAGAGATTTCACGATGTATCAGCACACGTTGGTGAGAAATTGCCACTATAAAAATACAGTAAGAATATATTTTCAGAAATTGTAATTTGATCATACACACACGCGTACACACACACATGTATTAAATTCAATAAATAATGCACTTGATAATTTTTACGTTTAAATAAAATCTATACACTTACCAAAAGAAGATGTGTATACTGGAAGACACGTACAGTATCAGCCAAACTAGTATGTGCGTTGTCTACACTGAAGACGTACAAACAGTCTTTCAAAAGAAGATGTGTATACTGAAAGACACGTAATACGTGCAGTACAAGTCGACAAATAAGAAATTGCCGCTAACTTACTTAGCGTATATATAGTGTACTCTGTAGTGGGGAAAGCACGTGTGTGTGTGTGTGTGTCCGTTTTTAGAGTAATTACTGTAAGCGGTGTTAATGCTTGACAGGTGTCAAATTAGAAAGTAGAGTTGTCCGTTTTTAGAGTAAATACTTTATAATCCTAATCACTGCTAATGACTAGCAGGTGTGAAATTAGAATGTGGGACGTTGTACACAAGGTTAATGACCTCTGGTTTAATTTAGCGAATAATAACTATATCTAATTCAGTATCGTTGTGTGTGTGTGTGTGTGCATAGACTTGTTTCGGTGTCAACGTACTCCGAATATGCATGCAATTATTTGTATAGTAATCAGAAATGTGTGTGAGAGAGACATTTTAATAATTTGTAGGTTGTATCTTACAATCATGAAAATTATTATTTAAACTGATAATTGTTTTATTAAAATCTTACAATGACGAAATATTATTATTTCATTTTTTACGATATATATTTAATGCAAAAAATGAATTTTTAAAATTACAATCGTCTGTATTTAAGTTCGTGTACACACATACAAATCGTTTGAATAAGGGAAATCTTCGAATATGCATCCAATTATTTGTATAGTAATCAGGAATGTGTGAGAGAGACATTTTAATAATTTGCAGGTTGTATCTTACAATTACGAAAATTATTATACAATGTGTGTGTGTACACAAAAACTTTTGAAAATACCTTATTTCAAGGAGATTTTTTTATGCGTAACACTTTACCACACACACAGACTTGGTAGTATATTAATTTCTAAATCGTAGTCAATGACTGTCATGTGTCAAAAAAGGACGCCACGAGATAGGTGATAAATATATATTTCCTGGTGATTACATTTTAGTATCGCTAATTACAATAATCCATAAGTAGCACGACGCTTATGTAAAACTGATGACAACTGTGTCTAGAGAGTACACAAAACTTTTGAAAATACCTTATTTCAAGGAGATTTTTTTTTTATGCTAAAGAGAGACATACACGCATAGGTAATTACATTATAAACTAGGAATTGCTTCCGACGTCTGCGAGAGAGAGAGGGCGTTAATATTTGTCGAGTAAAGAGAGACATACACGCACAGGTAATTACATTATAAACTAGGAATTGCTTCCGACGTCTGCGAGCGAGAGAGAGAGAGAGAGAGAGAGGAGAAACGGTATGAAACCTTCCACAGTTGAATCTGCTCTACAAAACGCTTCACACGAAGCGTTATGTATTTCCTGGTGATTACATTTTAGTATCGCTAATTACAATAATCCATAAGTAGCACGACGCTTATGTAAAACTGATGACAACTGTGTCTAGAGACAAAGAGAGAGGAGGGGAGAGAGAGTTGATATCGAAGTCGTCGTCAACAATTTACTATAATATAGTTTGAATTTCCCACCGAAGAAAAATGTTGGTAGATCTGTTCTATACACACACACAATAATGCAGGATTGGTAACCCTGATCATATATTTTAATATACACTATAATACACACACATATCGAGTTTGAACCCATACATAGGTTGGTAAACCTGATCATATAGATTTAATATACATTATAACAAATTTGAACTCATGCAAGGTTGGTAACCCTGATCATATATTTTAATATACACTATAATGATAGAAAGTGAAAGTGATCTAAGCTCGCGAAAGGCGGCATATAAAAAAATAAAAAATTATATTCGCGGATGCTGTGGTCCAGATACGCGAAAAAGTCGCGGATCTTGACACAGATCAGCGAAAAAGTCGCGGATGCTGTGGTCCAGTAGAAAGTGAAAATGATCTAGGCTCGCGAAAGGCGGCATATAAAAAATTATATTCGCGGAAATTAGAAAGTGAAAGTGATTTAGGCTCGCGAAAGGCAGCATATATTCGCGGATATGCAAATCAATTTATTTAAAAAAATAAAAATATCAAATTAAAAAAAATAAAAAAATTTATTCGCGGAAATTCGCGGTCCTTTGGGATGCTGTGGTCCAGCGGTGGTGGGGAGAGCGTGGGAAAAAATCTTGGACCGTGGGAACGGCGGCATCTCTTTGATCTAGACCGTGGGAACGGCGGCATCCTTTGTTGGTCAGAACCCCCATTTTCCCTCTACTAACGTCTACAAAGAAATAGTGTGAATAATGAATAATGAAACCCCAAGATAAAAGTTTTTACCTTAAATCTACCTATGCAAAATAAAGAAAGAGAAAAATCGTATGACCTAAAATACATACCACATTGCCAAGTGAAGGAAACAACTTCAGTAAACGATTGAATGTAACCAATGTAATATTAAAGAAAACGAGAAAGAAAGAGTATTTATGAACATAATTCATTGAAAAATAAACAGCCAAAATAATGAAATACGATAAGAAAAATAATAGTTGAGCTATGGACTGTACTTAGTCAGAAACACAGTTATAATGATTATCACACAATAACTATTTAGAAAATATTGAGATCAGAAAAACAAATGAAGAAGATACTTAGCATTATAATCACAACAAGAATGAAAAACAAAATTAATTACAAATGATAACTGTCAGATTTAATATCAAAGAATGTTTAAGGAAACTAAAATGTAATCACAAAGTATGAAGGATAGTAATGAAGAAATATAAAAGCAACAAAGAAAAAAAAAATGTTTTTCCCAAATATTTATTATTAAGTAATTAAAGAGATTATTAGGAGATTATTATATTTTATAGCTGACTGTAGATGAATTCCAGCAGTACTATATTAAGGTGTGGTGTGGGCAGCAGAGTATGAAGCCAAACAGTGCCTCTCTGAACTGTACCAACGCACATATTAGGGATTGTTAGGGAAATTAAATATTTAAGGAATAGTAGAATAGTTGCAAGAATGACCTCAGTTTCCAAAAGAGTAGGACGAAGAAAACAGAAAGAAATTAGATGACAGAAGAATAATTGAGAAATACAGTGATTACAGTAATTATAAGTAGAAGAGATGTGAACCTAAAGTATCATTGAATATTGTAGCCAACTATCAACAAATACTGTTTACAGAAATTAAAAATGATCAAGAATGTTAATTAAAATGATGAAATGTTATTAAATAAAGAATTATTAATACTAGTCTAATGAAGTTACATTGAGAATCCCGTCGTCAACCATTAATATTGATATGAAGAAAAGGCATGTGAAAAAGACAAGTTTATTTGACCTAAACTTCATTCAGGTAAGCTAAACTTTTTTAGGAGGGGGAGCATATGTAACGCAACAGAAATGCTGGCATCCATGTTACATAAAAATTATGTTAACAAAATAATAAACAAGTCAATATCTAACCTCATGATAAAACAAAAGTCTAATAATTACATTTATAATTATAGATAAAGATAAATAAGGATGCAAGGTAGAAATAACGAGAATAAACAAACCTGTAAGTTAGATAATAGTTAATGATCTATGTTCAGTGAAAAGTAAATCAATGTGATACTGATGAGAAGTGTAAGAAGTAGAATAGTACAGAAATTGTCAAAGTAAATGACCATGAAAGTAAACAAAAATGAAACAATAATTTACCTTATAGCAATAGCAAGTAAGGATTTTGAGTTAAATGATATTATTTTGTGACAACGAATGTTATGATAAAGTTTATGTTATGTTATACCAATTATGTGTTGAGTTAATGAAAGGTAATGAAACAAGATGTATTATTCAATTACTGTTGTAGAATGATGTGTGAAGCAGCTAGTTAGCGTTAATAGATTTGAATTTTCTTATATGTGATCCATAGGTCAAGATAAAATTGTCATTAGATATGGAAAAAATAATTGTTTATGTAAATGTTAATAGTTAAGATTTGATTATATGTATGAATTTATGTAAAAGGGCTATAGATGTTTACCAGTTATAAACTCAGGTAGGTCCGTTTACAATAAAAGGCCTAACAGCCAAAAACACTATATAACCACTCATAACATAAAGGTTAGGTACATAAATTAATAATAATTAATGAATACGGTTTGAAGAGCTAGGAAAAAACATTAAATTAGTAATGATATATAATAAACCATATCAATTTATACAAATTATGATAATGCCACAATGCCATGATATCGATTGATAACGTTTAATATCGAAAAGGTAGTAAATATAAAAGAAACAGGCTCATATCAAAAAACCAGCAGAATATGTGTAGAAAATAATAAACCAACTATCGGTAAAGTTATATTCCGATATGATAGCAAATTAATAAGGAATAGACAAAAAATATTTGAAAAAAACACTATATACAAAACATGTAGAAGGAAGAAAAATTCTTGGTTGCTATGGACTACAGGAAATGAAGAAGTTGTTGATTTTCAATTATTGCTTTTGATGATCTGAATGTGATGAGATTAAAAATCTAGTAAATATCTCATATAATCGGAATATTCTAAAATATTTGACACAATTATAATAAACAAAATACTAAAGATAATATTCTTGAATCTTGCCAGTACAGTTTAACCAAACAAGACTATAGTATGAAATCACAATAGAAAATAAATAACTGGGTTCTACAAAGAAGGACTTGAATTGTCCCATATCCGAAAGGAATTGATGATATATTAAACCAAATAGAAAGAGTTAACTGTATCACAACTAATAATATACACTACACGAGAACTTATAACCTTTCAAATACACGGAACATCACTAATTGCTTCAACCGAGAGAAGAATGTATTTGGATCCAGGAATTGCAGAAGGAGCATCAATCGGGCTGCAAATCAATCCAGAGAGCTGTATTTCCGAGGTCAACAGGACAAGAATTCCATTTTATTAAACCGAAGAAAGAATATCGTACGGCGTAATCATCCAGGACAGCAAAATTATCAAACAACCGCCTACACAGATTCGCTTCGTTATAGTCTGGTAAATTATTATTGTATAAATCATATTAACTACACAACACTTCAAATCTGTAAATCTTGCATTCTTATCTATGTATTTTTAATCTTCCCCACAGTTACAAGAACCTTCACACCCTGAATTTAGTTAATTACAAATTAAAACACATTATATAACCGAATCTAAATAAAGTATCGGACTGATTAATAATCGATTCACGCAATCTATAGCCCATGTGTATGTCAGTTAGAACATATCTTATTCAATGTTAAAGAAGTAAACAAATAAAGAACCTTTGTATAGTTGCAAAATCTTGTCATTTGGAGTATGATTTAATGAATTGGGAATAAAAAGTAACTGACTAAGTATAGAATAATTGGTTAACATAAACAGTGAAATAACCTCTAAGTTTCGTTGCTCCGGTACTACAGCGCTTATAGCGGAATTCTCCGACACCAAAGAGAGACCGTAAAAATACAAAATTATACATAATTCTCTTCAAGGTATAATAGGGTTGAACGAAATTACAGAATAACACATTAATTATTTAAGTTTCAAGTACACTAACACTGATATTTTTTTAGAGAGATAAGTTAATATTAGTTAATTAAATCAATATATCCTACAACTCCAAATATCTCAGATATTTAAATAATTAAGTAAATTAAAACGACCTAAGAGAGTAAAGACAGGGGAACATACCCGTTCATAGCAACGAATAGGCTAATATTGCGTGACACATTATAAGACGCAAGTAGTCGTTTTATAACAAATTGGCGCTCAACCAGTGTAGGGCTTAAGTTAAGTAACTATAACTATATTAATATTACTTAACCAGAGCAGGCAACTGTGGGAGAGTAAACATGCATACCAGAGGTAGATCAAGGATTAGGGCAGGAGAAACGGAGAAGGAAATAGATGAACGAGAACAGGAAATAGAACTAATAACAGATAATGAAATGGAACAACAGACAGACGAAATAGCGGAAACTGAAATTATTATGGACAAGGAAAGGGAACCAGTGGAAGAAGATGCCCAAGGGGACCAATCAGATAAATCCAACAAAAAGGAAGACATGAGTATGCAGGAGCTGTTGAGGATAATAATGGAAAGCAACAGACAAATGAAAGAGGAAATTAAGGAAGACTCAAGGAAAACAAATAAGGAAAACTCAAAGAGACTGGAGGAAAAATTCGATAAAACGAATGAGGAAAATAAGGAAAATTTTAGGAAAACAAATGAGGAAATTAAAGAAACCTCAAAACAAATGAACGAAAGATTAAACCAAATTCACGAAAGGTTAGATAGGAATGATGAGGGTTTAAAACAAATGAAGGAAGACATCTTACAAATACATGAAGAAAATTTAAGGCAAATTAATGAAAAAATTGAAAATCTTCATGTGACAATTAACCAGAAGGTGGACCAAAATAATGAGGAAAGAAAATTAGAAATAGCCAAAACAAATGAAGGGTTAGAAAAAACTAACGAAACAATAGTACAGGT
The DNA here is from genome assembly GCA_034769895.1 of Magicicada septendecula. Taxonomy (NCBI): domain Eukaryota; kingdom Metazoa; phylum Arthropoda; class Insecta; order Hemiptera; family Cicadidae; genus Magicicada; species Magicicada septendecula. The sequence continues at coordinate 745,448,636 of CM068368.1, read as the reverse complement.
TCGTGAAGAACTACAAAATAAAATTAATTACATAAAAATTGAGAGTAAAACAATGGTCGAAGAAATCCAACAGGAAACTGTCGGAAAATATGAGCAAATTAAAAATGAAGTACATCAGGTACGGGAAGAGAATAAGGAAGGTATTACGCAAATACAGACAGACGTGGGCGAACGACTCGAAAGAGTCTATGGCAATTTAAACAGTATGGAAGGTCAAATTAATACCAGTAAAAATAAAATAGAGGAAATTAGTAGACGTGAATTACAGTTGCAAGAAGAAGTAGGTTCATGGCGGGATAGGACATGTCAACATAGTCATACAAATAACCACGAGAACCGGGAATCGATTAATTTTCGTAATTACAAGCGCAATCCGATGGAATTTTTAAAGAGGTTGGAAGAGATGATTACAAAAAATAGAGAAAATCGCTGGAGTATTATACGCAGTATGATTGATGAGACATTTAAAGATACCTATGATAATTGGTGGACAGCGGTGCGCCCGGATATACTGGACATGACCGAATTCAAAAAACAATTTAAAGAGAAATATTGGTCTGAATCGACCCAGAACATGATTAGAAATAATTTGAGTAACGGTCGATACGAAACAAACATAGGCCAGTCTCCTACTTCATACTTTCTAGGAAAAGTATGTATGGCACGGAACTTAGAGCCCAGAATTCCCGAAGAATGTTTGGTGATACAACTATCCTACCATTACGAGGAAGGGATAAAAAATGCACGTATGTGTAGCCAAATCAAAACGATTTCAGCCATGGCCAAATTCCTTGAGAATTATGAGCACGAGAACCAATACCAAAGAAATAGGATGTTAAACTATAAATATCAGAAGTATAATAATAACGCGCCACCAACCAATTCTCATAATAATGATCACAATCGACCTGCGCAGAACGTTAATGCAAATAGAACCCAAAATGAGCACGCGAATAATAATTCCAGGAACTATAATTATGGTGGCAATAATACTTATAATTACCGCGATAGTCGCAATAATAGAGGAGATGGGGACAGACGACCCAATAATTATAGGCATAACGTTAATTATATCTACTCCAGGCCTCAAGGTAATCAGCGACGGTATTACCCAAGGAGTCACCGATATGACAATCATTATGACCAGTCCCGGCGTGAAGACAACTATCCACCTGAAAGAAATTATAGGATAGCGGAACCTAATACGGAGGATCGCACCGAAACTGTACTAAATCAACATAATAATCCAAATGAAAATAGAGAAGAGGGGGTAAGCCCTCATTGAAACTAATAGAGGCAGTGAAAAATAATGAACCCTATCACGAAAATGATTAAGGGAACATACAATCAGGAGTCCATAAAGAAATATTACCACTAAATTCTAAAATACAATAAGAACAACTTATTATCGATTTGAAGAGAAAATACTTGGAACTTAAAAAGAATTTGAATTTGAATAAAACCACTAAATTCTAAAATACAATAAGAACCACTTATTATCGATTTTGAAGAAAAAACACTTGTAAATAAAAGAGAATTTGTTGAACAATAAAATAAATAGAAAAAAAAATGTCATTCAAAATGAAGTAAGTCTGAATTAAAATATAGTTATGAAGCGTTAATAACAAACCCCAAGATTACAGAAGAAAGCTAGAATTATTACTAAACGTCTACAAAGAAATAGTGTGAATAATGAATAATGAAACCCCAAGATTACAGAAGAAAGCTAGAATTATTACTAAACGTCTATAAAGAAATAGTGTGAATAATGAATAATGAAACCCCAAGATTACAGAAGAAAGCTAGAATTATTACTAAACGTCTACAAAGAAATAGTGTGAATAATGAATAATGAAACCCCAAGATAAAATTTTTTACCTCAAATCTACCTATGCAAAATAAAGAAAGAGAAAAATCGTATGACCTAAAATACATACCACATTGCCAAGTGAAGGAAACAACTTCAGTAAACGATTGAATGTAACCAATGTAATATTAAAGAAAACGAGAAAGAAAGAGTATTTATGAACATAATTCATTGAAAAATAAACAGCCAAAATAATGAAATACGATAAGAAAAATAATAGTTGAGCTAAGGACTGTACTTAGTCAGAAACACAGTTATAATGATTATCACACAATAACTATTTAGAAAATATTGAGATCAGAAAAACAAATGAAGAAGATACTTAGCATTATAATCACAACAAGAATGAAAAACAAAATTAATTACAAATGATAACTGTCAGATTTAATATCAAAGAATGTTTAAGGAAACTAAAATGTAATCACAAAGTATGAAGGATAGTAATGAAGAAATATAAAAGCAACAAAGAAAAAAAAAAAATGTTTTTCCCAAATATTTATTATTAAGTAATTAAAGAGATTATTAGGAGATTATTATATTTTATAGCTGACTGTAGATGAATTCCAGCAGTACTATATTAAGGTGTGGTGTGGGCAGGAGAGTATGAAGCCAAACAGTGCCTCTCTGAACTGTACCAACTCACATATTAGGGATTGTTAGGGAAATTAAATATTTAAGGAATAGTAGAATAGTTGCAAGAATGACCTCAGTTTCCAAAAGAGTAGGACGAAGAAAACAGAAAGAAATTAGATGACAGAAGAATAATTGAGAAATACAGTGATTACAGTAATTATAAGTAGAAGAGATGTGAACCTAAAGTATCATTGAATATTGTAGCCAACTATCAACAAATACTGTTTACAGAAATTAAAAATGATCAAGAATGTTAATTAAAATGATGAAATGTTATTAAATAAAGAATTATTAATACTAGTCTAATGAAGTTACATTGAGAATCCCGTCGTCAACCATTAATATTGATATGAAGAAAAGGCATGTGAAAAAGACAAGTTTATTTGACCTAAACTTCATTCAGGTAAACTAAACTTTTTTAGGAGGGGGAGCATATGTAACGCAACAGAAATGCTGGCATCCATGTTACATAAAAATTATGTTAACAAAATAATAAACAAGTCAATATCTAACCTCATGATAAAACAAAAGTCTAATAATTACATTTATAATTATAGATAAAGATAAATAAGGATGCAAGGTAGAAATAACGAGAATAAACAAACCTGTAAGTTAGATAATAGTTAATGATCTATGTTCAGTGAAAAGTAAATCAATGTGATACTGATGAGAAGTGTAAGAAGTAGAATAGTACAGAAATTGTCAAAGTAAATGACCATGAAAGTAAACAAAAATGAAACAATAATTTACCTTATAGCAATAGCAAGTAAGGATTTTGAGTTAAATGATATTATTTTGTGACAACGAATGTTATGATAAAGTTTATGTTATGTTATACCAATTATGTGTTGAGTTAATGAAAGGTAATGAAACAAGATGTATTATTCAATTACTGTTGTAGAATGATGTGTGAAGCAGCTAGTTAGCGTTAATAGATTTGAATTTTCTTATATGTGATCCATAGGTCAAGATAAAATTGTCATTAGATATGGAAAAAATAATTGTTTATGTAAATGTTAATAGTTAAGATTTGATTATATGTATGAATTTATGTAAAAGGGCTATAGATGTTTACCAGTTATAAACTCAGGTAGGTCCGTTTACAATAAAAGGCCTAACAGCCAAAAACACTATATAACCACTCATAACATAAAGGTTAGGTACATAAATTAATAATAATTAATGAATACGGTTTGAAGAGCTAGGAAAAAACATTAAATTAGTAATGATATATAATAAACCATATCAATTTATACAAATTATGATAATGCCACAATGCCATGATATCGATTGATAACGTTTAATATCGAAAAGGTAGTAAATATAAAAGAAACAGGCTCATATCAAAAAACCAGCAGAATATGTGTAGAAAATAATAAACCAACTATCAGTAAAGTTATATTCCGATATGATAGCAAATTAATAAGGAATAGACAAAAAATATTTGAAAAAAACACTATATACAAAACATGTAGAAGGAAGGAAAATTCTTGGTTGCTATGGACTACAGGAAATGAAGAAGTTGTTGATTTTCAATTATTGCTTTTGATGATCTGAATGTGATGAGATTAAAAATCTAGTAAATATCTCATATAATCGGAATATTCTAAAATATTTGACACAATTATAATAAACAAAATACTAAAGATAATATTCTTGAATCTTGCCAGTACAGTTTAACCAAACAAGACTATAGTATGAAATCACAATAGAAAATAAATAACTGGGTTCTACAAAGAAGGACTTGAATTGTCCCATATCCGAAAGGAATTGATGATATATTAAACCAAATAGAAAGAGTTAACTGTATCACAACTAATAATATACACTACACGAGAACTTATAACCTTTCAAATACACGGAACATCACTAATTGCTTCAACCGAGAGAAGAATGTATTTGGATCCAGGAATTGCAGAAGGAGCATCAATCGGGCTGCAAATCAATCCAGAGAGCTGTATTTCCGAGGTCAACAGGACAAGAATTCCATTTTATTAAACCGAAGAAAGAATATCGTACGGCGTAATCATCCAGGACAGCAAAATTATCAAACAACCGCCTACACAGATTCGCTTCGTTATAGTCTGGTAAATTATTATTGTATAAATCATATTAACTACACAACACTTCAAATCTGTAAATCTTGCATTCTTATCTATGTATTTTTAATCTTCCCCACAGTTACAAGAACCTTCACACCCTGAATTTAGTTAATTACAAATTAAAACACATTATATAACCGAATCTAAATAAAGTATCGGACTGATTAATAATCGATTCACGCAATCTATAGCCCATGTGTATGTCAGTTAGAACATATCTTATTCAATGTTAAAGAAGTAAACAAATAAAGAACCTTTGTATAGTTGCAAAATCTTGTCATTTGGAGTATGATTTAATGAATTGGGAATAAAAAGTAACTGACTAAGTATAGAATAATTGGTTAACATAAACAGTGAAATAACCTCTAAGTTTCGTTGCTCCGGTACTACAGCGCTTATAGCGGAATTCTCCGACACCAAAGAGAGACCGTAAAAATACAAAATTATACATAATTCTCTTCAAGGTATAATAGGGTTGAACGAAATTACAGAATAACACATTAATTATTTAAGTTTCAAGTACATTAACACTGATATTTTTTTAGAGAGATAAGTTAATATTAGTTAATTAAATCAATATATCCTACAACTCCAAATATCTCAGATATTTAAATAATTAAGTAAATTAAAACGACCTAAGAGAGTAAAGACAGGGGAACATACCCGTTCATAGCAACGAATAGGCTAATATTGCGTGACACATTATAAGACGCAAGTAGTCGTTTTATAACAAATTGGCGCTCAACCAGTGTAGGGCTTAAGTTAAGTAACTATAACTATATTAATATTACTTAACCAGAGCAGGCAACTGTGGGAGAGTAAACATGCATACCAGAGGTAGATCAAGGATTAGGGCAGGAGAAACGGAGAAGGAAATAGATGAACGAGAACAGGAAATAGAACTAATAACAGATAATGAAATGGAACAACAGACAGACGAAATAGCGGAAACTGAAATTATTATGGACAAGGAAAGGGAGCCAGTGGAAGAAGATGCCCAAGGGGACCAATCAGATAAATCCAACAAAAAGGAAGACATGAGTATGCAGGAGCTGTTGAGGATAATAATGGAAAGCAACAGACAAATGAAAGAGGAAATTAAGGAAGACTCAAGGAAAACAAATAAGGAAAACTCAAAGAGACTGGAGGAAAAATTCGATAAAACGAATGAGGAAAATAAGGAAAATTTTAGGAAAACAAATGAGGAAATTAAAGAAACCTCAAAACAAATGAACGAAAGATTAAACCAAATTCACGAAAGGTTAGATAGGAATGATGAGGGTTTAAAACAAATGAAGGAAGACATCTTACAAATACATGAAGAAAATTTAAGGCAAATTAATGAAAAAATTGAAAATCTTCATGTGACAATTAACCAGAAGGTGGACCAAAATAATGAGGAAAGAAAATTAGAAATAGCCAAAACAAATGAAGGGTTAGAAAAAACTAACGAAACAATAGTACAGGTTCGTGAAGAACTACAAAATAAAATTAATTACATAAAAATTGAGAGTAAAACAATGGTCGAAGAAATCCAACAGGAAACTGTCGGAAAATATGAGCAAATTAAAAATGAAGTACATCAGGTACGGGAAGAGAATAAGGAAGGTATTACGCAAATACAGACAGACGTGGGCGAACGACTCGAAAGAGTCTATGGCAATTTAAACAGTATGGAAGGTCAAATTAATACCAGTAAAAATAAAATAGAGGAAATTAGTAGACGTGAATTACAGTTGCAAGAAGAAGTAGGTTCATGGCGGGATAGGACATGTCAACATAGTCATACAAATAACCACGAGAACCGGGAATCGATTAATTTTCGTAATTACAAGCGCAATCCGATGGAATTTTTAAAGAGGTTGGAAGAGATGATTACAAAAAATAGAGAAAATCGCTGGAGTATTATACGCAGTATGATTGATGAGACATTTAAAGATACCTATGATAATTGGTGGACAGCGGTGCGCCCGGATATACTGGACATGACCGAATTCAAAAAACAATTTAAAGAGAAATATTGGTCTGAATCGACCCAGAACATGATTAGAAATAATTTGAGTAACGGTCGATACGAAACAAACATAGGCCAGTCTCCTACTTCATACTTTCTAGGAAAAGTATGTATGGCACGGAACTTAGAGCCCAGAATTCCCGAAGAATGTTTGGTGATACAACTATCCTACCATTACGAGGAAGGGATAAAAAATGCACGTATGTGTAGCCAAATCAAAACGATTTCAGCCATGGCCAAATTCCTTGAGAATTATGAGCACGAGAACCAATACCAAAGAAATAGGATGTTAAACTATAAATATCAGAAGTATAATAATAACGCGCCACCAACCAATTCTCATAATAATGATCACAATCGACCTGCGCAGAACGTTAATGCAAATAGAACCCAAAATGAGCACGCGAATAATAATTCCAGGAACTATAATTATGGTGGCAATAATACTTATAATTACCGCGATAGTCGCAATAATAGAGGAGATGGGGACAGACGACCCAATAATTATAGGCATAACGTTAATTATATCTACCCCAGGCCTCAAGGTAATCAGCGACGGTATTACCCAAGGAGTCACCGATATGACAATCATTATGACCAGTCCCGGCGTGAAGACAACTATCCACCTGAAAGAAATTATAGGATAGCGGAACCTAATACGGAGGATCGCACCGAAACTGTAATAAATCAACATAATAATCCAAATGAAAATAGAGAAGAGGGGGTAAGCCCTCATTGAAACTAATAGAGGCAGTGAAAAATAATGAACCCTGTCACGAAAATGATTAAGGGAACATACAATCAGGAGTCCATAAAGAAATATTACCACTAAATTCTAAAATACAATAAGAACAACTTATTATCGATTTGAAGAGAAAATACTTGGAACTTAAAAAGAATTTGAATTTGAATAAAACCACTAAATTCTAAAATACAATAAGAACCACTTATTATCGATTTTGAAGAAAAAACACTTGTAAATAAAAGAGAATTTGTTGAACAATAAAATAAATAGAAAAAAAAATGTCATTCAAAATGAAGTAAGTCTGAATTAAAATATAGTTATGAAGCGTTAATAACAAACCCCAAGATTACAGAAGAAAGCTAGAATTATTACTAAACGTCTACAAAGAAATAGTGTGAATAATGAATAATGAAACCCCAAGATTACAGAAGAAAGCTAGAATTATTACTAAACGTCTATAAAGAAATAGTGTGAATAATGAATAATGAAACCCCAAGATTACAGTAGAAAGCTAGAATTATTACTAAACGTCTACAAAGAAATAGTGTGAATAATGAATAATGAAACCCCAAGATAAAAGTTTTTACCTCAAATCTACCTATGCAAAATAAAGAAAGAGAAAAATCGTATGACCTAAAATACATACCACATTGCCAAGTGAAGGAAACAACTTCAGTAAACGATTGAATGTAACCAATGTAATATTAAAGAAAACGAGAAAGAAAGAGTATTTATGAACATAATTCATTGAAAAATAAACAGCCAAAATAATGAAATACGATAAGAAAAATAATAGTTGAGCTAAGGACTGTACTTAGTCAGAAACACAGTTATAATGATTATCACACAATAACTATTTAGAAAATATTGAGATCAGAAAAACAAATGAAGAAGATACTTAGCATTATAATCACAACAAGAATGAAAAACAAAATTAATTACAAATGATAACTGTCAGATTTAATATCAAAGAATGTTTAAGGAAACTAAAATGGAATCACAAAGTATGAAGGATAGTAATGAAGAAATATAAAAGCAACAAAGAAAAAAAAAAAATGTTTTTCCCAAATATTTATTATTAAGTAATTAAAGAGATTATTAGGAGATTATTATATTTTATAGCTGACTGTAGATGAATTCCAGCAGTACTATATTAAGGTGTGGTGTGGGCAGCAGAGTATGAAGCCAAACAGTGCCTCTCTGAACTGTACCAACGCACATATTAGGGATTGTTAGGGAAATTAAATATTTAAGGAATAGTAGAATAGTTGCAAGAATGACCTCAGTTTCCAAAAGAGTAGGACGAAGAAAACAGAAAGAAATTAGATGACAGAAGAATAATTGAGAAATACAGTGATTACAGTAATTATAAGTAGAAGAGATGTGAACCTAAAATATCATTGAATATTGTAGCCAACTATCAACAAATACTGTTTACAGAAATTAAAAATGATCAAGAATGTTAATTAAAATGATGAAATGTTATTAAATAAAGAATTATTAATACTAGTCTAATGAAGTTACATTGAGAATCCCGTCGTCAACCATTAATATTGATATGAAGAAAAGGCATGTGAAAAAGACAAGTTTATTTGACCTAAACTTCATTCAGGTAAACTAAACTTTTTTAGGAGGGGGAGCATATGTAACGCAACAGAAATGCTGGCATCCATGTTACATAAAAATTATGTTAACAAAATAATAAACAAGTCAATATCTAACCTCATGATAAAACAAAAGTCTAATAATTACATTTATAATTATAGATAAAGATAAATAAGGATGCAAGGTAGAAATAACGAGAATAAACAAACCTGTAAGTTAGATAATAGTTAATGATCTATGTTCAGTGAAAAGTAAATCAATGTGATACTGATGAGAAGTGTAAGAAGTAGAATAGTACAGAAATTGTCAAAGTAAATGACCATGAAAGTAAACAAAAATGAAACAATAATTTACCTTATAGCAATAGCAAGTAAGGATTTTGAGTTAAATGATATTATTTTGTGACAACGAATGTTATGATAAAGTTTATGTTATGTTATACCAATTATGTGTTGAGTTAATGAAAGGTAATGAAACAAGATGTATTATTCAATTACTGTTGTAGAATGATGTGTGAAGCAGCTAGTTAGCGTTAATAGATTTGAATTTTCTTATATGTGATCCATAGGTCAAGATAAAATTGTCATTAGATATGGAAAAAATAATTGTTTATGTAAATGTTAATAGTTAAGATTTGATTATATGTATGAATTTATGTAAAAGGGCTATAGATGTTTACCAGTTATAAACTCAGGTAGGTCCGTTTACAATAAAAGGCCTAACAGCCAAAAACACTATATAACCACTCATAACATAAAGGTTAGGTACATAAATTAATAATAATTAATGAATACGGTTTGAAGAGCTAGGAAAAAACATTAAATTAGTAATGATATATAATAAACCATATCAATTTATACAAATTATGATAATGCCACAATGCCATGATATCGATTGATAACGTTTAATATCGAAAAGGTAGTAAATATAAAAGAAACAGGCTCATATCAAAAAACCAGCAGAATATGTGTAGAAAATAATAAACCAACTATCAGTAAAGTTATATTCCGATATGATAGCAAATTAATAAGGAATAGACAAAAAATATTTGAAAAAAACACTATATACAAAACATGTAGAAGGAAGGAAAATTCTTGGTTGCTATGGACTACAGGAAATGAAGAAGTTGTTGATTTTCAATTATTGCTTTTGATGATCTGAATGTGATGAGATTAAAAATCTAGTAAATATCTCATATAATCGGAATATTCTAAAATATTTGACACAATTATAATAAACAAAATACTAAAGATAATATTCTTGAATCTTGCCAGTACAGTTTAACCAAACAAGACTATAGTATGAAATCACAATAGAAAATAAATAACTGGGTTCTACAAAGAAGGACTTGAATTGTCCCATATCCGAAAGGAATTGATGATATATTAAACCAAATAGAAAGAGTTAACTGTATCACAACTAATAATATACACTACACGAGAACTTATAACCTTTCAAATACACGGAACATCACTAATTGCTTCAACCGAGAGAAGAATGTATTTGGATCCAGGAATTGCAGAAGGAGCATCAATCGGGCTGCAAATCAATCCAGAGAGCTGTATTTCCGAGGTCAACAGGACAAGAATTCCATTTTATTAAACCGAAGAAAGAATATCGTACGGCGTAATCATCCAGGACAGCAAAATTATCAAACAACCGCCTACACAGATTCGCTTCGTTATAGTCTGGTAAATTATTATTGTATAAATCATATTAACTACACAACACTTCAAATCTGTAAATCTTGCATTCTTATCTATGTATTTTTAATCTTCCCCACAGTTACAAGAACCTTCACACCCTGAATTTAGTTAATTACAAATTAAAACACATTATATAACCGAATCTAAATAAAGTATCGGACTGATTAATAATCGATTCACGCAATCTATAGCCCATGTGTATGTCAGTTAGAACATATCTTATTCAATGTTAAAGAAGTAAACAAATAAAGAACCTTTGTATAGTTGCAAAATCTTGTCATTTGGAGTATGATTTAATGAATTGGGAATAAAAAGTAACTGACTAAGTATAGAATAATTGGTTAACATAAACAGTGAAATAACCTCTAAGTTTCGTTGCTCCGGTACTACAGCGCTTATAGCGGAATTCTCCGACACCAAAGAGAGACCGTAAAAATACAAAATTATACATAATTCTCTTCAAGGTATAATAGGGTTGAACGAAATTACAGAATAACACATTAATTATTTAAGTTTCAAGTACATTAACACTGATATTTTTTTAGAGAGATAAGTTAATATTAGTTAATTAAATCAATATATCCTACAACTCCAAATATCTCAGATATTTAAATAATTAAGTAAATTAAAACGACCTAAGAGAGTAAAGACAGGGGAACATACCCGTTCATAGCAACGAATAGGCTAATATTGCGTGACACATTATAAGACGCAAGTAGTCGTTTTATAACAAATTGGCGCTCAACCAGTGTAGGGCTTAAGTTAAGTAACTATAACTATATTAATATTACTTAACCAGAGCAGGCAACTGTGGGAGAGTAAACATGCATACCAGAGGTAGATCAAGGATTAGGGCAGGAGAAACGGAGAAGGAAATAGATGAACGAGAACAGGAAATAGAACTAATAACAGATAATGAAATGGAACAACAGACAGACGAAATAGCGGAAACTGAAATTATTATGGACAAGGAAAGGGAGCCAGTGGAAGAAGATGCCCAAGGGGACCAATCAGATAAATCCAACAAAAAGGAAGACATGAGTATGCAGGAGCTGTTGAGGATAATAATGGAAAGCAACAGACAAATGAAAGAGGAAATTAAGGAAGACTCAAGGAAAACAAATAAGGAAAACTCAAAGAGACTGGAGGAAAAATTCGATAAAACGAATGAGGAAAATAAGGAAAATTTTAGGAAAACAAATGAGGAAATTAAAGAAACCTCAAAACAAATGAACGAAAGATTAAACCAAATTCACGAAAGGTTAGATAGGAATGATGAGGGTTTAAAACAAATGAAGGAAGACATCTTACAAATACATGAAGAAAATTTAAGGCAAATTAATGAAAAAATTGAAAATCTTCATGTGACAATTAACCAGAAGGTGGACCAAAATAATGAGGAAAGAAAATTAGAAATAGCCAAAACAAATGAAGGGTTAGAAAAAACTAACGAAACAATAGTACAGGTTCGTGAAGAACTACAAAATAAAATTAATTACATAAAAATTGAGAGTAAAACAATGGTCGAAGAAATCCAACAGGAAACTGTCGGAAAATATGAGCAAATTAAAAATGAAGTACATCAGGTACGGGAAGAGAATAAGGAAGGTATTACGCAAATACAGACAGACGTGGGCGAACGACTCGAAAGAGTCTATGGCAATTTAAACAGTATGGAAGGTCAAATTAATACCAGTAAAAATAAAATAGAGGAAATTAGTAGACGTGAATTACAGTTGCAAGAAGAAGTAGGTTCATGGCGGGATAGGACATGTCAACATAGTCATACAAATAACCACGAGAACCGGGAATCGATTAATTTTCGTAATTACAAGCGCAATCCGATGGAATTTTTAAAGAGGTTGGAAGAGATGATTACAAAAAATAGAGAAAATCGCTGGAGTATTATACGCAGTATGATTGATGAGACATTTAAAGATACCTATGATAATTGGTGGACAGCGGTGCGCCCGGATATACTGGACATGACCGAATTCAAAAAACAATTTAAAGAGAAATATTGGTCTGAATCGACCCAGAACATGATTAGAAATAATTTGAGTAACGGTCGATACGAAACAAACATAGGCCAGTCTCCTACTTCATACTTTCTAGGAAAAGTATGTATGGCACGGAACTTAGAGCCCAGAATTCCCGAAGAATGTTTGGTGATACAACTATCCTACCATTACGAGGAAGGGATAAAAAATGCACGTATGTGTAGCCAAATCAAAACGATTTCAGCCATGGCCAAATTCCTTGAGAATTATGAGCACGAGAACCAATACCAAAGAAATAGGATGTTAAACTATAAATATCAGAAGTATAATAATAACGCGCCACCAACCAATTCTCATAATAATGATCACAATCGACCTGCGCAGAACGTTAATGCAAATAGAACCCAAAATGAGCACGCGAATAATAATTCCAGGAACTATAATTATGGTGGCAATAATACTTATAATTACCGCGATAGTCGCAATAATAGAGGAGATGGGGACAGACGACCCAATAATTATAGGCATAACGTTAATTATATCTACCCCAGGCCTCAAGGTAATCAGCGACGGTATTACCCAAGGAGTCACCGATATGACAATCATTATGACCAGTCCCGGCGTGAAGACAACTATCCACCTGAAAGAAATTATAGGATAGCGGAACCTAATACGGAGGATCGCACCGAAACTGTAATAAATCAACATAATAATCCAAATGAAAATAGAGAAGAGGGGGTAAGCCCTCATTGAAACTAATAGAGGCAGTGAAAAATAATGAACCCTGTCACGAAAATGATTAAGGGAACATACAATCAGGAGTCCATAAAGAAATATTACCACTAAATTCTAAAATACAATAAGAACAACTTATTATCGATTTGAAGAGAAAATACTTGGAACTTAAAAAGAATTTGAATTTGAATAAAACCACTAAATTCTAAAATACAATAAGAACCACTTATTATCGATTTTGAAGAAAAAACACTTGTAAATAAAAGAGAATTTGTTGAACAATAAAATAAATAGAAAAAAAAATGTCATTCAAAATGAAGTAAGTCTGAATTAAAATATAGTTATGAAGAAGGTATTAAGAAGCGTTAATAACAAACCCCAAGATTACAGAAGAAAGCTAGAATTATTACTAAACGTCTACAAAGAAATAGTGTGAATAATGAATAATGAAACCCCAAGATTACAGAAGAAAGCTAGAATTATTACTAAACATCTGTAAAGAAATAGTGTGAATAATGAATAATGAAACCCCAAGATTACAGAAGAAAGCTAGAATTATTACTAAACGCCTACAAAGAAATAGTGTGAATAATGAATAATGAAACCCCAAGATAAAAGTTTTTACCTCAAATCTACCTATGCAAAATAAAGAAAGAGAAAAATCGTATGACCTAAAATACATACCACATTGCCAAGTGAAGGAAACAACTTCAGTAAACGATTGAATGTAACCAATGTAATATTAAAGAAAACGAGAAAGAAAGAGTATTTATGAACATAATTCATTGAAAAATAAACAGCCAAAATAATGAAATACGATAAGAAAAATAATAGTTGAGCTAAGGACTGTACTTAGTCAGAAACACAGTTATAATGATTATCACACAATAACTATTTAGAAAATATTGAGATCAGAAAAACAAATGAAGAAGATACTTAGCATTATAATCACAACAAGAATGAAAAACAAAATTAATTACAAATGATAACTGTCAGATTTAATATCAAAGAATGTTTAAGGAAACTAAAATGGAATCACAAAGTATGAAGGATAGTAATGAAGAAATATAAAAGCAACAAAGAAAAAAAAAAATGTTTTTCCCAAATATTTATTATTAAGTAATTAAAGAGATTATTAGGAGATTATTATATTTTATAGCTGACTGTAGATGAATTCCAGCAGTACTATATTAAGGTGTGGTGTGGGCAGCAGAGTATGAAGCCAAACAGTGCCTCTCTGAACTGTACCAACGCACATATTAGTGATTGTTAGGGAAATTAAATATTTAAGGAATAGTAGAATAGTTGCAAGAATGACCTCAGTTTCCAAAAGAGTAGTACGAAGAAAACAGAAAGAAATTATATGACAGAAGAATAATTGAGAAATACAGTGATTACAGTAATTATAAGTAGAAGAGATGTGAACCTAAAGTATCATTGAATATTGTAGCCAACTATCAACAAATACTGTTTACAGAAATTAAAAATGATCAAGAATGTTAATTAAAATGATGAAATGTTATTAAATAAAGAATTATTAATACTAGTCTAATGAAGTTACATTGAGAATCCCGTCGTCAACCATTAATATTGATATGAAGAAAAGGCATGTGAAAAAGACAAGTTTATTTGACCTAAACTTCATTCAGGTAAACTAAACTTTTTTAGGAGGGGGAGCATATGTAACGCAACAGAAATGCTGGCATCCATGTTACATAAAAATTATGTTAACAAAATAATAAACAAGTCAATATCTAACCTCATGATAAAACAAAAGTCTAATAATTACATTTATAATTATAGATAAAGATAAATAAGGATGCAAGGTAGAAATAACGAGAATAAACAAACCTGTAAGTTAGATAATAGTTAATGATCTATGTTCAGTGAAAAGTAAATCAATGTGATACTGATGAGAAGTGTAAGAAGTAGAATAGTACAGAAATTGTCAAAGTAAATGACCATGAAAGTAAACAAAAATGAAACAATAATTTACCTTATAGCAATAGCAAGTAAGGATTTTGAGTTAAATGATATTATTTTGTGACAACGAATGTTATGATAAAGTTTATGTTATGTTATACCAATTATGTGTTGAGTTAATGAAAGGTAATGAAACAAGATGTATTATTCAATTACTGTTGTAGAATGATGTGTGAAGCAGCTAGTTAGCGTTAATAGATTTGAATTTTCTTATATGTGATCCATAGGTCAAGATAAAATTGTCATTAGATATGGAAAAAATAATTGTTTATGTAAATGTTAATAGTTAAGATTTGATTATATGTATGAATTTATGTAAAAGGGCTATAGATGTTTACCAGTTATAAACTCAGGTAGGTCCGTTTACAATAAAAGGCCTAACAGCCAAAAACACTATATAACCACTCATAACATAAAGGTTAGGTACATAAATTAATAATAATTAATGAATACGGTTTGAAGAGCTAGGAAAAAACATTAAATTAGTAATGATATATAATAAACCATATCAATTTATACAAATTATGATAATGCCACAATGCCATGATATCGATTGATAACGTTTAATATCGAAAAGGTAGTAAATATAAAAGAAACAGGCTCATATCAAAAAACCAGCAGAATATGTGTAGAAAATAATAAACCAACTATCGGTAAAGTTATATTCCGATATGATAGCAAATTAATAAGGAATAGACAAAAAATATATGAAAAAAACACTATATACAAAACATGTAGAAGGAAGAAAAATTCTTGGTTGCTATGGACTACAGGAAATGAAGAAGTTGTTGATTTTCAATTATTGCTTTTGATGATCTGAATGTGATGAGATTAAAAATCTAGTAAATATCTCATATAATCGGAATATTCTAAAATATTTGACACAATTATAATAAACAAAATACTAAGATAATATTCTTGAATCTTGCCAGTACAGTTTAACCAAACAAGACTATAGTATGAAATCACAATAGAAAATAAATAACTGGGTTCTACAAAGAAGGACTTGAATTGTCCCATATCCGAAAGGAATTGATGATATATTAAACCAAATAGAAAGAGTTAACTGTATCACAACTAATAATATACACTACACGAGAACTTATAACCTTTCAAATACACGGAACATCACTAATTGCTTCAACCGAGAGAAGAATGTATTTGGATCCAGGAATTGCAGAAGGAGCATCAATCGGGCTGCAAATCAATCCAGAGAGCTGTATTTCCGAGGTCAACAGGACAAGAATTCCATTTTATTAAACCGAAGAAAGAATATCGTACGGCGTAATCATCCAGGACAGCAAAATTATCAAACAACCGCCTACACAGATTCGCTTCGTTATAGTCTGGTAAATTATTATTGTATAAATCATATTAACTACACAACACTTCAAATCTGTAAATCTTGCATTCTTATCTATGTATTTTTAATCTTCCCCACAGTTACAAGAACCTTCACACCCTGAATTTAGTTAATTACAAATTAAAACACATTATATAACCGAATCTAAATAAAGTATCGGACTGATTAATAATCGATTCACGCAATCTATAGCCCATGTGTATGTCAGTTAGAACATATCTTATTCAATGTTAAAGAAGTAAACAAATAAAGAACCTTTGTATAGTTGCAAAATCTTGTCATTTGGAGTATGATTTAATGAATTGGGAATAAAAAGTAACTGACTAAGTATAGAATAATTGGTTAACATAAACAGTGAAATAACCTCTAAGTTTCGTTGCTCCGGTACTACAGCGCTTATAGCGGAATTCTCCGACACCAAAGAGAGAGCGTAAAAATACAAAATTATACATAATTCTCTTCAAGGTATAATAGGGTTGAACGAAATTACAGAATAACACATTAATTATTTAAGTTTCAAGTACACTAACACTGATATTTTTTTAGAGAGATAAGTTAATATTAGTTAATTAAATCAATATATCCTACAACTCCAAATATCTCAGATATTTAAATAATTAAGTAAATTAAAACGACCTAAGAGAGTAAAGACAGGGGAACATACCCGTTCATAGCAACGAATAGGCTAATATTGCGTGACACATTATAAGACGCAAGTAGTCGTTTTATAACAAATTGGCGCTCAACCAGTGTAGGGCTTAAGTTAAGTAACTATAACTATATTAATATTACTTAACCAGAGCAGGCAACTGTGGGAGAGTAAACATGCATACCAGAGGTAGATCAAGGATTAGGGCAGGAGAAACGGAGAAGGAAATAGATGAACGAGAACAGGAAATAGAACTAATAACAGATAATGAAATGGAACAACAGACAGACGAAATAGCGGAAACTGAAATTATTATGGACAAGGAAAGGGAACCAGTGGAAGAAGATGCCCAAGGGGACCAATCAGATAAATCCAACAAAAAGGAAGACATGAGTATGCAGGAGCTGTTGAGGATAATAATGGAAAGCAACAGACAAATGAAAGAGGAAATTAAGGAAGACTCAAGGAAAACAAATAAGGAAAACTCAAAGAGACTGGAGGAAAAATTCGATAAAACGAATGAGGAAAATAAGGAAAATTTTAGGAAAACAAATGAGGAAATTAAAGAAACCTCAAAACAAATGAACGAAAGATTAAACCAAATTCACGAAAGGTTAGATAGGAATGATGAGGGTTTAAAACAAATGAAGGAAGACATCTTACAAATACATGAAGAAAATTTAAGGCAAATTAATGAAAAAATTGAAAATCTTCATGTGACAATTAACCAGAAGGTGGACCAAAATAATGAGGAAAGAAAATTAGAAATAGCCAAAACAAATGAAGGGTTAGAAAAAACTAACGAAACAATAGTACAGGTTCGTGAAGAACTACAAAATAAAATTAATTACATAAAAATTGAGAGTAAAACAATGGTCGAAGAAATCCAACAGGAAACTGTCGGAAAATATGAGCAAATTAAAAATGAAGTACATCAGGTACGGGAAGAGAATAAGGAAGGTATTACGCAAATACAGACAGACGTGGGCGAACGACTCGAAAGAGTCTATGGCAATTTAAACAGTATGGAAGGTCAAATTAATACCAGTAAAAATAAAATAGAGGAAATTAGTAGACGTGAATTACAGTTGCAAGAAGAAGTAGGTTCATGGCGGGATAGGACATGTCAACATAGTCATACAAATAACCACGAGAACCGGGAATCGATTAATTTTCGTAATTACAAGCGCAATCCGATGGAATTTTTAAAGAGGTTGGAAGAGATGATTACAAAAAATAGAGAAAATCGCTGGAGTATTATACGCAGTATGATTGATGAGACATTTAAAGATACCTATGATAATTGGTGGACAGCGGTGCGCCCGGATATACTGGACATGACCGAATTCAAAAAACAATTTAAAGAGAAATATTGGTCTGAATCGACCCAGAACATGATTAGAAATAATTTGAGTAACGGTCGATACGAAACAAACATAGGCCAGTCTCCTACTTCATACTTTCTAGGAAAAGTATGTATGGCACGGAACTTAGAGCCCAGAATTCCCGAAGAATGTTTGGTGATACAACTATCCTACCATTACGAGGAAGGGATAAAAAATGCACGTATGTGTAGCCAAATCAAAACGATTTCAGCCATGGCCAAATTCCTTGAGAATTATGAGCACGAGAACCAATACCAAAGAAATAGGATGTTAAACTATAAATATCAGAAGTATAATAATAACGCGCCACCAACCAATTCTCATAATAATGATCACAATCGACCTGCGCAGAACGTTAATGCAAATAGAACCCAAAATGAGCACGCGAATAATAATTCCAGGAACTATAATTATGGTGGCAATAATACTTATAATTACCGCGATAGTCGCAATAATAGAGGAGATGGGGACAGACGACCCAATAATTATAGGCATAACGTTAATTATATCTACTCCAGGCCTCAAGGTAATCAGCGACGGTATTACCCAAGGAGTCACCGATATGACAATCATTATGACCAGTCCCGGCGTGAAGACAACTATCCACCTGAAAGAAATTATAGGATAGCGGAACCTAATACGGAGGCTCGCACCGAAACTGTACTAAATCAACATAATAATCCAAATGAAAATAGAGAAGAGGGGGTAAGCCCTCATTGAAACTAATAGAGGCAGTGAAAAATAATGAACCCTATCACGAAAATGATTAAGGGAACATACAATCAGGAGTCCATAAAGAAATATTACCACTAAATTCTAAAATACAATAAGAACAACTTATTATCGATTTGAAGAGAAAATACTTGGAACTTAAAAAGAATTTGAATTTGAATAAAGCCACTAAATTCTAAAATACAATAAGAACCACTTATTATCGATTTTGAAGAAAAAACACTTGTAAATAAAAGAGAATTTGTTGAACAATAAAATAAATAGAAAAAAAAATGTCATTCAAAATGAAGTAAGTCTGAATTAAAATATAGTTATGAAGAAGGTATTAAGAAGCGTTAATAACAAACCCCAAGATTACAGAAGAAAGCTAGAATTATTACTAAACGTCTACAAAGAAATAGTGTGAATAATGAATAATGAAACCCCAAGATTACAGAAGAAAGCTAGAATTATTACTAAACGTCTATAAAGAAATAGTGTGAATAATGAATAATGAAACCCCAAGATTACAGAAGAAAGCTAGAATTATTACTAAACGTCTACAAAGAAATAGTGTGAATAATGAATAATGAAACCCCAAGATAAAAGTTTTTACCTCAAATCTACCTATGCAAAATAAAGAAAGAGAAAAATCGTATGACCTAAAATACATACCACATTGCCAAGTGAAGGAAACAACTTCAGTAAACGATTGAATGTAACCAATGTAATATTAAAGAAAACGAGAAAGAAAGAGTATTTATGAACATAATTCATTGAAAAATAAACAGCCAAAATAATGAAATACGATAAGAAAAATAATAGTTGAGCTAAGGACTGTACTTAGTCAGAAACACAGTTATAATGATTATCACACAATAACTATTTAGAAAATATTGAGATCAGAAAAACAAATGAAGAAGATACTTAGCATTATAATCACAACAAGAATGAAAAACAAAATTAATTACAAATGATAACTGTCAGATTTAATATCAAAGAATGTTTAAGGAAACTAAAATGGAATCACAAAGTATGAAGGATAGTAATGAAGAAATATAAAAGCAACAAAGAAAAAAAAAATGTTTTTCCCAAATATTTATTATTAAGTAATTAAAGAGATTATTAGGAGATTATTATATTTTATAGCTGACTGTAGATGAATTCCAGCAGTACTATATTAAGGTGTGGTGTGGGCAGCAGAGTATGAAGCCAAACAGTGCCTCTCTGAACTGTACCAACGCACATATTAGGGATTGTTAGGGAAATTAAATATTTAAGGAATAGTAGAATAGTTGCAAGAATGACCTCAGTTTCCAAAAGAGTAGGACGAAGAAAACAGAAAGAAATTATATGACAGAAGAATAGTTGAGAAATACAGTGATTACAGTAATTATAAGTAGAAGAGATGTGAACCTAAAGTATCATTGAATATTGTAGCCAACTATCAACAAATACTGTTTACAGAAATTAAAAATGATCAAGAATGTTAATTAAAATGATGAAATGTTATTAAATAAAGAATTATTAATACTAGTCTAATGAAGTTACATTGAGAATCCCGTCGTCAACCATTAATATTGATATGAAGAAAAGGCATGTGAAAAAGACAAGTTTATTTGACCTAAACTTCATTCAGGTAAACTAAACTTTTTTAGGAGGGGGAGCATATGTAACGCAACAGAAATGCTGGCATCCATGTTACATAAAAATTATGTTAACAAAATAATAAACAAGTCAATATCTAACCTCATGATAAAACAAAAGTCTAATAATTACATTTATAATTATAGATAAAGATAAATAAGGATGCAAGGTAGAAATAACGAGAATAAACAAACCTGTAAGTTAGATAATAGTTAATGATCTATGTTCAGTGAAAAGTAAATCAATGTGATACTGATGAGAAGTGTAAGAAGTAGAATAGTACAGAAATTGTCAAAGTAAATGACCATGAAAGTAAACAAAAATGAAACAATAATTTACCTTATAGCAATAGCAAGTAAGGATTTTGAGTTAAATGATATTATTTTGTGACAACGAATGTTATGATAAAGTTTATGTTATGTTATACCAATTATGTGTTGAGTTAATGAAAGGTAATGAAACAAGATGTATTATTCAATTACTGTTGTAGAATGATGTGTGAAGCAGCTAGTTAGCGTTAATAGATTTGAATTTTCTTATATGTGATCCATAGGTCAAGATAAAATTGTCATTAGATATGGAAAAAATAATTGTTTATGTAAATGTTAATAGTTAAGATTTGATTATATGTATGAATTTATGTAAAAGGGCTATAGATGTTTACCAGTTATAAACTCAGGTAGGTCCGTTTACAATAAAAGGCCTAACAGCCAAAAACACTATATAACCACTCATAACATAAAGGTTAGGTACATAAATTAATAATAATTAATGAATACGGTTTGAAGAGCTAGGAAAAAACATTAAATTAGTAATGATATATAATAAACCATATCAATTTATACAAATTATGATAATGCCACAATGCCATGATATCGATTGATAACGTTTAATATCGAAAAGGTAGTAAATATAAAAGAAACAGGCTCATATCAAAAAACCAGCAGAATATGTGTAGAAAATAATAAACCAACTATCGGTAAAGTTATATTCCGATATGATAGCAAATTAATAAGGAATAGACAAAAAATATATGAAATAAACACTATATACAAAACATGTAGAAGGAAGAAAAATTCTTGGATGCTATGGACTACAGGAAATGAAGAAGTTGTTGATTTTCAATTATTGCTTTTGATGATCTGAATGTGATGAGATTAAAAATCTAGTAAATATCTCATATAATCGGAATATTCTAAAATATTTGACACAATTATAATAAACAAAATACTAAAGATAATATTCTTGAATCTTGCCAGTACAGTTTAACCAAACAAGACTATAGTATGAAATCACAATAGAAAATAAATAACTGGGTTCTACAAAGAAGGACTTGAATTGTCCCATATCCGAAAGGAATTGATGATATATTAAACCAAATAGAAAGAGTTAACTGTATCACAACTAATAATATACACTACACGAGAACTTATAACCTTTCAAATACACGGAACATCACTAATTGCTTCAACCGAGAGAAGAATGTATTTGGATCCAGGAATTGCAGAAGGAGCATCAATCGGGCTGCAAATCAATCCAGAGAGCTGTATTTCCGAGGTCAACAGGACAAGAATTCCATTTTATTAAACCGAAGAAAGAATATCGTACGGCGTAATCATCCAGGACAGCAAAATTATCAAACAACCGCCTACACAGATTCGCTTCGTTATAGTCTGGTAAATTATTATTGTATAAATCATATTAACTACACAACACTTCAAATCTGTAAATCTTGCATTCTTATCTATGTATTTTTAATCTTCCCCACAGTTACAAGAACCTTCACACCCTGAATTTAGTTAATTACAAATTAAAACACATTATATAACCGAATCTAAATAAAGTATCGGACTGATTAATAATCGATTCACGCAATCTATAGCCCATGTGTATGTCAGTTAGAACATATCTTATTCAATGTTAAAGAAGTAAACAAATAAAGAACCTTTGTATAGTTGCAAAATCTTGTCATTTGGAGTATGATTTAATGAATTGGGAATAAAAAGTAACTGACTAAGTATAGAATAATTGGTTAACATAAACAGTGAAATAACCTCTAAGTTTCGTTGCTCCGGTACTACAGCGCTTATAGCGGAATTCTCCGACACCAAAGAGAGAGCGTAAAAATACAAAATTATACATAATTCTCTTCAAGGTATAATAGGGTTGAACGAAATTACAGAATAACACATTAATTATTTAAGTTTCAAGTACACTAACACTGATATTTTTTTAGAGAGATAAGTTAATATTAGTTAATTAAATCAATATATCCTACAACTCCAAATATCTCAGATATTTAAATAATTAAGTAAATTAAAACGACCTAAGAGAGTAAAGACAGGGGAACATACCCGTTCATAGCAACGAATAGGCTAATATTGCGTGACACATTATAAGACGCAAGTAGTCGTTTTATAACAAATTGGCGCTCAACCAGTGTAGGGCTTAAGTTAAGTAACTATAACTATATTAATATTACTTAACCAGAGCAGGCAACTGTGGGAGAGTAAACATGCATACCAGAGGTAGATCAAGCATTAGGGCAGGAGAAACGGAGAAGGAAATAGATGAACGAGAACAGGAAATAGAACTAATAACAGATAATGAAATGGAACAACAGACAGACGAAATAGCGGAAACTGAAATTATTATGGACAAGGAAAGGGAACCAGTGGAAGAAGATGCCCAAGGGGACCAATCAGATAAATCCAACAAAAAGGAAGACATGAGTATGCAGGAGCTGTTGAGGATAATAATGGAAAGCAACAGACAAATGAAAGAGGAAATTAAGGAAGACTCAAGGAAAACAAATAAGGAAAACTCAAAGAGACTGGAGGAAAAATTCGATAAAACGAATGAGGAAAATAAGGAAAATTTTAGGAAAACAAATGAGGAAATTAAAGAAACCTCAAAACAAATGAACGAAAGATTAAACCAAATTCACGAAAGGTTAGATAGGAATGATGAGGGTTTAAAACAAATGAAGGAAGACATCTTACAAATACATGAAGAAAATTTAAGGCAAATTAATGAAAAAATTGAAAATCTTCATGTGACAATTAACCAGAAGGTGGACCAAAATAATGAGGAAAGAAAATTAGAAATAGCCAAAACAAATGAAGGGTTAGAAAAAACTAACGAAACAATAGTACAGGTTCGTGAAGAACTACAAAATAAAATTAATTACATAAAAATTGAGAGTAAAACAATGGTCGAAGAAATCCAACAGGAAACTGTCGGAAAATATGAGCAAATTAAAAATGAAGTACATCAGGTACGGGAAGAGAATAAGGAAGGTATTACGCAAATACAGACAGACGTGGGCGAACGACTCGAAAGAGTCTATGGCAATTTAAACAGTATGGAAGGTCAAATTAATACCAGTAAAAATAAAATAGAGGAAATTAGTAGACGTGAATTACAGTTGCAAGAAGAAGTAGGTTCATGGCGGGATAGGACATGTCAACATAGTCATACAAATAACCACGAGAACCGGGAATCGATTAATTTTCGTAATTACAAGCGCAATCCGATGGAATTTTTAAAGAGGTTGGAAGAGATGATTACAAAAAATAGAGAAAATCGCTGGAGTATTATACGCAGTATGATTGATGAGACATTTAAAGATACCTATGATAATTGGTGGACAGCGGTGCGCCCGGATATACTGGACATGACCGAATTCAAAAAACAATTTAAAGAGAAATATTGGTCTGAATCGACCCAGAACATAATTAGAAATAATTTGAGTAACGGTCGATACGAAACAAACATAGGCCAGTCTCCTACTTCATACTTTCTAGGAAAAGTATGTATGGCACGGAACTTAGAGCCCAGAATTCCCGAAGAATGTTTGGTGATACAACTATCCTACCATTACGAGGAAGGGATAAAAAATGCACGTATGTGTAGCCAAATCAAAACGATTTCAGCCATGGCCAAATTCCTTGAGAATTATGAGCACGAGAACCAATACCAAAGAAATAGGATGTTAAACTATAAATATCAGAAGTATAATAATAACGCGCCACCAACCAATTCTCATAATAATGATCACAATCGACCTGCGCAGAACGTTAATGCAAATAGAACCCAAAATGAGCACGCGAATAATAATTCCAGGAACTATAATTATGGTGGCAATAATACTTATAATTACCGCGATAGTCGCAATAATAGAGGAGATGGGGACAGACGACACAATAATTATAGGCATAACGTTAATTATATCTACTCCAGGCCTCAAGGTAATCAGCGACGGTATTACCCAAGGAGTCACCGATATGACAATCATTATGACCAGTCCCGGCGTGAAGACAACTATCCACCTGAAAGAAATTATAGGATAGCGGAACCTAATACGGAGGATCGCACCGAAACTGTACTAAATCAACATAATAATCCAAATGAAAATAGAGAAGAGGGGGTAAGCCCTCATTGAAACTAATAGAGGCAGTGAAAAATAATGAACCCTATCACGAAAATGATTAAGGGAACATACAATCAGGAGTCCATAAAGAAATATTACCACTAAATTCTAAAATACAATAAGAACAACTTATTATCGATTTGAAGAGAAAATACTTGGAACTTAAAAAGAATTTGAATTTGAATAAAACCACTAAATTCTAAAATACAATAAGAACCACTTATTATCGATTTTGAAGAAAAAACACTTGTAAATAAAAGAGAATTTGTTGAACAATAAAATAAATAAAAAAAAAAATGTCATTCAAAATGAAGTAAGTCTGAATTAAAATATAGTTATGAAGAAGGTATTAAGAAGCGTTAATAACAAACCCCAAGATTACAGAAGAAAGCTAGAATTATTACTAAACGTCTACAAAGAAATAGTGTGAATAATGAATAATGAAACCCCAAGATTACAGAAGAAAGCTAGAATTATTACTAAACGTCTATAAAGAAATAGTGTGAATAATGAATAATGAAACCCCAAGATTACAGAAGAAAGCTAGAATTATTACTAAACGTCTACAAAGAAATAGTGTGAATAATGAATAATGAAACCCCAAGATAAAAGTTTTTACCTCAAATCTACTTATGCAAAATAAAGAAAGAGAAAAATCGTATGACCTAAAATACATACCACATTGCCAAGTGAAGGAAACAACTTCAGTAAACGATTGAATGTAACCAATGTAATATTAAAGAAAACGAGAAAGAAAGAGTATTTATGAACATAATTCATTGAAAAATAAACAGCCAAAATAATGAAATACGATAAGAAAAATAATAGTTGAGCTAAGGACTGTACTTAGTCAGAAACACAGTTATAATGATTATCACACAATAACTATTTAGAAAATATTGAGATCAGAAAAA
The DNA here is from genome assembly GCA_034769895.1 of Magicicada septendecula. Taxonomy (NCBI): domain Eukaryota; kingdom Metazoa; phylum Arthropoda; class Insecta; order Hemiptera; family Cicadidae; genus Magicicada; species Magicicada septendecula. The sequence continues at coordinate 745,422,145 of CM068368.1, read as the reverse complement.
CAAATGAAGAAGATACTTAGCATTATAATCACAACAAGAATGAAAAACAAAATTAATTACAAATGATAACTGTCAGATTTAATATCAAAGAATGTTTAAGGAAACTAAAATGGAATCACAAAGTATGAAGGATAGTAATGAAGAAATATAAAAGCAACAAAGAAAAAAAAAAATGTTTTTCCCAAATATTTATTATTAAGTAATTAAAGAGATTATTAGGAGATTATTATATTTTATAGCTGACTGTAGATGAATTCCAGCAGTACTATATTAAGGTGTGGTGTGGGCAGCAGAGTATGAAGCCAAACAGTGCCTCTCTGAACTGTACCAACGCACATATTAGGGATTGTTAGGGAAATTAAATATTTAAGGAATAGTAGAATAGTTGCAAGAATGACCTCAGTTTCCAAAAGAGTAGGACGAAGAAAACAGAAAGAAATTATATGACAGAAGAATAATTGAGAAATACAGTGATTACAGTAATTATAAGTAGAAGAGATGTGAACCTAAAGTATCATTGAATATTGTAGCCAACTATCAACAAATACTGTTTACAGAAATTAAAAATGATCAAGAATGTTAATTAAAATGATGAAATGTTATTAAATAAAGAATTATTAATACTAGTCTAATGAAGTTACATTGAGAATCCCGTCGTCAACCATTAATATTGATATGAAGAAAAGGCATGTGAAAAAGACAAGTTTATTTGACCTAAACTTCATTCAGGTAAACTAAACTTTTTTAGGAGGGGGAGCATATGTAACGCAACAGAAATGCTGGCATCCATGTTACATAAAAATTATGTTAACAAAATAATAAACAAGTCAATATCTAACCTCATGATAAAACAAAAGTCTAATAATTACATTTATAATTATAGATAAAGATAAATAAGGATGCAAGGTAGAAATAACGAGAATAAACAAACCTGTAAGTTAGATAATAGTTAATGATCTATGTTCAGTGAAAAGTAAATCAATGTGATACTGATGAGAAGTGTAAGAAGTAGAATAGTACAGAAATTGTCAAAGTAAATGACCATGAAAGTAAACAAAAATGAAACAATAATTTACCTTATAGCAATAGCAAATAAGGATTTTGAGTTAAATGATATTATTTTGTGACAACGAATGTTATGATAAAGTTTATGTTATGTTATACCAATTATGTGTTGAGTTAATGAAAGGTAATGAAACAAGATGTATTATTCAATTACTGTTGTAGAATGATGTGTGAAGCAGCTAGTTAGCGTTAATAGATTTGAATTTTCTTATATGTGATCCATAGGTCAAGATAAAATTGTCATTAGATATGGAAAAAATAATTGTTTATGTAAATGTTAATAGTTAAGATTTGATTATATGTATGAATTTATGTAAAAGGGCTATAGATGTTTACCAGTTATAAACTCAGGTAGGTCCGTTTACAATAAAAGGCCTAACAGCCAAAAACACTATATAACCACTCATAACATAAAGGTTAGGTACATAAATTAATAATAATTAATGAATACGGTTTGAAGAGCTAGGAAAAAACATTAAATTAGTAATGATATATAATAAACCATATCAATTTATACAAATTATGATAATGCCACAATGCCATGATATCGATTGATAACGTTTAATATCGAAAAGGTAGTAAATATAAAAGAAACAGGCTCATATCAAAAAACCAGCAGAATATGTGTAGAAAATAATAAACCAACTATCGGTAAAGTTATATTCCGATATGATAGCAAATTAATAAGGAATAGACAAAAAATATATGAAATAAACACTATATACAAAACATGTAGAAGGAAGAAAAATTCTTGGTTGCTATGGACTACAGGAAATGAAGAAGTTGTTGATTTTCAATTATTGCTTTTGATGATCTGAATGTGATGAGATTAAAAATCTAGTAAATATCTCATATAATCGGAATATTCTAAAATATTTGACACAATTATAATAAACAAAATACTAAAGATAATATTCTTGAATCTTGCCAGTACAGTTTAACCAAACAAGACTATAGTATGAAATCACAATAGAAAATAAATAACTGGGTTCTACAAAGAAGGACTTGAATTGTCCCATATCCGAAAGGAATTGATGATATATTAAACCAAATAGAAAGAGTTAACTGTATCACAACTAATAATATACACTACACGAGAACTTATAACCTTTCAAATACACGGAACATCACTAATTGCTTCAACCGAGAGAAGAATGTATTTGGATCCAGGAATTGCAGAAGGAGCATCAATCGGGCTGCAAATCAATCCAGAGAGCTGTATTTCCGAGGTCAACAGGACAAGAATTCCATTTTATTAAACCGAAGAAAGAATATCGTACGGCGTAATCATCCAGGACAGCAAAATTATCAAACAACCGCCTACACAGATTCGCTTCGTTATAGTCTGGTAAATTATTATTGTATAAATCATATTAACTACACAACACTTCAAATCTGTAAATCTTGCATTCTTATCTATGTATTTTTAATCTTCCCCACAGTTACAAGAACCTTCACACCCTGAATTTAGTTAATTACAAATTAAAACACATTATATAACCGAATCTAAATAAAGTATCGGACTGATTAATAATCGATTCACGCAATCTATAGCCCATGTGTATGTCAGTTAGAACATATCTTATTCAATGTTAAAGAAGTAAACAAATAAAGAACCTTTGTATAGTTGCAAAATCTTGTCATTTGGAGTATGATTTAATGAATTGGGAATAAAAAGTAACTGACTAAGTATAGAATAATTGGTTAACATAAACAGTGAAATAACCTCTAAGTTTCGTTGCTCCGGTACTACAGCGCTTATAGCGGAATTCTCCGACACCAAAGAGAGAGCGTAAAAATACAAAATTATACATAATTCTCTTCAAGGTATAATAGGGTTGAACGAAATTACAGAATAACACATTAATTATTTAAGTTTCAAGTACACTAACACTGATATTTTTTTAGAGAGATAAGTTAATATTAGTTAATTAAATCAATATATCCTACAACTCCAAATATCTCAGATATTTAAATAATTAAGTAAATTAAAACGACCTAAGAGAGTAAAGACAGGGGAACATACCCGTTCATAGCAACGAATAGGCTAATATTGCGTGACACATTATAAGACGCAAGTAGTCGTTTTATAACAAATTGGCGCTCAACCAGTGTAGGGCTTAAGTTAAGTAACTATAACTATATTAATATTACTTAACCAGAGCAGGCAACTGTGGGAGAGTAAACATGCATACCAGAGGTAGATCAAGGATTAGGGCAGGAGAAACGGAGAAGGAAATAGATGAACGAGAACAGGAAATAGAACTAATAACAGATAATGAAATGGAACAACAGACAGACGAAATAGCGGAAACTGAAATTATTATGGACAAGGAAAGGGAACCAGTGGAAGAAGATGCCCAAGGGGACCAATCAGATAAATCCAACAAAAAGGAAGACATGAGTATGCAGGAGCTGTTGAGGATAATAATGGAAAGCAACAGACAAATGAAAGAGGAAATTAAGGAAGACTCAAGGAAAACAAATAAGGAAAACTCAAAGAGACTGGAGGAAAAATTCGATAAAACGAATGAGGAAAATAAGGAAAATTTTAGGAAAACAAATGAGGAAATTAAAGAAACCTCAAAACAAATGAACGAAAGATTAAACCAAATTCACGAAAGGTTAGATAGGAATGATGAGGGTTTAAAACAAATGAAGGAAGACATCTTACAAATACATGAAGAAAATTTAAGGCAAATTAATGAAAAAATTGAAAATCTTCATGTGACAATTAACCAGAAGGTGGACCAAAATAATGAGGAAAGAAAATTAGAAATAGCCAAAACAAATGAAGGGTTAGAAAAAACTAACGAAACAATAGTACAGGTTCGTGAAGAACTACAAAATAAAATTAATTACATAAAAATTGAGAGTAAAACAATGGTCGAAGAAATCCAACAGGAAACTGTCGGAAAATATGAGCAAATTAAAAATGAAGTACATCAGGTACGGGAAGAGAATAAGGAAGGTATTACGCAAATACAGACAGACGTGGGCGAACGACTCGAAAGAGTCTATGGCAATTTAAACAGTATGGAAGGTCAAATTAATACCAGTAAAAATAAAATAGAGGAAATTAGTAGACGTGAATTACAGTTGCAAGAAGAAGTAGGTTCATGGCGGGATAGGACATGTCAACATAGTCATACAAATAACCACGAGAACCGGGAATCGATTAATTTTCGTAATTACAAGCGCAATCCGATGGAATTTTTAAAGAGGTTGGAAGAGATGATTACAAAAAATAGAGAAAATCGCTGGAGTATTATACGCAGTATGATTGATGAGACATTTAAAGATACCTATGATAATTGGTGGACAGCGGTGCGCCCGGATATACTGGACATGACCGAATTCAAAAAACAATTTAAAGAGAAATATTGGTCTGAATCGACCCAGAACATGATTAGAAATAATTTGAGTAACGGTCGATACGAAACAAACATAGGCCAGTCTCCTACTTCATACTTTCTAGGAAAAGTATGTATGGCACGGAACTTAGAGCCCAGAATTCCCGAAGAATGTTTGGTGATACAACTATCCTACCATTACGAGGAAGGGATAAAAAATGCACGTATGTGTAGCCAAATCAAAACGATTTCAGCCATGGCCAAATTCCTTGAGAATTATGAGCACGAGAACCAATACCAAAGAAATAGGATGTTAAACTATAAATATCAGAAGTATAATAATAACGCGCCACCAACCAATTCTCATAATAATGATCACAATCGACCTGCGCAGAACGTTAATGCAAATAGAACCCAAAATGAGCACGCGAATAATAATTCCAGGAACTATAATTATGGTGGCAATAATACTTATAATTACCGCGATAGTCGCAATAATAGAGGAGATGGGGACAGACGACCCAATAATTATAGGCATAACGTTAATTATATCTACTCCAGGCCTCAAGGTAATCAGCGACGGTATTACCCAAGGAGTCACCGATATGACAATCATTATGACCAGTCCCGGCGTGAAGACAACTATCCACCTGAAAGAAATTATAGGATAGCGGAACCTAATACGGAGGATCGCACCGAAACTGTACTAAATCAACATAATAATCCAAATGAAAATAGAGAAGAGGGGGTAAGCCCTCATTGAAACTAATAGAGGCAGTGAAAAATAATGAACCCTATCACGAAAATGATTAAGGGAACATACAATCAGGAGTCCATAAAGAAATATTACCACTAAATTCTAAAATACAATAAGAACAACTTATTATCGATTTGAAGAGAAAATACTTGGAACTTAAAAAGAATTTGAATTTGAATAAAACCACTAAATTCTAAAATACAATAAGAACCACTTATTATCGATTTTGAAGAAAAAACACTTGTAAATAAAAGAGAATTTGTTGAACAATAAAATAAATAGAAAAAAAATGTCATTCAAAATGAAGTAAGTCTGAATTAAAATATAGTTATGAAGAAGGTATTAAGAAGCGTTAATAACAAACCCCAAGATTACAGAAGAAAGCTAGAATTATTACTAAACGTCTACAAAGAAATAGTGTGAATAATGAATAATGAAACCCCAAGATTACAGAAGAAAGCTAGAATTATTACTAAACGTCTATAAAGAAATAGTGTGAATAATGAATAATGAAACCCCAAGATTACAGAAGAAAGCTAGAATTATTACTACACGTCTACAAAGAAATAGTGTGAATAATGAATAATGAAACCCCAAGATAAAAGTTTTTACCTCAAATCTACCTATGCAAAATAAAGAAAGAGAAAAATCGTATGACCTAAAATACATACCACATTGCCAAGTGAAGGAAACAACTTCAGTAAACGATTGAATGTAACCAATGTAATATTAAAGAAAACGAGAAAGAAAGAGTATTTATGAACATAACTCATTGAAAAATAAACAGCCAAAATAATGAAATACGATAAGAAAAATAATAGTTGAGCTAAGGACTGTACTTAGTCAGAAACACAGTTATAATGATTATCACACAATAACTATTTAGAAAATATTGAGATCAGAAAAACAAATGAAGAAGATACTTAGCATTATAATCACAACAAGAATGAAAAACAAAATTAATTACAAATGATAACTGTCAGATTTAATATCAAAGAATGTTTAAGGAAACTAAAATGGAATCACAAAGTATGAAGGATAGTAATGAAGAAATATAAAAGCAACAAAGAAAAAAAAAAAATGTTTTTCCCAAATATTTATTATTAAGTAATTAAAGAGATTATTAGGAGATTATTATATTTTATAGCTGACTGTAGATGAATTCCAGCAGTACTATATTAAGGTGTGGTGTGGGCAGCAGAGTATGAAGCCAAACAGTGCCTCTCTGAACTGTACCAACGCACATATTAGGGATTGTTAGGGAAATTAAATATTTAAGGAATAGTAGAATAGTTGCAAGAATGACCTCAGTTTCCAAAAGAGTAGGACGAAGAAAACAGAAAGAAATTATATGACAGAAGAATAATTGAGAAATACAGTGATTACAGTAATTATAAGTAGAAGAGATGTGAACCTAAAGTATCATTGAATATTGTAGCCAACTATCAACAAATACTGTTTACAGAAATTAAAAATGATCAAGAATGTTAATTAAAATGATGAAATGTTATTAAATAAAGAATTATTAATACTAGTCTAATGAAGTTACATTGAGAATCCCGTCGTCAACCATTAATATTGATATGAAGAAAAGGCATGTGAAAAAGACAAGTTTATTTGACCTAAACTTCATTCAGGTAAACTAAACTTTTTTAGGAGGGGGAGCATATGTAACGCAACAGAAATGCTGGCATCCATGTTACATAAAAATTATGTTAACAAAATAATAAACAAGTCAATATCTAACCTCATGATAAAACAAAAGTCTAATAATTACATTTATAATTATAGATAAAGATAAATAAGGATGCAAGGTAGAAATAACGAGAATAAACAAACCTGTAAGTTAGATAATAGTTAATGATCTATGTTCAGTGAAAAGTAAATCAATGTGATACTGATGAGAAGTGTAAGAAGTAGAATAGTACAGAAATTGTCAAAGTAAATGACCATGAAAGTAAACAAAAATGAAACAATAATTTACCTTATAGCAATAGCAAATAAGGATTTTGAGTTAAATGATATTATTTTGTGACAACGAATGTTATGATAAAGTTTATGTTATGTTATACCAATTATGTGTTGAGTTAATGAAAGGTAATGAAACAAGATGTATTATTCAATTACTGTTGTAGAATGATGTGTGAAGCAGCTAGTTAGCGTTAATAGATTTGAATTTTCTTATATGTGATCCATAGGTCAAGATAAAATTGTCATTAGATATGGAAAAAATAATTGTTTATGTAAATGTTAATAGTTAAGATTTGATTATATGTATGAATTTATGTAAAAGGGCTATAGATGTTTACCAGTTATAAACTCAGGTAGGTCCGTTTACAATAAAAGGCCTAACAGCCAAAAACACTATATAACCACTCATAACATAAAGGTTAGGTACATAAATTAATAATAATTAATGAATACGGTTTGAAGAGCTAGGAAAAAACATTAAATTAGTAATGATATATAATAAACCATATCAATTTATACAAATTATGATAATGCCACAATGCCATGATATCGATTGATAACGTTTAATATCGAAAAGGTAGTAAATATAAAAGAAACAGGCTCATATCAAAAAACCAGCAGAATATGTGTAGAAAATAATAAACCAACTATCGGTAAAGTTATATTCCGATATGATAGCAAATTAATAAGGAATAGACAAAAAATATATGAAATAAACACTATATACAAAACATGTAGAAGGAAGAAAAATTCTTGGTTGCTATGGACTACAGGAAATGAAGAAGTTGTTGATTTTCAATTATTGCTTTTGATGATCTGAATGTGATGAGATTAAAAATCTAGTAAATATCTCATATAATCGGAATATTCTAAAATATTTGACACAATTATAATAAACAAAATACTAAAGATAATATTCTTGAATCTTGCCAGTACAGTTTAACCAAACAAGACTATAGTATGAAATCACAATAGAAAATAAATAACTGGGTTCTACAAAGAAGGACTTGAATTGTCCCATATCCGAAAGGAATTGATGATATATTAAACCAAATAGAAAGAGTTAACTGTATCACAACTAATAATATACACTACACGAGAACTTATAACCTTTCAAATACACGGAACATCACTAATTGCTTCAACCGAGAGAAGAATGTATTTGGATCCAGGAATTGCAGAAGGAGCATCAATCGGGCTGCAAATCAATCCAGAGAGCTGTATTTCCGAGGTCAACAGGACAAGAATTCCATTTTATTAAACCGAAGAAAGAATATCGTACGGCGTAATCATCCAGGACAGCAAAATTATCAAACAACCGCCTACACAGATTCGCTTCGTTATAGTCTGGTAAATTATTATTGTATAAATCATATTAACTACACAACACTTCAAATCTGTAAATCTTGCATTCTTATCTATGTATTTTTAATCTTCCCCACAGTTACAAGAACCTTCACACCCTGAATTTAGTTAATTACAAATTAAAACACATTATATAACCGAATCTAAATAAAGTATCGGACTGATTAATAATCGATTCACGCAATCTATAGCCCATGTGTATGTCAGTTAGAACATATCTTATTCAATGTTAAAGAAGTAAACAAATAAAGAACCTTTGTATAGTTGCAAAATCTTGTCATTTGGAGTATGATTTAATGAATTGGGAATAAAAAGTAACTGACTAAGTATAGAATAATTGGTTAACATAAACAGTGAAATAACCTCTAAGTTTCGTTGCTCCGGTACTACAGCGCTTATAGCGGAATTCTCCGACACCAAAGAGAGAGCGTAAAAATACAAAATTATACATAATTCTCTTCAAGGTATAATAGGGTTGAACGAAATTACAGAATAACACATTAATTATTTAAGTTTCAAGTACACTAACACTGATATTTTTTTAGAGAGATAAGTTAATATTAGTTAATTAAATCAATATATCCTACAACTCCAAATATCTCAGATATTTAAATAATTAAGTAAATTAAAACGACCTAAGAGAGTAAAGACAGGGGAACATACCCGTTCATAGAAACGAATAGGCTAATATTGCGTGACACATTATAAGACGCAAGTAGTCGTTTTATAACAAATTGGCGCTCAACCAGTGTAGGGCTTAAGTTAAGTAACTATAACTATATTAATATTACTTAACCAGAGCAGGCAACTGTGGGAGAGTAAACATGCATACCAGAGGTAGATCAAGGATTAGGGCAGGAGAAACGGAGAAGGAAATAGATGAACGAGAACAGGAAATAGAACTAATAACAGATAATGAAATGGAACAACAGACAGACGAAATAGCGGAAACTGAAATTATTATGGACAAGGAAAGGGAACCAGTGGAAGAAGATGCCCAAGGGGACCAATCAGATAAATCCAACAAAAAGGAAGACATGAGTATGCAGGAGCTGTTGAGGATAATAATGGAAAGCAACAGACAAATGAAAGAGGAAATTAAGGAAGACTCAAGGAAAACAAATAAGGAAAACTCAAAGAGACTGGAGGAAAAATTCGATAAAACGAATGAGGAAAATAAGGAAAATTTTAGGAAAACAAATGAGGAAATTAAAGAAACCTCAAAACAAATGAACGAAAGATTAAACCAAATTCACGAAAGGTTAGATAGGAATGATGAGGGTTTAAAACAAATGAAGGAAGACATCTTACAAATACATGAAGAAAATTTAAGGCAAATTAATGAAAAAATTGAAAATCTTCATGTGACAATTAACCAGAAGGTGGACCAAAATAATGAGGAAAGAAAATTAGAAATAGCCAAAACAAATGAAGGGTTAGAAAAAACTAACGAAACAATAGTACAGGTTCGTGAAGAACTACAAAATAAAATTAATTACATAAAAATTGAGAGTAAAACAATGGTCGAAGAAATCCAACAGGAAACTGTCGGAAAATATGAGCAAATTAAAAATGAAGTACATCAGGTACGGGAAGAGAATAAGGAAGGTATTACGCAAATACAGACAGACGTGGGCGAACGACTCGAAAGAGTCTATGGCAATTTAAACAGTATGGAAGGTCAAATTAATACCAGTAAAAATAAAATAGAGGAAATTAGTAGACGTGAATTACAGTTGCAAGAAGAAGTAGGTTCATGGCGGGATAGGACATGTCAACATAGTCATACAAATAACCACGAGAACCGGGAATCGATTAATTTTCGTAATTACAAGCGCAATCCGATGGAATTTTTAAAGAGGTTGGAAGAGATGATTACAAAAAATAGAGAAAATCGCTGGAGTATTATACGCAGTATGATTGATGAGACATTTAAAGATACCTATGATAATTGGTGGACAGCGGTGCGCCCGGATATACTGGACATGACCGAATTCAAAAAACAATTTAAAGAGAAATATTGGTCTGAATCGACCCAGAACATGATTAGAAATAATTTGAGTAACGGTCGATACGAAACAAACATAGGCCAGTCTCCTACTTCATACTTTCTAGGAAAAGTATGTATGGCACGGAACTTAGAGCCCAGAATTCCCGAAGAATGTTTGGTGATACAACTATCCTACCATTACGAGGAAGGGATAAAAAATGCACGTATGTGTAGCCAAATCAAAACGATTTCAGCCATGGCCAAATTCCTTGAGAATTATGAGCACGAGAACCAATACCAAAGAAATAGGATGTTAAACTATAAATATCAGAAGTATAATAATAACGCGCCACCAACCAATTCTCATAATAATGATCACAATCGACCTGCGCAGAACGTTAATGCAAATAGAACCCAAAATGAGCACGCGAATAATAATTCCAGGAACTATAATTATGGTGGCAATAATACTTATAATTACCGCGATAGTCGCAATAATAGAGGAGATGGGGACAGACGACCCAATAATTATAGGCATAACGTTAATTATATCTACTCCAGGCCTCAAGGTAATCAGCGACGGTATTACCCAAGGAGTCACCGATATGACAATCATTATGACCAGTCCCGGCGTGAAGACAACTATCCACCTGAAAGAAATTATAGGATAGCGGAACCTAATACGGAGGATCGCACCGAAACTGTACTAAATCAACATAATAATCCAAATGAAAATAGAGAAGAGGGGGTAAGCCCTCATTGAAACTAATAGAGGCAGTGAAAAATAATGAACCCTATCACGAAAATGATTAAGGGAACATACAATCAGGAGTCCATAAAGAAATATTACCACTAAATTCTAAAATACAATAAGAACAACTTATTATCGATTTGAAGAGAAAATACTTGGAACTTAAAAAGAATTTGAATTTGAATAAAACCACTAAATTCTAAAATACAATAAGAACCACTTATTATCGATTTTGAAGAAAAAACACTTGTAAATAAAAGAGAATTTGTTGAACAATAAAATAAATAGAAAAAAAAATGTCATTCAAAATGAAGTAAGTCTGAATTAAAATATAGTTATGAAGAAGGTATTAAGAAGCGTTAATAACAAACCCCAAGATTACAGAAGAAAGCTAGAATTATTACTAAACGTCTACAAAGAAATAGTGTGAATAATGAATAATGAAACCCCAAGATTACAGAAGAAAGCTAGAATTATTACTAAACGTCTATAAAGAAATAGTGTGAATAATGAATAATGAAACCCCAAGATTACAGAAGAAAGCTAGAATTATTACTAAACGTCTACAAAGAAATAGTGTGAATAATGAATAATGAAACCCCAAGATAAAAGTTTTTACCTCAAATCTACCTATGCAAAATAAAGAAAGAGAAAAATCGTATGACCTAAAATACATACCACATTGCCAAGTGAAGGAAACAACTTCAGTAAACGATTGAATGTAACCAATGTAATATTAAAGAAAACGAGAAAGAAAGAGTATTTATGAACATAACTCATTGAAAAATAAACAGCCAAAATAATGAAATACGATAAGAAAAATAATAGTTGAGCTAAGGACTGTACTTAGTCAGAAACACAGTTATAATGATTATCACACAATAACTATTTAGAAAATATTGAGATCAGAAAAACAAATGAAGAAGATACTTAGCATTATAATCACAACAAGAATGAAAAACAAAATTAATTACAAATGATAACTGTCAGATTTAATATCAAAGAATGTTTAAGGAAACTAAAATGGAATCACAAAGTATGAAGGATAGTAATGAAGAAATATAAAAGCAACAAAGAAAAAAAAAAAATGTTTTTCCCAAATATTTATTATTAAGTAATTAAAGAGATTATTAGGAGATTATTATATTTTATAGCTGACTGTAGATGAATTCCAGCAGTACTATATTAAGGTGTGGTGTGGGCAGCAGAGTATGAAGCCAAACAGTGCCTCTCTGAACTGTACCAACGCACATATTAGGGATTGTTAGGGAAATTAAATATTTAAGGAATAGTAGAATAGTTGCAAGAATGACCTCAGTTTCCAAAAGAGTAGGACGAAGAAAACAGAAAGAAATTATATGACAGAAGAATAATTGAGAAATACAGTGATTACAGTAATTATAAGTAGAAGAGATGTGAACCTAAAGTATCATTGAATATTGTAGCCAACTATCAACAAATACTGTTTACAGAAATTAAAAATGATCAAGAATGTTAATTAAAATGATGAAATGTTATTAAATAAAGAATTATTAATACTAGTCTAATGAAGTTACATTGAGAATCCCGTCGTCAACCATTAATATTGATATGAAGAAAAGGCATGTGAAAAAGACAAGTTTATTTGACCTAAACTTCATTCAGGTAAACTAAACTTTTTTAGGAGGGGGAGCATATGTAACGCAACAGAAATGCTGGCATCCATGTTACATAAAAATTATGTTAACAAAATAATAAACAAGTCAATATCTAACCTCATGATAAAACAAAAGTCTAATAATTACATTTATAATTATAGATAAAGATAAATAAGGATGCAAGGTAGAAATAACGAGAATAAACAAACCTGTAAGTTAGATAATAGTTAATGATCTATGTTCAGTGAAAAGTAAATCAATGTGATACTGATGAGAAGTGTAAGAAGTAGAATAGTACAGAAATTGTCAAAGTAAATGACCATGAAAGTAAACAAAAATGAAACAATAATTTACCTTATAGCAATAGCAAGTAAGGATTTTGAGTTAAATGATATTATTTTGTGACAACGAATGTTATGATAAAGTTTATGTTATGTTATACCAATTATGTGTTGAGTTAATGAAAGGTAATGAAACAAGATGTATTATTCAATTACTGTTGTAGAATGATGTGTGAAGCAGCTAGTTAGCGTTAATAGATTTGAATTTTCTTATATGTGATCCATAGGTCAAGATAAAATTGTCATTAGATATGGAAAAAATAATTGTTTATGTAAATGTTAATAGTTAAGATTTGATTATATGTATGAATTTATGTAAAAGGGCTATAGATGTTTACCAGTTATAAACTCAGGTAGGTCCGTTTACAATAAAAGGCCTAACAGCCAAAAACACTATATAACCACTCATAACATAAAGGTTAGGTACATAAATTAATAATAATTAATGAATACGGTTTGAAGAGCTAGGAAAAAACATTAAATTAGTAATGATATATAATAAACCATATCAATTTATACAAATTATGATAATGCCACAATGCCATGATATCGATTGATAACGTTTAATATCGAAAAGGTAGTAAATATAAAAGAAACAGGCTCATATCAAAAAACCAGCAGAATATGTGTAGAAAATAATAAACCAACTATCGGTAAAGTTATATTCCGATATGATAGCAAATTAATAAGGAATAGACAAAAAATATATGAAATAAACACTATATACAAAACATGTAGAAGGAAGAAAAATTCTTGGTTGCTATGGACTACAGGAAATGAAGAAGTTGTTGATTTTCAATTATTGCTTTTGATGATCTGAATGTGATGAGATTAAAAATCTAGTAAATATCTCATATAATCGGAATATTCTAAAATATTTGACACAATTATAATAAACAAAATACTAAAGATAATATTCTTGAATCTTGCCAGTACAGTTTAACCAAACAAGACTATAGTATGAAATCACAATAGAAAATAAATAACTGGGTTCTACAAAGAAGGACTTGAATTGTCCCATATCCGAAAGGAATTGATGATATATTAAACCAAATAGAAAGAGTTAACTGTATCACAACTAATAATATACACTACACGAGAACTTATAACCTTTCAAATACACGGAACATCACTAATTGCTTCAACCGAGAGAAGAATGTATTTGGATCCAGGAATTGCAGAAGGAGCATCAATCGGGCTGCAAATCAATCCAGAGAGCTGTATTTCCGAGGTCAACAGGACAAGAATTCCATTTTATTAAACCGAAGAAAGAATATCGTACGGCGTAATCATCCAGGACAGCAAAATTATCAAACAACCGCCTACACAGATTCGCTTCGTTATAGTCTGGTAAATTATTATTGTATAAATCATATTAACTACACAACACTTCAAATCTGTAAATCTTGCATTCTTATCTATGTATTTTTAATCTTCCCCACAGTTACAAGAACCTTCACACCCTGAATTTAGTTAATTACAAATTAAAACACATTATATAACCGAATCTAAATAAAGTATCGGACTGATTAATAATCGATTCACGCAATCTATAGCCCATGTGTATGTCAGTTAGAACATATCTTATTCAATGTTAAAGAAGTAAACAAATAAAGAACCTTTGTATAGTTGCAAAATCTTGTCATTTGGAGTATGATTTAATGAATTGGGAATAAAAAGTAACTGACTAAGTATAGAATAATTGGTTAACATAAACAGTGAAATAACCTCTAAGTTTCGTTGCTCCGGTACTACAGCGCTTATAGCGGAATTCTCCGACACCAAAGAGAGAGCGTAAAAATACAAAATTATACATAATTCTCTTCAAGGTATAATAGGGTTGAACGAAATTACAGAATAACACATTAATTATTTAAGTTTCAAGTACACTAACACTGATATTTTTTTAGAGAGATAAGTTAATATTAGTTAATTAAATCAATATATCCTACAACTCCAAATATCTCAGATATTTAAATAATTAAGTAAATTAAAACGACCTAAGAGAGTAAAGACAGGGGAACATACCCGTTCATAGCAACGAATAGGCTAATATTGCGTGACACATTATAAGACGCAAGTAGTCGTTTTATAACAAATTGGCGCTCAACCAGTGTAGGGCTTAAGTTAAGTAACTATAACTATATTAATATTACTTAACCAGAGCAGGCAACTGTGGGAGAGTAAACATGCATACCAGAGGTAGATCAAGCATTAGGGCAGGAGAAACGGAGAAGGAAATAGATGAACGAGAACAGGAAATAGAACTAATAACAGATAATGAAATGGAACAACAGACAGACGAAATAGCGGAAACTGAAATTATTATGGACAAGGAAAGGGAACCAGTGGAAGAAGATGCCCAAGGGGACCAATCAGATAAATCCAACAAAAAGGAAGACATGAGTATGCAGGAGCTGTTGAGGATAATAATGGAAAGCAACAGACAAATGAAAGAGGAAATTAAGGAAGACTCAAGGAAAACAAATAAGGAAAACTCAAAGAGACTGGAGGAAAAATTCGATAAAACGAATGAGGAAAATAAGGAAAATTTTAGGAAAACAAATGAGGAAATTAAAGAAACCTCAAAACAAATGAACGAAAGATTAAACCAAATTCACGAAAGGTTAGATAGGAATGATGAGGGTTTAAAACAAATGAAGGAAGACATCTTACAAATACATGAAGAAAATTTAAGGCAAATTAATGAAAAAATTGAAAATCTTCATGTGACAATTAACCAGAAGGTGGACCAAAATAATGAGGAAAGAAAATTAGAAATAGCCAAAACAAATGAAGGGTTAGAAAAAACTAACGAAACAATAGTACAGGTTCGTGAAGAACTACAAAATAAAATTAATTACATAAAAATTGAGAGTAAAACAATGGTCGAAGAAATCCAACAGGAAACTGTCGGAAAATATGAGCAAATTAAAAATGAAGTACATCAGGTACGGGAAGAGAATAAGGAAGGTATTACGCAAATACAGACAGACGTGGGCGAACGACTCGAAAGAGTCTATGGCAATTTAAACAGTATGGAAGGTCAAATTAATACCAGTAAAAATAAAATAGAGGAAATTAGTAGACGTGAATTACAGTTGCAAGAAGAAGTAGGTTCATGGCGGGATAGGACATGTCAACATAGTCATACAAATAACCACGAGAACCGGGAATCGATTAATTTTCGTAATTACAAGCGCAATCCGATGGAATTTTTAAAGAGGTTGGAAGAGATGATTACAAAAAATAGAGAAAATCGCTGGAGTATTATACGCAGTATGATTGATGAGACATTTAAAGATACCTATGATAATTGGTGGACAGCGGTGCGCCCGGATATACTGGACATGACCGAATTCAAAAAACAATTTAAAGAGAAATATTGGTCTGAATCGACCCAGAACATGATTAGAAATAATTTGAGTAACGGTCGATACGAAACAAACATAGGCCAGTCTCCTACTTCATACTTTCTAGGAAAAGTATGTATGGCACGGAACTTAGAGCCCAGAATTCCCGAAGAATGTTTGGTGATACAACTATCCTACCATTACGAGGAAGGGATAAAAAATGCACGTATGTGTAGCCAAATCAAAACGATTTCAGCCATGGCCAAATTCCTTGAGAATTATGAGCACGAGAACCAATACCAAAGAAATAGGATGTTAAACTATAAATATCAGAAGTATAATAATAACGCGCCACCAACCAATTCTCATAATAATGATCACAATCGACCTGCGCAGAACGTTAATGCAAATAGAACCCAAAATGAGCACGCGAATAATAATTCCAGGAACTATAATTATGGTGGCAATAATACTTATAATTACCGCGATAGTCGCAATAATAGAGGAGATGGGGACAGACGACCCAATAATTATAGGCATAACGTTAATTATATCTACTCCAGGCCTCAAGGTAATCAGCGACGGTATTACCCAAGGAGTCACCGATATGACAATCATTATGACCAGTCCCGGCGTGAAGACAACTATCCACCTGAAAGAAATTATAGGATAGCGGAACCTAATACGGAGGATCGCACCGAAACTGTACTAAATCAACATAATAATCCAAATGAAAATAGAGAAGAGGGGGTAAGCCCTCATTGAAACTAATAGAGGCAGTGAAAAATAATGAACCCTATCACGAAAATGATTAAGGGAACATACAATCAGGAGTCCATAAAGAAATATTACCACTAAATTCTAAAATACAATAAGAACAACTTATTATCGATTTGAAGAGAAAATACTTGGAACTTAAAAAGAATTTGAATTTGAATAAAACCACTAAATTCTAAAATACAATAAGAACCACTTATTATCGATTTTGAAGAAAAAACACTTGTAAATAAAAGAGAATTTGTTGAACAATAAAATAAATAGAAAAAAAAATGTCATTCAAAATGAAGTAAGTCTGAATTAAAATATAGTTATGAAGAAGGTATTAAGAAGCGTTAATAACAAACCCCAAGATTACAGAAGAAAGCTAGAATTATTACTAAACGTCTACAAAGAAATAGTGTGAATAATGAATAATGAAACCCCAAGATTACAGAAGAAAGCTAGAATTATTACTAAACGTCTATAAAGAAATAGTGTGAATAATGAATAATGAAACCCCAAGATTACAGAAGAAAGCTAGAATTATTACTAAACGTCTACAAAGAAATAGTGTGAATAATGAATAATGAAACCCCAAGATAAAAGTTTTTACCTCAAATCTACCTATGCAAAATAAAGAAAGAGAAAAATCGTATGACCTAAAATACATACCACATTGCCAAGTGAAGGAAACAACTTCAGTAAACGATTGAATGTAACCAATGTAATATTAAAGAAAACGAGAAAGAAAGAGTATTTATGAACATAACTCATTGAAAAATAAACAGCCAAAATAATGAAATACGATAAGAAAAATAATAGTTGAGCTAAGGACTGTACTTAGTCAGAAACACAGTTATAATGATTATCACACAATAACTATTTAGAAAATATTGAGATCAGAAAAACAAATGAAGAAGATACTTAGCATTATAATCACAACAAGAATGAAAAACAAAATTAATTACAAATGATAACTGTCAGATTTAATATCAAAGAATGTTTAAGGAAACTAAAATGGAATCACAAAGTATGAAGGATAGTAATGAAGAAATATAAAAGCAACAAAGAAAAAAAAAAAATGTTTTTCCCAAATATTTATTATTAAGTAATTAAAGAGATTATTAGGAGATTATTATATTTTATAGCTGACTGTAGATGAATTCCAGCAGTACTATATTAAGGTGTGGTGTGGGCAGCAGAGTATGAAGCCAAACAGTGCCTCTCTGAACTGTACCAACGCACATATTAGGGATTGTTAGGGAAATTAAATATTTAAGGAATAGTAGAATAGTTGCAAGAATGACCTCAGTTTCCAAAAGAGTAGGACGAAGAAAACAGAAAGAAATTATATGACAGAAGAATAATTGAGAAATACAGTGATTACAGTAATTATAAGTAGAAGAGATGTGAACCTAAAGTATCATTGAATATTGTAGCCAACTATCAACAAATACTGTTTACAGAAATTAAAAATGATCAAGAATGTTAATTAAAATGATGAAATGTTATTAAATAAAGAATTATTAATACTAGTCTAATGAAGTTACATTGAGAATCCCGTCGTCAACCATTAATATTGATATGAAGAAAAGGCATGTGAAAAAGACAAGTTTATTTGACCTAAACTTCATTCAGGTAAACTAAACTTTTTTAGGAGGGGGAGCATATGTAACGCAACAGAAATGCTGGCATCCATGTTACATAAAAATTATGTTAACAAAATAATAAACAAGTCAATATCTAACCTCATGATAAAACAAAAGTCTAATAATTACATTTATAATTATAGATAAAGATAAATAAGGATGCAAGGTAGAAATAACGAGAATAAACAAACCTGTAAGTTAGATAATAGTTAATGATCTATGTTCAGTGAAAAGTAAATCAATGTGATACTGATGAGAAGTGTAAGAAGTAGAATAGTACAGAAATTGTCAAAGTAAATGACCATGAAAGTAAACAAAAATGAAACAATAATTTACCTTATAGCAATAGCAAGTAAGGATTTTGAGTTAAATGATATTATTTTGTGACAACGAATGTTATGATAAAGTTTATGTTATGTTATACCAATTATGTGTTGAGTTAATGAAAGGTAATGAAACAAGATGTATTATTCAATTACTGTTGTAGAATGATGTGTGAAGCAGCTAGTTAGCGTTAATAGATTTGAATTTTCTTATATGTGATCCATAGGTCAAGATAAAATTGTCATTAGATATGGAAAAAATAATTGTTTATGTAAATGTTAATAGTTAAGATTTGATTATATGTATGAATTTATGTAAAAGGGCTATAGATGTTTACCAGTTATAAACTCAGGTAGGTCCGTTTACAATAAAAGGCCTAACAGCCAAAAACACTATATAACCACTCATAACATAAAGGTTAGGTACATAAATTAATAATAATTAATGAATACGGTTTGAAGAGCTAGGAAAAAACATTAAATTAGTAATGATATATAATAAACCATATCAATTTATACAAATTATGATAATGCCACAATGCCATGATATCGATTGATAACGTTTAATATCGAAAAGGTAGTAAATATAAAAGAAACAGGCTCATATCAAAAAACCAGCAGAATATGTGTAGAAAATAATAAACCAACTATCGGTAAAGTTATATTCCGATATGATAGCAAATTAATAAGGAATAGACAAAAAATATATGAAATAAACACTATATACAAAACATGTAGAAGGAAGAAAAATTCTTGGTTGCTATGGACTACAGGAAATGAAGAAGTTGTTGATTTTCAATTATTGCTTTTGATGATCTGAATGTGATGAGATTAAAAATCTAGTAAATATCTCATATAATCGGAATATTCTAAAATATTTGACACAATTATAATAAACAAAATACTAAAGATAATATTCTTGAATCTTGCCAGTACAGTTTAACCAAACAAGACTATAGTATGAAATCACAATAGAAAATAAATAACTGGGTTCTACAAAGAAGGACTTGAATTGTCCCATATCCGAAAGGAATTGATGATATATTAAACCAAATAGAAAGAGTTAACTGTATCACAACTAATAATATACACTACACGAGAACTTATAACCTTTCAAATACACGGAACATCACTAATTGCTTCAACCGAGAGAAGAATGTATTTGGATCCAGGAATTGCAGAAGGAGCATCAATCGGGCTGCAAATCAATCCAGAGAGCTGTATTTCCGAGGTCAACAGGACAAGAATTCCATTTTATTAAACCGAAGAAAGAATATCGTACGGCGTAATCATCCAGGACAGCAAAATTATCAAACAACCGCCTACACAGATTCGCTTCGTTATAGTCTGGTAAATTATTATTGTATAAATCATATTAACTACACAACACTTCAAATCTGTAAATCTTGCATTCTTATCTATGTATTTTTAATCTTCCCCACAGTTACAAGAACCTTCACACCCTGAATTTAGTTAATTACAAATTAAAACACATTATATAACCGAATCTAAATAAAGTATCGGACTGATTAATAATCGATTCACGCAATCTATAGCCCATGTGTATGTCAGTTAGAACATATCTTATTCAATGTTAAAGAAGTAAACAAATAAAGAACCTTTGTATAGTTGCAAAATCTTGTCATTTGGAGTATGATTTAATGAATTGGGAATAAAAAGTAACTGACTAAGTATAGAATAATTGGTTAACATAAACAGTGAAATAACCTCTAAGTTTCGTTGCTCCGGTACTACAGCGCTTATAGCGGAATTCTCCGACACCAAAGAGAGAGCGTAAAAATACAAAATTATACATAATTCTCTTCAAGGTATAATAGGGTTGAACGAAATTACAGAATAACACATTAATTATTTAAGTTTCAAGTACACTAACACTGATATTTTTTTAGAGAGATAAGTTAATATTAGTTAATTAAATCAATATATCCTACAACTCCAAATATCTCAGATATTTAAATAATTAAGTAAATTAAAACGACCTAAGAGAGTAAAGACAGGGGAACATACCCGTTCATAGCAACGAATAGGCTAATATTGCGTGACACATTATAAGACGCAAGTAGTCGTTTTATAACAAATTGGCGCTCAACCAGTGTAGGGCTTAAGTTAAGTAACTATAACTATATTAATATTACTTAACCAGAGCAGGCAACTGTGGGAGAGTAAACATGCATACCAGAGGTAGATCAAGGATTAGGGCAGGAGAAACGGAGAAGGAAATAGATGAACGAGAACAGGAAATAGAACTAATAACAGATAATGAAATGGAACAACAGACAGACGAAATAGCGGAAACTGAAATTATTATGGACAAGGAAAGGGAACCAGTGGAAGAAGATGCCCAAGGGGACCAATCAGATAAATCCAACAAAAAGGAAGACATGAGTATGCAGGAGCTGTTGAGGATAATAATGGAAAGCAACAGACAAATGAAAGAGGAAATTAAGGAAGACTCAAGGAAAACAAATAAGGAAAACTCAAAGAGACTGGAGGAAAAATTCGATAAAACGAATGAGGAAAATAAGGAAAATTTTAGGAAAACAAATGAGGAAATTAAAGAAACCTCAAAACAAATGAACGAAAGATTAAACCAAATTCACGAAAGGTTAGATAGGAATGATGAGGGTTTAAAACAAATGAAGGAAGACATCTTACAAATACATGAAGAAAATTTAAGGCAAATTAATGAAAAAATTGAAAATCTTCATGTGACAATTAACCAGAAGGTGGACCAAAATAATGAGGAAAGAAAATTAGAAATAGCCAAAACAAATGAAGGGTTAGAAAAAACTAACGAAACAATAGTACAGGTTCGTGAAGAACTACAAAATAAAATTAATTACATAAAAATTGAGAGTAAAACAATGGTCGAAGAAATCCAACAGGAAACTGTCGGAAAATATGAGCAAATTAAAAATGAAGTACATCAGGTACGGGAAGAGAATAAGGAAGGTATTACGCAAATACAGACAGACGTGGGCGAACGACTCGAAAGAGTCTATGGCAATTTAAACAGTATGGAAGGTCAAATTAATACCAGTAAAAATAAAATAGAGGAAATTAGTAGACGTGAATTACAGTTGCAAGAAGAAGTAGGTTCATGGCGGGATAGGACATGTCAACATAGTCATACAAATAACCACGAGAACCGGGAATCGATTAATTTTCGTAATTACAAGCGCAATCCGATGGAATTTTTAAAGAGGTTGGAAGAGATGATTACAAAAAATAGAGAAAATCGCTGGAGTATTATACGCAGTATGATTGATGAGACATTTAAAGATACCTATGATAATTGGTGGACAGCGGTGCGCCCGGATATACTGGACATGACCGAATTCAAAAAACAATTTAAAGAGAAATATTGGTCTGAATCGACCCAGAACATAATTAGAAATAATTTGAGTAACGGTCGATACGAAACAAACATAGGCCAGTCTCCTACTTCATACTTTCTAGGAAAAGTATGTATGGCACGGAACTTAGAGCCCAGAATTCCCGAAGAATGTTTGGTGATACAACTATCCTACCATTACGAGGAAGGGATAAAAAATGCACGTATGTGTAGCCAAATCAAAACGATTTCAGCCATGGCCAAATTCCTTGAGAATTATGAGCACGAGAACCAATACCAAAGAAATAGGATGTTAAACTATAAATATCAGAAGTATAATAATAACGCGCCACCAACCAATTCTCATAATAATGATCACAATCGACCTGCGCAGAACGTTAATGCAAATAGAACCCAAAATGAGCACGCGAATAATAATTCCAGGAACTATAATTATGGTGGCAATAATACTTATAATTACCGCGATAGTCGCAATAATAGAGGAGATGGGGACAGACGACCCAATAATTATAGGCATAACGTTAATTATATCTACTCCAGGCCTCAAGGTAATCAGCGACGGTATTACCCAAGGAGTCACCGATATGACAATCATTATGACCAGTCCCGGCGTGAAGACAACTATCCACCTGAAAGAAATTATAGGATAGCGGAACCTAATACGGAGGATCGCACCGAAACTGTACTAAATCAACATAATAATCCAAATGAAAATAGAGAAGAGGGGGTAAGCCCTCATTGAAACTAATAGAGGCAGTGAAAAATAATGAACCCTATCACGAAAATGATTAAGGGAACATACAATCAGGAGTCCATAAAGAAATATTACCACTAAATTCTAAAATACAATAAGAACAACTTATTATCGATTTGAAGAGAAAATACTTGGAACTTAAAAAGAATTTGAATTTGAATAAAACCACTAAATTCTAAAATACAATAAGAACCACTTATTATCGATTTTGAAGAAAAAACACTTGTAAATAAAAGAGAATTTGTTGAACAATAAAATAAATAGAAAAAAAAATGTCATTCAAAATGAAGTAAGTCTGAATTAAAATATAGTTATGAAGAAGGTATTAAGAAGCGTTAATAACAAACCCCAAGATTACAGAAGAAAGCTAGAATTATTACTAAACGTCTACAAAGAAATAGTGTGAATAATGAATAATGAAACCCCAAGATTACAGAAGAAAGCTAGAATTATTACTAAACGTCTATAAAGAAATAGTGTGAATAATGAATAATGAAACCCCAAGATTACAGAAGAAAGCTAGAATTATTACTAAACGTCTACAAAGAAATAGTGTGAATAATGAATAATGAAACCCCAAGATAAAAGTTTTTACCTCAAATCTACCTATGCAAAATAAAGAAAGAGAAAAATCGTATGACCTAAAATACATACCACATTGCCAAGTGAAGGAAACAACTTCAGTAAACGATTGAATGTAACCAATGTAATATTAAAGAAAACGAGAAAGAAAGAGTATTTATGAACATAATTCATTGAAAAATAAACAGCCAAAATAATGAAATACGATAAGAAAAATAATAGTTGAGCTAAGGACTGTACTTAGTCAGAAACACAGTTATAATGATTATCACACAATAACTATTTAGAAAATATTGAGATCAGAAAAACAAATGAAGAAGATACTTAGCATTATAATCACAACAAGAATGAAAAACAAAATTAATTACAAATGATAACTGTCAGATTTAATATCAAAGAATGTTTAAGGAAACTAGAATGGAATCACAAAGTATGAAGGATAGTAATGAAGAAATATAAAAGCAACAAAGAAAAAAAAAAATGTTTTTCCCAAATATTTATTATTAAGTAATTAAAGAGATTATTAGGAGATTATTATATTTTATAGCTGACTGTAGATGAATTCCAGCAGTACTATATTAAGGTGTGGTGTGGGCAGCAGAGTATGAAGCCAAACAGTGCCTCTCTGAACTGTACCAACGCACATATTAGGGATTGTTAGGGAAATTAAATATTTAAGGAATAGTAGAATAGTTGCAAGAATGACCTCAGTTTCCAAAAGAGTAGGACGAAGAAAACAGAAAGAAATTAGATGACAGAAGAATAATTGAGAAATACAGTGATTACAGTAATTATAAGTAGAAGAGATGTGAACCTAAAGTATCATTGAATATTGTAGCCAACTATCAACAAATACTGTTTACAGAAATTAAAAATGATCAAGAATGTTAATTAAAATGATGAAATGTTATTAAATAAAGAATTATTAATACTAGTCTAATGAAGTTACATTGAGAATCCCGTCGTCAACCATTAATATTGATATGAAGAAAAGGCATGTGAAAAAGACAAGTTTATTTGACCTAAACTTCATTCAGGTAAACTAAACTTTTTTAGGAGGGGGAGCATATGTAACGCAACAGAAATGCTGGCATCCATGTTACATAAAAATTATGTTAACAAAATAATAAACAAGTCAATATCTAACCTCATGATAAAACAAAAGTCTAATAATTACATTTATAATTATAGATAAAGATAAATAAGGATGCAAGGTAGAAATAACGAGAATAAACAAACCTGTAAGTTAGATAATAGTTAATGATCTATGTTCAGTGAAAAGTAAATCAATGTGATACTGATGAGAAGTGTAAGAAGTAGAATAGTACAGAAATTGTCAAAGTAAATGACCATGAAAGTAAACAAAAATGAAACAATAATTTACCTTATAGCAATAGCAAGTAAGGATTTTGAGTTAAATGATATTATTTTGTGACAACGAATGTTATGATAAAGTTTATGTTATGTTATACCAATTATGTGTTGAGTTAATGAAAGGTAATGAAACAAGATGTATTATTCAATTACTGTTGTAGAATGATGTGTGAAGCAGCTAGTTAGCGTTAATAGATTTGAATTTTCTTATATGTGATCCATAGGTCAAGATAAAATTGTCATTAGATATGGAAAAAATAATTGTTTATGTAAATGTTAATAGTTAAGATTTGATTATATGTATGAATTTATGTAAAAGGGCTATAGATGTTTACCAGTTATAAACTCAGGTAGGTCCGTTTACAATAAAAGGCCTAACAGCCAAAAACACTATATAACCACTCATAACATAAAGGTTAGGTACATAAATTAATAATAATTAATGAATACGGTTTGAAGAGCTAGGAAAAAACATTAAATTAGTAATGATATATAATAAACCATATCAATTTATACAAATTATGATAATGCCACAATGCCATGATATCGATTGATAACGTTTAATATCGAAAAGGTAGTAAATATAAAAGAAACAGGCTCATATCAAAAAACCAGCAGAATATGTGTAGAAAATAATAAACCAACTATCGGTAAAGTTATATTCCGATATGATAGCAAATTAATAAGGAATAGACAAAAAATATATGAAATAAACACTATATACAAAACATGTAGAAGGAAGAAAAATTCTTGGTTGCTATGGACTACAGGAAATGAAGAAGTTGTTGATTTTCAATTATTGCTTTTGATGATCTGAATGTGATGAGATTAAAAATCTAGTAAATATCTCATATAATCGGAATATTCTAAAATATTTGACACAATTATAATAAACAAAATACTAAAGATAATATTCTTGAATCTTGCCAGTACAGTTTAACCAAACAAGACTATAGTATGAAATCACAATAGAAAATAAATAACTGGGTTCTACAAAGAAGGACTTGAATTGTCCCATATCCGAAAGGAATTGATGATATATTAAACCAAATAGAAAGAGTTAACTGTATCACAACTAATAATATACACTACACGAGAACTTATAACCTTTCAAATACACGGAACATCACTAATTGCTTCAACCGAGAGAAGAATGTATTTGGATCCAGG
The DNA here is from genome assembly GCA_034769895.1 of Magicicada septendecula. NCBI lineage: Eukaryota > Metazoa > Arthropoda > Insecta > Hemiptera > Cicadidae > Magicicada > Magicicada septendecula. The sequence continues at coordinate 745,395,575 of CM068368.1, read as the reverse complement.
AATTGCAGAAGGAGCATCAATCGGGCTGCAAATCAATCCAGAGAGCTGTATTTCCGAGGTCAACAGGACAAGAATTCCATTTTATTAAACCGAAGAAAGAATATCGTACGGCGTAATCATCCAGGACAGCAAAATTATCAAACAACCGCCTACACAGATTCGCTTCGTTATAGTCTGGTAAATTATTATTGTATAAATCATATTAACTACACAACACTTCAAATCTGTAAATCTTGCATTCTTATCTATGTATTTTTAATCTTCCCCACAGTTACAAGAACCTTCACACCCTGAATTTAGTTAATTACAAATTAAAACACATTATATAACCGAATCTAAATAAAGTATCGGACTGATTAATAATCGATTCACGCAATCTATAGCCCATGTGTATGTCAGTTAGAACATATCTTATTCAATGTTAAAGAAGTAAACAAATAAAGAACCTTTGTATAGTTGCAAAATCTTGTCATTTGGAGTATGATTTAATGAATTGGGAATAAAAAGTAACTGACTAAGTATAGAATAATTGGTTAACATAAACAGTGAAATAACCTCTAAGTTTCGTTGCTCCGGTACTACAGCGCTTATAGCGGAATTCTCCGACACCAAAGAGAGAGCGTAAAAATACAAAATTATACATAATTCTCTTCAAGGTATAATAGGGTTGAACGAAATTACAGAATAACACATTAATTATTTAAGTTTCAAGTACACTAACACTGATATTTTTTTAGAGAGATAAGTTAATATTAGTTAATTAAATCAATATATCCTACAACTCCAAATATCTCAGATATTTAAATAATTAAGTAAATTAAAACGACCTAAGAGAGTAAAGACAGGGGAACATACCCGTTCATAGCAACGAATAGGCTAATATTGCGTGACACATTATAAGACGCAAGTAGTCGTTTTATAACAAATTGGCGCTCAACCAGTGTAGGGCTTAAGTTAAGTAACTATAACTATATTAATATTACTTAACCAGAGCAGGCAACTGTGGGAGAGTAAACATGCATACCAGAGGTAGATCAAGGATTAGGGCAGGAGAAACGGAGAAGGAAATAGATGAACGAGAACAGGAAATAGAACTAATAACAGATAATGAAATGGAACAACAGACAGACGAAATAGCGGAAACTGAAATTATTATGGACAAGGAAAGGGAACCAGTGGAAGAAGATGCCCAAGGGGACCAATCAGATAAATCCAACAAAAAGGAAGACATGAGTATGCAGGAGCTGTTGAGGATAATAATGGAAAGCAACAGACAAATGAAAGAGGAAATTAAGGAAGACTCAAGGAAAACAAATAAGGAAAACTCAAAGAGACTGGAGGAAAAATTCGATAAAACGAATGAGGAAAATAAGGAAAATTTTAGGAAAACAAATGAGGAAATTAAAGAAACCTCAAAACAAATGAACGAAAGATTAAACCAAATTCACGAAAGGTTAGATAGGAATGATGAGGGTTTAAAACAAATGAAGGAAGACATCTTACAAATACATGAAGAAAATTTAAGGCAAATTAATGAAAAAATTGAAAATCTTCATGTGACAATTAACCAGAAGGTGGACCAAAATAATGAGGAAAGAAAATTAGAAATAGCCAAAACAAATGAAGGGTTAGAAAAAACTAACGAAACAATAGTACAGGTTCGTGAAGAACTACAAAATAAAATTAATTACATAAAAATTGAGAGTAAAACAATGGTCGAAGAAATCCAACAGGAAACTGTCGGAAAATATGAGCAAATTAAAAATGAAGTACATCAGGTACGGGAAGAGAATAAGGAAGGTATTACGCAAATACAGACAGACGTGGGCGAACGACTCGAAAGAGTCTATGGCAATTTAAACAGTATGGAAGGTCAAATTAATACCAGTAAAAATAAAATAGAGGAAATTAGTAGACGTGAATTACAGTTGCAAGAAGAAGTAGGTTCATGGCGGGATAGGACATGTCAACATAGTCATACAAATAACCACGAGAACCGGGAATCGATTAATTTTCGTAATTACAAGCGCAATCCGATGGAATTTTTAAAGAGGTTGGAAGAGATGATTACAAAAAATAGAGAAAATCGCTGGAGTATTATACGCAGTATGATTGATGAGACATTTAAAGATACCTATGATAATTGGTGGACAGCGGTGCGCCCGGATATACTGGACATGACCGAATTCAAAAAACAATTTAAAGAGAAATATTGGTCTGAATCGACCCAGAACATAATTAGAAATAATTTGAGTAACGGTCGATACGAAACAAACATAGGCCAGTCTCCTACTTCATACTTTCTAGGAAAAGTATGTATGGCACGGAACTTAGAGCCCAGAATTCCCGAAGAATGTTTGGTGATACAACTATCCTACCATTACGAGGAAGGGATAAAAAATGCACGTATGTGTAGCCAAATCAAAACGATTTCAGCCATGGCCAAATTCCTTGAGAATTATGAGCACGAGAACCAATACCAAAGAAATAGGATGTTAAACTATAAATATCAGAAGTATAATAATAACGCGCCACCAACCAATTCTCATAATAATGATCACAATCGACCTGCGCAGAACGTTAATGCAAATAGAACCCAAAATGAGCACGCGAATAATAATTCCAGGAACTATAATTATGGTGGCAATAATACTTATAATTACCGCGATAGTCGCAATAATAGAGGAGATGGGGACAGACGACCCAATAATTATAGGCATAACGTTAATTATATCTACCCCAGGCCTCAAGGTAATCAGCGACGGTATTACCCAAGGAGTCACCGATATGACAATCATTATGACCAGTCCCGGCGTGAAGACAACTATCCACCTGAAAGAAATTATAGGATAGCCGAACCTAATACGGAGGATCGCACCGAAACTGTACTAAATCAACATAATAATCCAAATGAAAATAGAGAAGAGGGGGTAAGCCCTCATTGAAACTAATAGAGGCAGTGAAAAATAATGAACCCTATCACGAAAATGATTAAGGGAACATACAATCAGGAGTCCATAAAGAAATATTACCACTAAATTCTAAAATACAATAAGAACAACTTATTATCGATTTGAAGAGAAAATACTTGGAACTTAAAAAGAATTTGAATTTGAATAAAACCACTAAATTCTAAAATACAATAAGAACCACTTATTATCGATTTTGAAGAAAAAACACTTGTAAATAAAAGAGAATTTGTTGAACAATAAAATAAATAGAAAAAAAAATGTCATTCAAAATGAAGTAAGTCTGAATTAAAATATAGTTATGAAGAAGGTATTAAGAAGCGTTAATAACAAACCCCAAGATTACAGAAGAAAGCTAGAATTATTACTAAACGTCTACAAAGAAATAGTGTGAATAATGAATAATGAAACCCCAAGATTACAGAAGAAAGCTAGAATTATTACTAAACGTCTATAAAGAAATAGTGTGAATAATGAATAATGAAACCCCAAGATTACAGAAGAAAGCTAGAATTATTACTAAACGTCTACAAAGAAATAGTGTGAATAATGAATAATGAAACCCCAAGATAAAAGTTTTTACCTCAAATCTACCTATGCAAAATAAAGAAAGAGAAAAATCGTATGACCTAAAATACATACCACATTGCCAAGTGAAGGAAACAACTTCAGTAAACGATTGAATGTAACCAATGTAATATTAAAGAAAACGAGAAAGAAAGAGTATTTATGAACATAACTCATTGAAAAATAAACAGCCAAAATAATGAAATACGATAAGAAAAATAATAGTTGAGCTAAGGACTGTACTTAGTCAGAAACACAGTTATAATGATTATCACACAATAACTATTTAGAAAATATTGAGATCAGAAAAACAAATGAAGAAGATACTTAGCATTATAATCACAACAAGAATGAAAAACAAAATTAATTACAAATGATAACTGTCAGATTTAATATCAAAGAATGTTTAAGGAAACTAAAATGGAATCACAAAGTATGAAGGATAGTAATGAAGAAATATAAAAGCAACAAAGAAAAAAAAAAAATGTTTTTCCCAAATATTTATTATTAAGTAATTAAAGAGATTATTAGGAGATTATTATATTTTATAGCTGACTGTAGATGAATTCCAGCAGTACTATATTAAGGTGTGGTGTGGGCAGCAGAGTATGAAGCCAAACAGTGCCTCTCTGAACTGTACCAACGCACATATTAGGGATTGTTAGGGAAATTAAATATTTAAGGAATAGTAGAATAGTTGCAAGAATGACCTCAGTTTCCAAAAGAGTAGGACGAAGAAAACAGAAAGAAATTATATGACAGAAGAATAATTGAGAAATACAGTGATTACAGTAATTATAAGTAGAAGAGATGTGAACCTAAAGTATCATTGAATATTGTAGCCAACTATCAACAAATACTGTTTACAGAAATTAAAAATGATCAAGAATGTTAATTAAAATGATGAAATGTTATTAAATAAAGAATTATTAATACTAGTCTAATGAAGTTACATTGAGAATCCCGTCGTCAACCATTAATATTGATATGAAGAAAAGGCATGTGAAAAAGACAAGTTTATTTGACCTAAACTTCATTCAGGTAAACTAAACTTTTTTAGGAGGGGGAGCATATGTAACGCAACAGAAATGCTGGCATCCATGTTACATAAAAATTATGTTAACAAAATAATAAACAAGTCAATATCTAACCTCATGATAAAACAAAAGTCTAATAATTACATTTATAATTATAGATAAAGATAAATAAGGATGCAAGGTAGAAATAACGAGAATAAACAAACCTGTAAGTTAGATAATAGTTAATGATCTATGTTCAGTGAAAAGTAAATCAATGTGATACTGATGAGAAGTGTAAGAAGTAGAATAGTACAGAAATTGTCAAAGTAAATGACCATGAAAGTAAACAAAAATGAAACAATAATTTACCTTATAGCAATAGCAAGTAAGGATTTTGAGTTAAATGATATTATTTTGTGACAACGAATGTTATGATAAAGTTTATGTTATGTTATACCAATTATGTGTTGAGTTAATGAAAGGTAATGAAACAAGATGTATTATTCAATTACTGTTGTAGAATGATGTGTGAAGCAGCTAGTTAGCGTTAATAGATTTGAATTTTCTTATATGTGATCCATAGGTCAAGATAAAATTGTCATTAGATATGGAAAAAATAATTGTTTATGTAAATGTTAATAGTTAAGATTTGATTATATGTATGAATTTATGTAAAAGGGCTATAGATGTTTACCAGTTATAAACTCAGGTAGGTCCGTTTACAATAAAAGGCCTAACAGCCAAAAACACTATATAACCACTCATAACATAAAGGTTAGGTACATAAATTAATAATAATTAATGAATACGGTTTGAAGAGCTAGGAAAAAACATTAAATTAGTAATGATATATAATAAACCATATCAATTTATACAAATTATGATAATGCCACAATGCCATGATATCGATTGATAACGTTTAATATCGAAAAGGTAGTAAATATAAAAGAAACAGGCTCATATCAAAAAACCAGCAGAATATGTGTAGAAAATAATAAACCAACTATCGGTAAAGTTATATTCCGATATGATAGCAAATTAATAAGGAATAGACAAAAAATATATGAAATAAACACTATATACAAAACATGTAGAAGGAAGAAAAATTCTTGGTTGCTATGGACTACAGGAAATGAAGAAGTTGTTGATTTTCAATTATTGCTTTTGATGATCTGAATGTGATGAGATTAAAAATCTAGTAAATATCTCATATAATCGGAATATTCTAAAATATTTGACACAATTATAATAAACAAAATACTAAAGATAATATTCTTGAATCTTGCCAGTACAGTTTAACCAAACAAGACTATAGTATGAAATCACAATAGAAAATAAATAACTGGGTTCTACAAAGGAGGACTTGAATTGTCCCATATCCGAAAGGAATTGATGATATATTAAACCAAATAGAAAGAGTTAACTGTATCACAACTAATAATATACACTACACGAGAACTTATAACCTTTCAAATACACGGAACATCACTAATTGCTTCAACCGAGAGAAGAATGTATTTGGATCCAGGAATTGCAGAAGGAGCATCAATCGGGCTGCAAATCAATCCAGAGAGCTGTATTTCCGAGGTCAACAGGACAAGAATTCCATTTTATTAAACCGAAGAAAGAATATCGTACGGCGTAATCATCCAGGACAGCAAAATTATCAAACAACCGCCTACACAGATTCGCTTCGTTATAGTCTGGTAAATTATTATTGTATAAATCATATTAACTACACAACACTTCAAATCTGTAAATCTTGCATTCTTATCTATGTATTTTTAATCTTCCCCACAGTTACAAGAACCTTCACACCCTGAATTTAGTTAATTACAAATTAAAACACATTATATAACCGAATCTAAATAAAGTATCGGACTGATTAATAATCGATTCACGCAATCTATAGCCCATGTGTATGTCAGTTAGAACATATCTTATTCAATGTTAAAGAAGTAAACAAATAAAGAACCTTTGTATAGTTGCAAAATCTTGTCATTTGGAGTATGATTTAATGAATTGGGAATAAAAAGTAACTGACTAAGTATAGAATAATTGGTTAACATAAACAGTGAAATAACCTCTAAGTTTCGTTGCTCCGGTACTACAGCGCTTATAGCGGAATTCTCCGACACCAAAGAGAGAGCGTAAAAATACAAAATTATACATAATTCTCTTCAAGGTATAATAGGGTTGAACGAAATTACAGAATAACACATTAATTATTTAAGTTTCAAGTACACTAACACTGATATTTTTTTAGAGAGATAAGTTAATATTAGTTAATTAAATCAATATATCCTACAACTCCAAATATCTCAGATATTTAAATAATTAAGTAAATTAAAACGACCTAAGAGAGTAAAGACAGGGGAACATACCCGTTCATAGCAACGAATAGGCTAATATTGCGTGACACATTATAAGACGCAAGTAGTCGTTTTATAACAAATTGGCGCTCAACCAGTGTAGGGCTTAAGTTAAGTAACTATAACTATATTAATATTACTTAACCAGAGCAGGCAACTGTGGGAGAGTAAACATGCATACCAGAGGTAGATCAAGGATTAGGGCAGGAGAAACGGAGAAGGAAATAGATGAACGAGAACAGGAAATAGAACTAATAACAGATAATGAAATGGAACAACAGACAGACGAAATAGCGGAAACTGAAATTATTATGGACAAGGAAAGGGAACCAGTGGAAGAAGATGCCCAAGGGGACCAATCAGATAAATCCAACAAAAAGGAAGACATGAGTATGCAGGAGCTGTTGAGGATAATAATGGAAAGCAACAGACAAATGAAAGAGGAAATTAAGGAAGACTCAAGGAAAACAAATAAGGAAAACTCAAAGAGACTGGAGGAAAAATTCGATAAAACGAATGAGGAAAATAAGGAAAATTTTAGGAAAACAAATGAGGAAATTAAAGAAACCTCAAAACAAATGAACGAAAGATTAAACCAAATTCACGAAAGGTTAGATAGGAATGATGAGGGTTTAAAACAAATGAAGGAAGACATCTTACAAATACATGAAGAAAATTTAAGGCAAATTAATGAAAAAATTGAAAATCTTCATGTGACAATTAACCAGAAGGTGGACCAAAATAATGAGGAAAGAAAATTAGAAATAGCCAAAACAAATGAAGGGTTAGAAAAAACTAACGAAACAATAGTACAGGTTCGTGAAGAACTACAAAATAAAATTAATTACATAAAAATTGAGAGTAAAACAATGGTCGAAGAAATCCAACAGGAAACTGTCGGAAAATATGAGCAAATTAAAAATGAAGTACATCAGGTACGGGAAGAGAATAAGGAAGGTATTACGCAAATACAGACAGACGTGGGCGAACGACTCGAAAGAGTCTATGGCAATTTAAACAGTATGGAAGGTCAAATTAATACCAGTAAAAATAAAATAGAGGAAATTAGTAGACGTGAATTACAGTTGCAAGAAGAAGTAGGTTCATGGCGGGATAGGACATGTCAACATAGTCATACAAATAACCACGAGAACCGGGAATCGATTAATTTTCGTAATTACAAGCGCAATCCGATGGAATTTTTAAAGAGGTTGGAAGAGATGATTACAAAAAATAGAGAAAATCGCTGGAGTATTATACGCAGTATGATTGATGAGACATTTAAAGATACCTATGATAATTGGTGGACAGCGGTGCGCCCGGATATACTGGACATGACCGAATTCAAAAAACAATTTAAAGAGAAATATTGGTCTGAATCGACCCAGAACATAATTAGAAATAATTTGAGTAACGGTCGATACGAAACAAACATAGGCCAGTCTCCTACTTCATACTTTCTAGGAAAAGTATGTATGGCACGGAACTTAGAGCCCAGAATTCCCGAAGAATGTTTGGTGATACAACTATCCTACCATTACGAGGAAGGGATAAAAAATGCACGTATGTGTAGCCAAATCAAAACGATTTCAGCCATGGCCAAATTCCTTGAGAATTATGAGCACGAGAACCAATACCAAAGAAATAGGATGTTAAACTATAAATATCAGAAGTATAATAATAACGCGCCACCAACCAATTCTCATAATAATGATCACAATCGACCTGCGCAGAACGTTAATGCAAATAGAACCCAAAATGAGCACGCGAATAATAATTCCAGGAACTATAATTATGGTGGCAATAATACTTATAATTACCGCGATAGTCGCAATAATAGAGGAGATGGGGACAGACGACCCAATAATTATAGGCATAACGTTAATTATATCTACCCCAGGCCTCAAGGTAATCAGCGACGGTATTACCCAAGGAGTCACCGATATGACAATCATTATGACCAGTCCCGGCGTGAAGACAACTATCCACCTGAAAGAAATTATAGGATAGCCGAACCTAATACGGAGGATCGCACCGAAACTGTACTAAATCAACATAATAATCCAAATGAAAATAGAGAAGAGGGGGTAAGCCCTCATTGAAACTAATAGAGGCAGTGAAAAATAATGAACCCTATCACGAAAATGATTAAGGGAACATACAATCAGGAGTCCATAAAGAAATATTACCACTAAATTCTAAAATACAATAAGAACAACTTATTATCGATTTGAAGAGAAAATACTTGGAACTTAAAAAGAATTTGAATTTGAATAAAACCACTAAATTCTAAAATACAATAAGAACCACTTATTATCGATTTTGAAGAAAAAACACTTGTAAATAAAAGAGAATTTGTTGAACAATAAAATAAATAGAAAAAAAAATGTCATTCAAAATGAAGTAAGTCTGAATTAAAATATAGTTATGAAGAAGGTATTAAGAAGCGTTAATAACAAACCCCAAGATTACAGAAGAAAGCTAGAATTATTACTAAACGTCTACAAAGAAATAGTGTGAATAATGAATAATGAAACCCCAAGATTACAGAAGAAAGCTAGAATTATTACTAAACGTCTATAAAGAAATAGTGTGAATAATGAATAATGAAACCCCAAGATTACAGAAGAAAGCTAGAATTATTACTAAACGTCTACAAAGAAATAGTGTGAATAATGAATAATGAAACCCCAAGATAAAAGTTTTTACCTCAAATCTACCTATGCAAAATAAAGAAAGAGAAAAATCGTATGACCTAAAATACATACCACATTGCCAAGTGAAGGAAACAACTTCAGTAAACGATTGAATGTAACCAATGTAATATTAAAGAAAACGAGAAAGAAAGAGTATTTATGAACATAACTCATTGAAAAATAAACAGCCAAAATAATGAAATACGATAAGAAAAATAATAGTTGAGCTAAGGACTGTACTTAGTCAGAAACACAGTTATAATGATTATCACACAATAACTATTTAGAAAATATTGAGATCAGAAAAACAAATGAAGAAGATACTTAGCATTATAATCACAACAAGAATGAAAAACAAAATTAATTACAAATGATAACTGTCAGATTTAATATCAAAGAATGTTTAAGGAAACTAAAATGGAATCACAAAGTATGAAGGATAGTAATGAAGAAATATAAAAGCAACAAAGAAAAAAAAAATGTTTTTCCCAAATATTTATTATTAAGTAATTAAAGAGATTATTAGGAGATTATTATATTTTATAGCTGACTGTAGATGAATTCCAGCAGTACTATATTAAGGTGTGGTGTGGGCAGCAGAGTATGAAGCCAAACAGTGCCTCTCTGAACTGTACCAACGCACATATTAGGGATTGTTAGGGAAATTAAATATTTAAGGAATAGTAGAATAGTTGCAAGAATGACCTCAGTTTCCAAAAGAGTAGGACGAAGAAAACAGAAAGAAATTATATGACAGAAGAATAATTGAGAAATACAGTGATTACAGTAATTATAAGTAGAAGAGATGTGAACCTAAAGTATCATTGAATATTGTAGCCAACTATCAACAAATACTGTTTACAGAAATTAAAAATGATCAAGAATGTTAATTAAAATGATGAAATGTTATTAAATAAAGAATTATTAATACTAGTCTAATGAAGTTACATTGAGAATCCCGTCGTCAACCATTAATATTGATATGAAGAAAAGGCATGTGAAAAAGACAAGTTTATTTGACCTAAACTTCATTCAGGTAAACTAAACTTTTTTAGGAGGGGGAGCATATGTAACGCAACAGAAATGCTGGCATCCATGTTACATAAAAATTATGTTAACAAAATAATAAACAAGTCAATATCTAACCTCATGATAAAACAAAAGTCTAATAATTACATTTATAATTATAGATAAAGATAAATAAGGATGCAAGGTAGAAATAACGAGAATAAACAAACCTGTAAGTTAGATAATAGTTAATGATCTATGTTCAGTGAAAAGTAAATCAATGTGATACTGATGAGAAGTGTAAGAAGTAGAATAGTACAGAAATTGTCAAAGTAAATGACCATGAAAGTAAACAAAAATGAAACAATAATTTACCTTATAGCAATAGCAAGTAAGGATTTTGAGTTAAATGATATTATTTTGTGACAACGAATGTTATGATAAAGTTTATGTTATGTTATACCAATTATGTGTTGAGTTAATGAAAGGTAATGAAACAAGATGTATTATTCAATTACTGTTGTAGAATGATGTGTGAAGCAGCTAGTTAGCGTTAATAGATTTGAATTTTCTTATATGTGATCCATAGGTCAAGATAAAATTGTCATTAGATATGGAAAAAATAATTGTTTATGTAAATGTTAATAGTTAAGATTTGATTATATGTATGAATTTATGTAAAAGGGCTATAGATGTTTACCAGTTATAAACTCAGGTAGGTCCGTTTACAATAAAAGGCCTAACAGCCAAAAACACTATATAACCACTCATAACATAAAGGTTAGGTACATAAATTAATAATAATTAATGAATACGGTTTGAAGAGCTAGGAAAAAACATTAAATTAGTAATGATATATAATAAACCATATCAATTTATACAAATTATGATAATGCCACAATGCCATGATATCGATTGATAACGTTTAATATCGAAAAGGTAGTAAATATAAAAGAAACAGGCTCATATCAAAAAACCAGCAGAATATGTGTAGAAAATAATAAACCAACTATCGGTAAAGTTATATTCCGATATGATAGCAAATTAATAAGGAATAGACAAAAAATATATGAAATAAACACTATATACAAAACATGTAGAAGGAAGAAAAATTCTTGGTTGCTATGGACTACAGGAAATGAAGAAGTTGTTGATTTTCAATTATTGCTTTTGATGATCTGAATGTGATGAGATTAAAAATCTAGTAAATATCTCATATAATCGGAATATTCTAAAATATTTGACACAATTATAATAAACAAAATACTAAAGATAATATTCTTGAATCTTGCCAGTACAGTTTAACCAAACAAGACTATAGTATGAAATCACAATAGAAAATAAATAACTGGGTTCTACAAAGAAGGACTTGAATTGTCCCATATCCGAAAGGAATTGATGATATATTAAACCAAATAGAAAGAGTTAACTGTATCACAACTAATAATATACACTACACGAGAACTTATAACCTTTCAAATACACGGAACATCACTAATTGCTTCAACCGAGAGAAGAATGTATTTGGATCCAGGAATTGCAGAAGGAGCATCAATCGGGCTGCAAATCAATCCAGAGAGCTGTATTTCCGAGGTCAACAGGACAAGAATTCCATTTTATTAAACCGAAGAAAGAATATCGTACGGCGTAATCATCCAGGACAGCAAAATTATCAAACAACCGCCTACACAGATTCGCTTCGTTATAGTCTGGTAAATTATTATTGTATAAATCATATTAACTACACAACACTTCAAATCTGTAAATCTTGCATTCTTATCTATGTATTTTTAATCTTCCCCACAGTTACAAGAACCTTCACACCCTGAATTTAGTTAATTACAAATTAAAACACATTATATAACCGAATCTAAATAAAGTATCGGACTGATTAATAATCGATTCACGCAATCTATAGCCCATGTGTATGTCAGTTAGAACATATCTTATTCAATGTTAAAGAAGTAAACAAATAAAGAACCTTTGTATAGTTGCAAAATCTTGTCATTTGGAGTATGATTTAATGAATTGGGAATAAAAAGTAACTGACTAAGTATAGAATAATTGGTTAACATAAACAGTGAAATAACCTCTAAGTTTCGTTGCTCCGGTACTACAGCGCTTATAGCGGAATTCTCCGACACCAAAGAGAGAGCGTAAAAATACAAAATTATACATAATTCTCTTCAAGGTATAATAGGGTTGAACGAAATTACAGAATAACACATTAATTATTTAAGTTTCAAGTACACTAACACTGATATTTTTTTAGAGAGATAAGTTAATATTAGTTAATTAAATCAATATATCCTACAACTCCAAATATCTCAGATATTTAAATAATTAAGTAAATTAAAACGACCTAAGAGAGTAAAGACAGGGGAACATACCCGTTCATAGCAACGAATAGGCTAATATTGCGTGACACATTATAAGACGCAAGTAGTCGTTTTATAACAAATTGGCGCTCAACCAGTGTAGGGCTTAAGTTAAGTAACTATAACTATATTAATATTACTTAACCAGAGCAGGCAACTGTGGGAGAGTAAACATGCATACCAGAGGTAGATCAAGGATTAGGGCAGGAGAAACGGAGAAGGAAATAGATGAACGAGAACAGGAAATAGAACTAATAACAGATAATGAAATGGAACAACAGACAGACGAAATAGCGGAAACTGAAATTATTATGGACAAGGAAAGGGAACCAGTGGAAGAAGATGCCCAAGGGGACCAATCAGATAAATCCAACAAAAAGGAAGACATGAGTATGCAGGAGCTGTTGAGGATAATAATGGAAAGCAACAGACAAATGAAAGAGGAAATTAAGGAAGACTCAAGGAAAACAAATAAGGAAAACTCAAAGAGACTGGAGGAAAAATTCGATAAAACGAATGAGGAAAATAAGGAAAATTTTAGGAAAACAAATGAGGAAATTAAAGAAACCTCAAAACAAATGAACGAAAGATTAAACCAAATTCACGAAAGGTTAGATAGGAATGATGAGGGTTTAAAACAAATGAAGGAAGACATCTTACAAATACATGAAGAAAATTTAAGGCAAATTAATGAAAAAATTGAAAATCTTCATGTGACAATTAACCAGAAGGTGGACCAAAATAATGAGGAAAGAAAATTAGAAATAGCCAAAACAAATGAAGGGTTAGAAAAAACTAACGAAACAATAGTACAGGTTCGTGAAGAACTACGAAATAAAATTAATTACATAAAAATTGAGAGTAAAACAATGGTCGAAGAAATCCAACAGGAAACTGTCGGAAAATATGAGCAAATTAAAAATGAAGTACATCAGGTACGGGAAGAGAATAAGGAAGGTATTACGCAAATACAGACAGACGTGGGCGAACGACTCGAAAGAGTCTATGGCAATTTAAACAGTATGGAAGGTCAAATTAATACCAGTAAAAATAAAATAGAGGAAATTAGTAGACGTGAATTACAGTTGCAAGAAGAAGTAGGTTCATGGCGGGATAGGACATGTCAACATAGTCATACAAATAACCACGAGAACCGGGAATCGATTAATTTTCGTAATTACAAGCGCAATCCGATGGAATTTTTAAAGAGGTTGGAAGAGATGATTACAAAAAATAGAGAAAATCGCTGGAGTATTATACGCAGTATGATTGATGAGACATTTAAAGATACCTATGATAATTGGTGGACAGCGGTGCGCCCGGATATACTGGACATGACCGAATTCAAAAAACAATTTAAAGAGAAATATTGGTCTGAATCGACCCAGAACATAATTAGAAATAATTTGAGTAACGGTCGATACGAAACAAACATAGGCCAGTCTCCTACTTCATACTTTCTAGGAAAAGTATGTATGGCACGGAACTTAGAGCCCAGAATTCCCGAAGAATGTTTGGTGATACAACTATCCTACCATTACGAGGAAGGGATAAAAAATGCACGTATGTGTAGCCAAATCAAAACGATTTCAGCCATGGCCAAATTCCTTGAGAATTATGAGCACGAGAACCAATACCAAAGAAATAGGATGTTAAACTATAAATATCAGAAGTATAATAATAACGCGCCACCAACCAATTCTCATAATAATGATCACAATCGACCTGCGCAGAACGTTAATGCAAATAGAACCCAAAATGAGCACGCGAATAATAATTCCAGGAACTATAATTATGGTGGCAATAATAATTATAATTACCGCGATAGTCGCAATAATAGAGGAGATGGGGACAGACGACCCAATAATTATAGGCATAACGTTAATTATATCTACTCCAGGCCTCAAGGTAATCAGCGACGGTATTACCCAAGGAGTCACCGATATGACAATCATTATGACCAGTCCCGGCGTGAAGACAACTATCCACCTGAAAGAAATTATAGGATAGCGGAACCTAATACGGAGGATCGCACCGAAACTGTACTAAATCAACATAATAATCCAAATGAAAATAGAGAAGAGGGGGTAAGCCCTCATTGAAACTAATAGAGGCAGTGAAAAATAATGAACCCTATCACGAAAATGATTAAGGGAACATACAATCAGGAGTCCATAAAGAAATATTACCACTAAATTCTAAAATACAATAAGAACAACTTATTATCGATTTGAAGAGAAAATACTTGGAACTTAAAAAGAATTTGAATTTGAATAAAACCACTAAATTCTAAAATACAATAAGAACCACTTATTATCGATTTTGAAGAAAAAACACTTGTAAATAAAAGAGAATTTGTTGAACAATAAAATAAATAGAAAAAAAAATGTCATTCAAAATGAAGTAAGTCTGAATTAAAATATAGTTATGAAGAAGGTATTAAGAAGCGTTAATAACAAACCCCAAGATTACAGAAGAAAGCTAGAATTATTACTAAACGTCTACAAAGAAATAGTGTGAATAATGAATAATGAAACCCCAAGATTACAGAAGAAAGCTAGAATTATTACTAAACGTCTATAAAGAAATAGTGTGAATAATGAATAATGAAACCCCAAGATTACAGAAGAAAGCTAGAATTATTACTAAACGTCTACAAAGAAATAGTGTGAATAATGAATAATGAAACCCCAAGATAAAAGTTTTTACCTCAAATCTACCTATGCAAAATAAAGAAAGAGAAAAATCGTATGACCTAAAATACATACCACATTGCCAAGTGAAGGAAACAACTTCAGTAAACGATTGAATGTAACCAATGTAATATTAAAGAAAACGAGAAAGAAAGAGTATTTATGAACATAACTCATTGAAAAATAAACAGCCAAAATAATGAAATACGATAAGAAAAATAATAGTTGAGCTAAGGACTGTACTTAGTCAGAAACACAGTTATAATGATTATCACACAATAACTATTTAGAAAATATTGAGATCAGAAAAACAAATGAAGAAGATACTTAGCATTATAATCACAACAAGAATGAAAAACAAAATTAATTACAAATGATAACTGTCAGATTTAATATCAAAGAATGTTTAAGGAAACTAAAATGGAATCACAAAGTATGAAGGATAGTAATGAAGAAATATAAAAGCAACAAAGAAAAAAAAAAAATGTTTTTCCCAAATATTTATTATTAAGTAATTAAAGAGATTATTAGGAGATTATTATATTTTATAGCTGACTGTAGATGAATTCCAGCAGTACTATATTAAGGTGTGGTGTGGGCAGCAGAGTATGAAGCCAAACAGTGCCTCTCTGAACTGTACCAACGCACATATTAGGGATTGTTAGGGAAATTAAATATTTAAGGAATAGTAGAATAGTTGCAAGAATGACCTCAGTTTCCAAAAGAGTAGGACGAAGAAAACAGAAAGAAATTATATGACAGAAGAATAATTGAGAAATACAGTGATTACAGTAATTATAAGTAGAAGAGATGTGAACCTAAAGTATCATTGAATATTGTAGCCAACTATCAACAAATACTGTTTACAGAAATTAAAAATGATCAAGAATGTTAATTAAAATGATGAAATGTTATTAAATAAAGAATTATTAATACTAGTCTAATGAAGTTACATTGAGAATCCCGTCGTCAACCATTAATATTGATATGAAGAAAAGGCATGTGAAAAAGACAAGTTTATTTGACCTAAACTTCATTCAGGTAAACTAAACTTTTTTAGGAGGGGGAGCATATGTAACGCAACAGAAATGCTGGCATCCATGTTACATAAAAATTATGTTAACAAAATAATAAACAAGTCAATATCTAACCTCATGATAAAACAAAAGTCTAATAATTACATTTATAATTATAGATAAAGATAAATAAGGATGCAAGGTAGAAATAACGAGAATAAACAAACCTGTAAGTTAGATAATAGTTAATGATCTATGTTCAGTGAAAAGTAAATCAATGTGATACTGATGAGAAGTGTAAGAAGTAGAATAGTACAGAAATTGTCAAAGTAAATGACCATGAAAGTAAACAAAAATGAAACAATAATTTACCTTATAGCAATAGCAAGTAAGGATTTTGAGTTAAATGATATTATTTTGTGACAACGAATGTTATGATAAAGTTTATGTTATGTTATACCAATTATGTGTTGAGTTAATGAAAGGTAATGAAACAAGATGTATTATTCAATTACTGTTGTAGAATGATGTGTGAAGCAGCTAGTTAGCGTTAATAGATTTGAATTTTCTTATATGTGATCCATAGGTCAAGATAAAATTGTCATTAGATATGGAAAAAATAATTGTTTATGTAAATGTTAATAGTTAAGATTTGATTATATGTATGAATTTATGTAAAAGGGCTATAGATGTTTACCAGTTATAAACTCAGGTAGGTCCGTTTACAATAAAAGGCCTAACAGCCAAAAACACTATATAACCACTCATAACATAAAGGTTAGGTACATAAATTAATAATAATTAATGAATACGGTTTGAAGAGCTAGGAAAAAACATTAAATTAGTAATGATATATAATAAACCATATCAATTTATACAAATTATGATAATGCCACAATGCCATGATATCGATTGATAACGTTTAATATCGAAAAGGTAGTAAATATAAAAGAAACAGGCTCATATCAAAAAACCAGCAGAATATGTGTAGAAAATAATAAACCAACTATCGGTAAAGTTATATTCCGATATGATAGCAAATTAATAAGGAATAGACAAAAAATATATGAAATAAACACTATATACAAAACATGTAGAAGGAAGAAAAATTCTTGGTTGCTATGGACTACAGGAAATGAAGAAGTTGTTGATTTTCAATTATTGCTTTTGATGATCTGAATGTGATGAGATTAAAAATCTAGTAAATATCTCATATAATCGGAATATTCTAAAATATTTGACACAATTATAATAAACAAAATACTAAAGATAATATTCTTGAATCTTGCCAGTACAGTTTAACCAAACAAGACTATAGTATGAAATCACAATAGAAAATAAATAACTGGGTTCTACAAAGAAGGACTTGAATTGTCCCATATCCGAAAGGAATTGATGATATATTAAACCAAATAGAAAGAGTTAACTGTATCACAACTAATAATATACACTACACGAGAACTTATAACCTTTCAAATACACGGAACATCACTAATTGCTTCAACCGAGAGAAGAATGTATTTGGATCCAGGAATTGCAGAAGGAGCATCAATCGGGCTGCAAATCAATCCAGATAGCTGTATTTCCGAGGTCAACAGGACAAGAATTCCATTTTATTAAACCGAAGAAAGAATATCGTACGGCGTAATCATCCAGGACAGCAAAATTATCAAACAACCGCCTACACAGATTCGCTTCGTTATAGTCTGGTAAATTATTATTGTATAAATCATATTAACTACACAACACTTCAAATCTGTAAATCTTGCATTCTTATCTATGTATTTTTAATCTTCCCCACAGTTACAAGAACCTTCACACCCTGAATTTAGTTAATTACAAATTAAAACACATTATATAACCGAATCTAAATAAAGTATCGGACTGATTAATAATCGATTCACGCAATCTATAGCCCATGTGTATGTCAGTTAGAACATATCTTATTCAATGTTAAAGAAGTAAACAAATAAAGAACCTTTGTATAGTTGCAAAATCTTGTCATTTGGAGTATGATTTAATGAATTGGGAATAAAAAGTAACTGACTAAGTATAGAATAATTGGTTAACATAAACAGTGAAATAACCTCTAAGTTTCGTTGCTCCGGTACTACAGCGCTTATAGCGGAATTCTCCGACACCAAAGAGAGAGCGTAAAAATACAAAATTATACATAATTCTCTTCAAGGTATAATAGGGTTGAACGAAATTACAGAATAACACATTAATTATTTAAGTTTCAAGTACACTAACACTGATATTTTTTTAGAGAGATAAGTTAATATTAGTTAATTAAATCAATATATCCTACAACTCCAAATATCTCAGATATTTAAATAATTAAGTAAATTAAAACGACCTAAGAGAGTAAAGACAGGGGAACATACCCGTTCATAGCAACGAATAGGCTAATATTGCGTGACACATTATAAGACGCAAGTAGTCGTTTTATAACAAATTGGCGCTCAACCAGTGTAGGGCTTAAGTTAAGTAACTATAACTATATTAATATTACTTAACCAGAGCAGGCAACTGTGGGAGAGTAAACATGCATACCAGAGGTAGATCAAGGATTAGGGCAGGAGAAACGGAGAAGGAAATAGATGAACGAGAACAGGAAATAGAACTAATAACAGATAATGAAATGGAACAACAGACAGACGAAATAGCGGAAACTGAAATTATTATGGACAAGGAAAGGGAACCAGTGGAAGAAGATGCCCAAGGGGACCAATCAGATAAATCCAACAAAAAGGAAGACATGAGTATGCAGGAGCTGTTGAGGATAATAATGGAAAGCAACAGACAAATGAAAGAGGAAATTAAGGAAGACTCAAGGAAAACAAATAAGGAAAACTCAAAGAGACTGGAGGAAAAATTCGATAAAACGAATGAGGAAAATAAGGAAAATTTTAGGAAAACAAATGAGGAAATTAAAGAAACCTCAAAACAAATGAACGAAAGATTAAACCAAATTCACGAAAGGTTAGATAGGAATGATGAGGGTTTAAAACAAATGAAGGAAGACATCTTACAAATACATGAAGAAAATTTAAGGCAAATTAATGAAAAAATTGAAAATCTTCATGTGACAATTAACCAGAAGGTGGACCAAAATAATGAGGAAAGAAAATTAGAAATAGCCAAAACAAATGAAGGGTTAGAAAAAACTAACGAAACAATAGTACAGGTTCGTGAAGAACTACAAAATAAAATTAATTACATAAAAATTGAGAGTAAAACAATGGTCGAAGAAATCCAACAGGAAACTGTCGGAAAATATGAGCAAATTAAAAATGAAGTACATCAGGTACGGGAAGAGAATAAGGAAGGTATTACGCAAATACAGACAGACGTGGGCGAACGACTCGAAAGAGTCTATGGCAATTTAAACAGTATGGAAGGTCAAATTAATACCAGTAAAAATAAAATAGAGGAAATTAGTAGACGTGAATTACAGTTGCAAGAAGAAGTAGGTTCATGGCGGGATAGGACATGTCAACATAGTCATACAAATAACCACGAGAACCGGGAATCGATTAATTTTCGTAATTACAAGCGCAATCCGATGGAATTTTTAAAGAGGTTGGAAGAGATGATTACAAAAAATAGAGAAAATCGCTGGAGTATTATACGCAGTATGATTGATGAGACATTTAAAGATACCTATGATAATTGGTGGACAGCGGTGCGCCCGGATATACTGGACATGACCGAATTCAAAAAACAATTTAAAGAGAAATATTGGTCTGAATCGACCCAGAACATAATTAGAAATAATTTGAGTAACGGTCGATACGAAACAAACATAGGCCAGTCTCCTACTTCATACTTTCTAGGAAAAGTATGTATGGCACGGAACTTAGAGCCCAGAATTCCCGAAGAATGTTTGGTGATACAACTATCCTACCATTACGAGGAAGGGATAAAAAATGCACGTATGTGTAGCCAAATCAAAACGATTTCAGCCATGGCCAAATTCCTTGAGAATTATGAGCACGAGAACCAATACCAAAGAAATAGGATGTTAAACTATAAATATCAGAAGTATAATAATAACGCGCCACCAACCAATTCTCATAATAATGATCACAATCGACCTGCGCAGAACGTTAATGCAAATAGAACCCAAAATGAGCACGCGAATAATAATTCCAGGAACTATAATTATGGTGGCAATAATAATTATAATTACCGCGATAGTCGCAATAATAGAGGAGATGGGGACAGACGACCCAATAATTATAGGCATAACGTTAATTATATCTACTCCAGGCCTCAAGGTAATCAGCGACGGTATTACCCAAGGAGTCACCGATATGACAATCATTATGACCAGTCCCGGCGTGAAGACAACTATCCACCTGAAAGAAATTATAGGATAGCGGAACCTAATACGGAGGATCGCACCGAAACTGTACTAAATCAACATAATAATCCAAATGAAAATAGAGAAGAGGGGGTAAGCCCTCATTGAAACTAATAGAGGCAGTGAAAAATAATGAACCCTATCACGAAAATGATTAAGGGAACATACAATCAGGAGTCCATAAAGAAATATTACCACTAAATTCTAAAATACAATAAGAACAACTTATTATCGATTTGAAGAGAAAATACTTGGAACTTAAAAAGAATTTGAATTTGAATAAAACCACTAAATTCTAAAATACAATAAGAACCACTTATTATCGATTTTGAAGAAAAAACACTTGTAAATAAAAGAGAATTTGTTGAACAATAAAATAAATAGAAAAAAAAATGTCATTCAAAATGAAGTAAGTCTGAATTAAAATATAGTTATGAAGAAGGTATTAAGAAGCGTTAATAACAAACCCCAAGATTACAGAAGAAAGCTAGAATTATTACTAAACGTCTACAAAGAAATAGTGTGAATAATGAATAATGAAACCCCAAGATTACAGAAGAAAGCTAGAATTATTACTAAACGTCTATAAAGAAATAGTGTGAATAATGAATAATGAAACCCCAAGATTACAGAAGAAAGCTAGAATTATTACTAAACGTCTACAAAGAAATAGTGTGAATAATGAATAATGAAACCCCAAGATAAAAGTTTTTACCTCAAATCTACCTATGCAAAATAAAGAAAGAGAAAAATCGTATGACCTAAAATACATACCACATTGCCAAGTGAAGGAAACAACTTCAGTAAACGATTGAATGTAACCAATGTAATATTAAAGAAAACGAGAAAGAAAGAGTATTTATGAACATAACTCATTGAAAAATAAACAGCCAAAATAATGAAATACGATAAGAAAAATAATAGTTGAGCTAAGGACTGTACTTAGTCAGAAACACAGTTATAATGATTATCACACAATAACTATTTAGAAAATATTGAGATCAGAAAAACAAATGAAGAAGATACTTAGCATTATAATCACAACAAGAATGAAAAACAAAATTAATTACAAATGATAACTGTCAGATTTAATATCAAAGAATGTTTAAGGAAACTAAAATGGAATCACAAAGTATGAAGGATAGTAATGAAGAAATATAAAAGCAACAAAGAAAAAAAAAAAATGTTTTTCCCAAATATTTATTATTAAGTAATTAAAGAGATTATTAGGAGATTATTATATTTTATAGCTGACTGTAGATGAATTCCAGCAGTACTATATTAAGGTGTGGTGTGGGCAGCAGAGTATGAAGCCAAACAGTGCCTCTCTGAACTGTACCAACGCACATATTAGGGATTGTTAGGGAAATTAAATATTTAAGGAATAGTAGAATAGTTGCAAGAATGACCTCAGTTTCCAAAAGAGTAGGACGAAGAAAACAGAAAGAAATTATATGACAGAAGAATAATTGAGAAATACAGTGATTACAGTAATTATAAGTAGAAGAGATGTGAACCTAAAGTATCATTGAATATTGTAGCCAACTATCAACAAATACTGTTTACAGAAATTAAAAATGATCAAGAATGTTAATTAAAATGATGAAATGTTATTAAATAAAGAATTATTAATACTAGTCTAATGAAGTTACATTGAGAATCCCGTCGTCAACCATTAATATTGATATGAAGAAAAGGCATGTGAAAAAGACAAGTTTATTTGACCTAAACTTCATTCAGGTAAACTAAACTTTTTTAGGAGGGGGAGCATATGTAACGCAACAGAAATGCTGGCATCCATGTTACATAAAAATTATGTTAACAAAATAATAAACAAGTCAATATCTAACCTCATGATAAAACAAAAGTCTAATAATTACATTTATAATTATAGATAAAGATAAATAAGGATGCAAGGTAGAAATAACGAGAATAAACAAACCTGTAAGTTAGATAATAGTTAATGATCTATGTTCAGTGAAAAGTAAATCAATGTGATACTGATGAGAAGTGTAAGAAGTAGAATAGTACAGAAATTGTCAAAGTAAATGACCATGAAAGTAAACAAAAATGAAACAATAATTTACCTTATAGCAATAGCAAGTAAGGATTTTGAGTTAAATGATATTATTTTGTGACAACGAATGTTATGATAAAGTTTATGTTATGTTATACCAATTATGTGTTGAGTTAATGAAAGGTAATGAAACAAGATGTATTATTCAATTACTGTTGTAGAATGATGTGTGAAGCAGCTAGTTAGCGTTAATAGATTTGAATTTTCTTATATGTGATCCATAGGTCAAGATAAAATTGTCATTAGATATGGAAAAAATAATTGTTTATGTAAATGTTAATAGTTAAGATTTGATTATATGTATGAATTTATGTAAAAGGGCTATAGATGTTTACCAGTTATAAACTCAGGTAGGTCCGTTTACAATAAAAGGCCTAACAGCCAAAAACACTATATAACCACTCATAACATAAAGGTTAGGTACATAAATTAATAATAATTAATGAATACGGTTTGAAGAGCTAGGAAAAAACATTAAATTAGTAATGATATATAATAAACCATATCAATTTATACAAATTATGATAATGCCACAATGCCATGATATCGATTGATAACGTTTAATATCGAAAAGGTAGTAAATATAAAAGAAACAGGCTCATATCAAAAAACCAGCAGAATATGTGTAGAAAATAATAAACCAACTATCGGTAAAGTTATATTCCGATATGATAGCAAATTAATAAGGAATAGACAAAAAATATATGAAATAAACACTATATACAAAACATGTAGAAGGAAGAAAAATTCTTGGTTGCTATGGACTACAGGAAATGAAGAAGTTGTTGATTTTCAATTATTGCTTTTGATGATCTGAATGTGATGAGATTAAAAATCTAGTAAATATCTCATATAATCGGAATATTCTAAAATATTTGACACAATTATAATAAACAAAATACTAAAGATAATATTCTTGAATCTTGCCAGTACAGTTTAACCAAACAAGACTATAGTATGAAATCACAATAGAAAATAAATAACTGGGTTCTACAAAGAAGGACTTGAATTGTCCCATATCCGAAAGGAATTGATGATATATTAAACCAAATAGAAAGAGTTAACTGTATCACAACTAATAATATACACTACACGAGAACTTATAACCTTTCAAATACACGGAACATCACTAATTGCTTCAACCGAGAGAAGAATGTATTTGGATCCAGGAATTGCAGAAGGAGCATCAATCGGGCTGCAAATCAATCCAGAGAGCTGTATTTCCGAGGTCAACAGGACAAGAATTCCATTTTATTAAACCGAAGAAAGAATATCGTACGGCGTAATCATCCAGGACAGCAAAATTATCAAACAACCGCCTACACAGATTCGCTTCGTTATAGTCTGGTAAATTATTATTGTATAAATCATATTAACTACACAACACTTCAAATCTGTAAATCTTGCATTCTTATCTATGTATTTTTAATCTTCCCCACAGTTACAAGAACCTTCACACCCTGAATTTAGTTAATTACAAATTAAAACACATTATATAACCGAATCTAAATAAAGTATCGGACTGATTAATAATCGATTCACGCAATCTATAGCCCATGTGTATGTCAGTTAGAACATATCTTATTCAATGTTAAAGAAGTAAACAAATAAAGAACCTTTGTATAGTTGCAAAATCTTGTCATTTGGAGTATGATTTAATGAATTGGGAATAAAAAGTAACTGACTAAGTATAGAATAATTGGTTAACATAAACAGTGAAATAACCTCTAAGTTTCGTTGCTCCGGTACTACAGCGCTTATAGCGGAATTCTCCGACACCAAAGAGAGAGCGTAAAAATACAAAATTATACATAATTCTCTTCAAGGTATAATAGGGTTGAACGAAATTACAGAATAACACATTAATTATTTAAGTTTCAAGTACACTAACACTGATATTTTTTTAGAGAGATAAGTTAATATTAGTTAATTAAATCAATATATCCTACAACTCCAAATATCTCAGATATTTAAATAATTAAGTAAATTAAAACGACCTAAGAGAGTAAAGACAGGGGAACATACCCGTTCATAGCAACGAATAGGCTAATATTGCGTGACACATTATAAGACGCAAGTAGTCGTTTTATAACAAATTGGCGCTCAACCAGTGTAGGGCTTAAGTTAAGTAACTATAACTATATTAATATTACTTAACCAGAGCAGGCAACTGTGGGAGAGTAAACATGCATACCAGAGGTAGATCAAGGATTAGGGCAGGAGAAACGGAGAAGGAAATAGATGAACGAGAACAGGAAATAGAACTAATAACAGATAATGAAATGGAACAACAGACAGACGAAATAGCGGAAACTGAAATTATTATGGACAAGGAAAGGGAACCAGTGGAAGAAGATGCCCAAGGGGACCAATCAGATAAATCCAACAAAAAGGAAGACATGAGTATGCAGGAGCTGTTGAGGATAATAATGGAAAGCAACAGACAAATGAAAGAGGAAATTAAGGAAGACTCAAGGAAAACAAATAAGGAAAACTCAAAGAGACTGGAGGAAAAATTCGATAAAACGAATGAGGAAAATAAGGAAAATTTTAGGAAAACAAATGAGGAAATTAAAGAAACCTCAAAACAAATGAACGAAAGATTAAAACAAATTCACGAAAGGTTAGATAGGAATGATGAGGGTTTAAAACAAATGAAGGAAGACATCTTACAAATACATGAAGAAAATTTAAGGCAAATTAATGAAAAAATTGAAAATCTTCATGTGACAATTAACCAGAAGGTGGACCAAAATAATGAGGAAAGAAAATTAGAAATAGCCAAAACAAATGAAGGGTTAGAAAAAACTAACGAAACAATAGTACAGGTTCGTGAAGAACTACAAAATAAAATTAATTACATAAAAATTGAGAGTAAAACAATGGTCGAAGAAATCCAACAGGAAACTGTCGGAAAATATGAGCAAATTAAAAATGAAGTACATCAGGTACGGGAAGAGAATAAGGAAGGTATTACGCAAATACAGACAGACGTGGGCGAACGACTCGAAAGAGTCTATGGCAATTTAAACAGTATGGAAGGTCAAATTAATACCAGTAAAAATAAAATAGAGGAAATTAGTAGACGTGAATTACAGTTGCAAGAAGAAGTAGGTTCATGGCGGGATAGGACATGTCAACATAGTCATACAAATAACCACGAGAACCGGGAATCGATTAATTTTCGTAATTACAAGCGCAATCCGATGGAATTTTTAAAGAGGTTGGAAGAGATGATTACAAAAAATAGAGAAAATCGCTGGAGTATTATACGCAGTATGATTGATGAGACATTTAAAGATACCTATGATAATTGGTGGACAGCGGTGCGCCCGGATATACTGGACATGACCGAATTCAAAAAACAATTTAAAGAGAAATATTGGTCTGAATCGACCCAGAACATAATTAGAAATAATTTGAGTAACGGTCGATACGAAACAAACATAGGCCAGTCTCCTACTTCATACTTTCTAGGAAAAGTATGTATGGCACGGAACTTAGAGCCCAGAATTCCCGAAGAATGTTTGGTGATACAACTATCCTACCATTACGAGGAAGGGATAAAAAATGCACGTATGTGTAGCCAAATCAAAACGATTTCAGCCATGGCCAAATTCCTTGAGAATTATGAGCACGAGAACCAATACCAAAGAAATAGGATGTTAAACTATAAATATCAGAAGTATAATAATAACGCGCCACCAACCAATTCTCATAATAATGATCACAATCGACCTGCGCAGAACGTTAATGCAAATAGAACCCAAAATGAGCACGCGAATAATAATTCCAGGAACTATAATTATGGTGGCAATAATACTTATAATTACCGCGATAGTCGCAATGATAGAGGAGATGGGGACAGACGACCCAATAATTATAGGCATAACGTTAATTATATCTACTCCAGGCCTCAAGGTAATCAGCGACGGTATTACCCAAGGAGTCACCGATATGACAATCATTATGACCAGTCCCGGCGTGAAGACAACTATCCACCTGAAAGAAATTATAGGATAGCGGAACCTAATACGGAGGATCGCACCGAAACTGAACTAAATCAACATAATAATCCAAATGAAAATAGAGAAGAGGGGGTAAGCCCTCATTGAAACTAATAGAGGCAGTGAAAAATAATGAACCCTATCACGAAAATGATTAAGGGAACATACAATCAGGAGTCCATAAAGAAATATTACCACTAAATTCTAAAATACAATAAGAACAACTTATTATCGATTTGAAGAGAAAATACTTGGAACTTAAAAAGAATTTGAATTTGAATAAAACCACTAAATTCTAAAATACAATAAGAACCACTTATTATCGATTTTGAAGAAAAAACACTTGTAAATAAAAGAGAATTTGTTGAACAATAAAATAAATAGAAAAAAAAATGTCATTCAAAATGAAGTAAGTCTGAATTAAAATATAGTTATGAAGAAGGTATTAAGAAGCGTTAATAACAAACCCCAAGATTACAGAAGAAAGCTAGAATTATTACTAAACGTCTACAAAGAAATAGTGTGAATAATGAATAATGAAACCCCAAGATTACAGAAGAAAGCTAGAATTATTACTAAACGTCTATAAAGAAATAGTGTGAATAATGAATAATGAAACCCCAAGATTACAGAAGAAAGCTAGAATTATTACTAAACGTCTACAAAGAAATAGTGTGAATAATGAATAATGAAACCCCAAGATAAAAGTTTTTACCTCAAATCTACCTATGCAAAATAAAGAAAGAGAAAAATCGTATGACCTAAAATACATACCACATTGCCAAGTGAAGGAAACAACTTCAGTAAACGATTGAATGTAACCAATGTAATATTAAAGAAAACGAGAAAGAAAGAGTATTTATGAACATAATTCATTGAAAAATAAACAGCCAAAATAATGAAATACGATAAGAAAAATAATAGTTGAGCTAAGGACTGTACTTAGTCAGAAACACAGTTATAATGATTATCACACAATAACTATTTAGAAAATATTGAGATCAGAAAAACAAATGAAGAAGATACTTAGCATTATAATCACAACAAGAATGAAAAACAAAATTAATTACAAATGATAACTGTCAGATTTAATATCAAAGAATGTTTAAGGAAACTAAAATGGAATCACAAAGTATGAAGGATAGTAATGAAGAAATATAAAAGCAACAAAGAAAAAAAAAAAATGTTTTTCCCAAATATTTATTATTAAGTAATTAAAGAGATTATTAGGAGATTATTATATTTTATAGCTGACTGTAGATGAATTCCAGCAGTACTATATTAAGGTGTGGTGTGGGTAGCAGAGTATGAAGCCAAACAGTGCCTCTCTGAACTGTACCAACGCACATATTAGGGATTGTTAGGGAAATTAAATATTTAAGGAATAGTAGAATAGTTGCAAGAATGACCTCAGTTTCCAAAAGAGTAGGACGAAGAAAACAGAAAGAAATTATATGACAGAAGAATAATTGAGAAATACAGTGATTACAGTAATTATAAGTAGAAGAGATGTGAACCTAAAGTATCATTGAATATTGTAGCCAACTATCAACAAATACTGTTTACAGAAATTAAAAATGATCAAGAATGTTAATTAAAATGATGAAATGTTATTAAATAAAGAATTATTAATACTAGTCTAATGAAGTTACATTGAGAATCCCGTCGTCAACCATTAATATTGATATGAAGAAAAGGCATGTGAAAAAGACAAGTTTATTTGACCTAAACTTCATTCAGGTAAACTAAACTTTTTTAGGAGGGGGAGCATATGTAACGCAACAGAAATGCTGGCATCCATGTTACATAAAAATTATGTTAACAAAATAATAAACAAGTCAATATCTAACCTCATGATAAAACAAAAGTCTAATAATTACATTTATAATTATAGATAAAGATAAATAAGGATGCAAGGTAGAAATAACGAGAATAAACAAACCTGTAAGTTAGATAATAGTTAATGATCTATGTTCAGTGAAAAGTAAATCAATGTGATACTGATGAGAAGTGTAAGAAGTAGAATAGTACAGAAATTGTCAAAGTAAATGACCATGAAAGTAAACAAAAATGAAACAATAATTTACCTTATAGCAATAGCAAGTAAGGATTTTGAGTTAAATGATATTATTTTGTGACAACGAATGTTATGATAAAGTTTATGTTATGTTATACCAATTATGTGTTGAGTTAATGAAAGGTAATGAAACAAGATGTATTATTCAATTACTGTTGTAGAATGATGTGTGAAGCAGCTAGTTAGCGTTAATAGATTTGAATTTTCTTATATGTGATCCATAGGTCAAGATAAAATTGTCATTAGATATGGAAAAAATAATTGTTTATGTAAATGTTAATAGTTAAGATTTGATTATATGTATGAATTTATGTAAAAGGGCTATAGATGTTTACCAGTTATAAACTCAGGTAGGTCCGTTTACAATAAAAGGCCTAACAGCCAAAAACACTATATAACCACTCATAACATAAAGGTTAGGTACATAAATTAATAATAATTAATGAATACGGTTTGAAGAGCTAGGAAAAAACATTAAATTAGTAATGATATATAATAAACCATATCAATTTATACAAATTATGATAATGCCACAATGCCATGATATCGATTGATAACGTTTAATATCGAAAAGGTAGTAAATATAAAAGAAACAGGCTCATATCAAAAAACCAGCAGAATATGTGTAGAAAATAATAAACCAACTATCGGTAAAGTTATATTCCGATATGATAGCAAATTAATAAGGAATAGACAAAAAATATATGAAATAAACACTATATACAAAACATGTAGAAGGAAGAAAAATTCTTGGTTGCTATGGACTACAGGAAATGAAGAAGTTGTTGATTTTCAATTATTGCTTTTGATGATCTGAATGTGATGAGATTAAAAATCTAGTAAATATCTCATATAATCGGAATATTCTAAAATATTTGACACAATTATAATAAACAAAATACTAAAGATAATATTCTTGAATCTTGCCAGTACAGTTTAACCAAACAAGACTATAGTATGAAATCACAATAGAAAATAAATAACTGGGTTCTACAAAGAAGGACTTGAATTGTCCCATATCCGAAAGGAATTGATGATATATTAAACCAAATAGAAAGAGTTAACTGTATCACAACTAATAATATACACTACACGAGAACTTATAACCTTTCAAATACACGGAACATCACTAATTGCTTCAACCGAGAGAAGAATGTATTTGGATCCAGGAATTGCAGAAGGAGCATCAATCGGGCTGCAAATCAATCCAGATAGCTGTATTTCCGAGGTCAACAGGACAAGAATTCCATTTTATTAAACCGAAGAAAGAATATCGTACGGCGTAATCATCCAGGACAGCAAAATTATCAAACAACCGCCTACACAGATTCGCTTCGTTATAGTCTGGTAAATTATTATTGTATAAATCATATTAACTACACAACACTTCAAATCTGTAAATCTTGCATTCTTATCTATGTATTTTTAATCTTCCCCACAGTTACAAGAACCTTCACACCCTGAATTTAGTTAATTACAAATTAAAACACATTATATAACCGAATCTAAATAAAGTATCGGACTGATTAATAATCGATTCACGCAATCTATAGCCCATGTGTATGTCAGTTAGAACATATCTTATTCAATGTTAAAGAAGTAAACAAATAAAGAACCTTTGTATAGTTGCAAAATCTTGTCATTTGGAGTATGATTTAATGAATTGGGAATAAAAAGTAACTGACTAAGTATAGAATAATTGGTTAACATAAACAGTGAAATAACCTCTAAGTTTCGTTGCTCCGGTACTACAGCGCTTATAGCGGAATTCTCCGACACCAAAGAGAGAGCGTAAAAATACAAAATTATACATAATTCTCTTCAAGGTATAATAGGGTTGAACGAAATTACAGAATAACACATTAATTATTTAAGTTTCAAGTACACTAACACTGATATTTTTTTAGAGAGATAAGTTAATATTAGTTAATTAAATCAATATATCCTACAACTCCAAATATCTCAGATATTTAAATAATTAAGTAAATTAAAACGACCTAAGAGAGTAAAGACAGGGGAACATACCCGTTCATAGCAACGAATAGGCTAATATTGCGTGACACATTATAAGACGCAAGTAGTCGTTTTATAACAAATTGGCGCTCAACCAGTGTAGGGCTTAAGTTAAGTAACTATAACTATATTAATATTACTTAACCAGAGCAGGCAACTGTGGGAGAGTAAACATGCATACCAGAGGTAGATCAAGGATTAGGGCAGGAGAAACGGAGAAGGAAATAGATGAACGAGAACAGGAAATAGAACTAATAACAGATAATGAAATGGAACAACAGACAGACGAAATAGCGGAAACTGAAATTATTATGGACAAGGAAAGGGAACCAGTGGAAGAAGATGCCCAAGGGGACCAATCAGATAAATCCAACAAAAAGGAAGACATGAGTATGCAGGAGCTGTTGAGGATAATAATGGAAAGCAACAGACAAATGAAAGAGGAAATTAAGGAAGACTCAAGGAAAACAAATAAGGAAAACTCAAAGAGACTGGAGGAAAAATTCGATAAAACGAATGAGGAAAATAAGGAAAATTTTAGGAAAACAAATGAGGAAATTAAAGAAACCTCAAAACAAATGAACGAAAGATTAAACCAAATTCACGAAAGGTTAGATAGGAATGATGAGGGTTTAAAACAAATGAAGGAAGACATCTTACAAATACATGAAGAAAATTTAAGGCAAATTAATGAAAAAATTGAAAATCTTCATGTGACAATTAACCAGAAGGTGGACCAAAATAATGAGGAAAGAAAATTAGAAATAGCCAAAACAAATGAAGGGTTAGAAAAAACTAACGAAACAATAGTACAGGTTCGTGAAGAACTACAAAATAAAATTAATTACATAAAAATTGAGAGTAAAACAATGGTCGAAGAAATCCAACAGGAAACTGTCGGAAAATATGAGCAAATTAAAAATGAAGTACATCAGGTACGGGAAGAGAATAAGGAAGGTATTACGCAAATACAGACAGACGTGGGCGAACGACTCGAAAGAGTCTATGGCAATTTAAACAGTATGGAAGGTCAAATTAATACCAGTAAAAATAAAATAGAGGAAATTAGTAGACGTGAATTACAGTTGCAAGAAGAAGTAGGTTCATGGCGGGATAGGACATGTCAACATAGTCATACAAATAACCACGAGAACCGGGAATCGATTAATTTTCGTAATTACAAGCGCAATCCGATGGAATTTTTAAAGAGGTTGGAAGAGATGATTACAAAAAATAGAGAAAATCGCTGGAGTATTATACGCAGTATGATTGATGAGACATTTAAAGATACCTATGATAATTGGTGGACAGCGGTGCGCCCGGATATACTGGACATGACCGAATTCAAAAAACAATTTAAAGAGAAATATTGGTCTGAATCGACCCAGAACATGATTAGAAATAATTTGAGTAACGGTCGATACGAAACAAACATAGGCCAGTCTCCTACTTCATACTTTCTAGGAAAAGTATGTATGGCACGGAACTTAGAGCCCAGAATTCCCGAAGAATGTTTGGTGATACAACTATCCTACCATTACGAGGAAGGGATAAAAAATGCACGTATGTGTAGCCAAATCAAAACGATTTCAGCCATGGCCAAATTCCTTGAGAATTATGAGCACGAGAACCAATACCAAAGAAATAGGATGTTAAACTATAAATATCAGAAGTATAATAATAACGCGCCACCAACCAATTCTCATAATAATGATCACAATCGACCTGCGCAGAACGTTAATGCAAATAGAACCCAAAATGAGCACGCGAATAATAATTCCAGGAACTATAATTATGGTGGCAATAATACTTATAATTACCGCGATAGTCGCAATAATTGAGGAGATGGGGACAGACGACCCAATAATTATAGGCATAACGTTAATTATATCTACTCCAGGCCTCAAGGTAATCAGCGACGGTATTACCCAAGGAGTCACCGATATGACAATCATTATGACCAGTCCCGGCGTGAAGACAACTATCCACCTGAAAGAAATTATAGGATAGCGGAACCTAATACGGAGGATCGCACCGAAACTGTACTAAATCAACATAATAATCCAAATGAAAATAGAGAAGAGGGGGTAAGCCCTCATTGAAACTAATAGAGGCAGTGAAAAATAATGAACCCTATCACGAAAATGATTAAGGGAACATACAATCAGGAGTCCATAAAGAAATATTACCACTAAATTCTAAAATACAATAAGAACAACTTATTATCGATTTGAAGAGAAAATACTTGGAACTTAAAAAGAATTTGAATTTGAATAAAACCACTAAATTCTAAAATACAATAAGAACCACTTATTATCGATTTTGAAGAAAAAACACTTGTAAATAAAAGAGAATTTGTTGAACAATAAAATAAATAGAAAAAAAAATGTCATTCAAAATGAAGTAAGTCTGAATTAAAATATAGTTATGAAGAAGGTATTAAGAAGCGTTAATAACAAACCCCAAGATTACAGAAGAAAGCTAGAATTATTACTAAACGTCTACAAAGAAATAGTGTGAATAATGAATAATGAAACCCCAAGATTACAGAAGAAAGCTAGAATTATTACTAAACGTCTATAAAGAAATAGTGTGAATAATGAATAATGAAACCCCAAGATTACAGAAGAAAGCTAGAATTATTACTAAACGTCTACAAAGAAATAGTGTGAATAATGAATAATGAAACCCCAAGATAAAAGTTTTTACCTCAAATCTACCTATGCAAAATAAAGAAAGAGAAAAATCGTATGACCTAAAATACATACCACATTGCCAAGTGAAGGAAACAACTTCAGTAAACGATTGAATGTAACCAATGTAATATTAAAGAAAACGAGAAAGAAAGAGTATTTATGAACATAATTCATTGAAAAATAAACAGCCAAAATAATGAAATACGATAAGAAAAATAATAGTTGAGCTAAGGACTGTACTTAGTCAGAAACACAGTTATAATGATTATCACACAATAACTATTTAGAAAATATTGAGATCAGAAAAACAAATGAAGAAGATACTTAGCATTATAATCACAACAAGAATGAAAAACAAAATTAATTACAAATGATAACTGTCAGATTTAATATCAAAGAATGTTTAAGGAAACTAAAATGGAATCACAAAGTATGAAGGATAGTAATGAAGAAATATAAAAGCAACAAAGAAAAAAAAAAATGTTTTTCCCAAATATTTATTATTAAGTAATTAAAGAGATTATTAGGAGATTATTATATTTTATAGCTGACTGTAGATGAATTCCAGCAGTACTATATTAAGGTGTGGTGTGGGTAGCAGAGTATGAAGCCAAACAGTGCCTCTCTGAACTGTACCAACGCACATATTAGGGATTGTTAGGGAAATTAAATATTTAAGGAATAGTAGAATAGTTGCAAGAATGACCTCAGTTTCCAAAAGAGTAGGACGAAGAAAACAGAAAGAAATTATATGACAGAAGAATAATTGAGAAATACAGTGATTACAGTAATTATAAGTAGAAGAGATGTGAACCTAAAGTATCATTGAATATTGTAGCCAACTATCAACAAATACTGTTTACAGAAATTAAAAATGATCAAGAATGTTAATTAAAATGATGAAATGTTATTAAATAAAGAATTATTAATACTAGTCTAATGAAGTTACATTGAGAATCCCGTCGTCAACCATTAATATTGATATGAAGAAAAGGCATGTGAAAAAGACAAGTTTATTTGACCTAAACTTCATTCAGGTAAACTAAACTTTTTTAGGAGGGGGAGCATATGTAACGCAACAGAAATGCTGGCATCCATGTTACATAAAAATTATGTTAACAAAATAATAAACAAGTCAATATCTAACCTCATGATAAAACAAAAGTCTAATAATTACATTTATAATTATAGATAAAGATAAATAAGGATGCAAGGTAGAAATAACGAGAATAAACAAACCTGTAAGTTAGATAATAGTTAATGATCTATGTTCAGTGAAAAGTAAATCAATGTGATACTGATGAGAAGTGTAAGAAGTATAATAGTACAGAAATTGTCAAAGTAAATGACCATGAAAGTAAACAAAAATGAAACAATAATTTACCTTATAGCAATAGCAAGTAAGGATTTTGAGTTAAATGATATTATTTTGTGACAACGAATGTTATGATAAAGTTTATGTTATGTTATACCAATTATGTGTTGAGTTAATGAAAGGTAATGAAACAAGATGTATTATTCAATTACTGTTGTAGAATGATGTGTGAAGCAGCTAGTTAGCGTTAATAGATTTGAATTTTCTTATATGTGATCCATAGGTCAAGATAAAATTGTCATTAGATATGGAAAAAATAATTGTTTATGTAAATGTTAATAGTTAAGATTTGATTATATGTATGAATTTATGTAAAAGGGCTATAGATGTTTACCAGTTATAAACTCAGGTAGGTCCGTTTACAATAAAAGGCCTAACAGCCAAAAACACTATATAACCACTCATAACATAAAGGTTAGGTACATAAATTAATAATAATTAATGAATACGGTTTGAAGAGCTAGGAAAAAACATTAAATTAGTAATGATATATAATAAACCATATCAATTTATACAAATTATGATAATGCCACAATGCCATGATATCGATTGATAACGTTTAATATCGAAAAGGTAGTAAATATAAAAGAAACAGGCTCATATCAAAAAACCAGCAGAATATGTGTAGAAAATAATAAACCAACTATCGGTAAAGTTATATTCCGATATGATAGCAAATTAATAAGGAATAGACAAAAAATATATGAAATAAACACTATATACAAAACATGTAGAAGGAAGAAAAATTCTTGGTTGCTATGGACTACAGGAAATGAAGAAGTTGTTGATTTTCAATTATTGCTTTTGATGATCTGAATGTGATGAGATTAAAAATCTAGTAAATATCTCATATAATCGGAATATTCTAAAATATTTGACACAATTATAATAAACAAAATACTAAAGATAATATTCTTGAATCTTGCCAGTACAGTTTAACCAAACAAGACTATAGTATGAAATCACAATAGAAAATAAATAACTGGGTTCTACAAAGAAGGACTTGAATTGTCCCATATCCGAAAGGAATTGATGATATATTAAACCAAATAGAAAGAGTTAACTGTATCACAACTAATAATATACACTACACGAGAACTTATAACCTTTCAAATACACGGAACATCACTAATTGCTTCAACCGAGAGAAGAATGTATTTGGATCCAGGAATTGCAGAAGGAGCATCAATCGGGCTGCAAATCAATCCAGATAGCTGTATTTCCGAGGTCAACAGGACAAGAATTCCATTTTATTAAACCGAAGAAAGAATATCGTACGGCGTAATCATCCAGGACAGCAAAATTATCAAACAACCGCCTACACAGATTCGCTTCGTTATAGTCTGGTAAATTATTATTGTATAAATCATATTAACTACACAACACTTCAAATCTGTAAATCTTGCATTCTTATCTATGTATTTTTAATCTTCCCCACAGTTACAAGAACCTTCACACCCTGAATTTAGTTAATTACAAATTAAAACACATTATATAACCGAATCTAAATAAAGTATCGGACTGATTAATAATCGATTCACGCAATCTATAGCCCATGTGTATGTCAGTTAGAACATATCTTATTCAATGTTAAAGAAGTAAACAAATAAAGAACCTTTGTATAGTTGCAAAATCTTGTCATTTGGAGTATGATTTAATGAATTGGGAATAAAAAGTAACTGACTAAGTATAGAATAATTGGTTAACATAAACAGTGAAATAACCTCTAAGTTTCGTTGCTCCGGTACTACAGCGCTTATAGCGGAATTCTCCGACACCAAAGAGAGAGCGTAAAAATACAAAATTATACATAATTCTCTTCAAGGTATAATAGGGTTGAACGAAATTACAGAATAACACATTAATTATTTAAGTTTCAAGTACACTAACACTGATATTTTTTTAGAGAGATAAGTTAATATTAGTTAATTAAATCAATATATCCTACAACTCCAAATATCTCAGATATTTAAATAATTAAGTAAATTAAAACGACCTAAGAGAGTAAAGACAGGGGAACATACCCGTTCATAGCAACGAATAGGCTAATATTGCGTGACACATTATAAGACGCAAGTAGTCGTTTTATAACAAATTGGCGCTCAACCAGTGTAGGGCTTAAGTTAAGTAACTATAACTATATTAATATTACTTAACCAGAGCAGGCAACTGTGGGAGAGTAAACATGCATACCAGAGGTAGATCAAGGATTAGGGCAGGAGAAACGGAGAAGGAAATAGATGAACGAGAACAGGAAATAGAACTAATAACAGATAATGAAATGGAACAACAGACAGACGAAATAGCGGAAACTGAAATTATTATGGACAAGGAAAGGGAACCAGTGGAAGAAGATGCCCAAGGGGACCAATCAGATAAATCCAACAAAAAGGAAGACATGAGTATGCAGGAGCTGTTGAGGATAATAATGGAAAGCAACAGACAAATGAAAGAGGAAATTAAGGAAGACTCAAGGAAAACAAATAAGGAAAACTCAAAGAGACTGGAGGAAAAATTCGATAAAACGAATGAGGAAAATAAGGAAAATTTTAGGAAAACAAATGAGGAAATTAAAGAAACCTCAAAACAAATGAACGAAAGATTAAACCAAATTCACGAAAGGTTAGATAGGAATGATGAGGGTTTAAAACAAATGAAGGAAGACATCTTACAAATACATGAAGAAAATTTAAGGCAAATTAATGAAAAAATTGAAAATCTTCATGTGACAATTAACCAGAAGGTGGACCAAAATAATGAGGAAAGAAAATTAGAAATAGCCAAAACAAATGAAGGGTTAGAAAAAACTAACGAAACAATAGTACAGGTTCGTGAAGAACTACAAAATAAAATTAATTACATAAAAATTGAGAGTAAAACAATGGTCGAAGAAATCCAACAGGAAACTGTCGGAAAATATGAGCAAATTAAAAATGAAGTACATCAGGTACGGGAAGAGAATAAGGAAGGTATTACGCAAATACAGACAGACGTGGGCGAACGACTCGAAAGAGTCTATGGCAATTTAAACAGTATGGAAGGTCAAATTAATACCAGTAAAAATAAAATAGAGGAAATTAGTAGACGTGAATTACAGTTGCAAGAAGAAGTAGGTTCATGGCGGGATAGGACATGTCAACATAGTCATACAAATAACCACGAGAACCGGGAATCGATTAATTTTCGTAATTACAAGCGCAATCCGATGGAATTTTTAAAGAGGTTGGAAGAGATGATTACAAAAAATAGAGAAAATCGCTGGAGTATTATACGCAGTATGATTGATGAGACATTTAAAGATACCTATGATAATTGGTGGACAGCGGTGCGCCCGGATATACTGGACATGACCGAATTCAAAAAACAATTTAAAGAGAAATATTGGTCTGAATCGACCCAGAACATGATTAGAAATAATTTGAGTAACGGTCGATACGAAACAAACATAGGCCAGTCTCCTACTTCATACTTTCTAGGAAAAGTATGTATGGCACGGAACTTAGAGCCCAGAATTCCCGAAGAATGTTTGGTGATACAACTATCCTACCATTACGAGGAAGGGATAAAAAATGCACGTATGTGTAGCCAAATCAAAACGATTTCAGCCATGGCCAAATTCCTTGAGAATTATGAGCACGAGAACCAATACCAAAGAAATAGGATGTTAAACTATAAATATCAGAAGTATAATAATAACGCGCCACCAACCAATTCTCATAATAATGATCACAATCGACCTGCGCAGAACGTTAATGCAAATAGAACCCAAAATGAGCACGCGAATAATAATTCCAGGAACTATAATTATGGTGGCAATAATACTTATAATTACCGCGATAGTCGCAATAATTGAGGAGATGGGGACAGACGACCCAATAATTATAGGCATAACGTTAATTATATCTACTCCAGGCCTCAAGGTAATCAGCGACGGTATTACCCAAGGAGTCACCGATATGACAATCATTATGACCAGTCCCGGCGTGAAGACAACTATCCACCTGAAAGAAATTATAGGATAGCGGAACCTAATACGGAGGATCGCACCGAAACTGTACTAAATCAACATAATAATCCAAATGAAAATAGAGAAGAGGGGGTAAGCCCTCATTGAAACTAATAGAGGCAGTGAAAAATAATGAACCCTATCACGAAAATGATTAAGGGAACATACAATCAGGAGTCCATAAAGAAATATTACCACTAAATTCTAAAATACAATAAGAACAACTTATTATCGATTTGAAGAGAAAATACTTGGAACTTAAAAAGAATTTGAATTTGAATAAAACCACTAAATTCTAAAATACAATAAGAACCACTTATTATCGATTTGAAGAAAAAACACTTGTAAATAAAAGAGAATTTGTTGAACAATAAAATAAATAGAAAAAAAAATGTCATTCAAAATGAAGTAAGTCTGAATTAAAATATAGTTATGAAGAAGGTATTAAGAAGCGTTAATAACAAACCCCAAGATTACAGAAGAAAGCTAGAATTATTACTAAACGTCTACAAAGAAATAGTGTGAATAATGAATAATGAAACCCCAAGATTACAGAAGAAAGCTAGAATTATTACTAAACGTCTACAAAGAAATAGTGTGAATAATGAATAATGAAACCCCAAGATTACAGAAGAAAGCTAGAATTATTACTAAACGTCTACAAAGAAATAGTGTGAATAATGAATAATGAAACCCCAAGATAAAAGTTTTTACCTCAAATCTACCTATGCAAAATAAAGAAAGAGAAAAATCGTATGACCTAAAATACATACCACATTGCCAAGTGAAGGAAACAACTTCAGTAAACGATTGAATGTAACCAATGTAATATTAAAGAAAACGAGAAAGAAAGAGTATTTATGAACATAATTCATTGAAAAATAAACAGCCAAAATAATGAAATACGATAAGAAAAATAATAGTTGAGCTAAGGACTGTACTTAGTCAGAAACACAGTTATAATGATTATCACACAATAACTATTTAGAAAATATTGAGATCAGAAAAACAAATGAAGAAGATACTTAGCATTATAATCACAACAAGAATAAAAAACAAAATTAATTACAAATGATAACTGTCAGATTTAATATCAAAGAATGTTTAAGGAAACTAAAATGGAATCACAAAGTATGAAGGATAGTAATGAAGAAATATAAAAGCAACAAAGAAAAAAAAAAATGTTTTTCCCAAATATTTATTATTAAGTAATTAAAGAGATTATTAGGAGATTATTATATTTTATAGCTGACTGTAGATGAATTCCAGCAGTACTATATTAAGGTGTGGTGTGGGCAGCAGAGTATGAAGCCAAACAGTGCCTCTCTGAACTGTACCAACGCACATATTAGGGATTGTTAGGGAAATTAAATATTTAAGGAATAGTAGAATAGTTGCAAGAATGACCTCAGTTTCCAAAAGAGTAGGACGAAGAAAACAGAAAGAAATTATATGACAGAATAATAATTGAGAAATACAGTGATTACAGTAATTATAAGTAGAAGAGATGTGAACCTAAAGTATCATTGAATATTGTAGCCAACTATCAACAAATACTGTTTACAGAAATTAAAAATGATCAAGAATGTTAATTAAAATGATGAAATGTTATTAAATAAAGAATTATTAATACTAGTCTAATGAAGTTACATTGAGAATCCCGTCGTCAACCATTAATATTGATATGAAGAAAAGGCATGTGAAAAAGACAAGTTTATTTGACCTAAACTTCATTCAGGTAAACTAAACTTTTTTAGGAGGGGGAGCATATGTAACGCAACAGAAATGCTGGCATCCATGTTACATAAAAATTATGTTAACAAAATAATAAACAAGTCAATATCTAACCTCATGATAAAACAAAAGTCTAATAATTACATTTATAATTATAGATAAAGATAAATAAGGATGCAAGGTAGAAATAACGAGAATAAACAAACCTGTAAGTTAGATAATAGTTAATGATCTATGTTCAGTGAAAAGTAAATCAATGTGATACTGATGAGAAGTGTAAGAAGTAGAATAGTACAGAAATTGTCAAAGTAAATGACCATGAAAGTAAACAAAAATGAAACAATAATTTACCTTATAGCAATAGCAAGTAAGGATTTTGAGTTAAATGATATTATTTTGTGACAACGAATGTTATGATAAAGTTTATGTTATGTTATACCAATTATGTGTTGAGTTAATGAAAGGTAATGAAACAAGATGTATTATTCAATTACTGTTGTAGAATGATGTGTGAAGCAGCTAGTTAGCGTTAATAGATTTGAATTTTCTTATATGTGATCCATAGGTCAAGATAAAATTGTCATTAGATATGGAAAAAATAATTGTTTATGTAAATGTTAATAGTTAAGATTTGATTATATGTATGAATTTATGTAAAAGGGCTATAGATGTTTACCAGTTATAAACTCAGGTAGGTCCGTTTACAATAAAAGGCCTAACAGCCAAAAACACTATATAACCACTCATAACATAAAGGTTAGGTACATAAATTAATAATAATTAATGAATACGGTTTGAAGAGCTAGGAAAAAACATTAAATTAGTAATGATATATAATAAACCATATCAATTTATACAAATTATGATAATGCCACAATGCCATGATATCGATTGATAACGTTTAATATCGAAAAGGTAGTAAATATAAAAGAAACAGGCTCATATCAAAAAACCAGCAGAATATGTGTAGAAAATAATAAACCAACTATCGGTAAAGTTATATTCCGATATGATAGCAAATTAATAAGGAATAGACAAAAAATATATGAAATAAACACTATATACAAAACATGTAGAAGGAAGAAAAATTCTTGGTTGCTATGGACTACAGGAAATGAAGAAGTTGTTGATTTTCAATTATTGCTTTTGATGATCTGAATGTGATGAGATTAAAAATCTAGTAAATATCTCATATAATCGGAATATTCTAAAATATTTGACACAATTATAATAAACAAAATACTAAAGATAATATTCTTGAATCTTGCCAGTACAGTTTAACCAAACAAGACTATAGTATGAAATCACAATAGAAAATAAATAACTGGGTTCTACAAAGAAGGACTTGAATTGTCCCATATCCGAAAGGAATTGATGATATATTAAACCAAATAGAAAGAGTTAACTGTATCACAACTAATAATATACACTACACGAGAACTTATAACCTTTCAAATACACGGAACATCACTAATTGCTTCAACCGAGAGAAGAATGTATTTGGATCCAGGAATTGCAGAAGGAGCATCAATCGGGCTGCAAATCAATCCAGATAGCTGTATTTCCGAGGTCAACA